>OY728157.1:1005752974-1007002974 GCA_963277665.1 Viscum album
GTTGATCCCCATATATCATGAGATATGTCTTATTGGTCACATTCCAAACATTCAAAGGACGTAATCATTTATTCACTTGAAAAAAATGAATACTCATTGAATCTTAGTGAAAACATGAGTGCTTTCAAAAGATAACTCTTTTCACATACCAAAACCTCGAACCATGATAAAACTATTTCCTTATATCAGTAATGAGCTCATGAATACTATCAAAAATTTCATTTTCTCGTTTTCCCATCATTATGCGCATATCATCTTTTTCAAAAAATATCTCAATCACTTTCCATGGTTACCGGTACCATAAAATTATTGAAAACCACAATCGACCAATACATAAATATTCCAATATACAACATTATTTAGGAATCCCATTACATAAACACTTAATCATTCCAACACATCATTGTCATATTCAATATCACCAATAGTGATCGCATGTGACTTCCCTTTGTCCTTTTCCTTAAGTGGTTTCTCATGTAGATCATCACTTACCCTTGGATTAGGGCATTTATTAGCATAATGCGCCATTTCCTTGCACATGATGCATTGAAGTGTTGGTGGTGCGTTCTCTGTAGTCTTTTCTATATTCACATCATTAGAAACCCTTTTTCCATTACTTCGACACTCAGCTACTCGATGACCTTCTTTTCCGCACTTAAAACATTTTCAAGTCCCTTTAAGACAATCTCCACCATGTTTCCTCCCACACTTTGAGCATAAGGAAACATTTATCTTTTTTCACAATTATTCTGAGATTTCTCCTTGAACTCTATCTTTTGTTTCTTCTCAAAACCATGAGAAGGATATGTAACACCAACTTCCATTTCTAACTTAATAGCACAGTGTACAATTTATTCATAGCTACTGAAGTCTCTTACAGCTAATGCCTATCGATGATTAGGTTTTAAGCCACTGAAGAATCGATCATCTTTACATTCAGGTTGGATGATAAAGCCAGATGCATACCTTTCAAGCCTTGTAAAATTTTCTTTGTATATACCAACAGATTCATCATCCTTTTTCACTAGTTCAAGAAACTCCTTCTCCTTCTTTGTTCGATGAATCAGAGGGAATTACTTATTGAAAAATAAGTTCTCGAACTCGTCCCATTCCATGGACTCAATTTCATCTATTGGCCTCATATTCTTGATATGATTCCACCATTTATCAGCTTCACCTTCCAAACGATATACTGCTAAGATGAATTTATCATGTTCGGATCATTGAAGAACTGAAAATATCTTTTCGGTGGTATTGATCCATTGTTCAGCAACAAGTGGATCAGAAGACCCACTGAAAGATGGTGGGTGTTGCGTCATGAAGTACTCAATTGAATATTGTTCCCTTCTATGCTCATTTGTATGCACATAATGATTCATAGATTGTATAAGTATAGAAATAATAATTTGCACTCCATCTCCCATAACATTTTTTTTGTTCAGGAGGACAATCATTGCACTGTACATTGCATTGATCAACACGGTTCCTTCAAGTTCCAGCCATCGTCTAAAACCCAAAAACAATAGTGTGAGAGGAAAAAATCATGCTAGGGAAAACAACATAAAAAAGGGGGTGTACCTTCAATATCTAACAACTTAAGTTTAATTCTATGATCATTACCGTAATTCTAGGACTATAACCTATACGTATACTAATCCTTAGGGAAATCCCTAGACATACCTTAGAAATATATCTACGTATTTCACTAAAGTTTTTGCACCCTAGTTTCCAAAGGTTGACTAAACATTTCCTTTGATACCAACTGTAGAGACCTGAAGCTTGACGTACATTGACATTACATTAATTTTGTGGAATACTTAATACATAAAAAAACAGACACACAAGTACTGTAATAGTTTAGTGCCTTTGGAAACATGGAACATAATTTTCTGATCGTGGTGAAAGATCTTCAACATCTCCCATAAAGATCATACACTTTTTGATTCTTTACCTAAAACCTTTCATTTAACCTTGGGTGGAAATAAAAACTAAAAAGGGTGAGATCAAATTCTCAGTAAGGGTAAGCATGGATAAAATAAAACATACCATATACATTTGAACTTAAAAACATGAACTTAATGATTAAACATCATAATCTTGAGCAACGACATAAAACATGGAAGTACATAAGGCATAGATCATAATGGAACATAAATCATGATAACATATCATGGGAATAAAACATGTAATTGGGGCATACATTAATCACATGTAATGATTTCAATAGTAGCAAAGGAATTGCTACCAAGACCATCTTAGTGGACAAAGTCCCTTTCTGAATCGAGTTCACTCCTCGTTCTAGTCCTATAAAACTGAACCGGATTAACTCACCATTCCAGAAATGTCTATATCATGAGATATAAATCTTTACCCAAGGCATTGGAGGGATATATATGTCCCACCCATCTAATAATGAAATCATTCTTTCGAGTGCCACAAAATCATAAATCATACATCATAGCATAACCCATGTAATAAAATGGGATTCTTAAACATCATGCCATCGTAAAACAATCCATAAACATTTGATATCATTTTATCATAAGAAAATTGAAACCATTTAAATCATAGAGACATTTTACTTGAAAGATAAACATATGAAATAATGTCATCTTAGATGGAAAAGAGTTTTCCCAAAACACATGAAATGACTTCTTGAGGAAGATATCCTTTCTTCTTTAAAATCATTTTCTTTTCACAAAATTCCATGCAATTTTAAAAGATAAGGGTTTTGATGGAAATAATCATGCAATCTTGTAGAGGAAACTTCTTGAAAATGAGGCGTTATGAAACCGTAAAAATCCGTTCACGCCGTATAAGTTAAAAATAACATTCTCCGCGTACTTTTGACAGAAAAGTCAAAAAGTACCTTATATGGTAACTAAAGGAAAGATTACATTCATACAATGTGGTAAAAAGTCAATATAGGGAAAAAAACTTTAAACATTCATGGAATAATGGTAAACATTTTATGAAAACCTTGTAAGAAAACATGGTCATGGATGATAAACATAACCCCAGTAAATACTTACGTATAAGCAATCTCGGATAAAAATAAGATTGAAAATTTATCCCTTTCCTTAGGTCTGATATGCTTCGTACGTATCTGAACAAACAGTATAATGATTTAAATAATGTCATTGACTTATTACATAATCATATTCATTGTTATGATATCTTATATGATTCACTTGTGACTTTATATTACCCTTTCTTTTGTAAATTCCATGATAAAGAGCATTTGTGTAATATCGTTTCATTTGTCATCCGTGTTTTGAATTTGAATTATTCATATGATTACTTAGATCATGATAACTTAATTCCAGAATATAAAACATGATATATATAATATATATTCAGAATATACATATATCTAATAGATCGATAAATGGAAAGAAATACACTGTTCATGGAGACGGTAGGCCGTACGTACGCATGAACGTTGTTTTCATTTCCTCATTAAATTGAAAGGAATTAATTGGATGGAAAACATATATATATATATATATATATACATAAATCCAGTATCATTATTATGTCATATATATCATGATTACTTATTATATATACTTTATAATCATTTATGAATTGTTAATCATTGAGAATGAATCTCATCGCGTCGTGGAGACAGTATTCCGTACGTACGCACGAGCCGTGATATCGTTCCAATGATCATGAAATTTTATTGGAGTGTATGTATACTATTACATAGTAAATAATAATTTACAATAATCATATATAGTTATTTATTTTCACCATTATACCCATCCAAGTAAGGTGGTGGTGGAAAATAGATTACACCACAGCGTGGAGACGGTATTCCGTACATACACACACGCGGTGATTTCATTTTCCGTAGGACGGATAGATGGTGAAATAGGGTTGTTTCATACCTTTAATAACATATAAGTATATAAGTTATACTGATGTTATTAATTCATAATTTAACAACTAAAGAAGAATAAGTGGAAGTAGAAATAAAGATGAAAGAATCAGTAACAGACATTACCTCTTCTTTGAAGCGCCTCTTTGAGACCTCCTCTTAGGGCAATGAAATTGGTCTTTGAAGAAGAATAGAGCCACTAGGATATTTCTAAGGAAGTGGATAAGAGAATTTGGTAGGGTTTAGCCGTGCTGTAAGGCTCAAAGTGGTGTGAGGAAAGGAGGGAGGAGGTTCCCTTTTATAAGGGAGGAGAGGGGCACCTTTGGAAAAACTAAAAATATTATTTTATTATAAAGCCATATTCAGTTTTAAATAGCTCCAAATTTATTTATTTAGAATCTACGATGGGGATGGTTCGAAACCCTCTCATCCAATATAATTTTTACAAGTTTTTTTACTATTTTAACCTTATCATTTATATTTAACTTTAAGTTAGATAATTTTACTTTTACCGTGTCTTTTTGTGTTTTTACACTATAAGGTTAATAAACATAGTATAATAATCCAAACAAACCCCATGTTGTTTATTATTAATATATATAACCATATCTATGTCATTTGGCCGAACCTTAGATTTTTAAGAATATAATAATAATTAATAATATAATATTTTTTTTAAAACCTATTTTATGTCAATTTAGACACTATTTGGTAATTGATTTTTTTGTAAATCAGAACAGAATGATTAGTTCGAAAAAAATTATTTAAATTTATACTAACATGTCATATTAACATATAAAATTATTGGAATTCATTAAAAGTTTCAAATTACATTTATTTGGGTATTTATAACATCAATTATGTCAATATTTCATTAATAAGATAATTACTGCATCATCATTGTATCATAAATAAATTAAATTATTTAAAGTATAAAAATTACAAATATAATATTAATATGTAGGAAATTGTATTATATTTCTAATGAATATTTATAGTAGAATTTATCTTTTGTATAACCCTATATTAAAAATGATTTACTTATTAAACTTTTATTTTAACTATTTTAACCCTTCATTAAATAAATTAATATTAAAAGTCCTAATCTAATCCAAGTGGGCCTAAATGGTCATATTTTATTCCTAAGTTTGTTTTTGGTTGAATTAAACTTATCCAATAGAATTAGGACACGTGTTTGGATAATAATAATATCATTTTTACCCTTAATTACCATATTTACTTTTAACCGTGGTAAGATAAAGTAAAAAAGTTACTATTCAACAAAAATCATTTTCATCTCATTGATCCACATTTTAGTCCTTGATATTAACCGTGTCTCTTGGATTTTCTAAATTCCACTCACAAAAGCGGTAAAATTAAGTTTTATGAAAAATTCATTTTTTTTAACTACCGTTTAGTGGTTTCACTATTCATCAAAAAAATGAAATTTTCCAGAAAAATACCAAAAAATTAGGCCTAAGATATATTTGATATTATGAATTAAAAATTGATGTCTATTTTACCAAAATTCAAAACATTTCAGTTACATTATCTAATTTAAAAATTAATTCCCGTCATCAAAACAAATAGCGTGTTTTTAAATGATAATAACTATCAAAAGATTGACACTTGTTTATGTCTCGTTTAAATGTGAAATTACATCCAATGAACAACATTGTATTAAATTGAAAAAATATATTCTAAATATAATTTAAAACCACTCAAATTAATAATTTATCACTGTTAATTACTTCGATTAAAAAAGTTGTTTTTAATTAAAATTTAGTATTTTCCTTATTCATCAGAATATGAAAGTTATCCGAAAAGTACCGAAATTTCACCCTAAGCTAATTTCGATATTCTGAATCCAAAAATGAAGTCCATTTTGAATGATAAAATTTATAAAATTTCAAAAAGTGGGTATTACTATTCATAACGGCTAGTTCATAATAATATTATAATAATATCTCGTTTAGTGAAACTCGGTATTGCGTACTACACACGCTATTGAGGAAGGTCGTGATTGTGTGTAATGCAAGGAAAGTCAGGGATGCGTGTTGTGCAAACCTCTTTTGGTGTAGTGTACAACACAATTCATTAATTAAAAATAATACTTTTCATAAAATCTCGGGGTGTTACAGTCGACAAAAGAAAAAGTACAATGTAATGGGTTTCTTATCTCACTTTTAATTCTGTGAGATTTCCATTGTTCACCAATTATTTATTGCATGTGGTGTGTTTACATCCCATGATTTTATCCATTGTGTAATATACTATAATTTATGGATATTTACATCATCATTGTATGATTCATCTTTCATGGGATGTTTGTTTTGTATGTTACCAAATTGGGAAGGGAATTACAAATTTCAATTTCCACTCATTAGGCTTTACACATACTTCATTTATTTTTTTAGTCCATGATTATGTGTCGAAGCACTATTAATTTTTATATGTCATAATTCCCAATCCCCTTTCTATTGATATAAATTTGATACACATAATCACCGCATTGATAAATTCTCCTGTAATCAATATGAACTTGATAAGAGTAATTTTAACTCAACATCCATTTGTTGAGTTAAACATCCAATTCATTAGTGTTGTTTTTACCATAATTTGTGTTAATGTTCTCTAATTGATTTAAAATTATTATCCAATCATATTGGTTGTATTTATATTTTTCACACAAAATTATGTCATCAATTTATCTATAAACTAAGGATACTGTCTTTATAAGAAATTTCCTCTCAATTTAAATTCCATTGATAATTTATTGTTGTTATACACCAAATCACATTTATATGGTGTATATAATGTACTTTGACATAGTTTATCATGAATCCATTTATTATAATGATATTATAATGTTTTTATTACCTCAATTATTTCTATTCAAGTTTCTCTCTATTAGTTAGGAACCCTAACTAAAATTACATTTTAAATGTTTTGATGATTTATTATTCTAAATCATTCTGATTAATTTCCATGTTTTAAAAAGGGTTTTAATGATTTAATTATATGGAAAATAATATTTTAGATTTAGAACTTTTTTTTAATGTTTCAATGTGGTTTGGGACACTTTGAATTAAATATCTATTTTAAACAGCTTCTTGAAAAACAGTGTGACTTTTAAATGTTTCCAAGAAAAAATGGGGAGATTTCTCTCAAATAGTTTTGATGATTATCTTCATCTATGTAAATATCATTCACTATGCTCTATTGAGGTTCATTTATTATAATAAAATTTTTCATATTGTATTTAATGAGTTATTTTTTACTGTCGATGTGTTATTTTTTTACCATTCTTGTTTTAAGGATAATGTATTGACATTTTGTATACTAGTTTGAATATAGATGATTATGTTATGGTTAAATGTTTTCATATGAGGAATATATTGTACTTAGTAAGTGATGGGTGGAGCCTGCTAAAGCTCCTCGATACATTAGTATATCTAATGAGACAGACAAGTGTCTGGGTACAAGGCCTTGACAAAATCTAATTTATAGTCTTGACACAAGGCATTTACTATGTGGTTATGAATGTCTAGCAATATGCATCCCATCATTATGAAAGTGACTGTTGATATTGAATGTGATTATTCGACTAGTATAATATCCATGTGAATTAGTAAATGGAACTATTTGATTTTATCTTTACTATATTATGATGATGTTCACGTTTAAAAGGATTTTTTTAGTCTTATACACTGCCTTAAATGTTTATGCTTATTTGAGAACGTTTCTGCTATATGATATACTTAATAAGAATCTGAGCTCACCCCTTTCTATGTTTTATTTTTTCCAAGATACAAAAAAGTATATTATGGCAGACCTGCAGGTATAGTATATGGGATGTTAGTGTTGTTTATGGAATTAATGTTGTCGTAGTTTCCATTTTATAATGTAATGTAAACCTTATGATTGTATCTAGTACTTCCAAGGCTACTAAACTAATCGGTCTTCCGAGACATGATATTTTATGATCATGACAATGAAACATAATAATTTACCGACTCTGGAATTCTTGGGTCAGGGTGTTACATATATTTGGATTCATTTATACAATTTCGATATAATTGGTGGATAATAATTCAAAAAAAGGTTTTTTATATTGTCTTATAACATTATTAATATAGTAGTGTTCAAGGAACGTATGTTCTTAATCATCTCTTATAGAGAATAAATGTGTACATTTTTAAATACACTCCAAAATAACCCATATTTCATATTTCATTATATGTGAATTTGTTAATCTTGTGATGATAACCACAATAATGTCATCCCATATCCATATTGAAAGGGTTAGGGTATTCCTGAATTATCTAAGATGATATTTATCTAAAAAACATATGAAAAACAGAGCATCTTAAAGTAGTAATTACAATATCTTACTTCATGTTATAACACCAAAAAATGTTATTTCAGTACAAATATATCATTGTCATACTTTGGTGCATAGTGAAATTAAAATTATAAAAATCATATAAAAATTTCATTTCTTTCTCAGGTATAGATAGACCAAATAGCTTCTTTTATAAATTAAAAAATTTATCATCATATATTTTGTTTTAATATATCCCATCATTCAGGAATATAATTTCATTTAGAAAATTCCCAACAATATGCATATAAATTCTATATTTTATAATAATGATTTGTTTGTAATTATTTGATGGAGAGATGTTTCCAGTCGTTTAATAATTTCCAAATCTATATTATTTTTAATCATTATTTTTTCTATAAATATATTATATTTCATACTAAATTCATCTTATACCTTATTTTCCTTCCATGTGTAGTTGTTTATTTGGAAAAATAATCCTTGATAAGAAAAATCTATCATATTTAACTCATGATTATATATTTCTATGAAATAATGTTTTTATGAATATTATAATCAATGTATATCTCAAATATTTCACTATAGAGATAGTGTTGTAAAATATTTAAATCAATTATTATAGACACCAACTAATGGTCATAGGTTAGAATTTTTTATTCACTAGTATTTCACAACATTAATACCTAGTAAAAAATTTTATCATTCAATAAAATTACATAACCAGATACCATAATTAATGCATCAATAGATATCAAAATTCAATTATTTCATGAATATAGGGTTAAGATAGCACCATTAAACAAATATTTATTCAATTTATAAAAAACATTACACTAATTCATATTCTATTAAGAACATAAATCTTTTTCATATACTTTTGATAATTATGTTAGCCATTCGGACAAAATATTGATGAAAATTATTATGATAACCTATAAAGACAATTTATATTCATACCATGGTTATGTTCATTAGTATAAACCATTATTTCAATTAATTTTTTATTATATTATCTACTAGGATTCGATCATTGGAGAAATATTGGAAAGAGAATAATCCTTATTAATCGATATTTCACACACAAAATATATTCCATATAATACTTCCCTATAAACGTATAAAAAATGATCCATAATTTATTATCATAGTCCTTATATATTTTAAAATATAAAAAGAAATAATAAATGATTACCACTATAAAATAATTATTCTATTTTTTTAATAATAATATTTTTATATCAATAAAAATATTCAGATCATTATTCAATCCATATGGTATTACGAGAAATTAAAAGTGTTTATACATCATATGAAATCCAATATTTGGAATACTTTATTTTAGTAATCATAATAGATGACACTAATAATAAAGATAAAATGTTGAATAATTTTGAAAACTATGATTTTGATAAAATATTTCTTCAATACATGGAAAATTACTATTTTTATTTATATTAAAATCACAGTTTTTCCTATAATTAATTCACCACCTCATAAATACATTTTTCTTGTAATTTAAAAGAAAAATTTCTCCCCATGAGTAAACATTAGCGGTGTAAATACCCTTAACATATATGTATTGATGTTTTTTTATTATCTCACCTAATTATAAAATTTTATTTTTATTTGGATTATTTTATATTTGTATTTCATCCATGATTAATTAAATGGAAAATCAACTTCACACCCTGGTGGATGTCTTAGTAATTCTTCCTATAATACATTGATGTATTTAAAAACAATATATATTACAAATTTAATTTTTTTTATCTATTTCCGAGTTATGTATTCTCTACTAATATAATAATCTAATTGATAAGAGATAATGGGAGTGGATTCATAAATGTAAAATTTAATAACATCTCCCCTCATATGATAAATTATTCTACATAATTTTAATGAATCATAATGTCTTTAACATTGATGTAAATATAGACATTGTGTTTTCAATGAAAATCCATATAAATAAATATGTTAAAAACAACCATATGTATAATAATAAATTTATCAAATATGGTATGTTTTTATATAATATTGAGAATTGACTAACACATATATTTTTAATGAGATTTCTAAAAGTATTTTGATTAAAAACACTCATATTATTGTGTTAATGAAATATCTAATTTTCATGGAAAAAATGAAATATAAAAAAGATTAAAGAAATATAATAAATTAATGGATTATTGAAATATGATGTAAATATTAGAGCACCATACACATCATTTTTATGAACAACCACCTTAGTTATACTCATTATATATTCTTGGCTTTCTCTCATTATACATTTATGTTGTTGATTCCACAGAATTTTTGGACATTAGATTGTATAATATCACCATTCATTAATTTTATAAGCATTATATAGCAGTGGAATGATTTTTTAACTTTTTTTATTTTCTAGATAACCATTTAATCGTTTCCTGTAATGATCTCACATTACCTATATGCATTTTCCTATATTGTTCTTTAAAAAATTATCAAATTATAGAAACCTCAACATTACTTTTATATTAATTGAAGAATACCGTTTTTTATTTGGTTCATATAAGAATATTATTATAGTTATATAATTTATATATATAGAATCTAGAAAATTCAATTTTCATCATAATGGAATTTGATTTTATATGATCATACGATGAATACTTTTTAGAAAATAGTCCCCTTTATAGAAAACTATTAAGAAAATGAATGAAATAGTCGATCATTCCAATCCAAATTATGTATATGATTTGAATAATTCTAGGATTGTATTTTATAATTATCCACAGACTTTAACATAAGTTATATTTTCTTTTATTAATGTTTAGGACATCCTCTAAATTGTATAACAGTATTTTTATAAGAAGTATTTCATAATAAAAATCACACTATAAGTTCATTATAGAATGATTTAAACTTCTTCACCTAGTTTATTATATTAAATTAAAGACATATGTTGATATTAAAGTCCTTTCAATAAATTCATTTATAAAATAACATTTTCTCTATCATAACATCTTATAGTGTGGAATATTTTTTCAAGAGAAATAATATATTTCACTACATTAAATACTATGGTATATACACTAAAATGCAATGGAATATACAACTTAATGTTATAATAAATGAAATAATTGAACTATGGATCAATAAGTGGATCTAACTAGGAAATACTATTCGGTGAAACATGATTAAAACACTAATATTGTAGTGATAATACCAATACCATTAGTGTTATATTTTTTAGGAAAGTATCTAAACTATAAGTAGGTGTTGAATCCCTTTCCCTCACTAGGATCCCTCACTGTGTAATGGAATACATTGATTTAGCTCATTTTTTTCATTATTATTTACCCATAAGAACTTTTATACTAGTAAAATTTATTATAATTGTCAGGTTTTCTATGTAAATTTCAAAAATAAATCACACAGTGACATCTAATCCTCCTTGTATGCCAACACTAATAACCCAAACTCTAGTGATACTGATTCGATAATTTTATTATTACATTTGAATAAGTTATAATGGATATAATCCCACAAAACCAATAATTTTAGTTTCCTTGAATAAGTAGATAATAACATGTCTATCATATTACACTATAAATATAAAATATATAGCATAAAAAATTCCATCAACTATGATGTGATTCATTATTTATCTCTTCATATCATTGGGAAATAAAAATAAATAATTGTTGTCATATATTCTTGGTGAGATTTATGTAAAATAGAATATATAATGACTAAATAATTCACAATCAATATATTGTGGTAAATATCTTA
Organism: Viscum album; assembly: GCA_963277665.1. NCBI lineage: Eukaryota > Viridiplantae > Streptophyta > Magnoliopsida > Santalales > Viscaceae > Viscum > Viscum album. The sequence continues at coordinate 1,005,764,974 of OY728157.1, forward strand.
AATACATGCCATTTAATCAATACTTTTATGATGAAATGCATCATTGCAAAATATGAAATTCCATAATATCATGGATAATAATATTTGAATTATAATTGAAGTAAATATAAACATTTGAATACCTTGATCATGGATATCATAATATCTCTACCATCATGGCCTTCTTCCACACATATTTAAATCTCTAGGTATGCATAAAAAAAACAAATTTAAATAAGGATGTCCTACAGGTTTGTCTTATTTGACATTTCCATTCATTGATGGGATATAAATAAATGGTACCCACTATTCAATATATTACTAAAGAATTCCCAATATATTTAATATTAAATTCAATTATGAAACAATATTTCATATTAGTGATAATTTTTTTATGTAATGAGTTTATATTTTTCATATTTTTTATCCATATATATATATTCTAAAAAATCCAATATTTTGAAATGATATATAGATTAATTAAAAAATTATATTGATATTAATAATAATATGTATATTTAAAAAAATTATCTACCAATGAAAAATATAATTAGAAATAGAATGTTCTAAATTAATTTCAATAACCCATAAAATTAATCACAGATTAAAAGAATCCCATCATATTAGAATGTTCAAATATTTTGTGGAATAGAAAAAAATGTAAGGGAAAATTTTAAATTAAAACATAAATGATCATTTTTTTATGTAAAACCATTAAAAACTGATAGAATAAGATAAAGGTATTGATACATCTATAGAGGTGGGAAATATAATTAATGTCATATACATTGAAAGAATACATTTTATTAGACTTTATATATATAATGATAAAAATAATCATTATATGAGAACATTAAAATTATTCCATTTATTAAAAGTAAAATTTTATTGATAATTTAAAATGTCTTAAAAATTATATGAGTAATAATAAGAAATTTCTCAATACAATTTATAAAAAAGTTTACATAGAACAAAAATATACCCCACTATAATGGAAGATAATATCATTTTTTCATTTAAATATTTATTTTCATGATTCATGTTCAAAATATATGGATATAATGAATAAAAAATAGATAATCTATAAATATATGTATTATAGAAAAATAGATGATGTTTAATGAGTATATAGTAAAATATTCCTTCAAAAAAATTAACAAATCAAAAAAAATGAGACTATAAAATAAATAATTATCTAATTGGATATAGTCAAATTATAATTCCTTGAATGAGTAAACATATATTAAATATTTAATAATATAGAATAAATTTAAATTTAAATTGAATACTTTAAATTTGTAGGATATACACCCAAAAAAATTAAAAAGTTCATAACAATAATAATTTATCAATTAAGTTGACATTGTTAGAAAATCCCATACAAAAGGATTGACTACGCCCAAACACTCTCTATCTTCAATAAAAATATGATGATGATTATTATTTATTTTATTGGTTATTTTTTCACGTTTATTAACCCTTTTGATATGATTATTAATGTGTTAATTTTAATTAAAAAATCATTTATGTTCTCGTCATGTGTTTGATGATATTAATATTATATATCTACAATGACATTAGTTGGATAATAATATTATTGAATTTATTTTAATAATGACTGTTTTATAATAAGTCATTCAAAGTATGAGTGTCATTATAATTTTGGGAAAATCATCATTGATGAAAGGTATTTATTATCATAGATTTTAATAATGACTGTTTTATAATATTTAGTATATTTTTATTCAAATTTACATAAATAAACCATCCGTGTTTTGCAGTGACTAAAATGAATCCCATCACATCATCGAGGTGGATTTCTATACGTACACAGAAATGATGTTTTTTATTTTCAATGGGTGTGAGGTTATGATAATAATTAATATATTAATTATATATAAGGATTAAGATATCATAAATAAAATATATAATCATTAAATCAATCATTATTAACAATAGTGAGATGTAGTGATGGAAAAATATTTATATCTATTTGTGAGGAAGTAGTCAGACTTACAAATAAATGATAGTTTATTTTCCCATATTAAATAATAGGATATGGATATTATTTATTTACTTAGTATAATAACATATTGGTATATGTTAAATAGTTGTGTTATTATTTTGTTGTGGTTACTGAATATATTATAGATCACGGTGAAGAAATAAAACAAAAACACACGATTAAGAACTATAACTCTGATTCAGATAACCACATTATTATTTTACCTAAATCATTACATTGATGGTTTCGTGAATAAAACAAGGATTATAGAATTTGGGATGGTATTAATGAAATTTTTTGTAGGTTTGGGTTTTAAATTTTTTTACTGATTTGTGGGGTGGAGAGGAGAGGATGGGGAGGTGTCCTATTATAATTGAGTGATATGACTCACATTGAAATTTTAAAAATAATATAATATATTAAAGTATTTATCATGGACAATGGCTCAAAAATGGACCATTTTAGAAAATTTTATAAGATACTATCAAAAAATGCTATATAATTGAATGTAGAATGGTTTTTTAGGATAATAAAAACCAAATATTTTTAGTTTAAATTGATGTAAAGTGGGTATAATTATATCCCAGGTAAAATATTTATACAATTTAAATGATTTAATATGAAAATAAATTTTTATTAAAATTAATAACAAAAAATTAATTAGTATTATTTCATATGAAGAATCTATTTTATTCAATTTACTTTAAAAATGTTATAAAATATAATTTATATGTAAACATGAGAATGGTGTGAAATTTGTTTTCCTAAAAAATTTCTTCTAATATTTTATTTTTATCGAAATGCGTGTATAAATTTCATTCAATAAATGATAATTGGAATATTAATAATATAATATAATAAATTTGTAATTGAAAAAATATAAAAAAATTGGATTTTTTAATTTCTTTAAATGAAATAACAGTTTGGAATTAATAAAGTATTTTTTACAATTAATTGAAAAATTAAACATTTTAGAAAAATAAAAAAATAGCCTTAGAAAATATTGACTTGATGAATTTATAAAAAGGTTATTTTTTAAAAATTAAAATTTTATAATTTCATAATAATTTTTTAATGAAAATATAATTTCGAATAGAAGTTCATATTTTTCCTTTTATCTAATAAAAACAAAAATATTCAAAATAACTCTATAAAATATAAATAATGAATATAAAGTTGGCATAGAAATGATTTATAATGAAAATACATTTCTTGTTAAAAAATATTTTACATTTAAATATTTATATAAATTTTTATCATGCCCCAAATGAGATATTATAGTGAATTTGATAATAAAAAATAAATGGAGTGGTTAAAATTTTCATAGTTAGTGTGTTTAATTTAAAGGTTAAATATCATAGTTTAATATAATGTAATATTAATGATACTATTAAAATAATTATTTAATTATTAAGTAAATTGTAATATTATAATAATTCTAATTAAAAACATTAGTTTTTATAATATTTATATTAATATCATGGTAGGAAATAATGATATGGATTTTAAAACTCATACATTATCAATTATTTAAAATACTTTCCAAGAATTTTGTGGACTTAATTAAAATTTAATTTTCATAAAATTATAATAATAATTTGAATAATTATCTCTAATTTAATTTTAACTAAATGGAAATTATCATATACATAATTTTTAAAATTCTCTTAAAAACAACGATATTTTGAGAGTATTGAAAAATATACTATATAAATACCTCTATGTTTACGAAATAGAATTGATATAATCATCTCTTGAAGTCATAATTGGTTATATAAATGTTTTTTAAAGGATTTACTAATTTTATTTAAAAATTTTATTATTAATTTAGAAACCATTGTTTCACATTTTTACCCTATGTTATGTGTTATTTTAAAAATGAAACAGTTATTGATCCTTTTATTTTAATTAATTATTAACAAGGTTTAATTTTTATTTCTATAAAAAGAAAATTTAACTCAAATTTGGTTACATATATACAAATAACTATTATGAGAATCAATATTACCCATGATTTTGGAAAAAACTCATTTATGTGATTAAAAATGTTTTTTTGTCAAAAATTATTTTCATTATGATATGTGTATTTATATTAATTTTATTTAACAGATACAGAAAATGAATGTCAATTTTTTTATAATAGAAATAAAAAGGATCAAATTATAAAATAGGATCCATTCTATTTTTTATATATAATTAAGTTTCCTTGGTAATAGTTTTTCTCTATGATAACAGTTTAATGAGATAAGATGGTCCTTAATTTTAAAGACGAATCCTAAAGAACACATAACCAAAATATATGTGATTTTTATGGTATTTTTTAATAAATAATTATTGGACTCACCTGCTTTGATAATCCCAAATCATGTTTCAATTATGTGATAATCTTGTTTCATTAATTCTTATAGTTTCTATCAGAAAATAAGTATGTATCTTTAACCTCACTGTTCTCTTATGTAAGTTTACAGTAATGATTCTCTATGTAACAGGTTAATGCTACAGGTTACCGATAGAGGTTATTACTAGAGGTTACCCCTATAGGGTACCAATACAGGTTACCGATTAATGAAATCCATAAGGAACCTTATCTCTGTGTTTTCAATGTGAGATCACCACAATGATACTACTGATCAAGTCTACTAATGAAGGCTACAGATGAAGGCCACTGAAAAAGGCTACTGATGAATTCTCCCTCTGAAGGGTACCGATGAAGGCTACAGATGAAGGCTACTATTGGATGCTAGTGGTTAATGCTACCGATGAAGGCTACTTATTAAGTATACCAATTAAGGCTACAAATGAAGGCTACCGATGAAGGCTACTGATGTAGGCTATCATTGAAGCCTACTGATGAAGCCAACTATTGATTCCTACTACTGAGAAGGCTACTGCAGCCAGTCTACCGATGCCCACTCTTCTATTCAATACATTGTCAAATTCTTAATATTATTTTAATGGTAATATTTATTAAATTTAATGCTTCTGACATTCAGTAATGTTGATTTCAGACATATCAAAAGATTGTGTCAAAAGAAATTACAATAAATTTTGAAAATTTCACGTGGTTCACTTATTCCACTTACTGGATCTCAAATATAAAATAAAAGGCCCATGAATAAAATAAATGAAGACCACCCAAGAACTATTGAGAGAGATTCATTTCATGAAGGATCTGAAAAATAAAGAATAATTATCCAAAACATACTCAGTGATCCAACAAGCATCAAAAAGATCATTTGGGAGAAAAAATTCAAATCTGTTTCTATGTTTCATCAAATCTCTATCAAACCAAGAAGCATATCACCTCAGAACCTGGAAGCTCGATCCAAGTGTTGAAACAATATTTTTTTGAATAAAACATCGAGATAAAGACTTTCACATCAATTTCTTCCCTCTAAGGAGTCAATAGATAAACAACATACACATAGATATTTCTAAACTCAATCTAACAATCTTACTTGTATTGTGTTCTTCTATTTTACATTTGCGAGAAGTCCTTGCTTGTCTAATACACACGGTGTCTCAAGTTCCTAAAATAAGGGACACTGAAAATACTCACACCAACAATTATTTATTATTTTGTTTCCCATGAAGAACTATAGAAGATTTTATGTGTGGTGTGGTTGTGTGTTTACCCCTAGAAGAACTGTGGTAGAGGGTGTGATCCCTAGATAGTTTGGAAAACATTTTTAAAACTCGATATAGGTTTTCTATCAAGTTTATTAATTAACATAAACTACTTGGGGGAAGGTGATCAACAAGTGGAGAGGATTAACTATCCTCTTGTGATTGAACCTCTTGTTCAACACTGTTTTATACTATACCTTAAAATACTCAATTTTTTTCTGCTCCTCATAATTTTAAAAAAGAAATATATTTTACATTAACTATGATTGTTATATATGGTTAGTGAGTGTATATGTATAATTCAGTAAACCTATTTCAAATGTTTAATAAGTGTTATATATTGACTCCTTAAGGACTAAACACCCTTTGAGAAACTTATTGAACAATTAAAAATTTATATCCCTACTGCCTTAATTAATTAGGATATTTTCAAATTGGGATTTTTAGTCATAACGTATCAAATTAATCTTTATATAGGAACTCAATTCACCCCTTTTGAGATTCCAATATGACAATCATTTTTTATCAGAGGTGGTTTTTATTACTACGACCAAAATTGTTCTCAATCATTTTCAAAATCATTTCGACAGTGATTTTAGTTGTATCAAAAATATCTCAAAATTTCTGTAATATCAAAATTTTCAGTATATTATTTTCTAAATATATATAGATAACTGATTTAAGGGTGATGATAATATGATTACACCTTTTATTAATGGTAATAAATATTCTTAGGGGAAATTTAAGATGAATATTTATTTTGAAATCATGGGTCTTGAAATCTGGTACACAATTGAAGAACAACATACATTTCTGGCTACTTCTAGGGAAACATGGTATCAGTTTACTAAAGAAAAATATAATTTTAAATATAAAGAAATGAATTCATTGTAATGTTATTTATGCGATGAATAATTAAATGGAATATCTTACTCTAAAATAGCTTATAAAATTTGGGATACATTGGCTGTTTCTCATGAGGGAACAACCAATGTTAAATAAATGAGAATAAACAACTATACTATTAACTATGATAATTTTAAAATGAAGACTGGTGATCCTATAATTTAAATTAATACCAAGATAAATGAAATAGTCAATACCATGAGACTACATGGAATATCGCTATACATAAACGATCAAATTAAGATATTAATTTGATTCCTACCTGGCAGATGGAGAGAAACTTCAATTTCAATTTGAGAATATTGTGATATCATCATGTTACCAGTGAAGGTAATAATTGTTATACTTATGATGTACGAATAAGAGATCAAGGTAAATCATGATGGATATAAAGAACCAAGAAATACATCTGTATCATTCAATACTGGTGCCTAAAAGTGAAAAGACAATGAAAATGTTAATGTTTCTATGGACACTTCCATATGTGATGATTTAGATTTTGACAACAATGATGAGATTGATCATAGTTATAGAAGATTAAAAATGTTCCACCAAAAGAAGATGTTCATTAAAAAATATATCTACAGAGGAAGGTATGAAAGTAAAGGACAATTGAAAAGGGACATAAAATGGAATGAAAATACAAATGAGATAGTCTGCTATCTATGTAAAGTAAAAGTCCATTGAAGGCTGTTAGCCCAAAGCAAAATATAATAATATATATGAAGACTAGGGTAAGTGATATAAAAATTATATGAAAGCTACATGAAGTGCTTCAAAAGATTGCTCCAGTGGATCTAACATTTCTGATATTGAAATGAACTAACATGAAAACCTATGTTTCATAATAGAAACCATCTGAGGTAATACTTAATTCTCTTAAACATAACACTTACTATTCTAAGAATGAATGTGAATAAATTAATGAAGACAATATTACTAACGATGAACTATTTTAATACCATCGAATGCTTCAGGATACCTTTAATGAAATCAGGCTTGAAAATAAATTAATAAAATGAAAACATTCGTTAAATGAAAATTTCAAGCTTGATTTGGATATTGAGAGAGAAAAATGTTCTGAAACGTTAAAAGATAATACATATCATATATTATTAAATGATAAATTAAAAAGAGTTCTTGTGTATTTTAATGTAGGTATAGATACCATGATAAAGATTGAAGTGAATTTTTTTTCCAAAATACATAACTAGTCTAGGATATAAACAAAGATAGAGAAGTTCTATTAAAAATATATTTGTTCTAGAATTTGGATAGGCGACTAATAGTTCTTTTTCTGGAATATCTTTTCAAAAAAACACTTCTAAAGGACCGAACAAAGTGGTTAGGACTCAAAAAATATCTGTTTATTATAAGAAACCAGTGAGACAAAAATGGGTACCCAAAGATTTACATTCTAACCTCTCTAGACCCAAGAAAATCTATGAACCAATGTCTTCCTATACTTAATCAAGTTTTCATTTAATTTTTTTAAAGAGAACCTGTAAAACCCTATGGTATTTGGACTCTTTATGTTCATGACATATGACATGAGACTATTAATATATAAGGACCCTAATTAATGTGGATGGTGGAGATGATAAATTTGGAGATAATTCTAAGGGAAGATCATTGGAATAGGCCAAATCGTCAAACCTACCACTATATTAATTTAAAAAGTACTTTATTATGGGTAAAAATTAAATCTACTATGTATCATTAAGTTCTATGATGATGGATTCAATATTAAGTTTGTAAATGATGCATGCAATTTTTTGAATTCTAAAAATTATTTAATAATCACTACTCTTAGAAAGGAAAATGTATATTATGTTTATATGAACTCATTCGATAAGAAAACAATTTATTGATTAAATTGTTTTAAAAAATAATATTGAATATGGAACAAAATATTAAGACATTACAATTTGAACTCACATTGGATGCTAAGTAAGAAAGGTTTAGTTAAAGAATTACCAAAATTGAAATTCCCACTTAGCAATGTTTTTAATAATTGTAAAAAGGGAAAAACAATTTTTGTTCAAACCATAGAAATAAGATTCAACTTATCAGCAGCTTCAGTTGGTTTAAATGTATTTTTTTGGACTATCTAGAGTTTCAACTTTGACAGGAAATCATTATGTCTATGTTATTGTATTTGGTTTTTTTAGATACACTTGTGTAAACATTCTAACTCATAAAAGTGAATCATGTTCTTACTTCATTAAATATTCGATGTATCTAGAAAATATTAGGGGACTTATAATTAAGAACTAGAAAATTGATCATGTATGTGAGTTCGAAAATCACGAGTTAGAAACATTTTCCTCACATAATGGATATAATCACAATTTATCTTCACTTAGAACACATCAACAAAATGGAGTCATAGAAAGAAGAAATAGGACACCTCAAGAGATTTCTCAGACTATGATTAATGAGTATAACCGACCTATCATGTTCTAGGATAAAACTGTTAATACAAATTGTTACATTATCAATATATTCTTAATTAGGCATGTTATCAAAAATACCCCTTATGAGTTATAGAAAAATATGAATCCTACGGTTAAGTAATTTAGAGTTATTGATTGCAATGTATTTATCGTTAACACTATGGAAAATCTTGACAAATATTATTCTAAAAGGGATGATTAAATTTTCCTAATGTACTTAATCTCTATTAAAACCTATAGAGTATTCAATAAGAAAACCAAATTTGTAGAGGAATCAGTTTATGTAATATTTGATGAAACTGATCCACATGAACCCAAATCCTCTCTTAAATATATTGAGGCTGATATGTCCATTATAGAAATTAATGATGAAAACAATAAACCCACAATAAACACTACTAGTTCTAGAAACATTCTATAATTAGTGCATTATGAATCATAACCTATAAAAAACCATGAAATGTTTAGTCCTACTCTTTATAGATGTGTTAGAACTTGCAAAAATCATCCTCAAATACTGTAGTAGGTGATCTAAATAGAGGGACACAAACTAGAGCTTCTCTGATAAACTAGGTTGAACATCAAACATTTCATTAATAGCTTGTACCCAAAAAACAGTATTGATGCTATCAATGATGAATTTTGGGTGATATCTATGCAATAAGAATTAAATCTGTTTGAATGAAACAATGATTGAAAAATAGTTGAATGACCTAATGACACTATGACCATTGTCACTAAATGGTTGTTTAGAAATAAAGTTTATGAATCTAGAAAATTTGTTAGAAACAAGGATAGTCTAGTCTCACAAGGAAATAATCAAGAAGAAGGAATAGACTATGGGGAAACCTTTTCACATGTAGCAAGTCTCGAAGGAATTAGGATACAACATGTTATGTTGCTCATATAAATTTCAAACACTTTAAACTGGATATTAAAAGTGGATTTATAAATGGGTACATAGTTAAAGATTTATTCGATGAACAACACCATGTATTTAAAAATCATCATTTTCTAAATCATGTTTTTAAACTCTCTAAATATTTATATGGTCTAAAGAAAGCTCTTAGAGCATGGTATGATGAACTGAGTTCTTTTATTATTTCAAGATGATTTACTAAAGGGATAATTGAATTTTCTATTTTTATTAAAAGGATTTTCAAAGATTTTTTATAATAAAAATTTATGTAGAAGGTATTATTTTTTGATCTTTTAAAAGTTACTTATGTATTGCTTTTTAAAATATGATAAAATATGAATTTGATATGAGTCGAATAGGGGATATTATATTATTCCTTAGATTTCAGATTTTTTAAAATAAAAATTATATTGTTTAAAATCAAAGTAAATTTACTAAAGATCTTTTCAAATGTTTTTTTTTGGATAGATATAAAGGTAGTGATACACATATGAGTTCCACATGGATCTTGGATGCTGTTGAAACTCAAAGACCAGTGGATCAAACAAATTATAGAGGTATGATTGGGAGTCTTCTCTATCTCACTGCTAGCCGACCTGATATTATGTTTAGTGTATGAATGTGTGCTTGTTTTCAAGACAACCCCAAATAATCTCATTTAACTGATGTTACAAGGATTTCTAAATATCTCATGTATACTAGAAACACGGACTATTTATCAAAGTGGAAAATAATTTGACTTAATCGTTTATTCATATGCTGATTTTACTAGTTTAAAGTTAGATAGAAGGATCACCTTTGGAACATTTCAAATTTTGGGAAAGTCACTAGTATCATGGTATTGTAATAAACATAGCGATGTTGCATTATATACTTTCAAAGCTAAATATATATCTTATGGTAGTTGTTATTCTCAAATTCTATGGATGAAACACACATTAATAGACTATGGATATCAATTCAAACAAGCCTCTATAAACCATGAAAAATCATGTTCTATTAACATATATAAAAATCTATTATCTCATGCTAGGACAAAGTACATTGATGCGAGACATCAATTTTTGAGAGATCATTATCAAAGAGGTGACATCACACTTGAATTCAGTGGCACTGCTCATCAATTGGGTAATATATTTAGAATGAAATTGAATTCTAAGAGGTTAAATGTCATCAAACATGACTTATGAATGATAAACTAATAGACATCACCGATAAGTCCTCACCGTTGGACCTCAACATTCAACCTCACCAATGGAACTCATTGTTAGACCTATCCTTTTGATCTCACAGTTATACCTTCCCATTGCACCTTATGATTATACCTCACCATTGGAACCTTACTGATATCTGATCATTCTTAGGTCTGGGACATATCTTTTTTTGTTTTATTTTTCGCAATATAATCTGAAACTTTTTCAATCATATTTATTTCATTTATTAAAATTTCTATTTGTTCCCTAAGTGATAAAATCATAGTAAAACCGGAATTGTGATCCACTACAACCCTTCTCTCGAACCACATTCTCCCTAATATTTGAAACAAACCCTCTTCAAAAACCCTTGAACTGCCTCAGATCACGATGTAATGGGTAATGAGACTTATGGATGATGATGAAGAACATGTGATGAACCCTAAGAGACCTCGAATTGGATCTAGTAGTGGAATTAAGGTAGTGAAAATCCAATAAATACATGTTTGATGAAGTGAGAAATCATGGTTGGAAAGGAATTATATTTGCAATGTCTGCTGTTGAGAAATTCGATAGTGTTTAAGGCACTCAAAGCTCAGTATTTGGTAGAATTTTTTTCAAATAACAAGGAACCACACTAAACAATGCTCGTGAAATAATTTTTTTTAGTTTCTGATGTTCATGAAGACTATGTTTGAGAAACAAATTTCCTCAATGTTAAATGGAGTATGTGTGAGCTTCCCCCCAATTTAACTAGATGAATTCAAAAGAGTCCCATTTGAATGGGGGTTTTAATTACTACCCTAGAGTGGTGCCTTCCACTAGTGAGATATTCTATCATGAAGAAGCGTTGGATGAACTTATTGGGAATGGAATCCCTTGGAATGTGAATAATTCAAATACAAATATAGAAAACAAGTTACAATTTAAATTTGTTTGACAAGACTTGAGTCCCAGGAGTGGGTACCTTACTACATTGAATTATCAAGACATATTTCTATTATTTATATTGATGCATGGAAAAAAGATAAATCATTTTAGATTTTTGAAGACTCAGTTGGGGGATATGAAAAACAATAATTCTAAATAAAATTATTTGTTTTATTCTATGTTGATATCCTTGATTTTAGTTGTTAAAGGAGTTTATAGAAATAAAGAGGAAATAATAGTTTCAAGGGAAGACATCTGTATTATAAAAATGATTTACAATTTTATGAAGATAAAAAGGAATCCTTAGAAATGAGAAGGGGTGAATGATGAGGTAATGTTATATAAGAAATTAAACCTTCTTGCCAATCCAACTAGGACAATGAATAAAATTTATCTTGGAATAAAACCTAATTATGTGATGTCATTATACTTAGATGAAGAAGAGAAGACCGTTTTTATTCAAGTTAGAAATTAATATCCTATAGATGACCAAAGTGATCCTGAACATCCCTATTTTCCTCATTCCAATGATGTATTCTTTTTTTTATCCTATCCCACAAAATAGATTTCCCAGAAGAGAGTTTGTCCCAAAAGACATTGATGAAGAAGAAACAGGTGATGAAGAAGAAGAAAATGTCTTAAGGGAAATTAGAGAAACCTCAGAGGAGGAGGATGAAGCTCAATCTGGTCATGATGATTTTGAGATAACTGTTGATGAAGGTGAAGATGAATACATGAGTTTCAATCCATTGATCGGATATACGGAAGTGGTAGATAGTGAAAATAAATAAAAATGTGGAATCAGATGAAGCTGGAATTGCAATGGAAATAGTTGAATATTCTATAGATGACGTGGTAGTGGACTCTTATTTTGATGAATTTCATCAAGGAGGAATGGCAGTGGTAAATGTAATTGATCTGGATAATGCTCCACATGAGGAGGAGGAACCTATTTCCACATGTTTAGTTTTTTATTCTCAATGATTAAAATAATTGTCAAAAGATCCAAGATGTGTGGTCTTTGGTTTTGACTATTGAGACTCTAAAGATGACAAGACTAATAGAATCCCTATAATTCCTTCTATTTTAGAGACTACTATTGTACATATAGTAGTTCTTCTACCTCAAGACTATATGAAAAATGATTATTTTGAAACAATAAAATCAGATTTGAATATATATTTTTGATGGGATATATATTGGGATAGAGAGATATGTGGCTCATAATCAAGAAATTGAAACTTCTACTTTGGAAATGCTAATTTCTAACTCTAACTGAAATTTTATAAATGATGCAATGGAATATCAGAATAAAGTTAGAACCCGAGAAAAACCTATGGAATCTCTGAAACAATACATTCTGATTTTAGACTCATATATGGCTTTAAGAGTTCATGTGGAGGAAGACATTAAGAATTTAAGGGTGTTGTTAAGCATATGGTCACAGTGTTTATGGACTTTAAGATGACTCTGGAGGCACTCATGAGTGGTCAGGACAATGTTGTGAGAAGATTGATCAGTGGTTTTCCATGTATTTTAAGGAGACCGTATATTTTACAATGGCACCTCTATGTTAATCTACTTCCTCTTCATCCTCACCTCATGTTGATTTAGAAGAATTCAAGTTAGTGAAGTAGTGGAGAAGTTATATGGTGCGAGTACCTCATACCCTCAGTCTATGACTTGATACATTTCAACTACCAGAGACATACATAAGCTTGTGGTAGATTATTTGATGGATGCTTTTTAAAATCATAATTCCATCAAAGAGAAATTTTATTTTTACTATAAAAGGGTTTACACTATGAATCAGATGGATGGTCCCTTCAAGATACTATTGGAAAACATTATAATCCCACCTATCACTCATGCTTTTAAGGATCAAGTTAGTGGTCTTAAATAATTAACTCCTTCCTTAGACAAATTCATAGAAAATAATTATTAAATTATCTCAGATATGGAAATAAAGGATTTATAATTATTAATTTAATGAATCTCATTTTACCAATCCTCTATGTGGACTACACTCCCATTATCGTTTCTCCCACATTACATTCTTCCCCAGCTACCTCAGTCTCCTCTAGTGATTCACTTTTTATGAATCCTGTAGAGGCCATAAAAATCGTGACTGAAATGACTCATTAGAGGTATACTCATTATTGGTCCACATATTCCTCAGTACCAGCTCCTCTGACATTTCTCACTACCATACCAAGAGAAGTTCCTCCCTCTTCTAAACCTGACTCCTCCACTTCCAAAGACAATTATACATGGTACATATCTTATGTATACTGAATATGGGATATCTATGTTGATGGGGATCTTTATAATCTTTTTTAATATTGTATTTTTGATTCATTAATACAAAATTCCCCCTTTGTCTCTTTTGCCATATATTCTATTGTTAATAAGAATGGCAGAAATTTTTTAACGGGATGACATTTTAAGGGGTATATGTTTGATCATAGAAAATTTTATTTACCCTGATTTGAAAAATACAGAAAATCTAAAATCATTAACATAATTTGTGATTATAAAAAAGTGGGTGATTTTTGGACTCACATATTTCAATAATCCCAAATCATGTTTCATTTATGTGATAATCACGTTTCATTAATTTTCAATGCTTCTATCATGAAATATCTATGTATATTTAATCCCACTTCTATCTTGTTTATGTTTACAGTGAAAATTATCTCTAAGTGGTTACCTCTAGAGGTTAACAATTGAGCTTATCGATAGTGGATTCTGTTAGAGGTTACCGATATAGGTTACTGGCAGAGGTTACCTCTAAGGACCTTATTGTTGAGTTATCAGAGTTGTATCACTGCTTAGAGGATACCAATGAAGGATACCAATGAAAGATAATGATCAATTCCATCGATGATGGCTACCGATGGACGCTACCGATGAAGGCTACTGATGAAGGCTACCGATGATGGCTACCGATGGAGGCTACCGAAGAAGGCTACTGATGAAGGCTACCTATGAAGGATACCGATGAAGGCTACCAATGAAGTCTACCGATGAAGGCTACTAATGCAGCCCATCAATACAACATACTATTTAAGATTACTATTGATACGGCTAACACTACCAATTTACCGAGGCCCACTCCTCTACTCCATACCTTTTCAAATTCATATGATTATTCTAATAGTCAAATTTGGAAAATTTAATGCTGCTGATATTCATTAATGTTGATTGTATACATTTCAAGATACCATATTTGGGGACTGTATAAGGTACGAGGAAAATGTCATGTGGTTCCCTTATTCCTATTGTCAGAACTCAAATATAAAATATAAGTACAATGATTTAAAGAAAATAGTACCACCCAAGAATAATAGAGAAAGATTCATTTCACGACGGATCTTAAGAACAAGGAAGAAACATTTGGCAATAACTCTGTGAACCAATGAGCATCACAATGATCATATGGGAGAATAAATCCACATCTAGATTTTATGTCTCATAAAATCTCTCTCAAAACAAGAAGCAGATCACCTTAGTACCTGGAAGCTAGAACATGGAGTTGTGTCACTCTGTTTTGGATACAACATCCATAGAAAGACTCGAAATGCAATTTCTTCACTATAATGTGTCAAGATATGAACTAAAAACACATAGAGAATTCTAAACTCAATCATATAATCTTAGATCTATTGTGTTATTTTATTTTACATTTTTGAGATGTCTGTGTTTGTCTATTACACACACTATATCATGTGCATAAATTGGAGGATACTGAAAATCCTCAAAAAAATCATTGTCTATTATTTTGTTGCACACTATGAACTATAGAAGAGGCTGTGTGTGGAATTATTGTGTGTTTATTCTACAAGGAGTTGTTGTAGAGGGTGTGGGCCCAATATAGTTTGTGAAAACCGTTGTAATTCATGATACATGCTTCATATCAAGTTTATCGATTTATATAATCTACTTGGTGGAACGTGGTCACCAATTAGAGATGATTAAGTCTCAGGTTGATACTGAACCTCTTGTTTAATTCTACTATGTACTATACCTTTTAATACTCGGTTTTTCTATTTTCTTTAGCTCATAATTTCAAAACATCAAGCTGTTTTACATTACCTCTGATAGTTAGTTCGGGTTAGTGTGTGAATATATTTAATTCAGAAAACCTATTTCAAGTGATTATTAAGTGTTATACACTGATTCTATGAGAAGTATTTACCCATTGATAATCAATTTGACCGACTAAAAATTTATCTCTCTACTTTCTTATTTATCTAAGGTGTTTTCATATTGAATTATTTTTATTCATAGATATTTAACAGAAATTTTATGTAGGAATTCATTTGACCCCCATCTTGAGTTTCTGCTCTTACCAATAATAATATTATCATAAAAATTTATATATTTTCTTTCTACATTACTCCAGTATGAAATTATAATATTTGAGGTGTATTTGAATGATTTCACTCCTATCACTTATAAAATGATCTCTTCTACACATCAGTTATCCACTATCATTGAACATCATATATAAAATAATAATTAAAAAAACTCCAAAAATTATTTTTCTATAAATTTAGTATTTTTCACAATCAACGACCAATCTATGATAGAATAACCTGTTATCTAAAAGATATTATACATGGACGATTTTGATGCCTTAATCCCCATTTTAATGTTAAATTATTCGTCCAAATATTTATAATATGTTATAACCAATGTAGTAAAACTACTTAATTATACAAATTATACATAAATTTCATTATATTTATTCAAAATAAATTATATACCTTCATTTTATCTATTTTTAAAATAACATAATTTTATGTGTTTTGTGTGAAATTCAATATCTATGAATGATGTATTTTATTTTTCACATATTCCATAAAAGTATTTTTATTTAAATATACATTTAAGGAATAGATATGATATTTATAAAGTTATTATGTTTTGGTAAAGTTAAATTTTTAAATATATTAAAAATATGAATAATAAATATTTATCATTATTTTTAATCTCCTAAAAATAAAATTCCAATACAAATTGTAATTAAAAAATTAATAATTTTTTTACTTATTTTGTATCTCATAATCTTTTTATTTAAATTTTAAACTTATAAAAAATTATACATAAAATATTATAATTTTTTAAATGTTGGGTTACCATTTTTGAATAACATGTTCTTACTCATTCAATAGTTACAATGTGTTCTTATTTTGGTTAGTTTTATCCTGAATATTGAAATTTCTGACATTTTTGTCTTAGGAGTGACTAATAAAAATTAAATAATTTGAATAAAAAATAATAATTATTTATTTAATACAATTACATATTTTTTATTGGTAATAATCAATTTCACATTGAAAAATATATTCAATTGTTTTTATAAATATGTAATAAAAAGAATGGAATTGTTTATAATTTTTTGGGAATGTCCACCAAAAGATAAAATAAATGGACATGAGACAATAACACTATAATGAACAAACCAATTAAAATGGAAAGAAAATTATTGATGTGATAAAATCATTAAAAGGCTAGTGGACAAGATCCTTCAATCTAGTTCATGTAAGGGAAACAAAATGGTTAATAATCGAATATAAAATTTAACAATAATATATTTTCATATTTTTATATAGTATTATAAATCATTGGAATAATTTAAACCATATATAAAAAATTATATTATTCACATGATTAATATGCCCAAATTTATAATATAAGTATTATAGATCACATCTTACTAAGTTCATTTTTTAGGAAATTATTTCTTCGTCTCAATTCCAATTCCATGAGTCATGTCATAATATAATAAACCATATTATATTTTATTTTTCAATATAAAAATCAATTATATTATATAAAAATTTTATTTTTTAAATTTTTAGTTTATAAAAATAATTATTATGTTCATTCATTCTATATTTTTTGATCCAACCATTACCAATGTTGTATGGGGTTTTCATCTCAAATTTTCTTTCTTTGAGACATGTTTTATACTATGAAATTATATAAATTTATATGGTGAATATAAATTATCATTTTCATATTAGCTCATTTTTATCTTTTATTCATAATACTAATTGTCCCATTAGAAGTTACTAGTTAAAGGTATTTTAATTGAAAATACATTAAGCATTTTCATTACAAAAATTTCAGTAGTAGTTTTTGATAATTATATATAAATATTTTTCCCTAATATCAAAAATTATTATATTATTTTAAGAATGTTTTTTCAAAAAAAAATTTATTAATCAAATTATTTTCAAATTATATTTTATATTTTTCAATTGTATACAAATGAAATGTTTTATCATTTTATTCATGTTATATTTTTTCATTATTTATACATATAAGCAAATAATTTTTCAATTCTTATTATTTGATCACATGTTCAAATCATCATGTTGATTCCATAGCATTGGGATTCCATACCATGATTCCATAGTTTTCAATAGAAAATTTTATTCCCATTACATTATAATATTTTCTTATTTAAATATTTATGAAAACAAAATGAAATCTCTTATTATTTTTATGAGTTAATTGAAGAAGTCCTTTTGGGTTTCAATGTATTTATTTATTATTTTTATGATGAAAATTCAATCGTCCTTAATATTGGTTTGTGTTATGTTAATTTTTTTGTATAGATTATGTTAGTTGATCGTGGGATATATCTCTCCAGTGACTTGTGTAATTATTAGATTCAAGAGATTAAGTGATGGAAATATCTGAAATGGAATTTCTAGATAATTAGTTATATAAATGGGAGATTTTAAATAACTGATGAATATGATTTCGTGGGATATATTATTGGGTTTTTTTAGTAATATTTTTTTTAATTGATTTTTTGAGAAATTTTTTTATATGACATTATTATTAGATAATGATGAATTTTACTTTTGTATAATTTGTTTCCACTGTATTAGTATATGTAATAGGTTTCAAAAATCATTATTATTTTTATCAATATAATATTTTATGTCTGTACACATAGATTATGTTCTCATACTCTTATTTTTATCTTATCATCCCTTATAATGTTTGATTGATAATGTTAATATTTTCAATAATAATGCTTTTATGATCTCCTATTATATATTTCCACATAACACACTTATAAAATAGTTTGTTATATATGATTTTTTGTTAATATTGTCATGTATAGAATATTTTATGGATGATGTTACATACTTCATGTAAAATTATAAATTATTTGTAAAATTTGGATAAAATATTATTTAATGTGGAAGGTATAGATTTGGTTACAAGAAGTCCCATTATTAATTTTATAAAGTTTTCAACATATAATGTATTTGGTCTTATGGTGATTCAATATTTTATTAATAATTTAATTATGGATGGTCAAATATTATTCACCTATATTAGTTCCAATACCATTCTACAATTACAATGTTTTTATCACTATATAAAAGATTTTTAGACTGGGGTTTTATAGTTTGTTTTAGTGTAGGTTTTGAATGAAATTAGAATTTATGATTTTTAAAATGAATATATTTTAGGACTATTTGATAACATCATAGAATAATAATTTAACATTAAACTGTTTGTTTACTTCCATACATACCTTTTTAATGTTTTTTATTATGAATTTTTTTTTGTGATTAATGATATTTTTTTCATGATTATTATATCATAATTTATTATTTATTTGTAATTATCCCTTATGTTTACTCTATTTTATTAGTGTGATAGTTATTGGAGAATAATGTTATGGAATTTTTATGGAAATCAAGTATTGATAACCTTTAGATTTAACAAAATTTTGGATGTTGATGTAAAATTTCTTATTAAGAAAAAAAATATCTAATTTTAATTTGGAAGATTATATTATTATGTTAAGATAGGAATTATCTAATACTATGGGATAAAATTAAAAAAAATTATATTACAAATAGAAAAAACATTAAGACATCCTTTGGAAGAATATATTATCTTTTGTGGATTTATTTTAAGGTGATTATTGTGATTTTATGAAATTATTTTTATATTTTGTATAATATTTTATTGGGTTATATAATTTTTTGGTATGTACATTTTTGAGTGATTACGGTTTTTAAGAGATAAAATGTTTTTTGGGTTTTAGATTTTGCCACATTTTCTTAATAGAAACAGATTTAAATATTTTTTTAATTATTTTATAACAAATTTGTGTTTTACTACTGATTTTTGAAATAATAATATATTATATCTTTATATAAATATCATTTCAATTTTGTTATTATCAAAACATGTGTTAATAATTTTTTTGATATATGGTCAAAAACATGATGAAAAACTTTTTATCATTTTTGGGATCTCATAATCTTTTAAGAGTTTATTCCCATGTATCAAACATGAAAAATTAATATAGGTAGATCATTATTGAGAATATGAGTGTAAATAGGCATCATAAATGATCAAAACATGCATCTAGTGGATGATATTGTTCTAATAAAATTTAATTAAATAATGTATGTTTATTTTAATATATATATAAATGGTTAAATAATTCTTCAAAATAATGTAATGTTAATTTATCATATTTTATGTTGAAAACATTTCTGAAATATCTGTGAATTCCTTATAAAATAATGCATATGTAAGAAACTTATAAATGTAAAAACATGATTTCAAAAAACTAAATGTAATTTCATTCGCTATGGTATATTTCTTTTATATTTCAATCCATATTTATTATATTTATAAGTATCTAAATTTGGGGTGATGTTATTTTGGATTCAATACAAAATTTTGTTTTTTATTTTCTATTTTACCATTGTAAATGAAAATGAAAAATGTTTTTTTCTATAACCAAAAATTATAAAATATATACCGTTGGACTAATAATTGATTTTAAAGGATAAAATTTCATTAAGTGTGGGTGGGTGAAAAATATCATGTCCCGGGAATATATAATTATATATCACATTTATGGTATATTAATAATAATGACTATCAATTTATATATTAATTATGATTTTTTTTAATTTTGTGTCATATAAAATTATATATTTAATTGTATTCCAATAATATATTTAAAATTATCATGTTTCAATTTTGATAAAATGTTTTTTTCATTAAAGGTAATATATATTTTCATAAAATATTTTCTTATATGTTCTTATATTAATTAAAATATTTAAATATTCCTTATATTTTAAAGGATATAAATTTAATGTTTCATTCTAATTTGCAGGGGGTGAATCAGGATGCTGCCACTGTGGTAGACCCTATACAGGTTATGGCTGAGGGTGAGGGGCAGATTGGCCAAGAGCTCCAATCGCAGGTTATGGCTGGCGGCTCCTTGCAGGCTGAGTTGGTGTTTGATATTAGTTGGGACACAATTGCTCCTATCCCCATAGCTGTGGGGGATTGTGTTACGGAATGACATGATGATGGAGATGAGGGAGTGGAGATCTTTATTTCTACTGGAAATAGGGTACATAAACTGGAGAATGAGGAGGAATTGCATGACGAGGAGATTTCTGTGAGGCAGGAAGCATGCCATTTTCAGATTGAGACTGACCCAGTGGATATTGCAACCAGGGAAGGTGGGATGAACGTGATAGTTCAGCCACAATGCATTTCTATAGCTGACACCGACAATACACTCCAGCAATCTTTTTGATTGAAGATGGCTTCCTGCAGGTAAAAATCATGGGAAAATGGGGTGATCTCTCAGATAGTGACAAGGAGAAGGACAGTGGTGAGGTTCGACCATCCTATAGTAATGTTGTATAGAGAGAAAGGATGAAGGTGAACGAGGATGAAGGTGCGAGGACTACCCCTCCACGATTAAGAGTGAAGAAAGATTACTCTTCTATTTCGATGCTCATGTCGACTAGATCTTCAACTGGGAAGGAGAGTTGGGCTATGCAGTCCTCGAAGGAATTTCTGGCCTTGGAGAAGCTGAATCTTATAAGGAAATATTCCAAGGTTCTTAAACACTATGAAAGCTTATAGTGGGAGACAGATAATTAGGAGGACATAATTTCCAAAGGTGGTGGTGATGAGTACGATTTCTATTCTATGTAGATTCTTTGGACTTGTTTTATCTACTTTATGGTTTTTCTTTTATTAATAAATGGTCAGAGGCTTGCCTCTGACTGAGCATTTCTGGTATTTTTACTTGTTATATATAATATTTATAAAAATTAAATTTTTTTAAAAATTATAATCTATTTTGATAAGTTTAAATTATTTTTTTGGTATCATCTTGTTAATATTTATGGATATTTCTAGGGATTTCTCAAAAATGATAATTTTGTGGTAATGAATGAAAAATATCATTGTTTCAAGTAGAGTTAATTGTTATGATAACATCATTTAATAAATACTAATTTAAAACATATCAATCCATTAGTCAAACCAAATATATATTTTATGTGTAAATTATAGAAATAGAATAAAATTATAATTAATTTATAAACTAAATTTAATATTTTTGAACCTATCTAATGTTTTATTTAAAAAAATATTTCTCTTACCTTTTCTATTAATTATGAATTCACACGGATTCAATCATTGTTAATATTTCCTTAAAATTATACTATTAATTTATCTTCAAATAATTACGATGTTGACAAAAATATTTATCCCAAAACATCAAACTTAAAAGAAATTGTGATAGTTTAAAATAAAATTAAAAATGTTATTATCAAAATATAATCATTAATGTAGATGTTATAAATATAATTATTTTTTGGAAATCTAATTTAAAAACTAAATATAATTGAATAAATTATTACGAAAAATCATATGAGGATCATTTTTTTATCTTTCTAGAGATGTGGATTAATTAAAGTTTCCCTATTATGTACCTAGTTTTTCCAATAAAAAATATGGTATGATCAAGATCATTAAAAATAGAAGATCAGACAAGTATAAATTTCCATGTGAATAATAATAGCTAAATTGAAACCCACAACATCTAGTATGTATTTTATTATTTATAGGTCTTACATGGAGATAAAAATTGGTTATGTAAGTTGAATTTAGTAATTTAATTATTAATATAATACATAATATATTTCATATTTTTGATGCATTTTAATTCCCATATTGTTTCCAAAAAATATGACATTATTTATTGAAAATATATTTTTGATGTATTACTAATGATTATTAAATTACTAATTGAAATTAAATTATTGTGAATAAATTCATTTAAGTTCAACTTTTGATGAATGTTTCTTATATATATATATATACTATTATCTTGTATCCAAAAAACTAAAGTGATCACATTTAATGGTTTCTTCGAATATAAAATTTAAAATAAATTTAATCTCTCAGTCAAATAATATAAAATATAAAATATGAATATGAATAGAGAAATTATTTATAAGATAAATTTTGTTACCCAATCAATGATGAAATTTAAATAGAGTAGGTAAACAATCGATAAGATCTTTTTTAAACATATTTCATATTTAAAATTGATGTTGTATGTTCTGTTCTTTTTTTTCAAATAATTAAGTCATTTATTTTTTAAATTAATTGAAATTATTTTTAATATATTAATAATATATTAATATGAATTTAATAAGTAATCTATATCAAGGTGAATAAAAATAATCAGTCACTGAAAATGCTATTTTTTTAAAAAATAATTGTTTTTAATGTTCTTTTGGATGTAATTAAAATGTTTAATTACTGAAATATAGAATTAGAATTTTCCAAAAATGTACATAGTTTTTGAAAAAAACAATAAATCATTATCTTAGGTTTAATGTTTTCTGGATGTTCTTATAATAGTGATTTCACGGTGGATTTTATAAAACAAAATTTTTATTAATGGCATGAATTTGATGAAATCATTATGATATAATAATAACATCAAATTTGAAAAATAATTTTGTCGAGAAAATATTTATTTTTGAAGTAAAATTTTACATTAAAATTTATTATGTATAATTTAGAAATCTATTGTAACGTCACAGACCCAGATGTTAGTCAACAGTTTCCCGAGTCTAGTTGGTAATATAGCCTCAATCATATCTCCTCAAAAATCTATACCTTTTCAGATAATAGTGAGGGAATATGGTGAGTCTATGGGGAGAAAAATCACTCTTATCGGAGTATATGACATCAGTAGATATCATTCAGATCAAATAGAAGAAGAAATATATCAATCATAAAAAATATAAAAACCAAGACATGACATATATTAACTATTAAATATGTAATCTCATATAAAAATTAGGTTGATATATTTTATGTCTCTAAAAGCATAAAAAAGTATACATTGAATCGGTATTATACATGTAAAAAATAAAAAAATAAAAAATATAATTATCTCTCAATAGCATCATGATCCATAGCCCGGTCTCATGCATGCATACTTATACACATGAAACAATGTCAATCATCAAAATATGTGCACTATCCCTTGTCCCTACCCATATCCAAATTGTCATTCCAGGTACCCAATAATGACTTGAATAGTGTATGAGGAAAAAATCCTAATTGGCTATCACACAATTGTATATATCAAATCGTAATAATGAAATATAAAAAGATAAATATGGGTTAAATACATTTCACATGTCAGGTGTAATAAAAAGTTAGGATCTCATAGAATATATACTATAGAATACGTGATATTTTATATCCCATCAAGGATCCCTAAAAACATGGTTTGTGATTCTATAACAGGGGAAATAAAACTATATAGACAGAATAAATTTTCCTCTCCATATATCCATACATTTAATATCATCCATAACCTTTTCATATAACCGGAATTGTCATATCAACCATGTTCAGGCCGTATAAACATGAATTTCTAATTTAGCAAAAAAATTCTTTTATCCAAGCATATAACATTTTACAAAACCATGTTGCATAATATATCATTCATACCACATAAGTCATGATACACAGTATAGAGAAATGTGGAATCCTCACCGAGTTCCATGAGTATCTAGATAAAAACTCATATAGGTTTCATTTGGGATCAAAATAGAATATCTACAAACAATGTACACTTTGATCAAAGGAAAAATAAAGTAAAATTGGTATCATGACCCATGTAATCCTACAAAATCTGAAAGCAAGTACAATTCATGTTCTAGGTATTCAATATATTTTCCACAACCCATGGAATGGAACACCAATAGAATCATATGTGGTCATTCATACATTTACATTCAAATTCGATGATTATACCAAAACATATCACAATTCATATTCAAAACTATTCTATGAGTTTAACTACTCATATTAAAATTATTATAATGTCATTAAATCAAAAAAATGAACATGAAAAAGAGGTAATACATATCATAATCAATCAATTCTACCAAATTTATTAATAAACAAACCTCCTCTAACTGGGAAATCATTAATAACACTACATGGATTGATTTAAAATGTAATAAGAATAGAAAAATTAGAAGAACACACCATGGGTTATCATGTTTAGGGAATCAACCTCCAACACATCTTAATGGAAGGAAACGAAATCCCGAACATGATCTATTTCATTTAATTAAATAATAAAATTTAATTCCAAGGAACATATTGTTATTCATGTTAGCATAACAAAGAAAACTATTTATTGTGTTATGATCACAAAGAGATCAAGATAAATTTAGAATTTATCTCCACATAAGATCAATTACTCTTAATGTTTCATAGAATAATATAAATAACCCAATAATAATATCCCAATGATATTATTATTGTATATATAAATTAATTTCAATAAAATAAACAAAATTTTAAATAATATATTCCTCAAACATTAATTCTACAAATAAAATCGCATAATTTCATATTTTTTCTAATGAGACAGGTTTTCATTTTCCTGAAAACTATTTTAATAAAAATATAATAACAACCCCAGAATCATAACCCTAATCATAAATTATCATATAATACCTAATTATTTTCAATACATTAAAATTTATGAAATATACTTGTTCATCAAATAATACATAAACTTTAACCAAAGGGTTTCATATACCTCCACCCAATAAAACTTCTCTTTAAAATATAATTAGTCACCTTATAAACTCATCACATAAAAACATAAATGTTAGGTGTACCTCATTCATATTATGTAGAAAAATAATCTTATAAAACCATGATTGTATCAATATCAGTTATTTTAATATTACATGAAATAATTATATTCACTCATGTTATCTAAAACATTCCTCGAATACCAACTATATGGACCCAAAAATAAACATTACATAATCATGAGTTTTAAAGTCAAATTTCACTTCCATATATGAGAATGCTCATTTAGGTATAGGCTTTCACGTAATTAGTCCCTCATCCCTTCTTAAATAAGTATCCATCACAATGGGGAAACTTTCACATAGTATGCAATGTTAAAAAAATAGTTGTTTGGATATACCATGATTTGTTTTAAATAATTATGTTTACAATTTTTTTCATGGCCTCATCCTTACACCAGATAATCATCAAAAGCCACTCGAAAACATAATTTATTTTTTATGATCACAATGATATCAATATTGGAGATATTTAAATAATTAATGAAACAAGTTAGCTCATGAATACATATACAATATTTGTATTTTTTAAAATGAATTTTTAGTGTCGAAATTACAATATTATTTACCATAATATTAAATTTACGATCAAAGTAATTTCATAAATACATGAATCATGAAACTTAAATAAAATCTAAAACTATTAGTGGATCAATTTTATTCAATTAAATATTATCAAAAATCATTAAAATATTTTCACATTTTACCCTTAAGAAGTTACATATTATTTCCATAAAACATAAGATAATGAGCAATCACAAGAGTGTATAACATATAGAAACCAATATCACGATAACCTATAAAAATATTTAATTTTTATGAAATTAAAAACAAATAAACAATAATACCAGAAAATGTCGAATACGACATCACATCATGGATAGATCCTAATATAGATTAAATTTACTCCCAAATATAATAACAAACTTCTTTTGAGACAAAATCATTACCCTACACATTGATGTGTTAATTCAGTACCCCCAAAATAACATGTTCATTAATTATTATCCCAAAAAATAGAAATGATAGATATGAAATAAACAAAATAATTAATAATAAATAAATTGGTATTATAATATTTCATCATATCATAATCAAAAGAAATTCCAAATAGAAGATATTTCAAATATATTCATGTGTAATGAATAACATCATCAAAAGAGGTTGAATAATCTAAGTTTATATGTGAAATTTAGATAGATATAAATTAAAGAAATAATATAACCTTATATATCGATAATGTCATTTTGAGAGAGAATGATTATAACCCAACAAAAATAATTATTTATAGAGATCCCTTACAACCATAAGAAAAAGACTTCTATATAAAAAAATTATCCCTTCCATCTTCTACACTTTTTTGAAAGGAATTATAATAAAATGGATGTTTTTTTGTTTGAAGAAAAATATAATCATTATAAATAAAATGTCATTTATATATAATTTGTGTCTATATTAATATCATAATAACTTTTTTAAGAATATCAACATAGAATATAATAAATTATAAATAATATTTATATCGATAAAAATGTTATTTTTAATGATAAGTTCCCAATGAATAAAAAAATTCAAATTTTTTAAAAAACATTATAAATTGTAAAAAAAAACAAAAAAAATATTATTTATCATAAATTATATCATAAATAAAATTTTATTGAATAATTTATAAGAAAATGGCTATGAAAGAAATAGAGTTAAATATGATTTAATCAAAGTTGATTATTTTAAAATAATTTTTATTAAATTGTGTAAAAATCATCATTTAAAAGCCCAATTTTCATGAATAACATTCATATGATATTTATTTAAATTATTAATATTCCAATAAAATATTATTAGCAGTATTAGTTTTTTTAATATTTTCATAGTCAAATACGTAATAAATCTAGTTTATATCATATATTTTAATTATATTTTTCTCATAATCCCAAATATATTTCTGTAGATTAACTATTGAAAATGAGGTTATGTTTTTATTATCAATATAAAAATAATAATGAGAGAATTATAATTATTATTATATATTTATACAAAACACAAATCCATCATCATAAATAGTCAATATTGATAATGATTCAAAATGAATTACTTTTGTTCACGAGAGGATAATCAGCTGTACACTTGGAAGAAAGCTTTATTTCCCATTTTGTGTAACTCAATATTGATGTAGGATATTCCATTAAAATTGAAAACATCATTAAATGAGAGAAAATTATGTTATTAATTATTAATGTATGAATATTCTTTGAATATTGTGGGAAGATAAATGAATCAAAAAACAACATGTTCTAAATGATTCCTACTCATCCAACTACCTATATATGTTTACACCAATTTATATCATAGATTAATTTGTTATCAAACTGTTACCAATATGACGTGTGAAGAAAATTAAAGAATATATTTTTTTAAATTATATTTTATCCAAATGAATTTTTCTTGTATTAATAAATTCGGAGATGATGTTCCAATTAACATGTTAGTGGTGGGGGGAATTGAAAATTATTAAAATAATAAATTAATATAAATGTATTATCTTTGAGAAATGGAACCTAACTAATATAAGTAGAATATATGATTATGATGTGATGGAATAATATTATCTGATAAAATTTAGACAAATTTTGAATTATAATTTACCCATATCTATTTGTATTAACCTGTGTTAACTTATTTTGAATATTATAGTGGCAACAACGTTTTCACTATATTTAGTTTATATTTATTTACTATAAAATGTAAATTGGATATTAATGTAAAATGGTGGATATTTTTGACCAAATTAAAATAGTTTTATGAATTATATTTTTTTAGTAATTTAATGTAATTTAATTAAATTTTGTTTTTTATGAAATATAAATATTATTTTTTTCTGAAATAATTTATGAAATTTGAAATTCTAAATAATATTAATGTTATGGAATTAAAATATAATACATGAAAGAAGTAAATAAATCTAGTTTTTTTCTATAAATATAATCTAATATTATATTTCATTTAATTTAAGTTTCTTTTCATATTTTGAAATTAAATTAAATTATTTTTTTTCTTAATTGAATAAATATCATATCAGTATTGCATAACAATTTTAGTTATAAACATAATTTATAAATATTTCAATAAAATTACATTTTTATATAATGAAATTAGATTTATAATGATTATTTACGATTCAAGGTATTTTTTACACCTTTCACAATATAATGTAGTTATTAAAAGAGAAAAATTTAATTTTTTATTATGTTTTACCCATATAATATTTTGGTAAAAATCCGATAAATATTTAAAAAATTAGTCATATATTCAAGAAATTGATGTAAATGGTTAAACTCCAATCAAAAAGTAGTATAAAATAAATTTTTAATGTCAATTTTTAGTTCATATTATATTATCTTAAACATTATATAGTAGATTTTTAAATAGAATGGTAAAAAATATTTACTATAGCTAATTATTATAACAATTACAGTTCTAATGAGCTTTCATGATTTATTTGGACATCTAGATTCCATTTATTTAATTAATCTTTAATGATTCATATAATTGAAGTGGAATAATATAATTTATAATTTATCTCATATAATGTGATGAAAATTGATTTTTTCAAAAAATTATTTATAAATAAAAAATGAATATATATTATATTCATGTATAAAATTTAATTCAATAATAGTATTTGGATTAAATATATTCAAAATTACATACATAAATTTAAAAATAATACAAAATAAACCATTATTTTGAAAACACATTAAATTGAAATACCCTATTACATAAAAATAACTATTTTATCCATAACCATTGAAAAAAATTTCATTATAGAAAAATAAAAAATTTCAACATTATTTCAATTCGATATGATTATTTCCATAAATGAGATACTTTTAATCATATATAATTTATAAATGGAGTAGAAATTAATTATAAATTCTCTCATGAAAAAAAAACAAAATCTATTTTGGATGAAAACATGTTTTAATGATTTAAATGAATTTATTATAAATTGAGTGTTTATTTGATAATAATATATCATTAAGTTTATATTTAGTTTAAATATTATTTATATTTCATAAATAAGTTCATTAATTTCATACCATCTTATATAAAAACCTATTTATAATGATAATTTTTAGATAATAATATGGTATGGTCAGTAGACTCATTATTGTGCGTGATATATGCTATCATACATATTTATTAAGTAAAATATATATTTTATAATGATATTTATGGAATCCACAAGACACAATAGTACTTAAACTGATAAATTAGCTATGTGGAATTCAATGAACATATGAAAATTTTAAATCATGGATGAGCTCTTGGATTACTTGTTGTAATAATGGGTTGGGTGGTCAATAAGGGATACACTAAGGTATAAGAACTTGATTGAAGAATATTGGGCGGTCATGGGTGACACTGTTTATCTGATGGGTTTATTTTAATTTATTTTTTCGCTCATTTGTTTTTTATTACTTATGTATGAAATAAAATATGATGCACTAATTTTTCAAAAAATGGATATGATTAGGTACCATTTTTGGTTGCCTAAAGATTCATACTCAAATCATTTATGGGTAGATGGTTGGTGAAAAATAATATTACATGGATGTAGGTATAGGAAAAAACAAGAAACATACAAATGATAGTTGATTGGGATAGAGAGGGTAGTTGGAAATATGGAAAGAATTAGAATTTTTTTTAATGGTCGGAATATTCTTTCAATTTTTGTTCTATTCTATATTAAGGGATATATATTTATATTACTATGAAAAATTTTCATTAACAATATATGCATTGGGAATCAATTTATAACAATTATTAGTTAATTAGTTGATATCAACAAATGACTTTAATTACATATTTAGTTTTTGTAAGATTTTATCTGCTTTATTTATTCAATAAACCACACATTGATCACATGCGAATAATATAATCACAGTAACATGATGAACCATCCAATAGATGATATCCTATAAAATTTGGGATGGTTCATTTAATGATATGTTGTACACTAAACCAGAGAACTTGTTTAGTAGATCATTTTCCATGAGAACACAAATTGGTATCAAATTTTTTTGTATTCTTAGTATTTTTGACTATTTCGTACGAAAATACAATATTCTCAGTTTTGGTTATTATCTCACTCATTGGAGAATATTAATAACATACTATGAAAAATGATGATACTAGGGGATGGTATGGGTGTTCTTTCATTGTTTTTTAAGGTTTAGTGATTTTAACCACATGTGGTAATGTTATTGTAATGCAATGGATTTATAATGGTTACACTCTTGGGTTGGTATAGAAAATTTATCTATTAATTCATCATTTAGAAACATATAAATTCATTTTATGCGTATGCTCCATGGATTCATCTATGCTATAATGGTACAAAGTACAATTATTTAATGATTAACTATCAAATGATATGGGTCATGACAGAAATTTATAGAGTAATTATATCTATTTGATCATTTAAATTTTTTTTTGTATTAAATTAAGTATATTAATAAATTTAAAATTTTATCGTTGTTGATAAATGTGGTTCCTATTAAAATATATAAAGATTATTCCTTTATAACTTGTTGGTGAAAATCCATATAACAATGACTTGGTTGGGACACCTAATCTTTTTAATGTAAAATTAAATTTTTTTATGGTTTTGATATAAAACAATCCTCGTGTAGACATGTTGTGAGAAGATCCCAATGTGGGATAATGGGGATAAGTAAAGTGTTGAGTAAAATTTTATTTTGTGTTTTTTATTGAGTACATGGGGTATTGCATTTTTTTTTGATTTCCAAAATCAATCATTTTTTGATGTGTTAAGATGTGTTAATTTTGAACAAGTTATTAAAGGTTTTATATATATCCTCTATGTAGAAATTTTGTCCAACATAATGATAGTGTTGTTTAGTACACCATTATTGGTGCCTATCCAGGTCATATCTTAGTGCTGTGGGTAGTTATAGATGATCATATGTGAGAATTTATGTTTCTTTTAGAATATGTGATGGAGTGGGAGGACCATAAATCTCTTCATTTTATTATAGATAATACTAGGAATTCAAACCTCTTACATCCACTAGTCTTCATGGGGGAGGGTGCCCACCAAGTTTCTGAGTTTTTGGTTGACTATGTTAAGAATATATTTTATAATCATCAAAAATGAGAAAATAAATGGTTGAAGGTTTATTTATTTATTGTTGTAGATATTAGTGATATTAAGGTGGTACATCTTATTTGAAGTTGACAAACACATGGTCTTGTCTTAGAAGGAATTTTAGGAACACATTTCTGACCCGATATTCATAGAGACCTTGAGGAATGATAGGTATAGATAATTTATATTCCATAAGTTCAAAATCATATTTGTTGGGTAATATTCTAACCACTTTATAAAAAATACATGGATTCACGACTATGATTGTAATAGATGAGGAATCTCAAATAAGGATGTTCAAGGATGGTTTAATGTTTTCAAATAATGTGTAGGTGAATGTTTTCTAATTTTACCTATATTTCATCAATGGTGTACCATGTGGTAATATTATAATAAAACCTATCTATGTGAAATGGGCCAAAAAAGATTTCCATTATTGGTTATATAAGATCACCTCATGGTATAATCAAGCACCATTAATAGGTGACCCAAAAATGAAATTTTTTGAAATAAAACCAAGGTGGAAGTTCTATATAGTGTCATCAGCATGGTCGATCAGGACATATTTTTCCTTTGTTTTTCTAGGAACCAATGGAATTAATGTACAGTTAAAATATGGGTTAGATGTATTTTATTTTTAGGGATGTTCATCAGTAATAGAGTGACAAGGGTTCCAGAATAGTGTAGGATTATTATATAGTTTTCGATAAACATTTTTAGGTTGGAATGGGGGTTTCTAATGGCCTTATATGGATAGGTGGACGATATTGGGTTCTAGGATAAGAGTAATGAGATATATATTGATGTTATGGGTATATTAGTAATGATGGTTCTCAGGCTAGTGGTAGATGATTGTTACATGTTTTGATACCAACATCCAAATACCAAGATGCCAGTCAATCTATTATCGTAGGTATATTCTCGGAGTTCCTAACATTAGTATGTGATATTTTTTACATTATATTAATAGTATATTATATCAATTGTTTTTTTGGATAACATTTTCATGGTCATGGAGTACAAATACTGATTTTTCTACGTAAACACTCCATTGTGTACAGAGTTTGAAAGTAACCATTTTAATTAAGAGTGACCAATAGGGATTATATTTTATCATAAAACATGGTATCTTTTGGTTATATAGATAAATACTTTTGACATAATCTTTTATAAATAATACTTGGTTCCATACCAAGAACAAGTTGGTATATACCATTTGAGGGTTATCTACCAATATCGTAATGGTGACAAAAAGAAACACATCTAGGGAATGAGATTCACATGTAGGTCATACATTTTCAGATTATAAGAACCATGGATAGATGGAGTCTATATTTTTGATATACTATTGGAAGATATGCGAATTTGACATGATCTCATTCTATCCATAGTGGATCAGTTTGAAGATGTGTTTCTAGTTGAATTCATGGGACTTCCATCTGATAGAGGAATCGTGTTCATGAATTATCTTATGTTTGTACTTGCACAAGATTTTGTTCCACCTTATTTAATGGATAATAGAGTGCTATGGGTATTTAATATTCTAATAGATTACTTTAAATCTAGAGGAATTATTAGGATTAGTACGTACTCTTAGTTCTTTCTAGTATTTTTTTGAAAGGGATATTGGTAACCAATGGTTTTATATTCATCATTGGAAGAAGAATGAAATGATGCATAAGGTAATAGAAAGACAAAATTATTTAATGACCTATTTTGATGTGTAAAGAAATCTAATTAAAAATATTTATAATGAACGTAAGGAAATATAATTACATTAAAATTGTAATTTATTCCAATACTCAATTTCTATAACAATCTGGTGTTTTCATCCATAAATTGCATATACAATATGAATTTCTCATTTCTGAATTACTATATTCATGTTCTAATATATTATACAGTTGAAAATATGACAATAATTTATTAATCTTATATTTTTGATATTATCCCACATAAAAATGGATAGGGAAATAAAATTTCCAAAATTAATAAACCATTATATTATGAAATAAAAATAATCTACCAAACATAATAATTTACACCCAAATTTAAACAACGTTCATAATCTAAATAATTATCCTTTTCATTGTTAAAAATATTTATTCATATGATTGAAATTCAAAAAATAGAATTATTTTATCAAATATTCTTTCAATATTAATATAACATTTATATACCATCATGAATAGTATGATATGAAGTCCAACACCCTAAAATGTTTATTCCCTAATCAAGAAAACACCAAAATTTTATAATAATATCCACAAATAACCAAAATCACCATAAATACACATTAAAATAATATACTCTTTCAAAATATAATTGAACCATTATTACATAAATATAATACTGTGATATCAAATAATATTTTATATACATTAGTAATATAATACTCATTAATATTTGTGTGATATTATTCTGAAATAATTGTAATCAGCTAATCACAAAATTCCATTTCAATTCCATGATTTTCTATATGATAATTCATATATTCTCAATATAAATATAATATAAATCTTCTAAATAATTAAGGTTTTAAAAATAGTTTCATATGAACTAGGAAATCATAAATTCTATTGGTAGTTGTTCAACTATTATCACCATTTGGTTGTGGGTCCAAAACATGTTGTATTGCTTAATGTGATGGGTTATCCACCTACTTGTTGAACATCCATCAATAAAAAAAAATATTAATATAATTCCAATGATCAGCCTAAAAATAACCTTAATAACATAAAAATTAAATAATGATTAATACTCATAGGGTTTCTTATACACATTAACTTATATCACCAAAAATTTGATATAATTCTCCCAGGATAATTTTTTTTCTTGAACATAATGAATATATACACCACACTCCAATATGTAATTTAACAAAAAATTCTTAATCATATCAAAAGATAATAATGGAAAATAAAAAAATTAGTTCTAATGCCATGAAACATATGATAATCTATGAAATTTTAAACCCCAAATAGTATTCAAAACTCTTATGTTAAAATCACAAGAAAACATCAAAATATAAATTATTTTATAACGAATTTTTCTATCAATACTTTTATAGTCAAATCTATAAAAAATAAATAAAATTCACTTCTTTGTAAATAATAATCATTTTTATATTTAAAATATCAATATTCTTTTGATTTTTTTTATGATTAGGTCATATCTAATATTAAATTCACCCATACATTCAAATGCAGAAACCTCTACTCAATATCTATTAATATGATAATATAAAACTTTTAAAATTATAAAATATTGATTTTACATAGAGATCTAAATGAATTAATAATTGATAACTCCTTTATTTTTATACAATGGTATACCATTTAATAGAAAAATTAAATATTTTATCGGTATAATAATATCAGAAAGACATATAATATAAGTAATTATGTCTTCATAGTGATAAAATTTAAAAACCAAAAAAATTAAGCATCATACCAATATTATTTTTTATATTAACTAAATCACTGCCCAAATGAAAAACCCACTTCTTTACTAATGAAAACCATTAAAAATATAATGTGAATAGAAACCCTTATATGTTTCATAAAGCATTAGATTCATAACTCATATAAGAAAAAACATGATCCTTGTTAAATATATAGGAGAAACCACCCAAGTCATATTAATACTAATTCAATTTGAATATAATGAACCATACACAATTCATTCGAGAGATTTTCTCAACACCTATATCAGATAAGTTTTATCAAGATCGCCCTTCTCAAAAGCTGTATTGATATCACTTTCTGTATAGGTTGTATCGGGATTACGCCTCATCATATATAATTTTCATGTACCATATCAGGATTAATTAATTAATTTATTGAATAAAATAATATCAAAACTCTTAAAACCCTATTTTTAAATGACATAAAAAATAATTTCATTTAAAAATATTTTTTAGAAATAAATATTTCTTTAGAAAACCCCGTTAAATGAAAAAATTTCTAAATATTATGTAAAATATTTGGATTGAAATTTTATACCAAATCCTAAAAAAGAATAATATAAATGAATATTTATGAGTTGGGAAAAAATTTTCACAATATATATGTAATAAAAACAAATTTTGAACAAGTGAAAAAGTAGTCCATTGTAACCTACGTAGAAAACGTTAACATATTTTCTTTTAAACGTATTATAAAGAAAATTAATGTGAGACATAGAATATATATTATGCTTATATTATGCCAATATAAATACATACATTTATAATTTAAAAAATATAATAAATGAAGTTAAAAATATTTATAATAATTAACTAACTAATTTAAAATTTTATTTTTTTGTTAATGTGTCCCAAACCTTGATTCAGAATCGTTATATATTTTCCATACCATATTCTACGATAAAGGACCTCCTTTCATTACATTTTAATCTGTATATGGTTGGTATTATTCCTTAAATAAATCCATTAGAATATTGGAAGGTGTGTTTGGAAAGGATTTTTAATGATGTGGATAAATGAAATGGTTCATGAATAATAGAGAAAAGATTATAGAATGTTCCATTTTAAAATATTGTTGTGGGTCACCCGTAGAATTATTTAAATTATTAACTTAATATAAAATAATTTTCATAGAATAATTTAGCGTTAATGATATAATTTTATGATATGATGTCTATTAGTGTAATTCATCACATCAACTAAAAATTAAAAATCTTTGGTTATGTTATTACCCTTATCTGTTTGTTTTAACCACACTTGAATAATTATGAAAAAAAAAGTTATATTTATTTCTTTACTCTATTGTGGTCAATAAAATTATTATTAAAAAAAATTACCCATAAATGGAATATGGAGGATATTTTGAATCAAAACTGATTCACAGGTCTTAATATAAAATTTATTATCAATTTTAAATTATTTAATAGAATGATTTTTAAAAATTAGATATCATTAGTGACCTTGTTTGAAATACATGAAATAATATAATATAATATTATTCTAACTCAGGTACAATTATTCTCGAATGGAATATATTATAATATATTTTTGATAATGAATTAATAAACTAAATAAATCAAATATATTTATATTTAAATATTATTTTATTTCTTATAATTTTGTTTTAACACAATGTTTAACTTATTTTTTCATAAACCGTAGTAATGATTTTTCAATAGTAAAGTGTAATAAACTTACTTATAAGGAAAAAAATGAAGCATAAATGAATAAGGGATGAAAATTTATAACATTTATAATATTATTTGTCTATTTCTAATTTTTTTTGATATTTTAAAATTAATTTATACAATATTATTTTCCAAAATAAATCACCAATATAATTTTTTGAAATAGTTAACCTAATTTGACTTTATTTTCATCATAGTGGTAATGGAATTACACCATAAACCTATCAAACATACTATATAGTTTATATTATACAATGAAATTAATTAGAAACTATATTTCAGACAAAAATTACCTCATCTATAGTTTTAAAATTTATTTACATGAATTTTCTATCGCGTGCACTAGAACAATGTAGAAATTTCTTATTAACTAAAGGTGATTAGTTAATCAAATAAAAAATAAAAATAGTTTATAAAACAAAAAAAATATCAACAAACTGAACATATTTTTTTTATCCCCTTAAGAAAATTATTTATTTATTTAATGAATGTGTGTGACATGTTTCACTTTCCATTTAACAGTACTAATATTTAATTCATTTTCAAATAATAATTAGAAAAAATTGACCTAAATTTTAAACATGGATGAGGATTATCAAATTAATTATTCCATTTTGGGGAATTTTAGCATTATGGTTATTTTTAGACAATGTCATATTTGTTTTAATAGTAACTGCAAAATTTTTCATTACCAAGGTGGCAATAAATACTATGTTTTCTATTAATGGTGACTAATAAATAAAATGGATATATATTAAACAATTAAATCTCCAAATAAAAAATATTTAATCAATGTTTTTAAAAAAATTCATATAATATTCAGAATTTTATATTAATATATCAGTATAAATCATAATAATCAAATTTTAAAGACTGATGCGTATTTTAGCCAAAACAATTCACTTTTATCTAGACCATGAATAATAATTATTGAAATGTAATTAATAATATTTTGTCTAATTAATCAATAATTATGTTACATTAAGGTATACTAAAAACCGTAAAGGTACTATTAAATATATATAATTGGGTTTTCTATAAAATCATTATTATTCATTATTAACAGAGCACTATTCTTTAGAAAACCCAAATTTTTTTTTGATAATAATTCTAATCTGATAAAATAAATATTTATAGTTTTGTAAGATAAATATATTTTTCTCTATCAAAATTCAAAAACCAAATTTTTATATATAATAATTTTTTTTAAGAATAAAATTATTTTACTAAAAATATAACTCTTGATTAATATTGATTTTTTTTTAAAAAATCATTGGGTAGGGCCCATATATATATAATTAATAATATTCAAATCCTAGAAATTAATATCTATGTAATTACTGTAATGTCTATAAAATAATAATTTTCTTTTCATTTATTCTTAGATTATCATGTTTTATACAAGATTGAATAAAATATTGTTTAAAAACATCTGGAAATTATGTTTTCTTACCATTTAAATCATTTCTTCATCGCAATTTAAAACTCAACATCGTAATTAAGGGTTTGATAAGTGGAATAATGTTTTTGAAATATTTCATCATAAAATGTGTTAATAAAAATTACAACTAAAAAGCGCTAAATATAAATATTAATTCTATATTGAATAATACATAACTAGGCTTACAAATAGAAAAAAACATTTGTGATGTGAAAATATGGACCTGAAAGAAAATTTAATTTTGGGCAGTGAAATATAACATTCATTAAAATAATGTGGATGATCATGAGAGTGTCAATGACCACAAAACTATAAATCAATAACACATGAAAATACAATCTATTAATAAGATATAAAGGTAATAAGATAATTGTTTTTTTAATATAGTTTTTATAGAGTTATATAATTTATTTACCTACTAGACCATTAATATAATGAAATATACTCACATGATGATTATAATATCATTAGTTAATCATTATAAAACGAAATATCATATTTTCAGGAAAACTATAAGGATTCATGTTGAATTTTTCATGCTTGAGGAATACACATAAACATCTAGTGGATCACATAATCCAAAATATAATTACATTATATAATTGTTTTATCAATTTTTTAAAAAAACCAATATGACTATCTCAAGATAATTCCCAAAATAAATAAACCTTAAAAAAATTCAACATTAACCACAAAATCTACAGCAATAACACCGAATGTTCATCTTATAATTTATGATAAATTATAGATTATTTTGTTCGTTTAATTATTCTTTTCTATGATTAAAAACTATTAATTACAATTATTTGGTGATCAATTATTTTGAGATGATTTTTACATTTATCTATTCATAAAATTCTTCACTCATAAATTCATGTAGAAAACAAATATTATTCTAATAATATATTGCCAAATATATGGTTACCATTTATATAAACAATAATAGTAAATATAATTTTACATTAAAATTTATATTATAAAATTTATATGACTACCATAACGTTTCAAATTAATCATATAACATATAATGATATTATATTTACACTAATAGTTTAATATTCATCAAATTAATGTCATCCTAAAATGAAATAAAAAAATTAGGCAATCACAAGATCCTTTTAGATTATATGATTATCTGTCAGATAAAACAAATCTTCAAAATATAAAATGAATCATTATTTACAATGATTATATGTTAAAAATAATTCATATAAAAAATTATAAAATTTATTTTAGTAGTTTAAATGCATCCATTTCAGCCAGGGATTGAGGGTTTTATCCCCATATCTTTACCAGATGTGATGATTGTAAACTAGAGTACCCAATGTGAATTCTATAAATCTATTTTAATATAATTCCATTAATGTTTCAAAAAATATAATTAATATCCTAAAAAATCAAAATAACTTCAATAATAAAGAATTTTTTAGTGTAAAATGTTATCAAATACATTCATATTATATATCAAAAAGTGTATTAGTGTTTTTTCAAAATAACCATTTTTTCCAATTATAAATTAATATTTCAATTATTTTATTAAAAATCCTGTAAAATATCAGTAATGATCAGATGATACCATAACATTAAACCAATAGGGTTAGTTTCAATATGTTTTATATTATTTATCATCTATATACTTATAATACACGGATAGTAGACGTAACACTATTGTTAACAAAATATAATTAAAAATTAACATCTACAATTATATAAAACATTAATATTGTTACAAATGAATGTTAATAACCATAATACATCACATAATTACTTTTTTAATAAATAATTAACATCAATATATTTCAATTAAAATTTTGTTTTTGGTTATTCCTTAAATTGGCCAAAATTATTATATAAAATTTTATATATTAAAGGTTGTTAACATCGACTCATTTAGATATTAATAAAATAGAATTTTTTAAATGAAATTTATTT
This sequence comes from Viscum album, assembly GCA_963277665.1. Classification (NCBI taxonomy): domain Eukaryota; kingdom Viridiplantae; phylum Streptophyta; class Magnoliopsida; order Santalales; family Viscaceae; genus Viscum; species Viscum album. Next base: position 1,005,805,694 of record OY728157.1, read on the forward strand.
TCTATTGATGAAATATTTTTTATATATTTAAATTGACTTGTTATTTGTTACAAATCAGTAAATGATGTAAAAAATATTAAAAATTCGGGTTGAGAACAAATATAGCAATAAGGGATATTAATGAAAAAAAATATTATTTTAGTGATAATAGGGAAGAAATATAAATTAATTACAACAATAACAATATTCTTTTACATTTTGAAATAAATCATATGAACCATAAAATTAATTCATTTTTTATATATAAGAATTAAAATTCATATCATGAAAACATAAATCATTTTAGGATTCATAATTTTTTAAATTTAAATCCCATGTAAAAAGTTTCTAAATCCAAGATAAATCAATAGGGAAATATTCAAATGTTAACACCCTCACCATATGATTTGAATATTATTAAGACTAAATAATAAATTTGATATCTTAATTAGGCTCAAAAAAACATTAATTTTTATCACATTCACCAATGATATATGTTATATCATGATCATTAAATATATAAGATGTATCATGCTCTCCCCTCATATAAGATGAATCAGGATCATTTTTCATCATTTATAATGATCATGTACAGTTACATCAATAAAAAAACATAATGTTGTATACTTTTTTTTTCATAAAATCCTATAATTATATTTTTAACTTCTAATGAAATTTGTTTGCATTTCAATATAAAAAACAAATAAAATATCCCTATTGATTAAAAAAATACTTCATATAAGATATTCCCAAAATATTGTTAAATTAATTTCTTATAAAAAAACATTGGAAACATATAAAGGACTACTAAAATCATGGAAATGAAATTAATATGAAAAAATAATTTAATAAAATATATGGTAAAGAAAAATATTGTAATAGATTTTGGTAAAAAGATTCAAAATTAACCCATACAGATAACATTTAAATTATTTTTTTCAACCCATTGTAATGAATGAAAGAAGAGTGATAAAATGTGATTTATGGTTATTTTATTTCTAAATAAATAAATAAATAAATATTATTATTATTATATGAACTCAAGATATTAATATTTCAAAGATAAATCATAAAAAATTATAAAAGTAGATTTTAGGATAATGTATCATTTACCTTGAGCCTGACTCATCACATACATTTCTCGTCATCTTCTTATATAGATAACCTCCTTTGATTACAATACAATACTTATAAGGATTATATTATACCCATAATAGAAAATGTATAATGTGGATTATGTATTAATAAGTGTTTTTGGTGACATTGGGTGAAAAAAATTGTTGATGAAGTGTCAAGAAAAAATGATATGATTATCCCCATTATATGTGAGGGGAGGGGAAATCATTGAATCACAAAAAGTATTACATTAATATAAATTTATTTTAATGGAATAATGTTTCAAAAATGTTTTAATTTTACTATATGATTACAATGATTATACATATTCCCATAAAAGTAATGTTTTACTTGTAATTTTTATAACTTTACAATTATATCGTAGTTTTAATATCTATCAACCATTTAATAAAATAATTTATTTTAATTATTTCAATATTTAAGGAAAAAAATCTACTATTAAAGGAAATGTGAAACTTTAAAATACCATTGTTGATATTATAAAAAATATCCCATTTAAATGGATAAATATATATTTTTATAAATATTAAATCACTTAATAAAATATTTTTTTATCATAAAATATCATTAATTTCATTTTGGGAAGTAGATAAACTATTATACTATAATATCTGTCTAATTCATATAAAAATGATTCAAAACTGAATTTATTTAAACTTAAGCATGTTATGGGACTAATTTAACAATATAATCAATATTATATAGTTTTATATATCTTTAAAAACCTTTTAAATTTTTTGATTAAAATCACTATTAATGAAATTTTGAATTTTTTATGGTAATGAATTTTCAATATTAACGAGTTGGAGCTTTACTTATAAGATGATAAATGGATTATAAATTAAATGGTATTATATTTTCCACCTTATTTCTATCTAATTTTAATATTTTATTATATTTAAAAAAATTAGTTATTTAATAAATTATTATTTAAAATAAAATATCATTAATATCATTTTGACACTATTATTATAATTTCTCTTTATATTAAAAAGGAGAGTAATTTAATTATTATATAATCCTTTAACAAAGCATTAATAGGTTATATTGGTATATTATATTCTTTAAAAATAGTATCTCACCCAAAATATATTAAATTTATTTTTTAAAATAATTATTTAGATTATTTTTTTAATTCTTTCGGTTGAAATTTGTCAGTAGTTCATATAAATTTAAGGTGAATTTTGAATGAAAAAAAAATTAAAATAATTTTTCATGATTATATTTTTATCTTAAAAATAAAAATATTACCCAATTTAATTTATAGTTTAGCCAATTTTTTTATAAATAGTTTTTGAATGAGAGTCAAATTTTTCACTTTCATTTACATTAAAAAATTATATAAGTCTATTTCAATGAATAACGTCACAAAAATTTCATATTCGAATATTGGAGAAGGATGGTCGGCCCCATTTTTAAAATTGATGAAATCATCTTTTTGTTATATTGTTATCCCTTATCACATAATTTTTTATCATAATTGTATGATTTTAACATATTGATATAAAAATGTTACTAATATTATTATTAATAATTACCAAAAAATAAAAGGCAACTACATACAAATTTTATACATCCTAATTAAAAATATGTAATCCCTTTCAAATAATTAAAATCATAGAATATTCATTAAAAATATTTAATATAAATGCATAAGAAGAACAGGAAAATGTTTTCCAAAATAACGTTTTTCTAATAATAAAAATAATACTTACCAAAATTAGTGTTAATTATTAATCAAAAGTAACTAACATGACAAAATAAAGAGAAAAAATTAATTTTTTAAATTAATATAAAATTCTATTAATAATATTTATATTTTATTAAATAACATTATAGTTTTAAAATATAATTTATCATCACTAATCATTGTGAATTAAATCACTGGATAAAAATAAAAACATGTTACCCTAATATAATTTTGACTTGCCAATTTCAAAAATATACTTTCTGTTAAATAAATATTCAAAAGCATTAATGACATATAATTTTCAATCCCGAAAATAAATATAAATAAATTTTTGATTAAATCAGGTTTTTAAAGAACATAATTGATTAACCTAAAATAACATTTTAATAACTCATTATATATAAAAAAATTGAGAATGACCATAATATATAAATATATATACAATAATCTTTTAAAATAATATCCATACCTAAAAAATTAATATTTAAGATTTATCTATAAAATTTAAATTATAATGTTCCACAGTTCAATTCAAATCCTTGTTTATTATTTAATAAATTATAAAAAATGATTCATTTAATATCACATGATATTTTATTCTCTCAGAATTAATTAATTAAATACTTAAAATTTTCACTTTATATCGGTAATCTGGGGTTTTTAATATTTTAAAATACATTTGATTGAAAACACAATTTAAAAAGGATAATAAAATAACATATTGATTAGTTGTAGTGATTATTGTGATGCTAATCTTGAATAACACTTTACTATTTTTATAAAAAATATAAAATAATTTATATGAAAAAATATGTATATGGAGGAAAAATTAATTTCTAAAAAATGTCACTGAGAGACAAAAATAATAATAATGAGAAATTGAATGATCCTGAAAACATTAGTGATGAAAAACCCAGAATTTAATAAGGGGTAAAAACACCATTTCTTCTTCAGAAATGATTGTAATAAGATAACATTATTATTTGAATATACTTTTCATAGAATTAATAAAATACATTACATATCTCAATCAAAATCATTAGCAAAACATACTTACATGTCATGTTGAATTAAATTCATTATCAATTTTCAAAACAAATATCATATTTTCCTCTATGTGATGAATATTGATGAATTTTTTTTAATTTTGAATCAAAATACCAACTTATTAGAGACAACATAATCCAGAAATGGGTAATAAGATATATCTTCTTATTTTAGGCATTATCAAAATCACAAACGGTTGTAACATAATTATTCCAAAAATTAATAAACATTTATATATAGGAATAGAAAACAAATAATAAAATCTCAAATATTAACTCTTAATGATAAAAATATATCCTTTGATAGATAATTGAACATAAAATTGATCATATGATAGAATATAATTTTTGAAAAATGAAAACTAGAAGGATTTGATCTATTATTCATTCAAGATATATTTAACATATACATGTAATAAATACTAGAACCTCATTAATTCATATTTCTATAAATTTATATTCCCCAATCATATAGTATTATAAATATGATATTCCTTTAATTAATTTAATATAATCACTATCCTTCTACATTATAATTTTATATTATTTCAACATACAGTTAAACACATACTCCCTAAAAATGTGTAATATTATCAAATAATACATTCTTATATTTTTAATATAACATTCCATATAATTTTATTTATCTTTTTGTTAAAAAATATTAATACCTCAATTAAAAATTCTATTTATAATCTAATGATTATCTATATGATAAAATATATCCTATGAAAATGAAATTCATAAATTTCTAAAAACAAAATTTAGTATAAAAATGCAATACTAACATGTACATAATCTATGTGACGGTTAGGTATTTTAACCTTTTCACACATTGGTTGTGTGTTCAATTCAAAATTCATTGACCTATACAATAGATCTTCAAACTACTAGTAGTTTTTACATTTACTAAATCTATATTAATAACATTTCAATATAATTACTAAATCTAGGATGAATGTACCTGAAATTAAACACTAACAACATCAACAAGAAAATAATATTTTTACCTTATGTCTTATCTGCTAACCATCATCTTAAATGAAAATACATGTAATATAACAATGAAAGTATTATATTTTATGCAATCGTAAATGTAAGACACGAAAAGTAAATAAATGAATATCCAAAAAGTGGAAATCTGTTGCTGGTTAAATAAGAAGATAATCAAATAAATGAAAAACTATAAGTCTAATGGGTGTCTGTCCAATTAAACTTCTAAGTCCACACTTCTCATCTCATAATTTTTCTACATGGCCATTTATCGTTATGGGATCTATCATCAAATCATTACCACCCAAAAATTCTTATCTAATGATTGATTACAATGCATAGCTAGACACCTCCAATGAAAAATTAACCTAATTTGATCTTGTAAATTTGTGCATTACATAATTAATGTATATCAGAAACTACCATAATAACACCAAATCCTAAATTATATTATCGTTTAATATTCACACTACCAACAACTCCCAACTGTAGCTATAATTACTCTATTAAGAAATTATAATGAATGTTTCTAAATAATTAGGGACTAGAACTGAGGCTCATAAATCATACTACATGGCATACTCTTGCTATTTTGAAAGTTGTGTAAGTGGATATCTATATTAATCTATAACTACAAGGCCTTCCTTATGAATTGATAAAATACCTCTTGAAATAATCATGGACTCAATTTCATCGCATGGATTTGATATGGAATCATCAAATAAATAACCATTGAACAAGTCACACATTTCCATCATCACATAATGTGTGAACTCCCTTACTATGTGATAACCGTGTCACAAAAATACACCTATATTGGGATTTAAGAACAAAAATACCAAATAAAACATTGTATGGTGGAATGGATAAGAAACTATAGAACTTTATCAAATTTATGGTTTCACAATAGTATATGCGATCAACCTTAATCATTAATAATTAGCTACAAATTAATCCAGTAAAAATTGTGTGTTATGTTCCTCAGGGCTACACAAACAACAACAAGTAGTCATAATGTAACATAATCATCAAATATGTCAGTGAATAAATAATTTTGGGGAGGCATATTTACTGATGACCATAAATTATAGGATTGATATATAAAAAAAGTATTTTATGTCATGTCCATGTGTAATCCTATCCCACCTATTTGGTTCAATATTTTTAGTGGAAACATCTACAATCAAGAACAACGCTTTATTGAATTATTATAACAATAATCAACATGTAAATGATAAATTTTCTCCAATGGTCAGAGTCTGATAGTCAGGAGTCTATTTCCAATCTATCATGTCATTTGGAAAATAATAAAAAATAACAAACAACAACATAATTGTAGTAAATATTTAGAATAACTAAATAAATGGAATACAAGAAATTTAAATAAAAGATACTCTAAAATGACGAAATACATTATAGGGTAAATAAATAAGATAATAAGATAAATTATAAAATTAAAGTACCACTTTTGTCTTTATAATACTATCCCATAATCCACACTCCCCATATATGTAGTCTACCAAAAAACCCTTTTTCAACATGAGGTGCCTCATGAAATGTACTAGCACCCAAATATTTCCCTATAAAGTGTGATTAAAATACATTGTATGAGACCTCAAATTCATTTTTAATCTTATTTCCTAAATTATATATGTAAATTCAACAATAACATTAAATGAGTAAGAGTAATAATAACAACCAATACAAAAGAATTCAATTTTTCACTAGACAAGACACAAACAACACCAAACGATATGTACATAGAATCAATTGGGTAAGGAAAATAATGGTGTTAGAAATATTGATGAATACATGTGAGGATTTTAAAAAATTCTACTAAAAAACTCTAGGAATCAAAGAAGTCATAATATAGGAATTCTAAGTGAATATAGAGATACTATGAATTAATTGGGAATCAATGACATACCCCATGTAATTCTCCTTGAATAATGTTCATCACATAAAGTCCATAAAAAATCATTGAAAAACTACCCTTTTAATATGTCCATCTTCTCCATCATCACATGTCATCAAAACTCATCCTATATGGGATAAACATGTCACGAAAATCCACCTACCATTAGGATCCATGAACAATACCACAAATTAAATCCTAGATGGGTGGCATAGATAATAAATAATAAAAGATAAGTATACATAAGGTAACAGAATAATACAATTGATCAACATTAAACATGAATAATAAGATACAGATAACTCATGTAAAAAATTGTCACTTATGTTTCTCAGAGATACACAGACACACTGACATGTAATTATTATCTAACATAATAAAAAACATTAAAATCCTTAAATCATATTAATTAAACATGTGTAATTAATACCAAAAATATAAAAAATGTGCTACATCAAAATTTGTTAAAGTAAAGGCTGAGGGAATGCCACTTTTTTAGTCCAATATCTAGAGTGGGTGGTATGTTTTTTTGATGAATATGTAAAATTTATCATTTTTAAAAATTTAATAAATAATAATAATATAATAAAAAAATTATATAGATTTTTTAAAGGAGTGATCTGCCCGATCCTCGTTGTCCATAAATGTTATTTCCAACACAGGGTAAAAATATCATCATTGACATAAAATTATTTTCATATTTATCATATGACACTCCATTTGAGAGAAATTCAATTATTTTTTGAAAATACAATATAATAATATATAGAATATATTACCTCGAATATGATATAAGAAAACCTTGAACACATAGTAATGTTATGTTATTCCAATGGTAAAATATCATCTCTTACATAACAGTGGATTAGGACATCTCATATGATGCATCATAGTTTTATATTCAATTATTTTATGAAATAAATAAATATAAATATTTTATATTTTTCTCTCATATGAAATGTAAAAAATCTCCGGATAGACACAATTTTTAATATCCCACCTAGGTTAAAATCCTCAAGCAGAACCTAATGGTTGTCTTTTATTTATCAGGCGATGAACCATTTCAGATATGTAGACCTATTTTTAAATCACCCTGTATAGATAATATAATATTTTCAATATTCATATTTAATTTTTTATGACGTTATATGGGCCTCATATTACTTTTGCATCTCTATGCCCAACACATGAAATATTCCATATAATTTTCAGTGGTATTATTTGGAATTTTAACATAATTAGAATCAATTTAAAAAATATATTGAATAATTTTTTTTGAAAAATAAATATTTAGTTAAAAAATAATAAATTATTATTCATGAAATTTTTTGATGTCATTTAAAATTATGTATATTTCAATTCTCTACAATTATTGAATTCTCTTCTATTAAATGTACCATTAAATGTCTTTCACAAAAAACATAGGAAACATGACATTGACATAAAACTCACAGTCTAAAATATCCTACTTATCAATATTCTATACCACTAAATCTAGACAAGAGTTTCTATATTTCCTCTGAACAACATCTTGCATTTGTATGTGATCTTCAGTATGTTCTCCTCAAAAGATTCATAGGTGTCCTGATCAATGTTCCAATAATCAAAAACATATGTTGGTTAAGGAACATACATATAAAGTCATGACACATGTAATTATTTGTGTATAACTTGATTACAAGGAGGGATTTCTAAAAAATATGTAAATATTTATAAACACTAGTATCCCAAAAGGTCCATCAAAACAAGGTGTAGCGCTTACTACTTCCAAAACTCTCTATTCAATAACTAGAGGGTCATCATCAATAGGGTGGTGAGTGAAATGAAGTCACATAAAGTGCTACCCATGATTCCATATAAATTGTGGCATGATATCTATTCATATATAATAAATCAATCATTAATATTCGATCCTTCCATGTTCAAATATTGTTCAGGATAGAAGATCTAAGAAATCCGCCAATTTTAGTATAGTCGGCTAGAAATATCTGTAGTCTAATGATGGTATGCCGTAGTATATTTTTGGTGAGTCACTATAGACTCCAATAATACATTTCAAAATAATTATATAATATGTGTATTTCAATCTGAAAAAAATCTAAAGGGTACTCCATGTAGGAATATGATCTCTAGGACATTGCGTTTTTCCACCATTCCCACATAGTGAGTCTCTCTAATTATTAATAAGTGTGAAGAACTCCTTTTTTATCAATGATCACATAATATACATAATGAATCCTTTGGGTCCTAGGTAATCCAATATTGATTTATATTATTAAATCCCCTCACATCCAATTTGGTTTTAGGAGCATCTAATAACCCACCAGGACACTGGTGTCAGGACATAACCCTCTGATATGTAAGGAATCTTGAGATGAAACTAAATTATTTTTCTCCAACCCAATACACGAAATCTGCCACATGAATACATGATAAATCATGGACACAGAAGACTGTACATCTGATATAGTGATTTGATGATCCAACAACATCTCAGCTCTGAGGTAAGGGCACATTACTTCACCCCAATATACCATGATTACATTATATTCATCCGTCAACTATCTAGGTATTGACTTACAACCCACCAGTTGTATCTTTATCACAACATAATATATGTATATATCATTTCCATTATTCAACCATTCTACCATATAATATTTAATCAATGAATGGGGAAAATTTTTAGAATACCTATCCATTGATGTTTCCACCATCTATTCATTCAATAATATCATAAAATGACACTTATCCATTCAATGAGTATCACCATGATTGTAGTCTGACTACATCGTACAACTAAGTGAATTCAAAATGATGTTTCCATTTCTAGCTTCATACATTATATCAAAATATAACTTAATTTGATACTCAACCTTGAGGATCTGTATCATATTTATATTCCATAGTGTGATGATATAGAGATGAATTTTGTGGTCTATATAAAAAACAAATATATCACCAATGTGAGTGTCACCAACACATCAGAGTGTTGAAAATGATATCTACATTCATGATAGGTGTTGTGGATTTCCACTAATAGATACATTGAATACCAGAATCATATGATATTTTGTACTATCATTTCATGAGCACTTCTCACAGTCAAATGATTGATTCATCAAATTACGTTTCATAAAAAATTTCCACCTCAATGAGTATTAAAATATGGGTTGTTTTTGACCTTATATTTATCATAAAGAAATTATATTCACATAAGTCTAATTATGTGGACATGAAAACAGAAAATGTTATCATTTTCAATGTTGATGATAGTGGGGATAAGGCATTGATAATCCTTATGTAATATCCTCTTCAACCCAAAAATCATATAATAATTTAAAATTTATGGAGATATTTGAAGATGATTTCTACATAGAAATTATATGGGAATTATGATATATCGGTAAAGGACACCATATCTCCTAGGAACCCCACCTATCAAATATAGAAGTCAAATTATAAAACATGTCTTAAAGACAAATTGCTCGAAGAATACCAAGGAAAATATCTAGGAATGTTTCATATTTCTCTACTGTTAGAATTTTGATTTTTATATCACCAACAAACAATATGAAAAATTAGTTGATATATTAATGGATTTTCTTGTTCTTGATTTAAATGAAATTTTTTGGCATGTTCATTATCCAAAACGGATTTTTCATGTACACATATTGAACATACCTACTATAGAACACCATATTTGACATGTACTCTTCTATTACTCCAATATGTGGATAGGATAATTGATAATAAATCATAGAGAACCATCAGTACACCATTGAAAATTGAAATGATCAATTATCCTAGGAAATTGTTTTTTATTCTTTTCTATCACCTACTTCAGCTTCTAGTAAACAATATAGACTGGAAGACAACCATCATCCATCATGCTGAAAAAGACAAGTGCACCCCAAAGTGAAGTAATAATTATAAAAAATACATTCCTATATAAATCTTCTAAATGTATATTTATATCATTATTCATAGTTGGTTCCATATGATACAAAGTATCTAAATTGATGTGATAACAACATGAAATTAGTATAATAATAACATACTTTTTCATTTGATTCTATTCTAAGTCAATGATTCACAAATGGATTTCATCATATTTTAGTATCTAGAGGTCCACTGGTGTTCTGGATGATTAATAATGTTGGTGTTGGATAAAATTCATACTATACTATATGCAAGAACTCTTACACCTTGGAAAAGAACTAAAAGAGTTCCTAACAGTTGAACCGGCCCTGCTGCCTAAATCACGAAGTAGGATTCCGTGAAAAAAATATGGTATTTTACAAAATATAAAGTGGAAATGACAAGACTATCAATATTGAAGATGTATTTTTACAATCTTAAGAAATATTACTACATGACAACATTAGGGATACATCATCTTTAATGTGAAGGAAAAAAATCATAATTGATATTGATTCATTTGGATAAACCCTAATCAATTCCTTGGATCACATATAGATTCTGTTAACTAATTTTTGGTATCAAAAATGTTTCACATAGGAGTTTACCCTTAACCCATGTTATACCCATCCTAGAACAATCCCATGACTTTTTCATTGGACATTACATAATGTCATCATATATATACTATCCATAAGCCATTCACTATTCAAAAAAACAAAATCCATGAATTATATATAAAAATGTTTTCTAGAATATATATATATATATATTTATAATAAAAACTGCACTAAAAAAGGTTTTGAAAAAAAGGAATATTATTAATGGACTACTATACCACAAAACAGTTGGTATATGTATGGCATGTGAACCTATGTTCCTATTCATGAATCATAAACACACTTGATGTACCATTAATAACAAAAAATCATCTTATTAATCAACCATAATGAGTTTAATCAACAATTAAAGGAAAACAATTATTACACTCTTTATTTAAACATAGAGGTCCATTATTCAGTGCTGGCTAAACAATATCATTATTCCGTTTCCCTAAGACTGATACATACAATATATATATATCATGAACCATATTAATAAATAGAGTAAAACATTATAATGAATCTTGGTCGTATAATACATTGAATTATCTTGACCGTAACCACCATGTCTAAGATGGAGAGTCATATAAAAACATGCGTACAAGGAGTAATGCTTGAGGTCAAGTAGAACACCATATCAATCATGGTGGTTTGAGTTGGGATTTTTCATTTATTACCCATATATGCATCTATAATAGGTAATTAGTGCATTAATTTATATTTATATTGGGATTTTATTACATGGAATCATCACAAACTAGAGTTTATTTAAAGTTGAATATATATTTTTCATTAACGTTTTTCAATAATTTTCTGTAAATTTTTATCATAAGACCAAAAAAATATAGTCCCATATATTTTACCAATAACAGTTACCCTTTTCAATAATATATTTTATCACCTTCTTTTTTTATAAATATATAAAAAATTGGACATTGAAATTGTGAACTCTTATATATTGGGTGATTGGGAACATCATAAAATAACTGAAATTAATATAAATTTTCATTATTTGGATCATAAATAATTTCTATTATGTACCTTTTATCATATTTTATTCTATAAAATATCTTATAGAATATATAAAAAATTGTGGTCAGATATGAATCCATGTAAGTTGTAAATACGATTAATATAATTAATTTTGAGACATGATGCCTAACATGAGATCATAAAGATAATGATATTATATAGTAATACCGAATCAAAGAATATGAATAATTGTATTATAACATCATCTAATTCTATTAATGTTTTAAATACCCAAAACATGGAATAATAAGAATAGATTAAGGATTACATTAGAGACAACATAACATTTCTTCTACACTAGATGGTCATGAACCACACATATTATCTGAGGAGATGAATGAAATTACTCAATTTGTTTGGTAGATATATAATTTATACCCTACAAATAAAATTATAATATTTACATGAATATGTGTTCTAGACATAATAAATATAAGTTGGGCATAATCAAAATGAAACTTAGTGACATGGAAATAGGTTATATAAAATTACCTCAAAGAATATTCAAGTGATATTTATTAATGAATCGCATGTGAAGAAAGAATTTAAAATAAAAAATTTTCATATTTAAAAAATATGTCACACCACATAATTAGAAGTTTTAATTGATGATAAATTAATATCAAATGGTGAATAATTATGTAAATAAATGAACCACATAGATCATTATTTGAGAAATTACTGAAAAATAATTAAGGACGTAGCAAACAATGATTTTTTTCTTAAAATATGATCTATACTAAATTAGTTTTCGGTAAAGTATTTATCTTTCCATTATTATAGTGAATTAAAAAATTTGAATTATCATTTAATGAAATGGAATAATGAATACTAATGATCCCATTAATCAAAATTTCATTATAGATAATATTGAGATGAAAAGAAAAAAACTGAAAAACAACATTAATGAATGTAAGAATGAAATATGATTATATAAAAGTGTAATATATAATGAATATAGAGTGTTTTATTATAATAATTAAGATATAATGTTATTTGTATAGGCAAATCATAAACCAAATAAAATAGTATTTATTGAAGACATCACTTTTCGTGGGTCCTGATTCATTTGATACATTCATCTAACATGGAGAATAAATAAATAAAGTCTATACACAACATTAAAAAGAATATATTTCCAAATTTTTTATATATTGTTATTATTTAATGTTAGTTAGTTTTGATTTTATTTTGAAATAATGTATATTTTCACTACCATTAGGTTGTTCAGGTCATGGATCCAAGGAATCATTAATTTGTAGATAATTATGTATATTCTTATGAAATCGATACATAACTATTAAAGTGTAATTATATATTGATAATAAAATTATATGAGATTAAATGTTTATTAGTATCTATAAGATCTTCATTAATGTAATTGATAATTTAGTGTAAATGTTATTGTTTAGTGGTGAGTTTATTTTCCAAGTTTTCCCCAAAAAGGAGATGTTATATTTATTCAGTTAATTCCTCATCTATTATTACCAATTATTAAATATAATATATATATATATTATATAATATTTTTACCTTATAAATCCATTATAATAATACTATATCCAATAATGAATGTGGTGAAAAAATCTAAAAAATGTATTTCATAGAGAAAGTGAACAAACCAGAATATGATCATTATATTCATTTTAAAATAAAATGACTGGAGTTTAGCAAATTAATATTCCAATAACATAATTAAATTTAAATATATATATATTATAATTGGGAATTTTTTTTCAGTAATACAATTGAATTTTTTTTATTTATAAGAATAAATAAATGAAATATCTCATTTATGATCAATACTGATTTTTAAGGGTTCCATCTCTTAGTCTAAAAATTAAGAATCACTATAATGGCGTTTTGGTGAGAATAAAATACCCGCGTAATGGTAAAGATAGTTTTTGAATGGTTTATTTTTTTTCTTATGTAGGGGACTTGTATTTAACATGAAGATTATTGCATATAATATGTTATTATTTTATATGGGATGAGATGGATATTTTTATATATATTATTCCAATGTTTTTTTCATGACTAGAAATAATAATGTTTATTATTATTTTATAAATTAATTTGGGGGCATATGAGGATTATAAATTTGTTTATTATGCCATCACATATATCAGTGATCATGTATTGAACTATGAATTTAAAACACAATATTTTACTCAAATTTATTAGTCTCTAAAATTTAATATTTTTATGATGAATTGAAAAAGAATCACTCTTGGATTATTATGTTGTAATAATTCAAAAAATAAAATTTATTTTGTCAAAATAATTCAATTAGTATAACAAAATAGTATTTAAATCGTAATACCTATATATAAAAAATTAATATATTTTGAAACATAAAAAATTATCAAACCATTACAAAAGATGCGTTAAATAAAAAAAATTCTATCACCATTATTCATATATCAAATGATATATTATATAATTATATGGTAATTTTTTTAAAAAATATTTCATTTATCAAAGAATATATTATAAAAAAATATTAATATATGTTTAAAAGAAAATAATTATAATATATTTATTTCAAACCATTATTTTATCATATTGGTCATGTTTATTTAATTATAATATTTTCTACTATTTTTTTTAAATAAAAAAATTATATTAATCTATATATTATTTTGTTGTTTTAGTATAGTAGTTACTATTCACAAAAAATATTGTTATTTAAAGATGGTTAGGTCAATATTAAATTGATCATATAATGATTACAATGATCATTTTAATTTTTTAATTCATATTAATGAATGTATTTAATTTCCAGCATAACTATATAAAATTCAACATAATTTTATATAATCATTATTTTATAAAAAATCAATTTAATTAACAAATTTTTATTGCCTATTTAGATTCTTCTTCATGACTATGATTATTTTAGGAGACTAAGCAGATCAATAATTAAGTCTGTAAGATATTTTATTTTTCTTGTTTTACTATCCCATTGTAAAACATTAAAATTTGAAGGATATTTTTATTCCATAAATTTTATAAACAATTAAATATAACAATGTATATTTTTTTTGGTTCATCTATTTTAAATTATACTATATTACAAAATTTATCATGTAGAAATATAAAAAGGGATATTTAAAAAAAAATATTAATTTTTTTATAATATGAATTAAATTATTTGTACTTAATGACATCTAATGTAAAGAATTGAATATTTTTAGCCCCACCTAAATTGGGAGAATTCAAAATTTGATACCATAAGAATACCTCCAATATGAAATGGGATAGTGAATTTCACTGAGTATTAATATCATATATGTCATGTATTAGCCAAATAAAAATTTAAAAATAAATTACTACATACACATCACAAATCCTCGTGTAATTATAAAATGTACACCTCATGAGTAAACAATTCATAAAATAACCATTAAAAATAAATAGTTTTAAATAATAAAAATAAAAAAAATTATGAAACATGGAAACCCAAAACAAAAGAGGATCAAATGAATAACCGAACAAAACTATTGATAATGAGGTTGAATCCTACTCCAAACCATTGATTCCCACCACCTCCCTCGATCACTACAATTGAGTATTTATAAGAATCACTAACTCTAGTAACACCAAAGTTACCGTTTAATTTTTTGTGTTTATTAGATATGATACTTGTGTAAAATTATCAATTATTGTTGTGTATATACATTCTAAAATATATTCATAGGAAAACCAACGAGGAGAAATATAAATAGACTTTTAGAATAACCTAAAAGAAGGGGGTGTGAAAGAAATATTATTATTTTCACATAGAAGATACCAAATGAAGGGAGAGTGGAAGATTCTCTATCTTTATTACAAGAAAAGGAAGTGATTATTTACACATCTCCAACACTCAACTTTTTCCTGATAAAGGTAGGAAAATAGAAACCTCAAGAGATATATGGGTTCCCAATTCCTTGTTAATGGAATGTCCCAATTAAAATTACTACAAAACCTATAAAGTTTGAGTACTTATAACATATACACACTCATGGAAATGAGTGTTATAACAGGAAAATAAGATACCTATTTCAGGGAGTGAGTACTAGGGTATACAATCCTAGTTTTATAAAAAATAGATGGCCAATTTCCCTATCTATTAACTCCAATGTGTCCATTTGTACGATTTTTTTGTTCTTAGGATCACACTATAGTCTCAATATCATTAAAAAATTTTTGATACCGTAGTCCGATCATTCCACACAATTTTAAATTTTGTATAATAATAAAAAGGCCCATTCACATCCTATTTATAAAAATAATCAAGTTGTTCTATTAAAGAGATTAGTATATATTCTCAAATAAGGATATGTGGGTGGTATAGAATTCATTTTATGGTAAATAACGTATCTTAAAGGGTACAAAATATATCTCACAATGATCACAATGAGCACTCATAATTTATCTCATGATTTTATCATCTAACATGAATTTTCAGGTAAAAACTATTGTACACTACATGTGCACGGTTCTACATGGAGAGTTGAACCAATAGGGGAACTAAGAAAATACTCATGTTATAAATCATTATCGTCACCCTATGTGTGGGATTGTCCCAAAATTATCACACATTTTATGTAGCTATAAATCTCAAGATACTATAGAATGCATCATATAAAGCCTACATTCCTCGAGAATAAAAATATTTTATTAATTTTCATTATAGAAGGTACATTATTTATTCATTGATCTTTATAAATTTACTTATAACACCATTATTCTCAAATAATTCTTTTTTCAAATCCCAAAAAACTAAATAACTATATCAATTCATCATTATTCATTATTTGGTTTTTGGAAAACCAAATTTCCATCGAACCAGAAGATGTTCCTCAAGCCTATCACTTATCAACCACTTTCTAATGGATTATATATATATATATATATATATATAATATTATGATTTTAAAATTTTCATTACATTTAAAAATCATCATCGTTATACACGACTTCACAAAATCAATAAGTATGATATTCAATTTTTCTTTGAATGAGATCGATATTTGAGGAGATGGAATATCACTCACTAATAATGGACACAATTATAACCAGTAGATAAATAATAAAAAAAAATCTATATCATTGATGGTTGTGGGGAATCTATAAATAAAAACTGAGTGTGGAAAGCTAAAAAATAGGTCAAATATCTCAAAACAATTATATTATCACAAAAAGGGAAACTATTGAATGGATTACTGAAAAGGGGGAATAATTATAGGATTCAAGAAATAATAAACATAAACGATATAAATTACAAAATAATATGAAATGAAGAAATAAATAATAGTCTAATATAGAGATTATATTCATCATTTAAGATAAAATATCACACAACACCATCATTTGGAAAATCAAAAAATTCCATCGTTAATGGGTAGATCCATTAAATACTATTTCAAATAATTTTTCTACAATTGATTAGAAATCAATCATTATTATTCCCATGTTGATGAACCCTTTATAAATATATCACTTTTATATGGTAAATACTATATTTTCGAATAATATTTATATTTTATAGAACATATTTAGGTAAATCACATAATGAAATTAATTAAGTTAAATAGATTATTTTATCTAATTTTTTACCTGAAATTGTACATCATCCATAAACTAGATTTATACACAACATAGGTAATTCATAGGAGAAAAACCATATTCATAATACGATAATGGTATTTTATTTCCTATATGAGAATTAATTCAAAAAAAAATTATTAATCTAAAAAATATGCATAATAAAAAATTAATATATTTTTTTACATCTAGATAATGATGTCTTAAAATAATCTTTATTAAATGGAAAATTCAAATAAAATACAAGGTTATTATATATTATTTTCTAATGTTTCCACACAAAAAAATGAAATTCATTTTAGTCCCCCCAAATTCATGTATATTCTTTCAAAAAAACCTACTCCAAATTTTGAGGGCATTGAGCTCCCATGTAGCTCTCACAATACTGAAAAATAACTCAAATAGTTGGAGAATTTATCCTTAAAGGATAAAATCTTAGTAATATTATTTGGCCTCCATATGCATAGAAATTGTTTATAAATATTCGACATCCAGCTCACTGTAGTCAACAAACAAGTGGTAAGTCAAGAATTTTTGTCATCAACTACAAAATGTGAAGACATTATCTACAAGGGCCATTAATTTGGGTATATACAAGTAACAAAAAAAATCTCAAACCCAATACAGGAACTACATTGACTTGATAAAACCAAATGATACCTTTTATCATTATCATATGATTTATATATCTCAATGTGTAGAAATCATGAAGAAAAAATTATCACCCTGATTGAAATCCAACTTCCTATATCATCAGTCTTCATTTTATTTCCAAAAATATAAGAGGAATTCATTATATCTCTGATTAATTGATAATTATTCTATGTTTCCCTCCACATTATCATTAAATTAATTGATGGATTTTATATCACTATCTAGGACATAAGAGAATAGAAGGGTCTCCCATACTTAAATTCAAATGATTCTATGCAGATAGTGGAATTGTATATGATACTATAATAAATTAAAAAGTGGAATGTGATATGATCAAATTTGATTTAGGTTTACCAAAATAATTGAAGTATATCTCAAAAAATAAGGATGGATTTTTTTATGGATATAAAAATAAGTGTGGAACATAGTTCTCATCCATAACATTGTCTAGAAAGTCTCATATAACCATATAAAAACAATGATGTGAAATAGAAGTAATAATTAATAACAATATTTTTGGGCAAACATAATTATATATGGTATCTTATATGTACATTCTCCTTAAATTATTTCTATAATTTTCCAACTAGATGAGAAAAAATATAGTATAATTCTTAAGATGATCTGAATTTTCTCAAATAGTTTCATGGTCAATTGATTTATTTAGACACCTCATCAAAAAATCCATTAACATTCCAAACCATGAACACATGAGGATCTTTATATTTTTTGTCGAACATGAAAAAACCTAAGGTTCATCCTTTACCTTTTTTTTCTGGCCAGTATGTGCGAAATAAATACAAAAAAAATACACTCATGTGTTCCCACTAAAACTGATATTGATGTTATTGGTTTATCTTGTCAAATATATGAGGTAATATAAGGGGTAGTGGGTTTGGAACTCCCATGAAACCACATAAGAAAACATAACCAATATTTTTAAAAAAAATGGAAAATGATGACTTGTTTCCAAGCATCAAAAAACAATATTATTCATCACATAAATAAATAAAGTCACTTAAAATGGAAATAAATATCTCCCAACTATAAATCTCCCACATGCATTAGAAATAATAGAGTACCAACTATTCATTATACGTATGTTTTACACCTACCCATACAAGTGTAGAATATTATGAGGCTGAATAATATGATATATTTTAAAGAAATATATATTACTATTTCCTAAAATGGACATCCACAACCTTGTTTCACTTCTTAAGAGTATAGGATATCATGAATGTTGTTCATAAAATAACAATAACAAATATATCTATCATAGGTGATAGATTATATATGATTTTTTTACTATGAATCTATTGGTATATATTATCTAATAAAATACACATCTATGATAATACCTCTATATAGTCACAAATATGGTAAATATTATCAACCCTATAAAATTTGCCAAATATTTTTTCACACGCGGTCTTAGCTTCATAAACTAATAAGAGATTATAACCACATTCTACATTAATATGAAACCCATATTAGAACCAAATCCATCTCACTAAATAGTGTACTCAATAATGAGCTACGTAAGTTTCAAACCATTGTAATTGTTTAACCAATTTTCTAGATTGTCAGATCTTTTTTAATGTACATGGTCGATATAAATGGAATCCCTTTCTATGAAAGGGTTTTTAAAGGGTCCAAAATACTATAGATGTCTTCTAAAATCCTATGATCGAACCCATCCTTTCCAAGAATGTTATTATGAAAATAAACACTATCAGTGGGTCACATGAAATAAAAATCCCAATACCTTCCAAGACTAAAACTAATAAATGATCTGATATGATGTTCCCTAAAAGGTAGACATGTCCTATCTATAAAATTTTATTTATAAATATTTTTATTTAATTGTTGGTCGCATAGTATTTTTTCAAACATCTATTAAAACTATTTGTGATAATCTATATATATTTATATAATATGATAATTTCATTGATAATTAAAGTAATGATATTTTCAAAAAAAGGCTAAAATATCCAATTTATATGTCTCACAAATATAGTGATGGAATCATCACTAAAATGGGAACCACATAGAATTCAATATTCCTAGAGACACAATAGTGTTCAATAATTACAATTGTCTACTTAATGAACCTGCAAATAAAAATAAATGGACCTATGTATATTGATCATTTAACATAATACACAATTTTTTGATGAGGGAATAAATAATTAGAGTGATATTAATTATATTTAATCAATAATTGGTTCTTGAAATGATAATAAATGAATATTCTGAAGCTATCAGATACATTCTTATTAGACAACGCTTGAGATTCCAATGGGGGAATTAGATGTGAATGATCCCATTTCTAGAAGGAATTCTAAAAACACTCTTAAATCTTGGAGAACAGTGATATTTCACAAAATATATTACAGAATTTTTGAGGTTAATGTCAAATTAAAATAATGTTTATTGTTTTGTAAGTATACTAAACACATCACAAGAAATGAAATCCATGCACACATCCAAATTTTTTGGAATATATGTGTCTAATTAAAAAACTATAGTATGGTATTAACATCCATATTTAAAAGATATATGTTGTTTAATCATACCCATGAGTCCTACAAACTCATATATTATTTAATTTTATCCAATAAAATAAAATAACTTCAAATGAAATTATAGGTTTCTAACACTCCCATTTTGAGAGTACAAATATTAAAAAAAATAGTAGATAACATGTATACACTCAAAATGAGATCATGAGACTTCATTTAACAACCAAGAGGTTAAATGTTAATCTTTCTCTAACATGAATTAGTTTTTAATTTATAGAGATGTTAGAAATACAGTATTTTTTCCATATAAATTTAATTCCCCAAATGAAAAATAAAATCATTATATTAATTTCAATATATCTAAAAATGGATAAGAAGATAAATGAATTAATTATGCCAATGTATACAAGTAGTTTTTTTAAATTAGAGAACATAAAAAACTAAATCCTAATTAATATCTGTAATAGTTTGAACACATCACACAATAACATTCAAATGGACACTTTATCAACATATTCCCTTTAAGCCGTATATTGTCCACATAGAGGTGGTAGTGTTAATGGTACATTTCATCATCATAATTTATAAGATATAAATATAGGGGATATAAAATATCATATATTACAATATACTTCTTTTCCACTGTAATCACCACAATGACACCCCTACCCAAAAAAACCACTATCACGAAAAGATGTTCATGAGAGTACAGTGACATCATGTGTCTAAATTTCATGTCGCCTTATAAGGACCCATCCTTAAACATTACATAATATTGAATTAAATGAATATTTCACATTGAGGATCTTTTTAGGTTTAGAGTTTTAGAGAATTAGTACATAACTATTACATCTCAAATGATTAAAAAGTAGACACTTGTACATTGATTCCATTTTTTCATAAAATAAAAACTTGTGAAAAAAAGAGTCATGTCTAATTCCATGTTTTAGACAAAATAACATTTCCATGATCCCATCCCTAACCCTATTCATCTTTAGGTCCTGTGAAAGAATTTGAAAACATGGGATGAGCATAAAAAGCTCAGTAAGGGTTATAAAAAAAATAAGGCAAACTTTTTTTCAGAAATACATACAAAATATGAACTATTTTACATACCTCAAGAAATAATAAGATTTTATGAATAACATATAGAAATCACAAATCATAATGGTAACTTGTGGCATCAATATCACACTTACATTGTAGCTATCACAGCTACTAAGGGAGTTACATTGCAATACCCATCACAATATATTTCCTAAATATCATTGAAGAAACATTCACGTATACCTCCGTCACATTACCCAATGCATTGGAGTGCTATCATGGGCTCACCTTCCCTAGGTATATCACAGAACCACCCATATACGTAAATAATTCCCAAAAACAATAACATGATCATAACACATAACATAAACATAAAAAAATATAACATTTCCACATTACAATAATAAAATATCATTTCATGATATTGAAACAATAAATCCATTCTAAAAAACATTTTCAATAAAAAAATAAACCAAAATAGTATATGGTATTTATTTTTCCATTTACAAACATTCCATCTTGTTAAGGAAGAAAAAGATCAAATAATACTCGTGGTGGTGGAAAGGTCATTGTCACTGCTTACATTAAAAACATTCCATTTTGTCATTTATTAAAACAAGCCATATGAAAATATTTCCTTTCAATAAAATTAAGTGTCAAAGGGGATTATAAACCTTATAAAATAAAGTCATGTATAAAACATTAAATGCCTCAATGAAAGGAGATTGAGATGAAGTCCCTTACCTCATGTCTGACTTGACCAGTTTGTTCTTTAGTATCCTGAATAATAAACTATTGTTAATTTGTACTTTCATAAGATCTTTTTCATGTTTATTATTTGTATTATATCAATTATTACCATGTAATAAACATTATTTAGTCATTTATGTAAATAACTTCCATTTTGTCGATATTTGGTACTTGAGTAAAAAATGAACACCTTATATTTACATATTGTACATGTGGTCAATAGTTCATTATATCCAGAATGAAATTCATCATTTAGATATCATATATATCATATATATCTATTATATACTTTTATTTATAATATTACATAACAATTAGAGATAAGAAATGAAATGCATTGTTCATGGAGACGGCAAGCCGTATGTACACATGAACCCTACTTTCATTTCTATTTATTATTTTAATGGAATTAAACCTTAATAATACATAGATATATTATAATTATAGTATAATATAATATATAATATTATTAACTGTATCCTTTATACATCAGACATAAGGCATTAACGAGTCATGCCACTTTTTGGGGGCTGTATTCTGCACTCCCTCTAATTAGATTATCGCATTTACCCATAATGGAAACCATAAAGAAATGATATAAATGGTAATTAAAAAACCAAAAAGAAAACATAAACATAATATATATCATATATAAATAAAGTGCCATCATAATGGACACCATGATAGGCGATGAATGATAATCGAACAATCATCGTTTCGTGAGGCGTTAGTTTGAAACCATAGATACATTATGTTCTTCATCTATTAGATAGAGGTGTGTGTAAGTGTAGTTAAAATACTTCTCATAAAAACATCCTAGTATATTTTTTATTTTTTTTTAAAAAAATTTATTAATAAAAGAGTTTAGGGGGTTGGAGAAGTAAAACAAAAGAAAACAATTTAAGAGAAACTATTACCTTTAATTTCGGTAACTCCTTTTGGTTTGAACCGATGGAATTCTTTATGTGCCTTCTACCTAATATAAGGCGTCTAGGTGGAAGATAGGGATGTAGGGAGATTAATTGGGAAGATTTTGGGTGATCCAAATGGCTTGAGAGGTGTGAGGAATTGGTTAGAAATGGTCTCCTTTTATAAGGGGAGGAGGGGCTCTTTAGGGTAGTGTGAAACTATTATTTTATTATATATTTATATTCGAATTATAAAGGTCAAAAAATAATTATAGTAAAATATAAGTTGACTCATGGTCGAAATAAAATAACCCAATAGGAATTTGACACTTTTTGGATAATATTTTAATCAATATAATCTTAATTATTTAAATGATATATTAATGAGGTAAACACTGCATCATTATTGTGTCATAAATAATTTAATTTAATAGATTTATATAAATTATAAAATAAATACTTCCATGTAGTAAATTTTTTTAGTTTTACAATGAATATTTATAGTCAAAAACATGACTTGTATAACACCATATAGAAATTAATTATTAAAAGATTTTTGTTAATATCAATTTTGTCTTTACGATAAATTAATTAATCTAAAGTGTCATTATCTTTCATATGTGGCTCCATGGGGTCCCAAAATCGAACCAAGGATTCCCATGGTTGTCCATTACTCATCCAATTAGGTTAGGACAAGTGTTAAGGTAATTTTCAATTATTATAATATTCTTTTTACCTTTAATTACCCTATTTACCTTTAATCGCGGTAAATAAAAGTCAAAAGTTACTATTAACCAAAGATTATTTTAATCTAATTGAACCAAATTTTACTTACTAGAAACAACCATGTATGTCGGATTTTTGAAATTCAATTCACAGATGTGGTAAAATTTCATTTAAATGAAAAAGTCAGTTTTTTAACTACTACTAAGTGGTTTCATTATTTATCTAAAATTGATGTTTTTCCAGAAATACCAAAAATTCTGCCTCAGTTATATTTATAATTTGTAATTCGAAAATGATGTTTATATTGCCAAATTAAAAACATAAATGTTTCCTAAATTAAATTTAAAATTAATTCCCGTAGTTAAGTCAAATAGCGTGTTTTTAAAAAACAATAACTATAAAAATATTGACACATGTTTATTTAGAATTTCAAAGTGAAATAATTTCTAATGACAAACATTGGATTCAATTGTAAAAATATATTCTAATTAATCTTTAAAATAAATTAAAAAGATAATCCAACCATATAATTAAATCAGATTAAAATTCACTTTTAAAATAAAATATAATACTTTCACTGTTCATTAAAAACATGAACTTTATCAGAAAAATCCAAAAAAATAACACAAAGTAAATTTTGATGTACCCATTCTAATGAATTATTTGATTTGGTCATATATATTTTATTAATGTAACATAAACCATATTTAAAGTGGTTTTTCCATTAAAAGGAAATAAATCGGCCTTTTAATGTAAATTATACATAAAATTATATTCATTCACAATTTAAGCCACTATAATTTATTGGATAAATGTAAATAGGTTTGAAAAACATGTATAATAAAATTGTAGTTAGTTTTTTTCATTCTCTCCAATGAAACGTAAATGAGTTAACTACCATTTAAAATAATAATATTTTATTATTAGTGTGCAACGTAAGATTTAAAATAATGTCATTGTTGCGTATCAAGTACACTATCGAACATAGAAACCCTTTAACAGTAAAATTAATATTTAATACAAAAATATTAATAAATATAAAATGTGTCTTATTATTCCTTTACATGGGATGTTACTTCCTTCCCCCCTTTGTAAATTAATTCCTCGCAATTTTTATTCACATATCAAAATAAATAGGGGTATTTATCCCTCATAGCATTTTCAGATTCCCACATTGACTCCAAAATCATATGGTTTTTTTTTTCACAAAACCATTACCTAGTGAATTACATTATTCCGCAACACTTGCTATCTATGGTAAAGAATCTGGACTTTTTTTTCTTCATAAGAGGGATTCACTTACAACTGAACTACCTCTGAGATCAAAACATTAGATGGATGTGTCATATACTTTCTTAATATCGAAACATGAAAAACATTGTATACATGGGATAAACATGGAGGTAAAGACACACTATATTCAACTGATCCAACTTTATCCATAATTTCATAAGGTCCAATGAACCTCAAACACAACATTCCCTTATATCCTAAAACACATCACACTTTTACACGGAGAAAAATTGAGAAATACATCATCACCTACCTCAAAAGAATGATCCTTCTTTCAGTTATCTATATAACTTTTCTGTCTGCTCTGAGCTATCCTCATTTGCTTTTGAATCAACTAAACATTCTCTACCATATCTTCTACCAATTCTGGTCCCATCAGCTTTTTTTCACCTACTTCATCCCAAAAATCTGGAGTTCTACAACGCTTTCCATATAATGACTCAAATAGAGCCATCTGTATACTGGAATGAAAAATGTTATTATAAAACAATTTATCCAAAGAAAGATGTTGGTCCCAAATTTCTTGATAATCCATCGAGAAAGCATGTAACATGTCCTCCAAGGTCTGAATTGTTCGTTCTAATTACCCATATAATTGAGGGTGAAAAGCTATAGTAAATTTTAATTTATTACCCAAGAAATTATAAAGGCCTTTCCAAAACATAGAAGTAAACATGGGATCACGATCATGTCACGACCCGTCCTCGGGGCCCGTGTCGTGACTACCCCAAGCCCGCCTTCCATAGGGCAGGGGCTAGCGACTACCACTAAAGGCGTAAATCCCGATAACTGGGAAGTAATTTCCTTTATAAAAGTAAAAAAACACCACAGAGTACAAGAGGAAGTAAAACACTAAGTACAAAAAGGAAGTGCTAAAAAGGAAATGGGCCAAAATACAAACACAATCGAAAGTACAGCTACAAATGAATGAAAGTACCACAAAGGCAACAATTGGAAGAAAGGAAGCATCTCCTGGGTCGTCCTCCTCGGATCCTACTTGAAGGGTAGGTGCAGATAGCGCAGCTCCTGAATCATCCACCACGGATCCTACCTGAAGGGTAGGTACAGGTAGCCTCTACAAAGCTCTCACCCGTCAACCTCCTCTGAGTGTCACCTCGTCGTGAAGTCCACCACCGGATACTTACTCGTCGTGAGGTCCACGTCCGGGTACCGCCCAGTCCTCGAACACTCGACATATGTCTGCGATGACCGTCGTCTGCAACCAATACAACGAGGTGTGGGCATTCCCGTGCAGGGGTGATTAAATCGATACTCAGTAGGGACCCCGACACCCTCAATATCTCACTAAATGAAACAAGGATAACCACAAAGATGATCTCAACAGATAACCTCTACTTAGGAAAATGCCCATACATATACCCAAGTTATCAAGTAACCAATATCAATCTTGAGGAAAACACAAAGGTCATATACTCAGCTCAACCAGGATTTTATTCATGAAGTCAAAACCACGACTGCTGGTGAACTCCTCCTCTATTAAGTACAGTGGGCCTACCGCTACAACCAAGCGCGCCGAACTCCTCCTCTGTCAAGTATAGTGGGCCTGCCGCTACAACCAAGCACGTCCACTAACCTTGGACTACTGCAGTACTCCACCTGTCGAGTACTGTGGTTCTGCTGCTACAACCAAGCGCTTCCCAGCAAGAGTCTTTGGCTACAACCAAGCGCTCCCCCTCATAGGCTACAGAGGTACTCCTTCTGTTGATTACCATGGGTGTGCCGCTACAACCAATCACTCCTCCGCCCTGGGACTGCCACTAAAACCAAGTGCTCCCCCTCATAGCCTCCAATGTTACTCCTTCTGTTGAGTAACGCGGGTCTACCGCTACTACCAAGGGCTCATCCACCATGGTTCTGCCGCTACAACCAAGCTCTCCCCACTTGGCAGTCTGATACACACCGAGTCGATAGATCAGCAGTCGTCAAGTCTTAGCCAGCTACTAGGTCACTGCACTCTACTAGCTTGTCACCGGGAGGGTCCTCTCCACGAGCTACTGGTCGATACTCCACGTATCAAAAAGTTCCCTGAATAAGTATATAAAAGTACCGCCTCGTCATAGGGGTCTCAACGCAACAGACGGTGCATCAGTCAGACGCCCGATCTGTGAGTTATTAGCCTTTTCGTTCCAGGGGCCCGGTTGGTTTTGTGTGCGAACCAACATGGACGTATCTCGTCTGTACCCCGAACTCTAATAGGGTAAGCTCATAGGGACCATTTCTCAACGTGATCATCAACACCAATGATGGTTCGTCAAATGGTCGTCTGGTCTGAATGTTATCAGCCTTTCCATTCTAGGGGTCTGTTTATTTTCATGTGCGAACCAACCCGGCCATTATCCAAATTCATCCAAAACTCTGGTGAAGCATGCCAAAAGTTCTGTCTCATTAAGAGGAATCCAACAATGTCGACGACACGTCAATTGGACGTCTGGAGCTCGAGATATAAGTGTTTCCACTCTGAGGGCCCGATTGGTTTCGTATCCGAACCAACCCGGTAGTACTCAAAGTTCTCTGAAACCTTGAGTGTAATATACCGAAATGACTGTCTCGATCCAAGGATCGCGTCACTGCTGACGTTGAATCGATCAGAGGTCCACATCCCATGTTATGGTCAAAAGACCATGAGAGGTCCGGTATTAGGGGGTTCTGGCCCGGTCTAACCCGACCCGGTACCCCTGGGTCGGCCCGAATCGGGTTGACCTGAACTGGGTACGGGTCCAGCCCGCTTGAGCAAGGCGTGGCCCACGTGGACGTGGCCCAGCCCGGCTGGCGTGGCTCGGCCCGGCGGTCCGGTCGGGCAGCTCGGCCGTTTTGGCCGAGCAGTGCGGGGTGGCACGATGCCCCCCACAAACATGTAACTGCAGCCCCATGGGGTGCTGATACTTGTCAATGGACATTGCCGAGCAACGCGTCCCACATCCCTCAAGCCCACGCGGTGGGGGGAGTAGCCGCCTGGCGCCGCGGCTTCAGCCGCGGTGACCCTTCATGGCGGAGCGTTTCGCGGACCAGCGGACCCGCTCTGGTGGTCATATTTACCTGTCGTCTTCTCCAACGGCCCTCCCGGGACCAGTTCTTCATTGCAACGACCTCACAATGCACGTGCGGCCTATTTCATCATTGTCCACCGATACAAACACCAAGAACAACAAGACGGTGGGTTCAGACTTGTTCGCTGGTCCGCACACTCTGCGTTAGCGGTTTAAAAAGGCTTCCGACAAATTTTAAACGTTTTCTGAGGGTATAATCATATAGATTAAATTGAGAAAAAACCCCTAACTCGTCGAATTCGTTGAGCGAGGGTTTGTCGCAGAAAAGAACATCACAAAAGAAGGCATCGTAGAAGAAACGTCGTTGGCGTCATGGTACACGGTGTTGTGTAGTTGATCTCCAATGATTTGGCGTTCTTCGTTGGAGATCGGTGTGTTCTTCACGTTCTTCACATTCTTCACGTTCTTCATTATAGAAGAAGGATTTTCTCCAAATCCTCTCCATGCAACAAGTTTCAACCAAAATAAAATAAGTTTTGCCTTATTTTATTAACACTCTAACCAACTCTATGAAATTCAAAAAGAAAAGAAATGATCAATTAATTTACGATTTTAAAACCGCCCAATTAATGAGATGTTTAATATCCTGATTAAACGCAAGAGTTGAATTCATTAAAAAAGGGGGAGCAAGTGCGTTACATAAGAGGAAAAGAAACGGTGGGGATTGCGTAGGCCCCACCTCAAAAATATCCTACCACGTGGTTAGGATATTGTGGGTCCCACATCATCCACTTAACATTGGTTAATCGACTTAAAATAAAATAAATTGGTCACACCATTTTATTTTATTCATTTACTTAACCCGAAAATTTAAAACCCACACCCAAGAAAACGCAACTCTGAAAAAGGTGTTTCTAAGAAAATACTGGTACTGCTATTCCACCAGTGCCCTCATAATTCTATTTCGAGAACCGGTTCAAAAGTTAGAAAAACCCGCTCATTTGTTCACTGAACGTACCCGAGCTAAACTTCAGAAAATGATTTCGGGCACACCGGGCCTCGGAATCCGGTGACGTCTGAAACTGTGTTCTTGTAAAATCCCAAAGAAAAGTAAGGGAAAAAAATTTTCTTTATTTTTAAGGGTCTTTACAATACTCCCACCTCAGGGCTTTACGTCCCCATAAAGATACATCAAAAACTAGAGAAACAAAAGTGGTACTGAACATGCATCTGAGCCTTCCTCTCCTATCTGCTCACCTAGAGGTTCCCGTACTGCCAGTGAAAGCACACCTGATGAATGGACCCGTCTTCGTAGGATCCTCTCATGTCGTTCCTCGATCCCAACTGGAACCTCTGTGAGGGTCACCCCATCGCCCAAGTCATGCTCCTCATGGTCGATGAAAAGCGAAAGGTTGAGCTCGTATCTCCTCAGTTGAGATACATGGAAGTCGTCATGCACATGGTGCAACTGAGGTGGGTGGGTCAAGCGGTAAACCACCTCTGCTACCCTGATGAGGTCCTAGAAAGGCTTGTTGAACCTCGGAGGTATCTTGTCGCCTCAGCCACATCTCTATAAACCTCGTCGAGGTGAGACACATATAAGGTTGTGCTCGTCATCCTTGAACTCTAGAGGTCCCCAATTCCTGCATAAAACTGAAACTCAATACTCCTACTACCACGAGGGTAAGGTTGACCGACTCAATGGTGATCGGCCGCACCCTCCTATTCAGGAATTTATCCGGTGCTTCCTGGGGTTTTCTTTTCGCCGAGTAAGGAAACCCATCCCGACGTTGTCGTTAGACCACAACCATTTTTCCTAATACCTTCAATTTGTTCATGAACTATGATTGCCCAGTTCATAATCAAACCAACATCATAAGGCCTCGACGCTGCAAACAAGAGATTCCATCCCAAACTCTCACCTCGAGGGTCTGACCACACTATCGGCGTAAGTGTAATTATCGAGTCTTCTCCCAAGGTATCTCCAGACGTGAGGGTCAAGTCTACGGCTTACTAGAAACTCTAGGTCTGGGACAAGATTTGTGAAATGAAGGAATGATTCATATCGACGTCTGTTACTATGGCAGCTAGTAGTGGATACAGACTGTCCCATGAAACATTTTTAGAGTCATTGGGTCACACTCCTTAACTGCATGCAGCCGCACTCTTCCACTGCCCTCCAGCTCCCTGAGCCTGGCGGGGACAACTAAGGCGGGTGGTTGTAGCTTGTTAAAATGTACACCACCTGAAGATGCTCTCCTAGCTCTGCCTCCACGTCTGCTACTTCGCAGACTCATCCTTTCATAAAGCTTCCTATTCATGAAACATTTAACATGCCCAAGTCTCTAAGACTGGTGACAGCTTCCTATTTCTTACTGCATTGTGCAGTCTTCATCTGCTCCTAGATGATCTGCACCTTTTTTTTCCTATGATCTGAAAGAGCTTCTAAAATTTCTCCATTTCTGAAAAGAGTAAATCAGTCTCATCCCCTGGATGAACCACACTCATTGCCTAATACAGTCAATACTAGCATTAATGATGTATTTATTCCATGGATGACTTCGTAAGGCCTCGACGTTACTACCACAAGATCCAACTATCACTCTCGCCTCCAAGGGTCGAGTCACACTGTCGGCATCAGTGTGAGGTCACAGGGTCTCCTCCAGTATAAATCTCGAAAGTGAGGGTCAAGTCAACAGTTTTAACCGGGACCACTCAGTATCAACAAAACAAAAGGACATGAAAGAAAACATCACAAAGAAAAGTGTCATTTTATTATTGCATCTCATAGTACAAAGACACGTATACAACAACAATATGGAACTAGAAGTACAAGGGACGTATCTACTAGTTCCGCTCCTGTCCACCTGCTCCCGGAGCTCTACTTCCTTGTCCACTGCTCGGCTGTTACTCAAGCACCTGCCGCTGCTTCTGCATCGGTGGCTCCTCTAAAGCTTGCGGATCAACTGTGCAGGGTGTCGGACATTAACCTGCCATGTGACTCTTCCTGCCGCATTCATAACACTTCCTTCCTCTAGTACGGCTGGATCTGGTTTTCTTGGACCTCTGTATCATCATTCTACTTCCCACAGATGACTCAGCTACTGATAGAAAATCTTGCGACAAAGGTAGCAGCTCCTGTACATGCTCGGGGTGTAGAGCTAATGGCACAAAATCCACCCTGAAGAAGGTCTTGAAGTCTTCCCATGTAAGGTCATCCCGTCGCAAAACTAGAACTAGTGGCTCCACCACCTTCCTGCTACTGCCTGAAGGAGGCTGGCAGGAAAGATCTACATGATGTCTGCAGGCGTCCCCACTAGCCTAAAAACTCTCACCACAACCTCCAGCCAATCCTCAGCAGCCTGCGGGTGTGTCTCTCCCCGGATCCTGGGTGGCCTCTGGCACTGGATCTCGTGCAGCGCGCTCAAGTGGCGTGCATTTCCTACTGCTGGGGCTGGTGGAATCGGTGGCCCAATATATGGTAGTACCGCTGGTGCCTCCGCTGGTGTCTCAACTACAAGAGGTCCATGTACCAAGCCTCTTCGCTCGGTAGGCTGTTGTCACGTACAACGCTCGTAACCCTAGATGGATGCCGTCGTGGGGCGATCTTGAAATGAAACAGGTGCCCCATGTTCAAATAGTAGACCTGGTGAGCTGACACAATGTAATCACAAAGAAAACTTGAAACACACATGCTATCAATGTTTTCGTGCATTAAGTCGGAAATCAGAAGTCAGGGTCCTGGTGTACAGATACGTCGGCCGCCGCACCAACACTGGACACCCTGGATTGATAACCACACTCAGTAACCTTAACACTATTGCTTCAGAGAAAGAAAAAATCAGAGTTATATGTTTTGCTGTAGAACCGAACTCCTCTGATACCAATTTTCACGACCCGTCCTCGGGGCCCGTGTCGTGACTACCCCAAGCATGCCTTCCATAGGACAGGGGCTGGAGACTAGCACCAAAGGTGTAAATCCAAATAACTGGGAAGGCATTGCCTTTATAAAAGTAACAAAACACCACAGAGTACAAGCAGAAGTAAAAAACTAAGTACAAAAATGAAGTGGTGAAAATTAAATGGGCCAGAATACAAACTCAATCGAAAGTACAGCTACAACTGAAAGAAAGTACAACAAAGACAACAACTGGAAGAATGGACGAAGCTTCTGGATCGTCCTCCTCGGATCCTACCTGAAGGGTAGGTGCAGATAGCGCAGCTCCTGAATCGCCCAACACGGATCATGTTGGATCAAATATATAGATATGTATGTCTATTAGATGGAACAATACAAGAGAGGGGGGTGAATTGTAGGTTTAAAAACCTTTGAGTTTTAGCAACTAAGAGATTAGTTTAAATGATCTTAAACAAATACAAATACAAACACCCACAATTTTATTGAATATAATCAGGTATGATGTATTGTAATACTAATGTAATGTAAAACAATTGTATTCAATATGAACACAATAATCAGAGTAATACAAAGATGAATGATTCTACCTTAAAGAGTATAGAATCAATCAATACAATATGTAATAGAATGATTGCAATTGAAACAATTACAATTGAATATGTAAAGAAGAAAGGAAACAATACAAATTCCTTACTAGTACAAGTAACAACAGAAATATAAAATAATTACAATTATTTTAACCCAACGAGAAGGGTTATCCTTTCACCTAGGATAAAAGGTATGTCTCACCAACACCTTGGTGAGCCCTTGATACGATGATCAGACTGTCTGTCTGCCTATCCCTGGAAGCCCTCGATACGATGATCGGCATATCTGTCTGCCTATCCCCAGCATCACTCGATACGATGATCGGCACGTCTGTTTGCCTATCCCTAGCAGCCCTCGATTTTTTAGGTAATCAGCACCTCTATCATTCAATTTCTTGAAATCCCTCGATACGATGATCAAACGCACAAAGCAGATGAGAGAATTCAAAACATCTCTATCTAGAATCTTGATTGATGCAAAGTATCACAGTTGTTCCACAAATTCTCATTTGTTATCTTTCTTAGCATCAAATGACCTCCTATTTATAGGCCTCAGGTTCCAACGGTCATGTTGTCTCCAACGGTAATATTTCTTCGAAAAAATCGGATGGACTTGGACACCTGGCATCATAATGGTCATATTGAAACAGAAAGCACGACATCGTTTTGATTAGTTTGTAACTAACTCATCGACATCGTATTGGTTAGAACAAGATATATGTCGATGATAAGAAATGGTGCGATTCATATGAAACAAGTGTTTTTGACTAAGTACCAAAACAAGTAATGAAAGTATGAATAGCATAGTTATTACGATAAATTTGACAGAGTCAGTACGATAGGATTGACAGAGTCATTATGATATGATTGACAGAGTCAGTACGATACGATTGACAGAGTCAGTATGGTACGATTGACAGATTCATTACGATACGATTGACAGAGTCAGTACGATACGATTGATAGAGTCAGTACGATACGATTAAAAAGACATTTGTGATTTCCAAAACAAAATATAGAAGTCAAAAGATATCATTTGACTCAACAATCTCCCCCTTTTTGGAAAGAACAAAACACCAAGTAAATATAACAAAGAATACTTAACTCCCCCTGAGTTATTGGAAAATCTTCTAAACATGAATTTGAATACAACTAAATCCCCCTTAGGTATGGACTTCCTAAGGATTGTATTCGTAGATTTTGATTAGGATTTTTGTAAAGAATTCTCCCCTTTATAAAAAATTCTCCCCCTTTGTAATAACTCTCCCCCTTTGTAAACATTCTCCCCCTTTGTGATTTACAAAATGTAAGGGGTAATCTTGAATTTTCTGAAGGAGTTAGAAAATAAACACAAGACAATGGATAAAAGAAATTTCATTACGATAATATACAATACTAAACATGAGAAAAAAATATAAGTCACTTGTTTTCTCTTTATTTCTCTTTTTTGATCAACTCATGAAGAACCACTATCATATTTTTTATCTCCTTATTGTCTTCAGAAATAACATCACCCTGAGACTTGAGAAGCTCTTGTTGGTCCACAAAAATCTGATCTTGATTCTTGATATTCTCCTCCTAGACTCTGATTACTTCTTCAAGGGTATTAACTCTATGTTGCAGATTCTTGTTATCTTTAGATAACACAGAATTTTGTTTCTTCAACAAAACCATTTCATATTTGAAAGATAAAACCATCAAGAATTCGTATTGAAAAGCGTTCATTCTCTCTTGCAAGTATTTTACTGAAGTGACATCGGCTCGTTGAGAAGGAAAAATATTCATCCATTCTACCGTTTCACTGTCAAGCTTATTGAAATCAATTGCAAGATAATTTGATAGACTTCTGATATCTTCAATAGCTATCACATGATCATTGATTGAGCTCTCTGTTTTGTACGACCACTTGGTCATCTTGTTGCATGCCTTCTTATGAGCAACCGAACTTTCTAAATGAACTTTCAAATCGGCTTCAATTGAAAAAACATTCTTTCTTAATTCTTTTACAGATCCAAACTTCTTATTTTGATTGTCTATAATTAAATATATCATCCCTTCCAACCTCAGGAAATATGGAATAGTCTTCTCAACCCTTCTAAAAACATGAACAATGTAGTCACTCTTTTTGAGAGAAATTTTATGTTCAGAATCAGTATCTTCATCGTACGATGCAAATTAATTTTATCGGCTTGAATATAAAAATGGTTGTTTTCCTTTTGATTTTTCTTTCTACTTTCTTTCTTCTTCAAATTTATCACTAATGACAACAACTTTATCAGTGTGAGAGGATTGATCACCTTGCTTTTCTTGAGATGACATTCTGTTCGGAGTTCGTGCTTGATCGGCAAGAGGAGTTTGTTGAACACCTTCACTCATCTTTTGAACTGATTCCTCTCTAATCTTCATCGAACTTTGAAGAAATTCTAAAAGAAAATCTCCTTCCACTTCTTCAACTTCTTTTATTTCTTCCATCAATTGTTTTCCTTTTTCTTTCTCAGGAAGGATTTGTACGATGAGCTCTTAATGCACTTTTGTGGTAAGTTGAGCACTAGCCTTCTAAATTGCATTCAAGACATTAGAGATATCAAAGTCTTGATCCTTTCTTTTCAAAACGGTTTTCTTTTTCTTTTCAGCCTTAAGGGTTTCTTCTACCCTTATTCTTTCTACAAAAGCCTCATCCGGGTCATGACCGAACTTTGGATCACCTTCCTTTCTCTGTTCCTTATCCTTTCTCCATTTGGCTACAACATCCTTACATTACCTTGGCTTCTTCTAGGACTTTGAACTGGTTTGCGGATCAGAGTTTTGAGTAACACCAGTAGATGGAATGTCTATGGATGGCATAGGTGCCGATTGATTCTGAGCCATTTCAGCTTCTACATCTCTGACAAAATGTTTTGAATTCTGATTAAAACAAACATTCAACTTCTTCATAGTACTTTTTTCTAATCCAAGAGCGATTCAAATCTATGGGGGTTCCTTTCAACGGAATGTTACAAAACATCATACTTTCGAGAATGATCTTCGTAAGGATGGCTAGATACATAATCATTTGGGACTTAATCCCTCCTGTCTTCACATTCTTAATGGTTTCAAAAACATACCCCATGAGATTTATTTTTCTCATATTTACAAGATAGTCAAGCATAAAAATATCAGAAACATTCAGAGATTCTCTATCCCCTTTCCTTAGGACAAGAAAACCTTGCATCCATAAAGTCACAAAACTATTGTCCGGAGAAAGATGAGACAGTTTTCTCTTTTCTTCATTAATAACAAACAAAGACTTTTCATCACTTTCTCTATTAAATGTACCAACTTCCTATGGTAGTTTATGAGAAGGACAAAAAGAATCCCCTTCTGTTGGGATATTCAGAAAATGAGCCTCTTGTTTCACAAACATAGATAACTTTCTATCGTACACAGCAAAATTGATAGTCATTTCTTTATCAAAAGATACAGTTTTATAAAACTGACAAAGATCATCAAAGAGAACTGAATCTTGAGAAACAGGTCTTTCAACACACAAATGTTCCCATCCTTGAAAGAGAATGATTCTTCTGATTGTGGAATCATACGAATCAAAAAATTCTCGAGAAACTAACCTTTCTCTATTAAAGTAATTCTATGTAAAAGTCTTTGAAGACATTTCGGCAGGAGTGTTAGCATAGGATTGAGACATAAATGTGATGCCGATGAATGATCGTACGGTGATTTAAAACCGGTGGAGCAGAGCATCGCCTCAAAACCTAAAAAACCAATGTGGGTTTGGGGAGCGGGGGGGGGGGGGGCTATTTATAGGCGAAAAAGGGGTGACCGATGATCTTCTACGGTCAGGATTAGAGAAAAACATATCAATGGTTAGGATTAAAAAAAATGGAAAGTACCTGCCGGAGAACGTAAGGAGGATTTTGGTTTTTAGGATTAAAGAATACACAACCATACGAAATAAAATAAAATAAAATTATCAAATGACATGCCGATGGAAAACAATCTCATTACCATGAACTGACAATACGATGGAAAACAAACTTGTTACCATGAACTGACAAGCCAATGGAAAACAATCTCATTACCATGGACTACCAATACGATGGAAAACAATCTCATTACCATGAACTAACAATACGATGTAAAAGAAATTCATTACCATCATTAGTAGATACGATGGAAAAGAAATTCATTACCATAATCTTTCGATACGATGTAAAAGATATTCATTACCATCATCGATCGATATGATGGAAAAGAAATTCATTACCATCATCGGTCGATATGATGGAAAATAAATTCATTACCATCATCGGTCGATACGATGGAAAAGAAATTCATTACCATCATTGGTTGATATGATGGAAAAGAAAATCATTAATAAGACTATCAATACGATAAACAGAAAAGTAAATGATACGCTAAAATTGTCAATACGATAAACAGAAAAGTAAAAACACATTCCCAGAGAGTAAAAGAATTAAAGATCATAAGATAAAAAGAAACAAACAAGACATAGTAAGAGATGTCCTCCCCCTTTCAAGAGGAGTTATTTACTGTATGGAGATTTGTAAAACTTGAAGTAGATATGAATGATTATTTTAATGTAATCTTTCAAAGATTTTGTTTTATAAACTCAAATCTATCGGATGGTAATGGCTTTGTACAAATATCAGAAAGTTGTTCTTGTGTTTCGATAAATTGTAGAATAATATCTCTTTTTTTTTGTGTGATCTCTAAGATAGTGATGCCTAACATCTATGTGTTTTGCACAAGAGTGGTGTGATGTGTTTTTACTAAGAGCTATGGCACTTGAGTTATCACAATGAATTTGAGTTTTGGAGAAACTCAATCCATAGTCAGTGAGTGTGTGTTGCATCCACAATACTTGAGCACAGCAACTTCCAGCTGCTACATATTTAGCTTCGGTAGTGGATAGTGATACTGCGTGTTGTTTTTTGCAGGACCAAGAAACCAAGGATTCTCCTAAGAAATGACATGTTCCAGATGTAATTTTTCTATCCATTCTACATCCTTCAAAGTCACAACTGAAAAACTTTTTAAAACAAAAACATATCTAGAAGAGTAAAAAAGACATAGATCTATAGTGCCTTTTAAATACCGAAAGATTCTCTTTACGGATTTTAAATGAGACTCTTTTGGATTAGATTGGTATCTAGCACATAAGCATACAAAAAACATTAAGTCGGGTCGACTAGCTGTCATGTATAGAAAACTTCCTATCAAACCTCTAAAGATTGTTTGATCTATTGGTTTCCCAGTTTCATCAAGATCTAGTGTATTTGAGGTACCAATTGGAGTGCTAATACTTTTAGTCTTTTCATATCCATACTTTTTTAGTAAATCTTTTATATACTTATTTTGAGATATATATGATCCATCTGGCTTTTGAGAAATTTGAAAACCTAAAAATAATGTTAACTCAATCATCAGACTCATTTCAAACTCCGATTTCTTTAAATTTGGAAAAGAATCAGTTAATGATTTCTGAGTTGATCCAAATATGATGTCATCAACATAGATTTGAACAATCAAAATATTTTTGTTTTCCATTTTTATAAAAAGGGTTGGATCTGCTGTACCTTTTGTATAATTGTTTTTTAAATGAAATCATGTAATTCTATCATACCATGCTCTAGGGGCTTGTTTAAGACCATATAGAGCCTTGGTACGTTTAAAAACACGACCAGGATGTTTTGGGTCTTGAAAACAAGGAGGTTTTTCGAAAAAAACTTCTTCTTGAACAAAACCATTTAGATAAGCACATTTTACATTCATTTGTTATAGTTTGATATTAAATGATGCTGCAAAGGCTAATAGAATACGAATAGATTCAAGTCTAGCTACAGGAGAATATGTTTCTTCATAGTCTATTCCCTCTTTTTGATTATATCCTTTAGCAATAAGTCTTGCTTTATTTCTTATAATGATTCCATTTTCATCACATTTGTTTCTGAAAACCGATTTTACAACAATTACAGTTGTTTCTTTAGGTTTATTAACTAAAGTCCAGACTTGATTCCTTTCAAATTCATTTAGTTCATCTTGCATTGCTTTGATCCAATCATCATCACCTAAGGCCTCACTTGGACTTTTAGGTTCAAATTGGGAAAGAAAAGCACGATGTTCTACTTCATTTCTTAAGGAATTTCTGGTCCTTACTGGTTGATTTACATCACCAATGATGTTATCACTAGGATGATTCCTAAGAAACAATTGATTTGGGTTTTGTAAAACCTGTTCATCAACATATGGTAGAAAATAATATGTGGTAAATGTTTCAGGAATACATTCTTGATAATTTTCTTTATCAGAGTGATCTTCTAATAACGGTTGATAAACGTTTTTAGAAAACACATCTGAGGATGTATGATTGGGTTGGTTGAAAACAAAAGGATCAGTTTCATCAAATTTTACATTTACTATTTCCTCAACAGTAAAAGTGTTTTTATTGTAAACTCTATAAGCCATAGAGGTTGTAGAATAGCCTAGAAAGATTCCTTCATCAGATTTTGGTACAAATTTGTGTAGATCTTCTTTTGTATTCAGAATGAATACTTTTCTTCCAAAAACATTGAATTATGAAACTTTAGGTTTTCGGCCAGTCCATAACTGATAAGGGGTTTTATTAAGAAATGGTCTAGTGAAAACACGATTTATAGTATAACAGGCAGTACTAACAGCTTCAGCCCAAAAGTGCTTAGCAATTGAGTATTCACTCAACATGGTTTGAGTCATTTCTTAAAGAATACGATTTCTTCTTTCAACAACACCATTTTGCTGAGGAGTTCTTGGAGCTGAGAAATTGTGAGTAATACCTTTCTTACTACAAAATGTTTCAAAATCTGACTTTTGAAATTCACCACCATGATCACTATGAATAGTTATCAATGATAGGTTTTTCTCATTTTTATCATTGGCTCTAAAAGTTTTGAAATAGGAAAAAGCTTTAGATTTCTTTGTGAGAAAATATACCCATGTAAGTCTATTAAATTCATCAACTAAAACAAATACATAGTATTTGCCTCCAATGCTTCCAGATTGTGAAGGACCAAAAAGATCCATATGCACTAGTTGTAATGAATTAGAAGTTGAAACTTCATTAATTGATTTAAAGCTAGTTTTATGTTTCTTGCCAAATTGACCAGGATCACAGACTTTTGAAGAATCATATCTAAGGTCTGGTGGCCCCTTTACAAGTCTTTTCTTTGAGAGTTTACTAAGGTTTCTCAGATTACAGTGTCCTAGTCTTCTATGCAATATACATGATTGGTCTTCTATTGCACTTAAGCAGGGTAATTTTTGGCTCTTAAGGTCCTCTACGTTAATAGTGTAAACATTCTCTTGCCTATGGGCAGATAGAATGAACTCACCCTTGGAATTGTGAACAAGACACTTATCATTTATAAAATTCACAAGGTAACCTTCATCACATAATTCACTTATTCTGATGAGATTGTGCCTAAGACCTTAACAAACAAAACATTTGAGATAAGTACTTTTCCGAGAAAAACAATATTACCTATACCAACAATGTTTCCTTGAGCATTATCTCCGAAGGTGACTTTTCCACCTTTTGTTTTGATAACCTTTTCAAAGATATCTTTGTTTCCAGTCATATGTTGAGAACAACCACTATCCATGTACCAAATATTCATATTGGTACACTTCTCAATTTCCTGAAAAAGAAATAATTAGTTTTTCGGAATCCAAACTTGTTTGGATCCAGAAAGTTTAGACAAAAGAATTTTAGGAATCCACATTTGTTTTAAAAAATGAGCTTTATGAAATCCTAATGATTGAGTTTTGTTAATAGATCAATCTCTTCTCCAGTTTCCACCACATTGACACATAGAACAGAAAGTGGTTTTATGAGGAACAAAATAGTTATTGCTAAAAATAGGTTTTGAATAAGTATAACCAAGACCAGAATGATTTCTCAAAGGTCCAATTTGAGAATACATCCTGTCAAAGTTTTCCTCCCCATGAGTAAAGTTTGACAAACATTTCTTCAAGGATAAAATCTGTGCATTTAGTTTTAAAACCAAATTCTTATTTTCCAGAACATTTGAATTTGAACTAGAGTTAGGCTCTAAAATATTTTTCTTTGAAATTATCATTTCAAGATCCTTAGAATATTTATCCTTATTAGATTTAACATTCTCAAGGCTTTTTAAAATACATTCAAAATCAGAATTTTTAACATCAAGATCCTTAGAAAGTTCTGATACTTCTTTAGTCAATATTGAAATTCAATAATTTGATTTGTCAAGCCTCTTCTTGAGTTTAGAATTTTCATTTTGAAGTAATTTAGAAAATCTAGAGACTTCTTTATAAGAAGGTAATGTATCATCTTCTGATGATAAAGATTCATCATTTGAAGATTCATAATATCTAATATCAGTACAATTTTAATTTAAGGAGTCATTTGTAATAGCTTCAACATTATGAACCTTAGCGATGAGACAATGATCTTCAATTGGTAATCTAGCTAAGAGTCTGATAATCCTCTGTCCTGATGTCTCATATTCCGAAGAATCATCTGAGGAATCACTACCACATGCACTCCACATATCATTTGCTTTCAAGACTTTCTTTGTCTTATAAGACCTTTTCATGTTTCTTTCAGAGTGTTTCTCCTTTCTATCTTTCCTTTTCAGTAAAGGAAAATCAGGCCATATATATCTTGCTTTCTTACATTCATTAAAAGTTATCTCTGAATCTTTCCTATCCTTCCTATATTTGTTTTTGAATCTATATTGGAAGTCTTTGTTTCCCAAAATCTTGTTCATTCTTCATGAAGTATTGGATAACTCATTATCTGAAAGATTACAATCACTTGAATCAGATATAACAACTTTCTTGGATTTAGACCTTGTAAGTCTTTCAGGAATTTTAGCTTTAGATGCAAAGGCTACACTTCCATTCCCATTATTCTTCTTGTTGAAATCAGCATCTCTCTTCATTCTTGTCTCATGCTGTAGAAGAGTTCCAAAGAGTTCATCAAGAGTAATCTGGGAAACTTTTCTATTTTCATAAATAACTGTCCTTTTTTACTCTCATTCATTTGGAATTATATCTATAATTTTATCGACTAGAGCTTCATCATCAAGACCTTTTTCTCCCATATATTGTAAGCTATTTACAATTGTCATAATCCTTTGTCTCACTTTACAAACTGGCTCTCCATAAGGAAAAACAAATCCATGATACTCTGCTCAAAGCATTGCTCTCCTTGTTTCTATAACCTTGGATGTACCAAAATGAGTGATTTCCAATTTCTTCCAAATACAGTTAGCTGCTTCACATGAAGATATCTGACTGTATATATTCCTGGTCATAGAGCATAATAAAGCATTGTGTACCTTGTAATCAGTTGATATTCTTTCTTCTCATGGTTAGTGAAAGTACTAACTTCTTTGTCAGGAATTTTGTAACCTCCTGTAAGCATAATAAAATTGTCTATACTAGTATTGATAACGAACATCTTCATACGATCTCTCCAATACTCATAATCATTCCCATCAAATATTGGTGGTCTATAAGGATTCAGATTGTCTATCGACCCAATATTCACTCCTTCCATCCAATACAACAAAAACTTTTCAACTCCACACGTTAGTGTAGTAAGTATTTAAGATAGTAATATGAAAGAAATAAAGCTAGAAATACAAATCAGTGGAAAACCCTACTCTGATACCAATTGTTGGATTGAATATATAGATATGTATGTCTATTAGATGGAACAATAAAAGAGGGGGGGTGAATTGTTGGTTTAAAAACCTTTGGGCTTTAGCATCTAAGAGATTAGTTTAAATGATCTTAAACAAATACAAATACAAACACCCACAATTGTATTGAATATAAAAAGTTATGATGTATTGTAATACTAATGTAATGTAAAAAAAATTTATTCAAGATGAACACAATAATCAAAGTAATACAAAGATAAATGATTCTACCTTAAAGCGTATAGAATCAATCAATACAATATGTAATAGAATGATTGTAATTGAAACAATTACAATTGAATATATAAAGAAGAAAGTAAACAATACAAATTCGTTTCTAATACAAGTAACAGCGGAAATGTAAAAGAATTGCAATTCTTTTAACCAAAAGAGAAGGGTTATCCTATCACCTAGGATAAAAGGTCTGTCTCACCAACACCTTGGTGAGACCTCGATACGATGATCGGACTGTCTTACTGCCTATCCCTGACAGCCCTCGATACGATGATCGACACGTCTGTCTACCTATCCCCAGCAACCCTCGATACGATGATCGGCACGTCTGTCTGACTATCCCTGGCAGCCCTCGATTTTGTAGTTAATCGGCACCTCTGTATTTCAATTTCATGAAATCCCTCGATACGATGATCAGACGCACAAAGCAGATGAGATAAGTCACATCATCTCTCTCTAGAATCTTGATTGAAGAAAAGTATCACAGTTGTTCAACAAAGTCTCATTCGTTCTCTTTCTCAGCTTCAAATGTGCTCCTATTTATAGGCCTCAGGTTCCAACGGTCATGTTTCCTCCAAACGGTCATATTTCTCTGAAAAACTCGGAGGGACTTGGACACCTGGCATCATAACGGTCATATTGAAACAGAAAGCACACCATCGTTTTGATTAGTTTGTACCTAACTCAACGACATCGTATTGGT
Organism: Viscum album; assembly: GCA_963277665.1. Lineage (NCBI taxonomy): Eukaryota > Viridiplantae > Streptophyta > Magnoliopsida > Santalales > Viscaceae > Viscum > Viscum album. The sequence continues at coordinate 1,005,849,698 of OY728157.1, forward strand.
TAGAACAAGATATATGACGATGATAAGAAATGGTATGATTCATATGAAATAAGTTTTTTTGACTAAGTACCAAAACATGTAATGAAAGTATGAATAGCTGAGTTAGTACGATACATTTTATAGAGTCAGTACGATACGACAGACATAGTAAGTACGATACGATTGACAGAGTCAGTACGATACGATTGACAAAGTCAGTACGATACGATTGACAGAGTCAGTACGATACGATTAACAGAGTTAGTATGATACGATTGACAGAGTCAGTACGATACGATTAAAAAGTCATTTTTGATTTCCAAAACAAAATATAGAAGTCAAAAGATAACATTTGACTCAACAGATCCAACCTAAAGGGTAGGTACAGATAGCCTCTACAACGCTCTCACCCATGAAAATCCTACGAGTGTCGCCTCGTCGTGAAGTCCACCACCGGATACTAACTCATCGTGAGTTAGACCTCCAGGTGCCGTCCAGTCCTCGAACACTCGGCCTCTGTCTGCAATGCCCATCGTCTGCATCCAACACAACGAGGTACATGAATAGCCTGTGCAGGGGTGAGTATAATGATACTCAGTAGGGACCCTGAGACCCTCACAGTCTCACTAAATCCAACAAGGATAACCACAAATAAGATCTCAATAGATAACCTCTACTTAGGCATTTTCCCACACATATACCCAAGTTATCATGTAACTCAACTCAATCATGAGGAAAACAGAAAGGTCATAGACTCAGCTCAACCATGATTTTATTCATGATGTCAAAACCACGAATGCTGGAGAACTCATCCTCTATCGAGTACAGTGGGCCTTCCACTACAACCAAGCATGCCGAAATACACCTCTGTCGAGTACAGTGGGCCTCCTGCTACAACCAAGCTCACCCGCAATCCTTTTACTACTGCAATACTCCATCTATCGAGTACTATAGGCCTGCTGCCAAAAACCGGGTGCTCCGTCCACTATGGGTCTGCCGCCAAATACCCGACGCTCCCCCCAATAGCCTCCATAGGTACACCTTCTATTGAGTACCGTGGGTCTACTTCTACTACCTAGCGCTCCTCCACCGTGGGTATTCCGCTACAACCAAGCGCTCCCCACTGGGTTGTCCAATACAAACCGAGTCGATAGGTCAGAAGTCGTCAAGTCTCAGCCAGCTACTAGGTCTCTGCACTCTGCTAGCTCTTCACTGGGAGGGTCCGCTCCATGAGCTACTGGTTGATACTCTAGGAACCAAAAAGTTCCATGAAAAAGTATCTCAAAGTACCACCCCGTCATAGGGGTCTCAACACAATAGACGGCGTGTCATTTAGACACCCGGTCTGTGAGTTATTAGCCTTTTCGTCCTAAGGCCCCGGTTGATTTCGAGTGCAAACCAACCTGGATGTATCTCATCTGTAGGCCAATCTCTCATAGGTTAAGATAATAGGGACCGTTTTTCAACATGATCACCAACGCCGCTGATGTTTCGTCAAATGGTCATCTGGTCTGATAGTTATCAGCCTTTCTGTTCTAGGGGCCCGGTTGGTTTCGTGTGCGAACCGACCCGGCCGTTATCCAACTGCATCCAAAACTCTGGAGAAGCATTCCAAATGATCCCTCTCATCAAGAGGAATCCAACAATGTCAACGACACGTCAATCGGACGTCCGGAGCTCGAGATATAAGTGTTTCCGCTCAGAGGGCCCGGTTGGTTTCGTATCTGAACCAACCTGGACATACTCAAAGTTCTCTGAAACCTTGAGTGTAATATACGGAAACGACCGTCCCTATCCAGGGATCGCATCGCAGCTGACAGTGTGTCGATCGGAGGTCGTCCTCCCATGTTATGGGAAAATGACCGTTAGAGGTCCGGTATTAGGGGGTTCGGGCCTGGTCCGACCCGTCCCGGTACCCCTTGGGACGACCCGAACCGGGTCGACCCAACCCAAGACCGGGTGCGGCCCACTTGGGTGCGACCCGACCCGGCATGGCTGTCCGGTCAGGCGGCTCAGCAGTTTCGACCGAGCGGTGCGGTGTGGAACGCTGCCCCCCGCCAGCATGTAACCGCGGCCCCATGGGGGGCCGATCCTTGTCAACGGATGTGGCCAAGCGTCGTGTCCCACCTCCCTTGGTCCCACGCGGTCCCAGGACTAGCGGCCAGCGGCCGCAGCTTCAGCCGTGATGGCCCTTCCCGGCGGTGCACCGGCGGAGCGTTCCGTGGACCACTGGATGAGCTGCGGTGGTCGGATTTGCCTGCCATCTTTGCCAACGGCCCTCCTAGGACTGGTTCTTCACTGCGAAGGCCTCACAACGCCCATGCGGCCTGCTTCATCGTCACCCGCCAATCCGCACACCAAGAACGAAGAGACTGTGGGTTTCAGACTTGTTCGTTGGTCCGCACCCTCCGCGTGAGTGGTTTAAAAATGCTTCTGACAAATTTTAAACTTATGCCGAGGGTATAATAACATATATTAAATTGAAAAAAACCCTACCTCGTCCAAATCGTTGAGTGAGGGTTCGTCACAGAAAAGCATGTCGCGGATGAAGGCATCGTGGAAGAAGCGTTGTTGGCATCGTGGTACACGGCGTCGCGTAGTCGATCTCCGAGGATTAGACATTCTTCGTTGGAGATCGATGCATTCTTCGCGTCTTCATGTTCTTCGAGTTCTTCATCAAAGAAGAAGGATTTTCTCGAAATCCTCTCCACGCAACAAGTTCCAACCCAAATAAAATAAGTTTTGTCTTATTTCATTAACACCCAAACAAACTCTTTGAAATTCAAAAACAAAAGAAACGATCAATTAATTGAAGAGTTTAAAACCGCCCAATTAATGAGGCGTTTAATATCCAGATTAAACGCAAGAGTTGACTACATTAAAAAAGGGGGTGCAGGTGCGTTACTTAAGAAGAAAAGATACGGTGGGGCTCGTGTGGGTCCCACCTCACAAATATTTTACCAAGTGGGTAGGATATTGTGGGTCCCACATCATCCTATTAACATATGTTAAGCAACTTAAAATATAATAAATTGGTCGAACCATTTTATTTTATTCATTTACATAACTTGAAAATTTAAAAACCACTCTCGAGAAAACGCAACTCCGGAAAATGTGTTTCTTAGAAAATATCGGCGCTGTGATTCCTTTGGTGCCCTCGGAATTCGATTCTAAGCACCGGTTGAAAATTTAGAAAAACTCACTCGTTCGTTCACTAAACATACCCGAGCTAAACATCGAAAAAAGATTATGGGCACACCAGGCTCAGAATCAGGTGCCGTTAGAAACTGCATTCTTGTAAAATCACAATGAAAATTTAGAAAAACAAATTTCCTTGAGTTTTAGAGATCTTTACATATCAGATACAATAGAGATAGAGAATCCATGAAACCTTAATATCTCATTAACATACAACTGAGCACGTTAATCTAGAGACAAAGTATCCCGAATAGGAAGGAAATGAGTATATTTAGTCAATTTATCAACTATAACCTAGATTTCATTATTACCTCGAGATGTCTTTGGTAATCCCACAACGAAGTCCATGGATAAATTTTCCCATTTCCACCCTATCACTGGTAGAAGCTGAATTATTCCTTTCGGTAACTATCACTATGCATTAACCTACTAACAAATCAAACACTTAACAGTAAAATCAACAATATATCTTTTCATTCCATCCCACCAGTAATACTCATGATGATCATTGTACATCTTAGTACTTCCAAGATGAACTAAAAATGGAGATCTATGAGATTCACATAACAAATCATTCATCAAATGAGAATCACAAGGCACACATAATCTCTTTTCAAAACTCAAAACAAAATCATTATCAATGTTAAATTCGGGAAACTTACCCTTCTGAACCAACTTTACCTTTTTATGTAACTCACTATCTTCTTTCTGCTCCTGCTTTATTCTGTCTGATAATGATGATCTCACTAACAACTGATACAAAACAAAATAATTTCATGCACCATAAACTTCTATGATAAATTTTATCAAATCAAAAACCAAAGGATCATGTTCCAAATGTAGCATGGTTAATGAAACATTACTTTTTTGACTCAAAGCATCATCCACTATATTTTCTTTTCCCGAATGGTAATGTATCGTTCAATCATAATTCTTGATTAATTCTAGCCATATTATCTGTCTCATGTTCAATTATTTTTGAGTGATTATATAATTTAATCTTTTGTGATCAATATATATTTCACACTTCACTCCATACAAATGATGCCTCCGAATTTTTAAAGTAAAAACAGTAGCAGCTAATTCCAAATCATGTGTAGGGTAATTTAACTAATTTGATTTCAACTGATGTGAAGCATAAGAAAATACTTGATCATTTTTCATTAGGACAAAACCTAGCCCTTTCAACGAAGCAGCAATGTAGATAACAATCTCACCATTTCAAGAAGGCAGTTCCAATACTGGAGCATTCACTAATCTTTTTTTCAATTCCGGAAAACAATCATCACATACTTTTGTATAGATGAACAAAACACCTTTTTGAGTTAAATTAGTCATTGGACAAGATAACTGTGCAAAATTTTCAACAATACTATGTTAATAACCTTCCAAACCAAGAAATCTGCGAATCCTAGTTATATCTATGGGTCTTGGCCATTCTTCAACAACATTCGTTTTAGTACGATTAATAGTTATGCCATTTTTTGAAACAATGCGACCAAGGAAATACATTTTCCATAACTATAACTCACACATTATGAATTTCCCATAATGTTTCTTCTCTTTTACATTTTTCAAGAAACCCATTAAATGTCTTTATTATTCATAACTACTTTTTGAATAATTAAAAATATCATTAATAAACAAAACTGCAATTTATCACCTGAGTCAACTGATCTGTCACTGCAACACACTGTTCAACTCTGATTCTGCTTTCTCAGGATGCTGATTAAGAATTTCATTTCCCTCTGTATGCCTTACCAGAAAAGTTGTTCTATTTCCTCTACAAAAAAACTATTCTTAACACATAAATATCATAGGCAAGTCAACATGGTAATCTGTTAATTATATATCATTTCAATTTTACCATAAAATAATTTAGGGACATTAAATAAACAATACCCTAAATCATAATGTTATCTAAACCAACCTCTGATACCAACTATAAGGACCCGACCTTAAAAATTACATAATATTGAATTAAATGAATAATTCACATTGAGGGTCTTTTCAGGTTTATAGATTTAGTGAATTAGGAAATAACTATTAAATCTCAATCGATTACAAAGTAGACACTACTACACATATTCCATTTTTTCATTAAATAAAAACTCTTGGAGAAAAGGGTCATGTCTAGTTCCATGTTTTAGACAACATTACTTTTCCTTGACACCATCCGTGACACTATTCGTCTATAGGTCCTTTAAAAACATCTCAAAACATGGGATGAGAATAAAAATCTCAGTAAGGGTTATAAAACAAAGAATGAAAACATTTTTTCATAAATACATACAAAACATGAACTCTTTTACTTACCTCATGAAATCATATTATTTTATGAATAACACATAGAAATCATAAATCATAAAGGTAACTTGTGGCATCCATATCAAACTAGCATTGTAGTTATCACTGTTACTAAGGGAGTTACTTTAGAATACATATCACATTATATTCCCTTAATCTATTAGGGGAAACATTCACCTTTACCTCCTTCACGTTTACCAATGAATTGGAGAGCTATCTCAGGCTTACCCACCCTAGGTTTATTACGGAACCACCCCTATACGTAAATAATTCCCAAGAACCATAACATGATCATAACACATAAGATAAGAATAAAAGAAAGATAACATTTCCACATTGCAATAATAAAATATCATTTCACAATATTGAAATAATAAATCAATTCTCAAAATCATTTTCAATACCAAAATACGTAAAAAGTGTATATGGTATTTTTTTTCCTTTCAAAAAAATGTTGGCTTGTTAAAGAAGCCAATGATCAACCAATACATGCAGCGGCGGAAAGGTTGTTGTCACCACTTACATAAAAAACATTCCTTTTTGTCCTTTAGTAAAACAATTTTGTATAAAAATATTCCTTTTGAATAACATGAAAATACAATGGGGATTATACACCTTATATAATAATTTTATGAGTAAAACATAAAATGCCTCAATGAAAGGAGATTCAGACGAAGTCCCTTACCTCATGTCCAACATGACCCATTCATTCCTTAATATCCAGTATAATAAATTATTGTTAATTTATACTTGATTATGTACCTTTTTCAAGTTTATTATTCCTTTTATATCAATTATTACCATGCTATAAATTTATTTAATAATTTCAGTTAATAACGTCCATTTTGTCGATATTTGGTATTTGAGTAAAAAATGAACACCTTATATTTACATGTTTTCCATGTGGTCAATATTAAATTATATCCATAATGAAATTCATCATTTAGATATCATATATATCATATATATACAGTATATACACGTATTTATAATAGTACAAAACATTATGAGGTAAGAAATGAAATGCACCGTTCATGGACACGGTAATCCGTACGTAAGCATGAACGTTACTTTCATTTCTATTTATTATTTTAATGGAATTAAAACATAATTATACATAGATATATTTTAATTAAAAATATAATATCATATATAATATCATTATCTATATCCTTTATACATCCCACATAAGGCATTAACAAGTCACGTCACATTGAGGGGGCGATAGTCCGTACGTACTCTAATGAGATTATCGTGTTTACCCATAATGGAAAACATAAAGGCATTCTATAAATGGAAACTATATAAGTATAAAAAAACATAAAAATAATATATATTATAAAAAAATACAATTCCATCATAAAGGACACCATGAGAGGCCATAGGAGATAATCGAACAATCATCATTTCCTGAGGCGTCAGTTTTCCATCTAGAGAAACATTATGTTCATCATCCATTATATGGAAGTGTGTGAATGTGTAGTTCGAATACTTCTCATAAAAACATCCTAGTCTATTGAGGATACTGGTTCTATTACAAAATATAGAAATAAAAATATTTAAGGGGTTGGAGAAGTAAAATAATTGAATACAATTTATGATAAATCGTTACCTTTAATTTGGGTAACTCTATTTGGTTTAATCAAAATGACTTCATTAAGTGACTTATTCATTTTTTAGGATTATAGATGGAAAATAATGATATTGGCAGATTAACTGGGTAGTGTTTGGATGATCCAAATGGCTTGAGAGGTGCGAGGAATTGGTTAGAAGTGGTCCCTTTTATAAGGGGAGGGGGGGCTCTTTATGAAAGTGTGAAAATATTATTTTATTATATAATGAAATTCGGTTTCTAACGGTCAAACAATCATTATATTAGAAGATAATATGACTCACGGTCAAAATAAAAACATCCAAATGGAATTGGATAGGTTTTGGATAATATTTATGTTATTATAATCTTATTTATTTAAATGATTTATTAATGAGGTAAACACTGCATCATTATTGTGTCATAAATAATTTAATTTATATGATGTCTAAAAATTATAAAACAATACTATCATGTAGAAAATATTTTTTATATTTCCAATGAATATTTTTAGTTGAATATATGACTTATATAACTCCATATAAAAATTAATTACTAAAAGATTTTTGTTAATGTCAATTTTGTCTTTACAATAAATTAATTAATCCAAATTGTCATTATCATTCATAAGTGGATCAATGCGGTACCAAACTCTCCCCAAGGATTCCCATGGTAGTATATTACTCATACAATAAGTTTAGGACATGTGTTATGGTAATATTGAATTATTATAATATTAGTTTTAACTTGAATTACCCTATTTACCTTTAACTGCGGTAAATAAAAGTCAAAAGTTACTATTTACCAAATAATATTTTCATCTAATTGAACCACATTTTACAAAATAATAACAACCATGTATGTCAAATTTTCAAAATTCAGTTCACATTAGTGGTAAAATTTCATTTAACGGAAAAAGTCAGGTTTTTAACTACTACTATGACATTTCACTATTCATCAAAATTGAAGTTTTTTTAGAACAATACCAAAAATTCAGCCTAAGATATATTTCATATTATGAATTCAAAAATGTTGTTTTCTTTGAAAAATAAAAAACATAAAAGTTTCATTAATTAATTTTAAAATTAATTCCTGTTGTTAAAACAAATAGCATGTTTTTAAGAAACAATAACTATCAAAAGATTGACACTTGTTTATGTCCACATTCAAATATAAATTAATTACAATAACCAAAATTGGATTAAATAGTAAAAATATATTCTAATTACACTATAAAATCAATTAAAAACATAATCAAACCATATATATAAATCATATTAATATGCACTTTTGAAATAAAATAAAATACTTTCACTATTCACTAAAAAATGAACTTTATCAGAAAAATTCAAAATAACTACACAAAGTAAATTTTTATGTCACAATTCTAAATAAGTATTTTATTTGGTCATATAGAATATATTAAAGTAATATAAACTATATTTAAAGAGGGTTCACCATTAAAAGGTGATAAATCAGCCTTTTAAAGTAAATTATGCTTAAAATTAGATTCATTCACAATTTAAGCCTCTAAAATTTATTGGATAAATGTAAATACGTTTAACAAACATGTATAATCATATTGTAGTTAGTTTTTTTAATTCTCTCAAATGGATCAACAAGGAGTTAACTACCAATTAAAATAATAATATTATATTATTAGTGTGCAACATAAGATTTCAAAGAAACCCGTTGTTGTGTATCAGGTACGCTATTGAACATAACAACCCTTTTAAAGTAAAATTAATATTTAATTAACAAATATTAATAAATATGAAATATGTCTTACGCTTCATTTACGTGGGATGTTACATCCTTCCCCCCTTTTGAAAATTACATCATCATAATTTTTATTCACTTATCAAAATAAATTGGGGTATTTATCCCTCATAGCATTCTTAGATTCCCACATTTCCTCCTCAATCATATTGGTTTTCCAAAAAACCATTACCTGTTTTATTACATTATTTTACTACATTTTCTCTCTATGATCTAGAATTTGTACTAGTTGTTCTTCAGACATGATATTCTCTTCCAACTGAACTACCTCCAGGCGCAAAACATGAGATGGATCTAGCATATACTTTCTCAACATGGAATTAGGAAAAACAATGCGTACCTAGTATAAACAAGGAGGTAAAGCCACTCAATACGCAACTGATCAAACATTCTCCAGAATTTCATATGGTCCAATAAACAGCAGACTCAACTTTCCCTTCCTACAATAACACATCACACATTTTTAGGGAGAGAATTAGAAAAATGACATGATCACCTACCTCAAAAGAAATATACCTACTCCAGTTATCTATGTAAATATTCTATCTTCATTGAGTTGTTCTCATGTGATTCTGAATCAACTGCACTTTCTCTACCATCTATTCTACCAATTCTGGTCCCATCTGATTCCTTTCACCTACTTCATCCCATAAAGCTGATGTTCGACAGCATATTCCATATAATTCCTCAAATAGAGCCATCTATATACTGAAATGAAAACTGTTATTATAAGAAAATTCATCCAAAGAATGTTTTTGGTCCCAACTTCCTTGATAATCTATTAGGAAAGCATGTAACATATCCTCCAAGGTATGATTTTTTTATTCTGATTCCCCATCTAATTGATGTGGAAAATTTTTACTAAAATTTAATTCAGTACCCAACTACTTATGATGGCCTTTCCAAAAGTTAGTAGTAAACCTGAGATCATGATCAGATACAATGGAGAGAGGAAATTCATGAAACCATACTATCTCATTAGCATACAACCGATCAAGTTGATCTAGAGAAAATATTCATCTAATAAGAAGGAAATGAGTAGATTTAGTCAATCGACAAACTATTACCCAGATTTCATTATTACCTCGAGATGTATTTGGTAATACCACAACGATGTCCATGGATATATTTTTCAATTTCCACTCTGTAACCGGTAAAGGTTGAAGCATTCCTTTTGGTAACTTCCGCTCTTCTTTAACCTGTTGACATGTCAAACAATTCACAGTAAAATCAGCAATATATCTTTTCATTACATCCCACCAGTAATACTCACGAAGATATCTGTACATCGTATTACTGCCAAGATGAACTGAAAAAAGAGAACTATGAGCTTCACATAACAACTCAATCATCAACATTGAATCACAATGAACTCATAATCTATTTCCAATGCTCAGAACTCAATCATTATCAATGTTAAATTTGTGCAACATACCCTTCTGAACCAACTCTACCTTTTTCTGTAACTCACTGTCTTCTTTCTGCGCTTGCTTTATTCTGTCTGATTGAGATGATCTCACTGACACCTAATACAAAAAAGAATAATTTCCTCAACCAATAACTTCTATGCCAATGATTATCAAAACAAAAAACCAAAGGATCTTATTCCAAACGTAACATGTATAATGAATCATTACCTTTTCGACTCAAAGAATCAGACACTTTATTTTCTTTTCCTGGATGGTAATAGATCGTGCAATCCTAATCATTGATTAATTCTAGAAATCTCCTATGTCACGTGTTAAATTATTTTGGAGTGAATATATACTTTAAACTTTTGTGATCAGTATATATTTCACAAATCACTCCATAGAAATGATGACTTCAAATTTTTAAAGAAAAAAAGAACATCAGCTAATTCCAAATCATGTGTAGCGTAATTTAAATCATGTGTTTTCAACTGAAGTGAAGCATAAGAAATTACCTGATCATTTTTCATTAGGACATAACCTAGTCCTTTGAAAAGAAGCATAATTGTAGATAATAGACACACCATTTTTGTAATGCAATGTCAATACGGGAGCATTCACCAATCCTCTTTTCAATGCCTGAAAACAATCATCACATACTTTTTTCAAGATGAACTTAACAACTTTTCAAGTTAACTTAGTCATTGGACTAGGTAACTGTGTAAAATATTCAACAATCCTTCTATAATAACCTAGAAAACCAAGAAAACTATAAATCTCAGTAATATTTGTGGGTCTTGGCCATTCTTCAATAACTTTCATTTTTGCAGGATCAATAGTTATGTCTTTTTTTGAAACAATGTGACCAAGGAATGATATATTTTATTACCAAAACTCACACTTTATGAATTTTCCAAAATTTTTCTTCTCATTTATGGCTTTCAAGAAACCCGTCAATGACTTTCATGTTCCACTCTACTTTTGTAATAATCTAAAATATCATAAATGAACACAATTGCAATTTATCACCGGAGTCAACTGATCCATCACTGCAAAAAACTGTTCAAATCTAATTCTTCCTTCTTAGGATGCTGATTTGGAAGGACATTTCCATCTGTATGCCATCCCGGAAAAGTTGTTTTGTTTCCTCGATAAAAAAATTGTTCTTATCATAGAAATATTTTAGGTGATGAAACATGGTAATATTTAAATTCTATATCATTGCAATTTTACCATAAATTAATTTAGGGACATTAATTTAACAATACCCTAACTCATAATGTTATCTCAACCGACCTCTGATACCAACTATAAAGAACCGACCTTAAAAATTACATAATAATGACTTAAATGAATAATTCAAATTGAAGATATTTTCATGTTTTGTGTTTTAGAGAATTAGGACATAACTATTTCATCACAAATGATTACAAAGTAGACACTTCTAAACAGATTCCATTTTTTCATAAAATAAAAAATCGTGAAAAAAGGGTCATGTCTAGTTCCATGTTTTAGGCTGAATGACTTTTCCTTGATCCCATCCTTGACCCTATTCATATTTAGGTCCTGTGAAAACATTTCAAAACTTGGGATGAGAATAAAAATCTCAGTAAGGATTATAAAACAAATAAGGAAACCATTTGTTCATAAATACATACAAAACATGTTCTCTTTTACTTACCTTATGAAATCATAAGATTTTATGAGTAACACATAGAAATCATAAATAATAAAGGTACCTTGTGGCATCAATATCATACTTACATTATAGGTATCAAAACTTATAAGGGAGTTACTTTGGAAAACCCATCACATTATATTACCTAAATCTCTTAGGAGAAACATTCACTTTTACCTATATCACGTTACCCAATGCATTCATGAGCTATCTCGGTCTCACCCTCTCTAGGATTATCACAAAACCACCCGTATACGTAAATAATTCCCAAGAACCATAACATGATCATAATACATAACATAAGCATAAAAGAAATATAACATTTCCACGTTGAAATAATAAAATATCATTTCATGATTTTGAAATAATATATCCATTATCAAAGTAATTTTCAATACCAAAATACGCAAAAAGAGTATATGGTATTTAATTTTCCTTTTAATAACATTCCGACTTGTTAAGGAAGCCAATGATCAAATAATACTCGAGGTGGAAGAAAGTTCTTTGTCACTGCTTATATAAAAAACATTCCATTTTGACGTTTAGTAAAACACTACGTATAAAAATATTCCCTTTGAATAAAATGAAAATTTAAAGGGGTTTATACACAATATAAAATAATGTCATGTATGAAAATTAAAATGACTCAATGAATGGAGATTGAGACAAAGTCCATGCCTCGTGTCTGACTTGACCCGTTCATTCTATAATGTCCTGAATAATAAACTAAAGTTAATTTATACTTTATTAAGAACCATTTTAAAGTTTATTATAACATTTATATCAACTATTACCATGATATAAACATTGTGTAATCATTTAAGTTAATAACATCCATTTTGACAATATTTGGTACTTGAGTCAAAAATGAACACCTTAAATTTACATGTTGTCCATGTGGTAAATAGTTCAATATATCCAGAATTAAATTCATCATTTAGATTTCATATATATCATATATGTGTTGTATATACATTTATTTATAATATTACATAACATTTGGAGGTAAGAAATGAAATGCACTATTCATGGAGAAGGTAAGCCAAACGTACGCATGAACGCTACTTTTATTTATATTTTTTATATTATTGGAATTAAAACATAATGATACATAGATATATTATCATTAAAGTATAATATCATATATAATATCATTAACTCTATCTTTTATACATCCCACAAAAGGCACTAAACAGTCACGTCACTTTGATGGGGCGGTAGTCCGCAGTTCCTCTAATTAGATTATTGCGTTTACCCATAATGGAAACCAAAAAGGAATGCTATAAATGGATATAACAAAAGTATAAAGAATACATAAACATAATATATATCATATATAAAGTTATTTCCTTCATAATGGCCACCATGAGAGGGGGTAGGAGATAATCGAACAATCATCGTTTCGTGAGACATTAGTTTAGCATCCACAAAAAAATTATGTTCTTCATCTATTAGATAGAGGTTTGTGTAAGTGTAGTAAAATAATTCTCATAAAAACATCCTAGTATATTTAGGATACTAGTTTTGTTACAAATTAAATAAATAAAAAGAGTTTACGGGGTTGGAGTACTAAAATAAAATAAAATAATTTAAGAGAAATTGTTACCGTTAATTTGGGTAACTCCCTTTGGATTGAACCAAAGGACTTCATTAACAGCCTTCTGCCTAATATAAGGCTTCTAGGTGGAAGAAAGAGATGTAGGGAGATTAATTTGGAAGATTTTGGCCGATCCTAATGGATTGAGAGGTGTGAGGAATTAGTTATAATTGGTCTCCTGTTATAATGTGGAGGAGAGGATCTTTAGGAATGTGTGAAAATATTATTTCATTATACAATGATATTCGTTTTATAAAGGTCCAAAAATCCTTATAGTAGAAGATACGATGAATCATGGTATAAAAAGATCATCCAATTGGAATTGGATAGGTTTTGGATGATATTTTAATCATTATAATCTTATTTATTTAACTGATTTATTAATGATGTAAACACTGCATCATTATGTGTCATAAATAATTTAATTTATTCAATATCAAAAAATTATAAAAAAGTACTATCATGTAGAAAGAAATTTTATATTTCTAATTAATATTTATTGTTGAATATATGACTTATATAACACCATATAAAGATTAATTACTAAAAGATTTTTATTAATGTCAATTTTGACTTTACATTAAATTAATTAATCTATAGTGTCATTATCGTTCAGAAGTGCATCCATAGGGTCTCGAAATCGACCCAAGGATGAACATGGTCATCCATTTCACCAGAAATAAGGTCAATACATGTTTTAAGTTAATTATTAATTATTATTATATATTCTTTTTTCCATGAATTACCCTATTTACCATTAACCGCGGTAAATAAATGTCATAAGTTAATATTCACCAAAAAATAATTTCATCTCATTGAAAAAAAATTTACATTCCAATAACAAACATGTATGACTGATTTTCTAAAATCAATTCAATGATGTGGTAAAATTTCATTTAAATGAAATAGTCTGTTTTTTAACAACTACTAAGTGGTTTCACTATTCATCGAAAAGTGATGTTTTTCCGAAAAATTCCAAAAATTCATCCGAATCAATATTTGATATTCTGATTTCAAAAATTATGTTTATTTTAAAAATTTTAAAACATATATTATTTATTAATTAATATTAAAATTAATTCCCATTGTTAAAACAAATAGTTTGTTTTTAAGAAATAATAACTATCAAATGATTGACACTTGTTTATGTCCACATTCAAAGTAAAATTAATTCCAATGACCCACATTGGATTTAACAGTAAAAATATATTCTATTTACACTTTAAAATAAATAAAAATGATAATATATCCATATAAATAAATCATATTGAAAGGCACATTTTAAATAAAATACAATAGTTTGAGTGTTTTTAAAAAAATTATCTTTATCAGAAAAATCCCAAAAATTTACACAAAGTTAATTATGATGTCCCCATTCTAAAGAAGTAATTTATTTTCTCATATAGAATTTATTAAAGTGGCTTAAACTAGATTTAATGAAGGTTCACCATTAAAAGGTGATAAATCGGCATGTTAATGTAAACTATGCTTAAAATTAGATTCATTCACATTTTAAACCTCTACATTTTTTGGATAAATGTAAATACATTTAAAAACATGTAGAATCATATTGTAGTTAGTTTTGTTCATTATCACCAATAAAATTTCTAGGAGTTAACTACCATTTAAAATAATAATATTATATTATTAGTTTGCAAAATAAGATTTCAAAGAAACCTGTTGTTTCATATCAGGTAAAATATCAACATGGAAACCCATTTAAATTAAATTTAACATTTAATTCAAAAATATTAATAAATATGAAATATGTATTATTCTTCATTTACATGGGATGTTACATACTTTCTCCAGTTTGGAAATTGTGTCCTCAGAATTTTTATTGACTTTTAAAAATAAATGGGGGTATCTATCCCTCATAGAATTTTTAGATTCCCACATTGCATCCTCAATCATACGGTTTTTCCACAAAACCATTTCCTAGAATATTACCTTATTTAGAAACACTTTCTCTCTACGGTCAAGAATTTGGACTGGTTGTACTTAATACGAGAGATTCTTTTTCAATTGAACTACCTCTGGGCTCAAAACATGAGATGGATGTGGCATATACATTCTCAACATCGAAACATGAAAAAAATTGTGTACCTGGGATAAACATGGAGGTAAATCCACTTTGTACGCAACTGATCCAACATTCTCTAGAATTTCTTAAGGTCCAATGAACCTCAGACTCAACTTTCCCTTCTTACCAAAGCGCATCACACTTTTCCATGGGGAAACTTTGAGAAATACATGATCACCTTCCTCAAAATAATGATCCTTCCTCCGGTTATATGTATAAAGTTGTTGTCTGCTCTGAGCTGTTCTCATGTGCTTCTGAATCAACTGAACATTCTTTTCCATCTATTCTACAAATAATGGTCCCATATGCTTCCATTCAATAACTTCATCCCATAAAGATGGAGTTCGATAGTGCTTTCCATATAATGCATCAAATGGAGCCATCTGTATTCTGGAACAAAAACTGCTTTTATAAGAAAATAATACCAAAGAATGATGTTGGTCCCAACTTCTTTGATAATCCATCGGGCAAGCACGTAACATATCCTCCAAGGTCTGACTTTTTTTGTTCCGATTGTCCATCTGATTGAGGGTTAAAAGCTGTACTAAAATTTAATTCAATACACAACTACTTCTGAAGGCCTTTCCAACAATTAGAAGTAAACTTGGGATCATGATAAAATACAATGGAGAGAGGAAATCCAAGAACCCTTACTATCTATTTAACATAAAACCGAGAATGTTGATCTAGTGACAACGTATCTCGAATAGGAAGTAAATGAGCAGATATAGTCAATCGATTAACTATATCCCAGATTGCATTATTATATTGAGATGTGTTTGGTAATCCCAAAACAAAGTCCATGGATATATTTTCCCATTTCCAATCTGAAACTGGTAGAGGCTGAAGCATTCCATTCTTTAACTGCCGCTCAGCTTAAACCTTCCATCAAGTCAAACACTTCATAGTAAAATCAGAAATATCTCTTTTTATTCCATCCCACTAGTAATACTCATGAAGATATCTGTTCATATAAGTTCTGCCATGATGAATAGAAAATAGAGAACTATGCCTTCACATAAAAACTCATTCTTCAACTGTGAATCACAAGGCACACATAATATCTTTCCATACCTCAAAACACAATCATTATCAATGTTAAATTCTAGAAACATACCCTTCTGAACCAACTCTACATTTTTCTGTAACTCACTGTCTTCTTTCTGCGCTTTATTTATTTTTTCCGATAGTGATGATCTCATTGAAAACTGATACAAAACAGAATAATTTCTTGCACCATCAACTTCTATGAAAATTCTTTTCAAATAAAAAACCAAAGGATCTCATTCCAAACTTATCATGGTTAGAGAATCATTACTTTTTCGACATAAAGAATCAGCCACATTATTTTCCTTTCTCAGATGGCAATGTATCGTGCAATAATAATCCTTGATTAATTATATCCATTTCCTATGTCTCCTGTTAAATTATTTTTGAGTAAATATATACTTTAATATTTTGTGATCAGTATATATTTCACACTTCACTCCATACAAATGATGCCTCCAACTTTTTAAAGCAAAAAAAAAAATAGAAGCTAATTCCAAATCATGTGAAGGGTAATTTAACTCATGTGTTTTCAACTGACGTGAAGCATAAGCAATTACCTGATCATTTTTCATTAGGACACAACCCAATCCTTTCAACGAAGAATCATGGTAGATAAAAAAATTACCATTTCTGGAAAGTGGTGCCAAAACCGGTGCATTCACCAATCTTCATTTCAATTCCTGAAAACAATCATCACATTCATTTGTCCAGATGAACATAACACCTTTTCTAGTTAACTTATTCATTGGACTAGATAACCATGCAAAATTTTCAACAATACTCGGGTAATAACCTTTCAAACTAAGAAAACTATGAATCTCAGTTATATTTGTGGGTCTTGGCCATTCTTCAAAAACTTTCGTTTCAGCAGGATCAACAGTTATTCCATTTTTTGAAACAATGTGACCAAAGAAATAAATATGTTTTAACCAAAACTCCAACTTTCTTGAATTTCCCTTAATGTTTTTTCGCTTTTAAGGTTTTCAAGACAACCCATAAATGAATTTCATGTTCCTATCTACTTTTGAAATTATCCAAAATATCATCAATAAACACAACAACAATTTTTCACCTAAGTCAACTAATCCATCACTACAACAAACAGTTAAACACTGATTCTTCATTCTATAGATGTTGATTTGGATTGTCATTTACCTTATGTATGCCTTCCCAGAATAGTTGTTTTGTTTCCTCTATAAAAAACTATTATTAACATAGAAATATCATAGGCGAAGCAACATGGTAATCTATAAATGATATATCATTTCAATTTTAACATAAATTAATTTAGGGAAATTAATTTAACAATACCCTAACGCTTAATGTTATCAAAATCAACCTCGGATACCAAATATAAGGACTCGACATTAAACATTAATTAATATTGAATTAAATGAATATTTCACATTGAGGATCTTTTCAATTTTAGAGATTTAGAGTGTTAAGACATAACTATTACATCTCAAATGATTACAATGTAGACACTTCTTCAATGATTCCAATTCTTCATAAAATAAAAACTATTGAAAAAATAGTCATGTCTAGTTCCATGTTTTAGACAACATGAATTTTTCTTGATCCCATCCTGGAACCTTTTTATCTTTAGGTCCTATGAAAACATTTCAAAACATGGGATGAGCATAGGAAGCTGAGTAAGGGTTATAAAATAAAGAAAGAAAATATTGGTTCATAAATACATACAAAACATGAACTCTTTTACATAACTCTTGAAATCATATTATTTTATTAATAACACATAGAAATAATAAATAATAAAGGTAACTTGTGGCATACATATCATACTTACATTATAGGTATCACAACTAATAAGGGAGTAACTTTGAAATACCCATCACAGTATATTCCCTAAATATTTTAAGAGAAACATTCACTTTTACCTCTATCACGTTTCCCAATGCATTCAAGATCTATCTCGGGCTCACCTGCCCCAGTTTTATCACAGAACCAGCTGTATACATAAATAATCTCCAGGAATAATAACATAATCATAAAACATAACATAAGAATAAATAAAAGATAACGTTTCTATATTGAAATAATAAAATATCATTTCATGATATTGAAATAATAAATACAATTTCAAAATAATTTTCAATACCAAAATACACAAAAAGTGTATATGGTATTTATTTTTCCTTTTAAAAACATTTTGGCTTGTTAGGGAAGGCAAAGATCAAATAATACCTGCGGCGGTGGAAAGGTTTTTTTCACCGCTTACATAAAAAAACGTTCATTTTTTTCATTTAGTAAAACAATTCATATAAAAAGATTCCCTTTGAATAAAATTAAAAGTCAAATGGGATTATACACCATATAACATAACGTCGTGTATAAAACATAAAACACCTCAATGAAAAGAGATTGAGACGAAGTCCCTTACCTCTTGTCTGACTTGACCCGTTCATTATTTAATATAATAAATAATAAACTAAAGTAAATTTATAATTTCTTAATATCCTTTTCATGTTTATTATTCCTTTCATATAAATTATTTCCATGTTATAAACATTATGTAATCATTTAAGTTAATAACATCCATTTTGTCGATATTTGGTACTTGAGTAAAAAATGAACACCTTATATTTATATGTTGTCCATGTGGTCAATAGTTCATTATATCCAGAATGAAATTCATCAATTAGATATCATATATATCATATATATCCAGTATATACATGTATTTATAATAGTAAATAATATTTTGAGTTAATAAATAAAATGCGCCGTTCATGGAGACGATAAGTCGTACGTACGCATGAATGCTACATTCATTTCTATTTCTTATTTTATTGGAATTAAAAAATAATGATACATAGATATATTATAATTAAAGTATAATATCATATATAATATTATTAACTCTATCCTTTATCCATCCCACATAAGGCATTAACGAGTGACATCACTTTGAGTGGGCGGTAGTCCGCACTTCTTCTAATGAGATTATCGTGTTTACCCATAATGGAGAAAATAATGGAATGATATAAATGGATGTTACATAATAATAATGAAAAATAAACATAAAATATATCATATATAAATAATGATCCATCATAATGGCTACCATGAGAGGCGGTAGGATATAATCGAACAATCATCATTTCGTGAGGCCTTAGTTTTCCATCTAGAGAAACATTATGTTCTTCATCCATTAAGTGGAGGTGTGTGTAAGTGTAGATAGAATACATCTCATAATAACATCCTAGTATATTGATGACACTTATTTTGTTACAAAATAAATAAATAAAAAGTGTTTAGGGGGTTGGAGAAGTAAAATAAAAGAAAACAAATTAAGAGAAATCGTTACCTTTAATTTGGGTAACTCCCTTCGGTTTGAATCAAAGGACTTCTTTAAGTGCCTTCTGCCTAAGGTAATGCTTCGAGGTGGAAGAGAGGGATGTAGGGAGATTAATTGGGCAGAGTTTGGATGAGCCAAATGGATTGAGAGGTGTTATTAATTTGTTATAAGTGGTCTCTTTTTATAAGGGGGAGGAGGGTCTCTTTAGGAAACTGTGAAATTATTATTTTATTATATAATTATATTAGGTTTCTAAAGGTACGAAAATAATTATAGTAGAAGATAACATGACTAATGGTCCAAATAAAATCATCCAATTGAAATTGGAGTGGTTTGGGATAATATTTTCATCATTATAATCTTATTTATTTAAATGATTTATTAATGAGGTAAACCATTCATTATTATGGTGTCATAATGAAATTAAATTTTGTAGATGTCTAAAAATTATAAAGAAAATTCTATCATGTAGATAATATTTTAATATTTACATTGAATATATATAGTAAAAAATATGACTTTTATAACAACATATATGAATTAATAACTAAAATATTTTTTTAATGTCACTTATGTCTTTACATTAAATTAATTATTCTAAAGTGTCATTATCTTACATAAGTTTCTCCATGGGGTCCCATAATCGACCCAAGGATGCAAATTGTCGTCCATTACTCATTAAATAAGGTTAATTCATGTTTTATGGTAATTTGGAATTATTATAATATTCTTTTTACCTTGAATTACCCTATTTACCTATAACCACAGTAAATAAAAGACAACATTTACTATTCACCAAAAAATATTTTCTTTTCATTGAACCAAATTAATTAACTAATAACAACCATGTATATTGTATTTTCAAAATTCAATTCACATAAGTGGTAAAATTTCATTTAAATGAAAAATTTAGTTTTTTAACTACTACTAAGTGGTTTAACTACTCATAAAAATTGATGTTTTTTAGAAAAATACCAAAAATTCAGCCTAAGATATATTTGATATTATGAATTCAAAAATGATTTTTATTTTGATAAATTCAAAACATAAAATTGTCTTTAATTAATTTTAAAATTAATTCTCATTGTTTAAACAAATATCATGTTTTTAAGAAACAATAACTATCCAAAGATTGATACTTGTTTAAGTCCACATTTAAAGTGAAGTTAATTCCAATGACCAAAATTGGATTAAATGTTAAAAATATAATATAATTACACTTTAAAATAAATTAAAAAGATAATATATCCATATAAATAAATGAGATTAAAAGGAAATTTTGAAATAAAATACAATACTTCCACGATTCATTAAGAAATTTACATTATCGTAAAAATCCCAATAATTTACACAAAGTAAATTTCGATGTCCGCATTCAAATAAAGGATTTTATTTGTTCATATAGTACGTATTAAAGTAAGTTAAACTAGATTTAAACAGGGTTAAACATTAAATGGTGATAAATCATCCTTTTAATGTAAATTATGGTTAAAATTAGATTAATTCACATTTTAAGCCTCTAAATCTTATTAGAAAAATGTAAATACGTTTACCAAACATGTATAATAATATTGTAGTTAGTTTTGTACATTCTAATCAATGAAACGGTTAGGAGTTAACTACCATTTAAAATAATTATATTATATTATTAGTGTACAACATAATATTTCAAAGAAACCTGTTGTTGCGTATCGGGTACAATATCGAACATAGAAACCCTTTTAAAGTAATATTAACATTTAATTAACAAATATTAATAAATATGAAATATGACATATTCTTCATTTACATGGGATGTTACATGCCTACTAGTGACCTACTTCTCCTTGAAGATGAATATTCATTAAAGAAATGATATCCTATGTTTAGGTACATATTAGTGGGAACATTTGACAAACCAAATAAAGATAATCCTATGATTCTCGAGGGTCTAGATCGTCCAAAAACATTTTTGTTCCCTATTTTCGATATTCTAGGAATGAATTCGGAATTCATGCATCATTTCACTATTTAACTATAAAAATATTTTGATAAACATGTAAATAATCATCATAAGAAAATAATAGTGGTGTTTCTGTGAATTAATCGTAAGGTGAATGAATTTATCCTCAATGAATGGGAGGAAAAAGACATGAATCCGTGGATTAATTGAATCATAATAAATTGGATTCTCCTCATCACAACACTATATTTGTGCCATTATTATCTATCATGGTTGCTGTTTCATGAAAATTTAAGTGAAATAATATGGTTAGTTGATAATATTTTGAATGTATATTCGATAATTAAATATAATTCATTTATCAAATCTTAAATAATGAAAAAACTATGGGTTCCCCTACAATAGCCTACTCTGTATCTCAATATGTGAAGATGGTGTAGAGAGTACTTATATATGAATAAGTTGGTAATCTCCCAATAACTAGGATTCTTATATTGAAATATGTTCTCAATACATCTCAATAATGATTACCAATGTTACCATAATAGTAATATCTAGAAATTAAATTCCAGAAAAACAGTATGATATTCAATTTGCTGTATCACCCAATCATGACCTAAATTAAGTGTGTCATTCCTGGCCCAATAATAATCTGGATGTGACACCCCATGCTCATTTATTCTTTCCCAGGGGATGTTATTTATAATCACATACATATATCATATATATGGGAGGCCTTATCCCAAGGAACTTATACATATTTAATTATCTATGTATATTACATCATTATAGGATAATTTGATATGCACTACTATAGAAGAAATAATTCATGTAACATTCACTATGAATAAACACTATAATGAAATATACATTTAAATAATGTTTGAATTAGAAGGATAACCCATCTAATAAATTTCATTGATGCATAATCCTGAATAATGATAAGGTCATAATATAATATCCCCAAATACTAATTCTCATAGCTTCTCAAGATATCATCCTTTGAGTACTACAATTCATTACTAACACAAACAAAATTAGTCATTTATACGAACTATATGTCTTGTATATTGAAAATACAATTGAAAACACATCCCATGAAGCGCTGAGTATACAAAAACAAAGTAGTATCCCCCAAATTCTGATTTTGATGCAATATAAATAGATTTTCATCTCTATCCTCATCAACAAAGTTGAAACAAAAAAAATTAATATACTCATAGAAGAAACCAACCAAAGCGAGAGATTATCTATAATAATCACAACCAATTATGAATAAAGAGTATTCATATAGCTCCATGAATCAGTGATTCCCTAATTTAAATACTAAAATATAATCCACTCTATATCTCAAGGTGATCCATTCAATATCACTTCAACATCATGAATAAGGGTGACTTCTAAACCATTAAAGGTAGAGAAAAAATGACAACTTTTTTGGTTGATTATGTAATGTTTCTAATGTTAATATATGATACACACTCCGTACGTTGAGTACGCGGGTTGAAAACCCAAACTATAAAGGAAATGATGGTCCAATGAAATAATCTATGTGTTCTATAAGCGGGGGTTTTACCCCCACCCATGTCTTAAAATATCACAATATAGTATGAATGTTTTATGATGATTATGGAAGAAGATGTATAATCACTTTACACAGAACATATCATTGATGTTGAAATAAATTCAATCATCAAATAAAATTTTAAAAACAAAATATATTGGACTACCCATGGATTATAATAATTTTCTAGAGGAATCATCTATGATAGGTAGAACATTTGAAGAATGGTATAGGGAATTACCCTTTAGGTACACGGGGTGTACTCTTATATCACTACACGACAATGTTATTTTTACATGTTATGTAATAAACCATGTATATGGTGTATGATGGGAACCTTAGGTAAAGCAATACGACAGATGGACCCAAATATATAATGAAATATTGTATAAATGGAAAATATATATAAACTCATTAATTGACATTGGAATCCCTAACATCAATCACAAGGTTTAACTATGTATGACATTTCTTTTATAATGATTATTTTTGGCCTAAAAGATATATAATCATGGGTTTCATTCCGAATGATATGAAATATAGGATAAAATAAATTATTATAAAAGATTGAAAAAATAAAAAAATAATGTGGAACGAATAACCAAATAATAATACCAACATGATAATTTCATTAATCAACAGTGCATTATTATTTTGTACCCATGTCATTTCAAAAATCAATGAATTCTATCATTGATGCTGAGATATGTTAAATATGATTTGTGATCTACAATACTATATTTATTTTCAATGATGGTTATTTTCCAATTTCTTAAATTATATCCCTCAAAACAATCAAAGGTTATACATCTATATTTTATGATAAGCTATCATGTGTATAAAATAAGAGGAAATAGATATGATAATATTTTGTTCTAATAATTTTATTTAATTAGATCATTTTGTCTTATTATTTTCTGTCATATATAGATCATCCTAAAAACAGAATCAGGAAAAACATATGTTACACCTTGTGTAATCCCTATTTTTTGAATACAAAAGTGGTATTTACTATGTGGGAATCAAATTAATATGAAATAAATTATTCATAAAAATATTCTCTTACATAGTTTTATTTATTTAACATTATTATAATAATTTTTTGAGGTCATTAGAAAATAATTATTCTATTTCATAATAGAAGATAAAAATTTGTTCTTATAAAGAAAAATAAAAATATGTTATAAAAAAATAGGATTATCAATATCAAATATTATTTATCATTCATCATCTAGAAATACAATATTCAATGTAATCTATTCTTCACAATGAGAAATGTTTTATGAATGGTGTAACTTCTTCCCAACAATTTTCTAGTGAAAAGATCATTATGATAACTTTTGATGATTATATCAACCAATAGATATTCAATTTTTGGATTCAGCCTATACCATTTTCCTGAACACATAAACATGACATGTTTAATATTTTCTTTATATGGTAGGACATGATTATAATATAAGCTTTATAGACATTCGACCATTCCACGATTAGAATATTACATCATAAAATAACTGAAATAATCCAAAATAATTTATAACCCTCAAAAACTCCAACGTAATCAAGATTATGTACTCTCCACCACCATATAGACAAATATATCCCATTAAAGTATAGTGTTTCATGGTATTCCTCATATTATAGCACTGGTAATCATGTCCAATTGTTTATGAATTTTTCTTAACATTCATAACTCCAGTACTATATCCATCAAAAAAATCTACATAAAATAAATTTCAAGGTCAATATGTTTTTACATTATATGAAATAATTTATTATTTTCCTATTTTTTTAATTATGACTATATCATTAGTGAAAATTCATTATCTAGTTCAATTATTTGATCCTCCAATAAACACTATAGAAATATCAGTTCATTACACTATTCTGTTATAACTACACCTAATGATTCCATTGTGAGTACTCTTATCACATGTTTTAGTCTCAACATAATGTTTAATTATATATCAGTGAGTTTATGAATATAGAAATTATTTCATTTAATTAGGTTTATATCCCCTATAAAAATGTTTTAAATATTTTTATTAATGAATCTATGTTTCTTAATGAGAAAACATAACTATTACAATATTTTCTGATACGTGAGGATTTACTTCATTGGTCCCCAGTTATTTCTCCTAATCATATCCATGTAATTTTCCTTACTCAACATAAATGGTACCATATTGGGATACTAATAAGACTATATTTTCTCTAAAATCCCTCCTCTAATACGTTAGAGATCAACGACTTGCACAATTTTGGCATAACACTAAAATGACAAGGGCTTACCTAATTTACATATACACATGCACACACACAAATGTATGAAGTAATGAAAATTTAATATAGTATTGGGATATATAGGGCTTAATAAAATCATGCAAAATATTTTATAAAATAAATTATAGTCTATTCGGGGAAAATCAAATAATTTAAAAATCTAAAAAGTGCACAACTAAAAATAAAATTATGTCAAAACATACAAAAATAAATTAGTTGATAAGTACAAACGATATTGGATCTCAAAAATAAATTCTAATAACCATAAAAGGTTAGAAACTCCACATACTATTATCATCATCTAATACATAATCCTCCAAATTCAGCATGAATTATTCTATTTTCTATATTAGAAATGAAAAATGTATGAGAATAACATTTACGGGTGAGTATAAATATAGTCAGTAGGACTTCCCGATAGACAAGATGAATAGTATAATGAAATATTTATCTTAATATAAAATGAAAGTGTGTAATACAAACCCAAAATCAGATATTTTTACTTGAAAAACATTCCAAAGGAAGGGAAACACAAAAAACATATAATAAAATTAATAATGAGTATACATTCAAATATAATAGTCCCATCTCAACTTCTAAATGACAAAATCACACTCAAATAAATTATATTTGAGGGACCGTATATTTTTTAATTGAAACCATATCAAATGGTTTAGTAACTCTAGTGGATGAATCAGTCCCCACTGGTGATCCATGTTAGGTGAATTACATGGCATGGAAAGTGGTGCCAATTCCTCTATATTGTGGAGGAATAATGTATATATCTATATAATGAGTAATGAGGACCCTCACAATGGTAAGTTAGGGTAGTACTATAATTCCGATAACCCACACTTTTGTGTTCAACAGATATAACATATTTTTATATTTTTATAGGAAACACATTCATTCAATATTTTAGAAAACATTAACATAATAATTTTCATATTTTATAAAATATTTAATTGAAATAATTATAATAAATTAATATAATAATTGAAAAAAAAAATATTTATAATTTCAATATTTAAATAAAATATTTAAAATATATAATCATACAATATAATTTTATCAAACTAAATTTATAATATTAATAAAAATAATATAATTAAAATTCATTATTTATAAAATATGTGGTTTTAAAAATTTAGAGACTCGTTTATTTTTATAACATTAAATAAATATTAAAATAAAAAAATAATAATTAATGAGAGATATATATATATTAAAATATTATTTAGAAACATAATTATTTAAACAGTATTAATTTTTAAAATATTTATATAAAATCAAATTGACAACTATAAAATTTTTATATTATAATAATTAATTATAATAATTCTTTAAAAAAAGATTATATATTATTAATTAAATAACCTATATTCCATTATAATTCCTCATAACATAATTTATTATGTAACAATTTACTAGGATGTCACATGTACTAACCCATCATCATTGTGATAACCTAACCAAATAACTATAACTTTTTTAGAATATTTGAAAGAGATGTATATATAATATCTCTTAAAATCATATCTAAAATAATAAAACCAAAGAAAAAATCACATATATCCAAAGAATCTACTCCAGATTGGCTACTCAAAAAGCCAATTTCCATGTCATGAAGATGGAGTAAAAAAATTTGATTATAGGTAAATTACTCAATATGTTCATCTAGGAATATGTGGTATCATATAACACCTATGTTTATAAATTTCCAAATACTACACTCGGTGGTAATATATTTAGAACAAAAACATGTCATAAGCGTGACCTGTCATATGTTGCCACCCAGGGTATAAAGAATAGTTCCTATATCACAAAATTTAACTAAATGAGTAGGGTACATACTGTATATTATTAATATATGAATTGTTGGACATATGGACCTCATGAGTTTGTTCAAATTAATTTTTTTGGATTCCTATCCATGGTCATAGGACTTGTGCTTCTAACACACTACATGTGATATTTATTTTCGTAAAAAAAATCCTTTATGGGATCTGAAATACATGCCATGTGTTCTTCTGAAACACATTTTGTGTATTTTAGAATGTTAAACCATTAGTAGTATATTCCATATTATTCAGTTGCATAATTCTATTTGACACCAATCTTACATAATTCTATTATAAAAGAAATATTTGTGTTTTAAACAAAATAAGTAATAGTTTTATAGTCTCTAATGACTAAGAAATGTAATTTAAAATCACTATAATGACATATGGAACACCTTCATAACACACAAATGGTGGTTCCCAATCCACATAACATTATCTGTGATTCACTACATCCATGTGATCCCTAAAAAATTTGACAATCCATTTTGTCACATAACCAATGTGAATCTAGGTGTTTGATAACACTTCATCCAATTTCTAAGTGTTGAATTGTTGACCCCACAAGCGATGAAATATAACATGAATAATGTTAAAGGAAAAAGAACAATGGGAAATTGAAATTTTTATTTGTCATTTCGATAACAGTCATAAATAATATTCCTAGAAACTAAATGTAATGAAAAATGGTCGTTGTGAAAATATATAATTGTGGTCATAATGCTGATAATTTTTTTCCCATATTAAAAATAAAATTCAATGAAATATAAATGATATTAAATAAATGTTAATTAAATAATAATATATGGTAATAAATATATATATATATTAATATCCCTATCTTGATAATTTATGTTTCCAGGGTCAAGAACATATTCTATAATTATGACATTAAATATTCCTCTACATTCATTATTCATCCTTTAAATCCCTATAATAATTTATCATTGATACAAGATCCTAATATTTCAATAATAAATAAGGATATACCATTATATTTTATAAACTCCAAGGGTTATAAAATAAACCATGGTTATTTTTTATGAAGACATATTTAAAAAAGACAGACTATGTTTAGGAATATAATAAATTATATAAATTAGTTAAATACATTATTTGACACACACATCATCTAAATCTAATTAACTTATTTTTATATGAAGATGAATATTATATCATACATGGGGTAAACCCTATATCTTAATTTAAAACTATAATCATAGAATTTCATTTATAGGTTTAAATTAAATAATATTCCATTATTCCAATATGAATCAGAATGTGTGATACATTAAATTTGATATTTTTAATAATGCATCACTAAGGGTCTATGAGCCCTAAAATCTACAAAAAATCTATAACTAACACTTAACTTATTTTTTATAATATGATAAACTGATCATTTAAGGGTTCATATGTTCTAAATATTCCCACACATAGTATATTTTAATCATAAAAATGTACCCAGATAGGTGATGATGCTATGTTTAATTTGGTTCATCTTATCCTAATATATCTATTTGAGCTTCCACACTACATAAGAATCTAAAATATAGGGGAATAATTTCTCATAAAGTTAAATCAATAATAGATCCTCAATCATCACCCAAAATCCCACACATCTAGATCCTTTCACTATGTCTATCACTACACATTTAATAATGATTAATGTATCATTCTTCCATCCCCTATATTGTGTCACATAGAAACCATCAGGTACCATATCTAAATATGGTGGAAAGGTTGAATTGTATTCCACGAATAAATCTTCTTTATGTATGTGTAATGGTATAATGAACTAAATATATAATATTATTCTATGGGATGATCCTTACCATCCTTACCGGGGTTATACATTCATGAATACCTGGTCTGATATCTAGACTCAAAAGTGATGCATCATTTGTCTTAATAAGAATTTGAATTGTTAATTTTATTCCTTATCACTTATTATATAATTAAAATCATATATATCATCACATGTACTAACCCTGATTCCATAAATGGTGTATCCCACTGCTCTCCCCATTAGAAAGGTAACCTACCGGGTCACCCATGCAGGACATAGAATCTTGGATTAAAAATAATGTAATAGAATCTAATAACATATGAATAATCAACAAATTTTGATTAATCCTACGAGATGTGACTAAAATAAAAAACATTTCACCATAAAATATCCTCCACAATTTAAATGGTTTATCATATTTGGAAACCATTTCGGGTTTTAGAGTTGGGATTAATATAAAATCAACACCAAAATCCCCATGTAATTTTATCTATAATACTTAATGAAAATATAATCACAGTATTAAATGATATTTAGGGTAATTCTATGCATCTTGGGATTCTATTGACACTGTATGAAACCCAAAAAAACACTATTACACAATTCTCCATGATATCTAGTTTATGAGATAATCATGTGAGTTAGTGTATGATCATCTATTAAGTGTTGTAACCACTCACTGATAATGGTATTAATGTATAGAAATCCATGGATATACTATCCCACATATTTTTTATCACCTCATCATTTACCTATTGGGTTATGAGGAATCAATTGATAATCTCAGTAATACACTACATTTTACATAGACACCAAAAGTCATTTTAAAGGTCTTGATAAAATTTTTACACTACTAGATATTCTGTAACTATGAGTTCATTAATCTCTCTAAATACCACATATAACAATGTCAGTACTACGAACATCCTTCCTTATAATTGAACATTGGATTCCACATCATTATAAAATTCATCAAAACAACTGGAAAATGTTATTTTCTCATGGAATACAACACAATTGGAACCCCAAAACCATTCTTCCCTGATTTTTGGAAGAACTGTTGTTTTAACAACCTCTAAGGAGAATTATGTAACATCACACTCATTGAAAAAGGTCAAAAAAAATATTCAGAATATATCATCACTATAGCATCTCATGATTGTATATATATTTTCTTTAATTTAAAAGATAATTTATCTGAAAAATTTTCTGATATAAAATAAAGAGTATGTATAACCCAAAATATTGTAATATGATACAAATAATCCATTAAATTTAATATAATGAACAACGATAACAACTTTATGAAATTTAAGTGTAACAATTTTGTTTAATATTTGTTAATAAATTCATAGGAAATATTTAAAAATGTCGTTTTGAGTTCAAATTTTGTATTCAATAAAAAATTTTCTTCAATAAAAAAATTCCAAATATTTTTTTATTAATACTTATTAATAATATATACCATTTCTATAAATTTTGTTTTCCTATATTGACACAAATTTTAACATATCATTTTTTATATTATTATCTCTAAATATTTTTTTGAACATAAACCTTTTTTAGTGAATAATAAAAATATATATATATTTTAAAATTTTAATTTATCCTCATGTTTATGAACCATTATGTTTCCAATTTTATCAAAATTTATACAATATATCAATTAATGATAAATTATATATATAATTACAGTGGAATCGTCACTGTACATGAATTTAGTTTATGTTAATATTTTTTCTTAAAAACACATTCGTCTAAAAACCTGTTTTTCTTTGTACAATGTGATTTTATATAAATAAACTAATTTAATAATTTTTCCTTATCTTTTATATGAAATATATATATTATTTATACAATATAACATATGATATTTTTATTGTGTTTACAATTCATGTGTGGGAATTGAATTAATTTCGGTGCCACTGGATATATTTTTGAAAAATTGGTTATGATTACATGCTAAACAAATAATTAAAATTAAATTATACCTATAATATAACATGATCATTATAAAAGTAATTATATTATATAATCACAATTACAAATAAACTTTTATTGTTAATATATAAATTGTTTTACTAGTTAATGAAAATAAAAATAAATTTTTTTTAGACTTTTATAGTTAAAATGAATTATCAGTGGCTAAACCTAAGAATAGTTGTATTAATACCATTAAAACAAGTAAAATTTATATTTTTTAATTTATTTAAAACATATATTTTTTTAATACCAATTACATATCCATTTGGAAGATCTTTCCAAAGAATGGGACCTTCCATTGTTTTAATCATTTATTAAATTCCATGTGTATCCCTCCCCAACCATTGGAAATTTTACATTATATTATCCTATATTCATACCATTTGAGACATATAAATCTTAAAATTTATTCTCATAAGAATCTCTGAATCCAAACATTCAATTCTGAACTTAATATCTTCATTAAATAATAATCCATCAATGCATAAGGAGGAATACAACTGGGGTATCACAAAGAAGTATATATCATAACCATGTTTATTCAATATTATTTATCCTTATACTTACTATAGACATTTTTATCCATAAAAAATTTAATACAGAATAATAAATATAATAATATATTTCAACATTTATTTTACAACCATTTTCCAACATATATCAATCAAATTGGTGATGAATCTATCACTCCTACATAAGTGGGGACTACCACCTCCAAATAGGAATAAAACACATTTTAACCCACCACCATTCAGTGATGGACATTATATGACGATTAATTATTATTTAATTAAAATATTATAATATTTTTTCTATAAATATTAGTTAATATTTAATTATTTTTATAGTCCATCAATAAAAAAATTGAAACGTTACTCGCACGTATGTATAGACTGCCATTTCTATAATGTGATGTAATTCAATTTTTAATCAGCACTTTATATGAAGTGTAATAAATATTTTAACAATGGTTATATATGATATTTATATCATGGAAAATATTAATTGTCTGAATTAATGATGATAAACATGAGTGTATTACAATCTACAACCCAAAAATTACATTAAAAAAGAAATAGTTAATACTTACAATGAATATGATAATGAAATATTATCATTTTACTGGGGATGATATATTATAAGTAATAATTTTATAATCACTAATTTATGATTTATTTATTTAATATTTTTTCCCAATTATAATTTATTATATAGGACATTAGAGAAAATTCTACGAATGATGAACATGAAGTAATGATTTTATAATTCAAACACTTTTAAAGGGATTTTTTATTATTAAATATTTAATGATTAAACTATATGATCTAACTCTAAAAATATTATATATTTTATTATCCTTATTATATTTATTAATATTTCTTATATTCATTTCATTTACCTATCGTTGTGTACTAATGATTCGAATAAAATTTTGTATAGAAATATAATCTTATTTTTCACATTTGTTAGTAATAATTAATTAGATTTAATATCATAATAAAAAATATAATTATCCTTTTTTATATTCTATAATGATTATTTGATTTAATTTAGAAAACATCTGATAATGCTTAACATATTTTATAGTGATCCCTATTATCATTTTCCAAACATGGCCCTTTAAGATTTTCTCAAAAAAGATGATATATAATTTTTAATAATGGTAAATAAAATATTAATGAAGTCCCCCACCATTATGAATTATATTTTATAGAATATCCCATTATATTTTTTTCACTTTTATATTAAATGAAAATTAGTCCCATCATATTATTTAAAATTTATATTCTATATATGTGATTTCTAATATGATGTTTAAATTCCCCTAGAAATTTTTTGTGACATATTAATTGCATTGTTGCCTATGTCAAAATCATATTTTATTTCATATATGTGAATGAGGATGTGAACAAATTTATTATATTTCACTTATTTTCTTAATTATTTATGATAATGGTGATGAAATTTTAATAAAACCCACATCGTTTCCTTTAGTTGGGATTTTATTGTATGATTACTATTTTATGATTGAGAGACACATATATGTATGGATTATATTCTTGGATCGTTGGGATAGAAATTATAAATACATGATATTATTGGATAAAATAATCACATATCATGATATAATAAGGTCTATAAACAGATCCAAACCCTATTTGGTAAGGGAGTTTATCAAATAATATAGTATTTGTAGTTAACATTGACTATGGAACTATTGTAATCAGGAGTGAACCCAATCCACTATGATAAGATTGGATGTGATACATGACAAAGGAAATTATTTTCTATACATATATTCATTCCAACAAATATCTATTATGCTTATAATATGTATTAATGTATAATGATATATTATCAATGATTCCACCTTTCATTGACTTTTATGATTTTTAAGAAAAACCTTATGCCATGTTTTATGATTAGTGAAATTTTTATAATGCATATGAATGGATTATTATTATCTGATGGTTAGGCCGTGAATAATTTATCCATTTCATAAATTGTATAACAATGGATATCTCATGAGATAATCGGGATTACAATGTGGAGTGAACTATGTTCAAAGGGGTCATATACTTCGATTATATTACCATTGTTGAATTATTAAGTAGAATGAATTATTACATGACTCTATTTTATAGTCTATTAAATATTGGGTATAGTATTAATATGATATTCCCATGTTATCATACAATTATGATCATGTTTTTAAGAACCCGTTTCTTATTTTACATGTAATGACTTCTTCTTTTCTTTTTCCTTAAGTGTTTTTGAGAAAATATGGAAAATGGGGAAAAATCCTGAATTTTGGAACTACCCGCCGTGTACTTTATCCACACGCCGTGTACTTTTGGTTGTGTTGGGATGAGTACACAGGGCATGTAGCCATGCCGGTGACGAAGGGTGAAGGAACCGACTACACGCCGTGCAGTGGTACCTTATACATCGTGTAGTCAGTCGGCAGGCTTAAACAGTTAGGCGGTGGGGTCGCCGCCAGCTGGGCGACAGTACACTCCGTGTACTCAAGAGTACATGTTGTGTACTCATGTCGACGGATGAACAGTGTGGCGGTGCCTCCAAATGAACAGTTAAATGAAATAATTACACGCTATGTACTCAGAAGTACATGCTGTGTACTTTGTTTTCCTGGCATAAAACAGGCAGCAGCCTCCTCATTTGGCAGAGGAGGTGATTAAGCCATTTTGGATCCAAATGAGGAGGCCAGATCTTTGAAGATCTGCCGGGAGTCCGTCTGGAATCTATTTCGGCTTCGGACGATCTCGTTGGAACCGCACGGGTAAACCCTCTCTTATCTTTTTATCATTCATTCCAATTATTCTCCTAACGTATGCTATTTACATTTTAATGGGTTTTGTTCTTTGTCAAATCTATACCGTTCTTGGGCGTTTCAGGAGTCGGCGTTTAGGTATAGCGTTCGTTGGTGTATATGTTAGGTGGCTTGGTGTTTAGTTTTCCAACTGCTGTGTGTTTTATGCGTTTTTGTGCCATGAACCAATGTTGGGGTGTCGTGTGGGTGAGTCAGTTGCTATATTTAATACCTAGAATTGATTAGGTATTTAATTGTGATAATTAAATGCTGGTTGGGATTGTTGCTTGGATCCGGAACCACCCTGGGGGTGTGTTCCACTATTTAGCCATTTGTCCGGGACACCTGAGGGTATACCTTTAAAATAGTAATTGTAGAATTTCCTTTAGAGGAATTTCTTGTTACTTCTTTTTCACTTGTTGGGCATGGCCCGGTTACCTGTTTAGCCTTAGGGCATTTTTGTATTTAGCCTGAGGGTGTTGCTGTGATTAGCCTGAGGGCACTACACTATTTAGCCCGAGGGATGTAGTTATTTCACCTGAGGGAAACCTTTCATGCCTTGGGACTTGACTTCTGTGCATGAGGGAGACACTTCCTATGCCTGAGGGCAATTCCTGTTACACCTAAGGGATATACCTGCGGGTTGGATTCTGCTTTCCTGAGGGTAAGGTTTTGTTTGTCAGAGGATGTGGACTGTGTACTTAGAAATTCACTATGGTTGTTTCTAATATTTAAATGGATTAAATGTATAATAAAATGGCAATATAACTGGTAATTAGTTACTTTTTAGTACTTCTTACTTTATTGCATTTTATTACTACACACTATTGTTGCACTGCTTACACGAAGTTGGGCATGGGCCTTTGGTGGGTGCCTATTGAGATATATTTCTCAAACCCTATTGGGGTCACACTTTTCGGCCCAAACAGATTATGTTGTTGCAGGTGTAGATAGGGGCAAGAGTCCCTATATAGGTACATGACTATTGCTGAGGAGTAGGAGGGCATGGGACCGAGCCTAGGCTCATGATGCCCTTTCCAGCTTTTTTTCTTTGTTTAGTTATACTCTCTTTTCTACTATACTGTAATGATGTATAACATGTTTTGGCTATTTTCATAGAACTTGAAACATGTAGCATCATCACTTGTATACTATTGGTTATACCCACTGCTATAGTTTATTTCAGTTTGTGTATGGTTTAATGCTTCCGCTATTTGTTGTATGTTTTATTTTGTATTCCTCTGTGCTACACTTTGACAAATGAGGTCATAGTTTCCCCACCATCAGACTTGGGCCCTTGCTAATAGTCGTCAGCCTAGGGCGTTTGGGGAAATACACTTGAGGTCATGTGGCGAACCGGGCTCGGGGAACCCGTTGCGTGGCACCCAGGTCCTGGACATTACAATGTGGTATCAAAGGAGTTTCTTTTCATTACTTACTATTTGGTGTCGTAGTCTGGGATAAGACGGAACAGTAGTTGGTAATAAGTTGTGCCCGGGCGTAGCTAACCCATGTACAGGGAAAATCCAGTCTACCTCGTATTTTTCATTATTTTGATTTTTCAATTTTACGGTTGATATGTTTTCACTATTGGGTGACACACTTGGATTGTGCTATTTATATTTTATCTGTGGGTTCTATTTAGTTGTAACCAGATGAGATGAGGGTATGTCATCTCATGCATCATATAAGAAAATTCTAGATATCACATTCCATGTATAGTTTCCATGCCATGTAAGTGCATTAGAATTTTCATGTTATTGTGATAGTTGTTGTGCTAATAAATCATGCTGTTGTGATAGCTGCTTGATAAATACCTGCCTTTTGATATGGTATTTTTGTTTGAGCTTGTTTATATAATGGACGCTAATCATTGGTTTTTGGGGAGTATGGACCCCATTGATCGGAATTTGGTGGATTATTGACAGTTATTGGTTATAACATAGATAAGATGTCAAACATTGATTCGTGGGGAGTATGAGCCCCCACGAGTCGGAATTCGACACTTAGGTGTTGTTTTTAAGTATTTTCTGGGTTCCGGGGAAGTTTCTTAGGCATACTGTTCGAAAAACCCATAATACACGCCGTGTAGGACCTCAAACACAATGTGTGTCTTCATCTGTTCGGGAAGAAAAATGAACTTTTTGAGTACACGTTGTGTACCTCGAGTACACGCCGTGAAGTCTCTTCCCATGTCACAAACCATGTGGGCGGCGACACGGGGTAGGGAAAGGCATGGGTAAAACGCATCGTGTACTGAATGGACACACCCTAAAGTGTGACCTGGAGTCTGGTTGTGCAACCAACAACATGGGTCAGTGAACTCCTGTACAGAACGCTGTTTCAATGATGAACAAGGTGTGTAGTGTGTCCTGGGGACTCGGCCGTGTAACTAACAACACGGGCCGATGTCACCTATCCCTGAACACACCGTGTAGTTTTTTCAGAGGACAGACCATGTGGAGTTAGCAGTGTGGATTGGAGACGAGGTGAAGTACACGCCGTGTATGGGAGTAACCCACCATGTGGAGTTAAGCCGAGTAGTCGGCCGTGTCGCATATGACACGGGAAGTTGGAAAAAAAATAACACATCAAATGCCATGTAGATATTATACACGCCGTGTAGTTTTGTTGAACGGAAGCCGTGTGGATTAACCATGTAGCAGGACCCGGGCATGGGAAGGGAAGTCGAGTACAGGCCGTGTAGTCATTGTACACGCTGTGTAGTCTTGTTTTTCCCATTTTGAATTCATTCTTCCTCATGTTCCTTTGTGGTTCCTTTTCTTTCAGTCTTAATAATCTTGAATCTGAGGCGTGATTTGGACCTTGTAGTGTCATGCCTCCTAGACGACCGTGAGTTGTTCGCCAGGAGAGCAGCGACGATTATACTCCAGAGATAGTGGGCCATGGGCTACCAGTTGATCCACCAGTAGAGCTAGATGTGGCACCAACTATTATACCGGACATAGGCGCGGAGGCGCAGTTACGTGAAGGCTTATTGCGGTTTATGCAGACCTTTCAGGGAGCACCACAGGCTGCCACATCTATGGCCGAGCTGACGAGTATCATTCAACAATATCATCTGCATACGTTTTGAGGGGGTGGAGGACCACAGGTTGCAGAGTCTTGGCTAGGATCGATGCAGACTATTTTTGAGAATCTTGAGACGCCTCCATGGCGGTGGTCCAAGCTTGCGACATACATGTTACGTGATTCCGCCAAGAGGTGGTGGGATGTTACCACCTAGACAGAG
This sequence comes from Viscum album, assembly GCA_963277665.1. Taxonomy (NCBI): domain Eukaryota; kingdom Viridiplantae; phylum Streptophyta; class Magnoliopsida; order Santalales; family Viscaceae; genus Viscum; species Viscum album. The sequence goes on from OY728157.1 coordinate 1,005,887,674, forward strand.
CGTCAAATAGACATGGAGTGAGAATAATTTCAGGCAGTCTTCTTTGAATTCTTCTTTCCCAAGATGCTAAGGGCAGATAGAGCTCGAGAGTTCATGAATCTGCAGTAGGGCGCTATGTCAGTGATGGACTATTCTGCTCATTTTACAGATCTTCAGCGTTTTTCACCCGTGTTGTTGGGTGATGAGACATTGAGAGCCAGACGTTTTGAGGATGGTCTTCAGTATGATATCCAAGCACTGGTGAATGTTTTCACGTTACCTACTGTACACGTGATTGTGAACCAGTCGTTGATTACATAGAGGAACTTGCAGGAATTGAGTGGTGTGGTCCAGGGCGGTTCAACACCTGTTACTGGTATTATTTCTGCAGGAAAGAGGAAGAGAAAGATGGACTTCTCCTAGGGCAGTAGTACCAGCCAGACAGCTTCTTCAGGTGGACCGGTCAGGTGCTACCAATGTGCCACAGAGGGGCACAAGAGGCCGTAGTGTCCACGAGACCTATTTGAGTGCCAAGCATGTAGCAAGATGGGTCATCTGATATTCTTTTGCAGGGCATTTCTATCAGTGGCTACTGATAGGGGTTCTGTGCAGACTACTCATGCGGGAGTAGGACCAGTGGCTTCTTACTAGTTAGGGAACTAGAATACGTCATGGTGTGCAGGTAGAGATGGTGGTTCTAGTCATGGTATCTAGACACCAGGATCGTAGAGGCCGGAGGGTGGGACAGCTCCGGGTAGCTTGGCTGTGTTGCAGGGCCGCAACACTGGGCAAGCATATACAGTGCAACAGACCCAGCAGGGGCAGGATCCCAGACCTTCTACAGTCAGAGGTACTATTATAGTAGCTTCTGTCTTGTCTTCTGTACTTTTTGATACGGGTGTTACACATAGTTTCATATCTGTACCCATTGAGGAGGGCCTTGGGCTCATTGCTTCTACTTCTTCTGATATCTTGATGCTAGAAACTCCGTTGGGGACTAGTACGGTTGGTGTGGGTCTGTGCAAGGAGATCCCCCTTGAGGTTGGTGGGTGTCACTTCCTTTAGAACCACTATGTCCTGTAGATGACGAGATATGACGTCATTCTCAGGATGGACTGGTTGGTTCCCTTTCGATCCTTTATAGACTTCTATCGTCACAGGGTGTGTTTCACTTCACCATAGGGCGGGGTGTTTCTATAAAATGGAGAGTGGGATGTTCAGGCGAGTCAAGCTGGACCAGAGCATCATGGGTGGGATGGAGTCATAGCCCATATTGCGATCTTATATCTGGATGACCAGGGGACTTGTCAGAAGGATTTCCCTCCATTTGCTGATCATTTCAGGGATGTCTTCCCAGATGAGTTTTTAGTTCTACCTCTGGTGCGCAAGGTGGATTTCTAAATTGAGCAAGTGCCAAGAGCAGCACCGGTATCCATTACTCCTTATAGGATGGCCACGTCTGAGTTGCAGGAGCTCAAGAGGCAGTTAGAGGAGATCCAAGAAAAGGGTTTTATCCGACCCAGTACTTCTCCTTGGGGTTATCTGGTCCTTTTTGCGAAGAAGGTGGATGGTACCCTCAGACATTGTGTGGACTTTTGAAAGCTGAACCAGTTGACGGTTAAGAAATGATATCCCTTTCTAAGGTTAGATGATCTGTTTGATCAGCTTCGTGGAGCACGAGTATTCTTGAAGATTGAATTCAGATCTGGATATCATCAGCTACGCGTTAGACCATTAGATATACCACTCACTGCTTTTAGGAGTAGGTATGGTCTATATGAGTATACGGTTATGCCGTTCGGACACACGAACGTGCCAGCAGTTTTCATGGCTCTGATGAATCATGTGTTCCATCCGTATCTTGATTCATTTGTGGTAGTATTCATGGATGACATCTTGGTGTACTGTCACACTCGAAACGAACATGACATCCATATTGAGATCAAATTGATTACACTAAGAGAGCATCATCTATATGTTAAGCTCTCGAAGTGCCACTTTTGGGTGGACCATATTCACTTCCTGGGTCATATCATCTCAGAGGAAGGAGTTGCAGTAGACCCAAGGAAGGTGAGAGCAGTAGTTTCCTTGGAGCATCCCAAGAATGTTTTTGAGATATTGAGTTTATTAGGGCTAGACGGTTACTACAAGAGCTTCATACAATAATTCTCCTGCTTAGCAGCACCGTTGACATGTCTGACTAAGAATGGTGTGATGTTCTTTTGGTCAGAAGCTTTCAAGATAGCTTTTCAGGACCTGAAGGGAAGGATGACATCATCACCGATCCGGATACTCCCAGAGTAAGGTAATAGCTATAAAGTTTACTGTGATGCATTAGGCATTGGGCTAGGAGCCGTTTTGATGCAGGGTGGCCGAGTTGTTGCGTACAGGTCTCGGCAGATGAGGCCACATGGGAGGAATTTCCTGACGCATAATCTCGAGTTGGGTGCAGTTGTTCATGCATTGCGCTATTGGAGACACTATATGTTGGGAGAGTATTTTGTGGTTTTCACTGACCAAAAAATCCTCAAGTATATCTTTACTCTGCGGGACCTGAATCTGAGGCATAGAAGGTGGGTCGAGTACCTATAGTGCTTCAATTTTGAGCTTGCCTATACACCTGGTAATGGTAATGTAGTAGCTGATGCACTGAGTAGGAAGACTCAGATACATGCAGTGTAGGTGGCCAGTGGTGAGTGGCAGCTTATGGCTTTGTTCTCTGAGATGCATCTAGAGGTGCATGACAGTCAGGGGCAGTCTTATCTTTCCTCGTTAGCTATGAATTCTTCCCTCCTAGATAGAGTAAGGATGAGGCGCCTATCAGATTCAGAAGTACTAGTTCTACGAGATTCAGTAGAAAGTAAGGACCCTCCTCACGGTTGGACGATAGGCGATGATGAGGATTTGGGTTTCCATTAATGTGTATGGGTTCCAGGGGATATACGCGAGGAGCTGATGTAGGAGTTTCATGCATCAGCTTGGGCAGTTCATCTCGAGGTTACCAAGATGTACCATGACTTGAGACGTCAGTACTGGTGGACGAGTATGAAGGGAGAGATAAATGGTTTTGTTAGGAGGTTTTCTACATGTCAGCAGGTGAATGCAGAGAATCAGAGACCAACTGGGCTGTTACAGAAGTTTCCCACTGCAGAGTGGAAATAGGATGATGTAGTGATGGATTTCGTGACGGGATTGTCGATTTCACCTCGAGGCAATGGCGCCATGTGTGTTGTTGTTGACAGACTCACAAAGGTAGATCACTTCTTGCTGATCAAGAAGACCGTCGGTGTGGATGAGCTCCGAAGGCTGTATATCAGAGAGATCATACATCTTCATAGGGTCCCTCGTTCTATCATTTTAGATAGGGATGCCCACTTTACCGCTCGTTTGTGGCAGAGTTTTCAGAGGGCACTAGGTACACAGGTGCTTCTGAGCACAGAATACCACCCTCAGACAAATGGACAGTCAGAGCGAACAATACATGTGCTAGAGGACATGCTGCATGCATGCATCCTAGAATTTGGGGGCTCTTGGGAGATTCAAATACCATAATTCGAGTTTGCCTATAAAAATAGTTTTTAGGTGACTATTGAGATGGCACCATACGAGGCTTTATATGGTAGGCCATGTCGGTCACCATTGTGCTGGTTAGAGGCAGGTGAGGCAACTTTTCTAGGGCCAAAGCTCGTGCAGGAGACATCTGAGCAGGTCCAGTTGATTCAGAAGCAGATGGATACCTCGCAGTCTCATCAGAAGTCTTATGCTAATCGCCACAGACGACCTTTGGATTTCATGGTCGGAGATCAGGTTTTCATGCGTGTTTCATCGAGGCTGGGACACAAATGGATCAGGAGGCAGGGTAAGCTTTTACCGAGGTATGTTGGGCCATTTTAGATTCTGGATAGAGTCGGGCTGGTTGCCTATCGGTTGCAGTTACCGCAACGGTATTGTGACATGCACGATGTCTTCTATGTGTCTCAGTTGCATCACTACCATTCATACCCATCTCACACCTTTCAGCTAGAGGAGGTTGAGCTTCAGCATGATGCGTCCTTTGAGGAGCATCTGATTCATATATTTGACAGGAGCACAGAGGTTCTTTGAGGCAGGTCAGTTCCTCTCGTATGGGTGCTATGGCAGCATGGCCGAGTGCAGGACGAGACTTGGGATTGGGAGGCTAACGTATGTGCTCAGTGGCTAGAGATTTTATGAGCTTTATCTTCGCCACCCTTCAAAGTGCAATTCGGGAACGAATTGCAATAAGGGGGGAAGTTTGTAAGAACATGGTTCTTATTTTAGAGGTACAAACTTCTTCTATTCCTTTTCCTTAAGTTTTTTCGAGAAAATATGGAAAATGGGGGAAAATTCTGAATTTTGGAACTACACAACATGTACTTTATCGACATGTCCTGCACTTTTGGCCATGTTGGTATGAGTACACATGGAATGTATCCATGATGGCAACAAAGGGTGTAGGAACTGACTACACATCGTGCAGTGGTACCTTACACGCCGTGTTGTCAGTCGGCAGGCTTAAATAGTAAAGCAGTGGCATCGCCGCCAGCTAGGCGATATTACACACCATGTACTCCATATTGCATGTCGTGTACTCATGTCGACGGATGAACAGTGTGGTGGTGCCACCAAATGAACAGTTAAATGAAATAAGTACACGTCGTGTACTCAGATGTACATGCCGTGAACTTTTTTTTTTGGTTTAAAACAGGCAATAGCCTTCTCATTTAGAAAAGGAGGCGTTTGAGCCATTTTGGTGCCAAAGGAGGTGGCCAGATCTTTGAAGATCTGCCGAGAGTCCGTCTAGAATCTGTTTCAGCTTCGGACAATCTCGTTGGAACCGCACGGGTAAGGCCTCTCCTCTCCTATTACCGTTCTTACCAATTCTTCTCCTAACGTATGTTATTTACGTTTGAATGGTTATTGTTCTTCCTCAGATCTACATCATTCTTGGGCGTTTCTGGATTCAGCGTTCGGGTATAGCGTTCGTTGGCGTATAAGGTAGGTGGCTTGGTGTTTAGTTTTCCAACTATTGTGTGTTTTGTGCGTTTTTGTTCCAAAAACCCATGTTGGGGTGTCGTGTGGCTGAGGACATTCCTATATTTAATACGAATAATTGATTAAGTATTTAATCGTGATAATAAAATGATGGTTGGGATTGTTTCTTGGATCCAGAACTACCCCGGGGGGTGTTCCACTGTTTAGCCGTTTGGCCAGGTTACCCGAGGGTATGCCTTTAAAATAGTAATTGTAGAATTTCCTTGATAGGAATTTCTTGTTACTACTTTTTTACTTGTTGGTCATGGCTCGGTTACCTGTTTAGCCTGAGGGCATTTTTGTATTTAGCCTGAGGTCGTTGTTGTGATTAGCCTGACGAAACTGCACTATTTAGCCCGAGGGCTGTAGTTATTTCGCCTGAGAGAAACCTTTCGTGCCTGAGGGCTTCACTTCTATGCCTGAGGGTGACACTTCCTATGCCTGAGGGCAATTCATGTTAAGCCTGAGGGCTATACCTGCTGGTTGGATTCTACTTACCTAAGGGTAAGGTTTTGTTTTTCTGAGGAAGTGGACTGTTTACTCAGAAATTCACTGTGGTGATTTCTAATATTTAAATGGATTAAATGGATAATAAAATGGAAATATAATTGGTAATTAGTTTCTATTGAGTACTGCTTACTTTATTGCATTTTACTACTGCATGCTATTGTCGAACTGCTTACACACGGTTGGGAACAGGCCTTTGGTGGGTGCCTACTGAGATATATTTTTCACACCCTATTTGGGTCATGCTTTTCGGCCCAAATAGATTACGTTGCTATTGTTGTAGATAGGGGAAAGAGTCTCTATACAGGTACTTGAATGTTGTTAAGGAGTAGGAGGGCATGAGACCGAGCCTAGGCTCGCGATGCCGCTGCTAGCTATTTTGATTTGTTTTGTTGTACTCTGTTTTCTGCTGTACTGTATTGATGTATGACATGTTCTGGTTGTTTTCATAGAACATGAAACATGTAGCATCATCACTTGTATGTTGTTTGTTATACCCACTACTTTAGTTTATTTCAGTATTTTATGGTTTACTTCTTCCGCTATTTGTTGTATGTTTTATCTTGTATTCCGTTGTGCTACACTTTGACAAATGAGGGCATTGTTTTCCCACCATCAAACCTGGGCCCTCACGGCTAGTCGGCAGCCTCTGGCGTTTGGGGAAATGCGTTTGAGGTCACGTGGAGAACCGGGATAGGGGAACCTGTTGCGTGGCACCCGGGTCCGGGATGTTACAATGTTATTTCTTTATAATTACTAATATATCATCTTTTAAATGTTCATGGGAATATAGGTTCCCAATTTATTATTCCCTCCTTTCCTAGAATACGATGAAGTGTTTTATGTATTATATTTTTTTTATGGGTGGAAGATATGATGAAATATGTGGGTGATGAAATAGATATTATAAAAAATTGATGTATCTAATTTTATAATGGCTATAAAACATTATAGTTATTATGTCGATCATATTGTTTTGTAATTAATATTCTTATAATATGATGAGATATTTATGTAAGAAATTTATAATTCTCTATAGTTGGTATCAATGATATGTTTAGACCAAAAAATTATCATGATTAACATTTTTTTTAAAAATAATAGGGATATATATTTTTATTACATAATATTCTTATATTTTAGTAAGAAATATACTATATTAATATACTATAAAAAATAACGATTTAGATAATAAAATGTACAGGGAATTGAAACAAATGAAACTAGGGTTAATTACAATAATAAATTTTTTTAATATATTCCATTAATAATTCTAGTGCATGGTGAGTATACCCTTACAATGCCTCTAGCTAGATACAATTTTGGTATATGACTAGGATAATTCATATTTTCCCAATGACTATTATATTGAATTTGAATCGATGGTGATTCTAAATAACATAGTTTGAGCATAAGGTGTAATAAACTAGAATGATGGTTTCATTATTGAGGTATTTTTTATACTAATTTTCGTTATCTGTATCTATGAGTATTTTTTGTCACATATTGTTTTTTTATTTATAGAAATGAATATAACTATTATGATTCATGTTAATTTTTAATATGATATAAAATGTAAGGATTTTACATATTAGAAAATAAATGACATGGGATCTAAGAGGTTAACCCTTTTGAATATTCAAAATCATATATCATTATATATTATTGAAAATATACTATTTGATCAGTTTAATAACATAGAAATTAAAATGAAAATGGTATTTTATAAAAGCTCATTTTGTAAGGAACATATGGATTAACAAATTTAATTTTATCATTTGTTCTGATTCTTAGAAGGATCACAATAGAAAATCCCTCAAATGAAGGGAAGAATTTTTTTAGTGTGAAAATTATGATCATAAAACTAATAATTTGAGATAGATTCAATCTCTCATTTAGGGGGAACATGTTCATTTTTCATGTTAGTGACCAACACTAAGGGCTAATTGTTAATAATAGGATGGAACACTGTAATGAAAATAATTTAAGTGAAAGAAATGAATTATGTATGTTTCTTGATTCATGAAATATTTTTCTGATGTAAATATTCAATGACTTTATATTTATATATATATTGAAACATGTAATTAATTTTCTATAATATTTTTTGTTAAATTTTATGTGTGAATATATTAAGTGTTACTAAGAAATAGAGTAATAATTTAATTATTTGGAGATATTATGTATAAAAAATGATTGATCAAAATATAACACTTATTATGATACCATATTTATAATAATAATTTGTAGTAATGATAATTAGATTATTGTTTAAGTAAATGAGATAATATTTATGTCTCTAGAAATAATTTCAAATTTAATGAAAGGGGGGTTTATGTTTTCATTGATAGAGTTTCCAACTTTTTTGTATTTATGAAATATATTAAATAACATGTTTTATTATTTATAGAGTCAAAAGAGTGTTAATTTTTAGAAAAATATATATTTTTATTAAAGGTTTTTGGCTATTTCATGTCATTAACATGTTTTAGGATAATATATGATCATTGTAATCACAAATATGGTATTTTACATTTAGAGATACCTACGTTTATTTAGGTTATTTATCTTCGTATATTTTAGAAACATAAAAACTATAATTCTTAATTTTATGTTTTTGAATTGTTTTCTAATAATATTTTCAAAGGGTTTTGTGGTTAACAATATATAGAATGGATTATATTGATCAGTGGAAATTAATAATTTTTTAATGTGTTATTTATCATATTTAAAATCATTTTATAATAAAATTTTTTAATAATATTTTGATATATGATTAATGAATTTAAATTATTTTATTTATCTTGTAAACTATTAAAATATAAGTTTTATAAGTATGTTAAATTCATATTGAATAAAAATATATTATTGTAAAAGATTATAAAGAATTTGATCGAATAACAAAAAAGTTGATATGGTTATTATTATTTGAAAATAAATCTACTAAGTATATTTTTTCATGTTTTATTTCTTTAATAAAAAATAATTTGTAAAATATATTTAATGAATATTTAAATAAAATGATATTCTTTTACCTTCTTTTTTGATGAATTGAGGCCCTTTTATCAAATCAAATATTTTTTATTTTTCATTCATCAACATTATAATGACCCCATTGTCAATTAATCCCTATTATTATGTGAGAACTAGGTTTCCCCTCCAAGCTTGTAAATTACTATCCCACCAATTTTATCGTTATATATAAATTGAGTTGTTTGTAATTAGTGTTTTCCTTTATTATTTGCACTTACAATTCTCAATAGATGTATTATTATCATTCCTTATGATGTCAGTTTTGAATAAATGTATTTTTATAGATTGACCCAATGAATTTTAATAAATAATTTCAATGGATTAATTTATTTACTTAGGGTATAAAAAATGTATTAAAATTTATTTAAAATAATAAAAATCATGATATCATTCATAACATGAAACACTTCACTTTAAAGATATTATGATAAAAAATAAAAAAATATATTATAAATTAGTGATTGAATTGATTGGATTGAATATGAATCAAAATATAATGGAATAATGTTTTAATTATATTAATTAATAAATAAAAATGGATCAACTGTTATGAAATAATAAAATTATAATTATTGATATTATTTTATCCATTAAAATATTTTTTCATCAAATAATATTTTTTTCATTTTTTGCGTTCCAATTATCCTAAATTTCATTATTATAATGAAATTTAATTTTATAAATTTATCATGGCTTTTGATATAATAAAAATAATAATTAATATAAGGTCAAATTTTTGTACTTTTATAAAATGAACGATATTTTAGCAAATTATCAAAATAGTAATTTTTCAAATGATGTCATTTCATTCTATTAAATCATTTAATTTACAAGTCTAGTTATATTTTATGTTTTTCACTAATGTTACATGTCAATTATTTAAAAAATATACTTGGTTAAATTTAAATTATTTATATTCATGATATTATTATAGGATAATTTTCTTGATTACAATAAATTTTTCTCAGAAATAATTATTCTATTATTTTTATGCATTTTTTAAAAACATTTATTTGTCCCATATATAGAGATTGAATCTTTATAAATATATAATATATTTGGAATCATGATGTAAATATTTGTTAATTATTTCCACTTTTATTCATTGTGAATAATAGTTATTGTAAATATGTGTGACCTCTGTATGGGTAAAGTATAAATAATAGTGTACAAAATGATATATGGAATAAAAATAAACAAATAAATTTACATAATTTCATTGAATGTGATAAAAAATACCATAGTCATCAAAAATTATAATATATGGAATATTGTAGCCATTTTATATTTATAATTATATTTAGATTATTTAATGTAATGAATATTCTAAAATGAAACTTTATAGACATTAATATCTCAATTTTTTTTATATAATTATGAATAGAGGATAACATCAGATATAAAAATATATTTTAATTATTTATTAATCTCTCTTATAATTGTAATATCTATTTAATTTTTTTAGAAAAAAAAGTTACAAACTATTCTTATGAAACACCATCAAAATAAATATTCAATTATTAAAAAATTGATATAACATATTAAAAAAAATTCAAATATAAATTTTGGATAAATTACCTAGTTATATTAATTTGTTGATAAATATTATAAATAATTTATTTGTGAATAAATTATTTTCATATTCTATTTTTTGAGGCATCATTATTGTCAAATGAAATGAGCCTAACAATGTTTTTGTTATTTATAGAAAATGCACTTTTAGGGAAATGTGGAAACCACGTTATATAATAAAAGTCCAAAATTAAAAATTTGGGTCCTTCTTAAAAATTCAAAATTATAATGGACCACCATGGGAACCAAATCCCACAAATTTCACACTACTGGAAAACTCACTGACGATGTCATCATCACAACACAATATACATCATCACACTGTTTCCATCCCCTCCAAATGTAAATCCTACCATCAACATGACATCATGTCAACAATGTCATCTGAAACACTACACCCATCGCCTAAGAGCACCACCACCATCAAAAACCATAAAAGAACATCATCCATCATCCACACTGTCCAAATTCCACACCAGAATGTTGGAGACAGTAAATTTTCATCCCCCAAAAAATTGGAAAACTACTAAAGAACAAGATCACAGTGCGAGAATGCTTAACACAGTTCTATTGACCCAAAAAAACAAAAACTTAACGAAAACCACTCCATAAATGCAGAATGGGTTCAACACAAAAAAAACATCATGAATATTGACCGTAGTTGAAGAAGAATTGAACCTTCATAGATTAAATAAGGAAAATATCTGAATAAAATCAAAACAACCTAATTATGAGGCCAAAACTTGAACGTCAAGGAAGAAGAAACACCGAGAAGGTTGCATCAGAGGCACCTTCGAACATCAAAAATAAAATCCCAAAACCCTTGAGAGGCCACTGCTCAATATATGACCATGAAAAGAGTAGTGAGACTTGATTTCATGGTAGATATTTTAATGGTAAAGAGCTCCAAATGAAGAAATCCAAGTGACACTGAAATCCTAGACGAATAAGAGAAAATTCTGACATAAGAGCATAGTGAAAAATAATAGACTGCTAAACCAAAAATACCATAACGTAAATGAATCATCACTCTAGATATGACCTGGAGAGGAACAATGGAACATGGCATCAGAGAAGGTTATAGTAGTCTGAGGCTTCCCCAAAAAACTCATTCGATTGAATCACTATGGAAGATGGAAGAACCAAAACATAATGAAAAACTTAATTCAAGGAGAGGCAAGTGGTTTGTATAGAGAAAAAGAAATGGGCTATAAGGAGCCTAACTGTTGCGAGAAAAACCTAGGAGGAACTAAAGGGATAATAATAAGTTAAAAATGAATATTTTTAAAATGCAAAATAATCAAATTATTTCATTTTTCTACCATATTCATCAATATATTTGAGTCTCCATCACTTTGGATGCATACTCTAGGATAGTGACATTATTATAGTTTAATAACTTAACAAATTCTAAGAGTTCACCAAAAATCAATTATTAAAAGGGCCCCATCCGTTATTATATTTTAAAATAATTTATCATTATTTTAAAAATCATTTCTAATTATATTATAAAATTCACTATATATAACTTTTAGCTGATGGTATTCATATAATTCCATTATAAGGGTCCAAATGATGGAATCTATAGGAATCATACTGATGAATAAGTAAATATAATACCTCGACTACGTTATTTTTTTCATCATTAACTTTATCTAAATATATCGTATTCAGTATAAAATATTATATTCAGTATAATAAAATGAATTAAATTTTATTCTTATTAGGAAACCACCTTTATTTTTTCGATTATCTATCATTATTGGAGTAAAAATAACCCTTACACGTACAAATGAAGTGTCATCTCGTTATAGAGATAGAAGTTTGTATCCTTTGACATATTTTATGTTTAGAAATTATATGGGTTTTATTGAATATAGATTATATTTATGACATAATTATTATTTTATAATTATAATATCATATCTACTTTCTTAGATTACTTTTATTCGTAAAACAGTCATGTTTTGTGTGTGTGTGTCCTCTACAACCTATACTAAGTGATGAAATTCATTTTTCATTTAAAAACTAAATATATTTTAATAAGTTTATATTTAATGAAAATATATAATATATATTATATAATAATGATTTTTTAAGATTGTATTATTAACTAGTATTTTTATATCAATATAAAAGTTAAAACAATGTTCATTCATACGTACAACATACAATCTCCATGAATAGTGAAATTCAAATTTATACCTCTAAATTTTATGGATAATAATTCATATGTTTATGTTGTATATATAAAATATTAATATGGTGAATAAAATTTTATATATTAGTGGAAAAATATTAAATTATAGGTATCAAAATCACCAAACTGAATTTATTAAGAAAACCTAAATAGTTCACACTTAGCAACAAAGATTACAATATTGAATTTTTATTAAATTGTTATTAAAATTATATATGTTTATCATATATGATAAAATATTAATGTAAAGAATTATATTATTTAAGTTTTGTATATTAAAATTTACTATATATGAGGTCAGAGTTATTTCGATGAATCTCAATCATGGGTAAGGGTTTATCATATAAAAGTGTTTTCTTTGAGCCATATTATTTTTTATACACCGATATTATTTTATGAGGTGAAATTCATACATGTTGACGGTTAATATATTAATTTTTTTATATTAATGGTTTTTAATTTTTAATTATTAATTATTTATTCCAGTGTCTTATGATTCAAAATTCCATAAATCCATTAGGGATTCTCATCTAAATTTTAGTTTTATGAGAATTCTTCTATATTCTCTAATTGATTCAATTATGCTGTGTAAATAAATACCAATAATGAGTTTCATAAATTATTTTTTAAAATTATTAGGATCTATAATATAGAATAATATTATCTATTTAATAAATTTAGATTCAATTCATTTAAAATTTACTAATAGTGTTAGTTCTTAATCTAATTATTTACTGAGATTTCTGATAAATATATTTTTAGTGTTGAAATATTATTTTCCAATCTTTCAAAAATATTATGATATATATTTAAAATATTTATTAACAGAGATAATAAATTTAAATTATTTTAAAATTTAATATGTAATCAATGGAATGAAAAAAATTTCTATGTAAATAAGACATTACTTGTTAATTTGTTAGTAAGTTCTTTTTCATACATAAACTCAATTTCTAAATATGTGTTCATGAATATATTTACAACTGTAAAATTATTTTTTAAAGAAATTATTACCAATTATATACTTTTTTCAAAATTAATTGTAGGTAATATCATTGTCATGTTCTAAATGTGGTACATTTTCAATTTTTTCTGAAAACGTGTAATGAATCATATTTTTAAAATAAACAACATTAATAGTATTTCCTTATATATTATGTATTATTAAGTTATAAAATAAATGATTAAAACAAAATAAACCACAAGAACCTTGTTTTTATGAATGAAACCTAAAGTATCAAAACCAACTTTAGTATAATCTCATATAACATTAAGTACGACATCACAAATATTGAAGAATATAACATATCACCCATATCAACATGATGTCGGTTGTCCATTTCATATTGAGGAACATCCTATGTTTTTCCAAACTTCCTGATGTATATGAAAGACTATCCTAAATAGAATTAATTTAAATTAATATATCATGATCAAGTACCCACTTCCATTATGTAATTAATAATCCATTCCCCATGAATCTAGTATAACAATACTTCTTATCCTTAGGAATCTTGTGACAATTCATGGTACCCCACAACGATCATATACAATGCATCATATCTTCAAGATATACATAAACAATGAAAAATTTCCTCATTTTGATATTTAAAAATTCACCAATTCCTCTATATTCATATTGAATTATCTATAGAACCAAGAAAACTAAAATAATATCTCCCAATATAATCTAGGGACTGTGAATAATATCATCAAGTAGTATATAAAAACATTGTGAATCCTAATTTTATGTATTTAGAAAATTATTTATTTATATATTATATAAAAATGATTTCCTAATTTTTTTATGGTAATTGGTGTTTCATGATACTTTGAAGGATTTCATGGTGTCACATGGTTTGAGAACGATTATTAGAAACTGTGAAACACCTATAAGAAATTGTGCAAGAGAAAATAGTGGCAACTAGGAAGGCACCTAATTGTCACCTGATTTTTGAAAATTTTGATGGTAACCAGGAGAAATCATTAAAATTTTGATAATTGTAATCTAATGGATGGTTCATGATTTTTCAAAACCTTAAGGACAATTGTAATGACCAGTAATCCAACACTTTATCTTGTTGGATGAAATGGTTTGTTAAGAGACCTCATGCAATACTACCATTATTCGAGAGTGTCCTTAAAAGATAGAGGTGTTTCATAGGTTATTTGGAGAGACTATACACCCTGGTATAGTTTAACATAATTTTAGAAATAAACAATTTAAATAACATAATTAGAATAATAGAAATGAAGAAATAGAATAAAATATTTCTGGGAAATTAAAGGAGGAATAAATAAAATAATATTAAGAACTCTTTTAATGACTTGAGAAAATGTATCTAATAGTAAAAAATAAAATAATAAATAAAAAAATCAATATAAAAATGTAATCTCAAAATACTGTGATACTTATCCCCATGTTGATTCCATCTCCAAACTCCATCCTATCTAGTAAGGTCACAAATCATAAAAAAGATCTTTTACCCTTTTCCAATCCTACTTCAATGTAACTGTCTTCGAAATAATAGGATAGACCAGGTAGTGTATGAGTATAAATTAGTTGGAAAACATGAACAGATATAAATATAACCTTTCATACTAGTAAAGTATGAAATAAAAATGATAAATGGTGGGATTAATTAATCAAGTAGTAAAATATATAAAACATTATGCTTTGATAACCTAAAAAATTTTCTATTTGAATGTAGAACCATCATTTCTACCAAAATTATATAATGTTTGTAAAATAACCCAAATATGTTTTGAAATCCATAATATAATCATTTTTTTAGGATGGAGGAGGATAAATACCATGTATGGAATGTCAAATAATCCACACAACACCTTTAAAATATTTTTGCTAAAAATTACATTGGGTGTGTCTCATTTATATGTCTTGTATTTATTTTTAGAGGGATACAATGAAAAAGGTATTATCTTAGATTATATTTAACCGTATCGACTATTACATTATGAGTAATTTAATTTCAAGATATATAATATTTTATGTCATGAATAATTTTATGACTAGTAACAATTCATGACCTATTTCGGGCATAATTTATTTGGAATGTAATACAATTACGTATCAGTTAAATGTTCTATAGTTAGTTTTTCAGACCAAAATCAAAAAGTAGCTTCAAAATCCTCTGATGTATTCTAATTAATGGAAGGACCATATATACCCATTTAACATGTTTATATATATATTAAATTAGTTAATAATAACATTAATCTCTTGTATTTATGTAATTTTCCCAAATGGTATCTATGTATCCAAACAAGATGTGTCTACTTTGGTTTAAACAAAAATACATAAAGTAATGTGTACCTGAAAAATGGAGGAATCTTAAGAGATTCTGATTATGTAATATGTAACCCCAAGATCCTCAAGGAATCATTTTATGGGTCTCATAAAACAAATTCTTCGAGAATTCTTGCATATCATACACCCTCACCCATGTCTCATTCTGAACATGCCCATTCTTCCACAACACTTGAAATAATGGAATTTCTCAAACATCATGAGATACCTCAAAATAATCCAAAATACGTATCATATTCTTATAAAAGGACGAATCAATAAACCCCAACAATCCTCTAAAACTACAACAAGATAAGGGTCAGGATAATATCTCCAAAGTTGTGGCTTGTGAACCACGCCGTGAATGAAAATATAGTGATGTTGAATGACTAATTAGTATTCCACAATAAGAACCATATCCACTATAATAATAAGAATAAAAAATTGGTTTTGGATTTACCTATTCTTGGATACGTCATTGTCCCAAACTGGTAGACACTTAGTGGATAACATGATGAATGACATCAAAGTAAGAAGGTCATTTGTTAATGATATATATATAGGATTTGTACTTACTAATTGCGGATAGTAACATCTTCCTAATCAAATGCACCTCATCTGATGTATACTACTTGAGACTAGGCCCAAATTACACTATCTCACCATCTGCCATCCAACAATGAGATAAAAAAATTCTATCCATAAAAATCATTGAATATTCCTAACTAGATCAATTCATAGAGTCTATTATAATATGAATACTCTACAAGTGTCATGTGATACTTCTATAAAACACCTATATGTAAAAAATAGGAACATTCTATATCTTTTTCCACTTGAATTTTCTACTCAAATCAACCATCTGTTTGAGGATGGTACTTCATACTCAAAAATTTCTATACTCCTAGAGCCATATAATGATGCTTCCAAAAATAAAATTTTAAATGATGAACTATATCAAAAATGCCACTATATAGATAAAAATTCATCCAAACTTTCACCTACATGTAATTAAAATGGATGTAATAAAATATAAAGGTCTCCATGATAGGATAAATGTGGGATACCATATTCAATAAAACAAAAATAACCCATACCATGTCATTCTTATTAACTTTCCTAGGTAATCCTATCAAAAAATCAGTTGTGACTTTGTCAAATTTAAAATAATTTACAAGAAAATGATTAGAAATAATAGCTAGCCTCTAATGCTAGACACTAACCTATTTAAAGGTGAATATCATTCCACAAGTCCTTCTACCTTATTCTTCATTCCTAACCAAAATTACTGTATATAGAGATTATGATAAATCTTTTTTAAACTAGGTTGTAATATCCATATTGAATCATGAATTTTTCTCATAATATCCTCATTCAAGCACATAGGAACCCAAACGATGTCATTGAAAATAAGTGAACAATTACATCCAAGTTACCATCCTTATGGAGTCTCCCAAACATATAATTTTTCACTCGTATCAATGTACTCTTGTCCTGAATCATCCCAATATTAGATGTTGAAGTCAGTACTAGTATCCAAGGATACTCAAGAAAATCTAGATTCTTATTTTCAAAGATTACCCCCATATTCTACACATCGCCTTATTCTTAAAATGCCTCTTTTTTAATCATTCGAGTCAATAAACCACCAATGATATTTTCCAAACCTCATGTATAATCCAACATTAAGTCAAATGAGTTTAGATACACCACCCATATCCTCTGCTAATGTTTTGGGATCCACTAAGAAATGATGTATTATAGGCTCTTATGGTCCGTGCATACCAAAAAACACAAAACCGTGACATTTTTCCTCCAAAGTATCAGGTCGTGTAGTGGGACTACAAAATATAATATGTTATTTTGATAAATCCCCTCATGCATTATTTTCACTCTAGATCCATAATAATCCATTAAATCCTCCTAAATCATAATTTTTATGAGCCCAACATCATATGAATCACATAACAAGGTATATGTTTATCCTTACACATGAAATTTGAGGATAGGTGATGTGGTAGTCCTATATTTCAGCCCTTGGAAATATTTCTTAGAAGTATTCGACAAACAAAACTCCAATCCTATCATGCTTAGTAATTACATATATGAATCAAGGAAGGAAAAAACTTGGGTAAATAATATATAATAACTTTTCTGAACAATAAATATCTTAATATCAAATAAATTATTGGGATACTCCCTGGATACCATAAAATTAATATTTCTATGGTTCCACATACACTATATCCTCTAAAATTACATAATATAAGAAGCATACTTTATCAATATTTAAAACCATTTAAATTTTCTTGAATATATCTGATTATTAGTATATGTATTCAATATAATTTTAAAATTATGGGAATGATAATCTTTTAGCTAAAAGTACAATATGATTTGATGGAAAAACCACTAGAAATGGATCCAAAAAATGATGAAAGATGTGATTCATCAAGCCCATGATGAATTATAATGTTTTGGGATAACCAAATAGAATCAATAAAATCTCATACCATCCCTAAAAATAATAAATGAAGCCCAATATATCTGATGGACTCACTATCAACTCGTGGTATCACGAACACTAATCAGTTTTATAGAATAGTTTACCACCACTCACCTGATCAATGATCTCATCAAATCATTGAAGGGGATACAATTTCATCACTATCATCTGGTTCAATACCTAATAATCCATACATATTAAGAAATTCACATTATCATTTATGGATAAATCAAATAGAGAACCCCATGAATATGTAATGGGAGATATGAATCCTTTATATACAATATATTCCAACTGAACTACCAACATATGATGATCTACTAGTACCACCCTATATAAAGGTATATAAATAGGATCTACTCCTAGAACCAACTCAATTAGGATTATGATATCATTCCTAAGAATAAATTCATTTAACATGATAGAAAACACATCATCAAAATGGTTTACCATTATAGGAAATGAATTTTATTTCATTAAAACGTTATCTATATCATTTTAGGTAATATATTTCATAATAAAATGAAATATATGTTCTATAGGTCGTAAATGAAAAACATGAAGATCCCACTCACCTAGGTGTGTGTATCTACCTGATTCAAGTGAAATAAATTTAAATTTCCACCAGTAAAATTTGAAATGATCATGGTAAAAAACATTCCAATATGTACTAATAAATCAAATAAAATCCTATATTCTTTATAATAGAAGGTTACAAAAAATGTTAACCACCAATATGTAGAGAACATGTCTTCCATGAATTAAAATTATTTGATCATAATTCAAATGTTTTTCCTAAGGTTAATAAACCACCCGATATTTCCACATACATTAGAACCTTATTTAAAAAGAAAATGATAAAAATTATTATGATGAAACCATAAAAAAATATTCTCTTATGATACATGAATCATACATATGATAGTAGAAGATCCTATATCCACACTACCTAATGTTTTTTGCATAATCTGTAGAAACCAGAAACCCAACATGGTGTTGTCTCATGACTCCCCAATATATTCCCAATACCAGGTATTATCATTTTTTACTAGGGTACCACATCCTGTTCCTCTATTATAATATACTCTTGAACTCAAACATCTTATCTATTAAGGAGGAGTTGAGTCCATTGAGGGCTATTCTACTTCTCCAGATAGACTGACACTACTCTTCTACTAAATTACACTACCAAAACCACTAGAGGTGGCCGATCCTACAACATTCTCAACACTCTATAGTGTGGTATAGAAAAAGTTTTCTTTTTTTTTTGTACAAGATTTAACACTAAAAACACTATAATGAATCATGTTTCAGAGGTAATTTCCCTCTTCCCTAACTAATTTGATCTCCATTTCCCTAAATAAAACTATAATTGAGACACTTCTTTATATTAGAATAAGAGATAAGAGTTATTCATACTATAGCATCCTTTTAGCGACATGGGGCCTCGGTGAGACTCCCTTCTATATAGAGTGACTGATTCATCACATCATAAAAACTGTTCAGACAAAAATATTTCATATGTGAACTAATATCGTTGAGAAGACAATAACGAAAACATCTCCCACTAGAGGTATCATTAGTAAATATAGATATAGAAGTGTGTTTCATTTTAGTTAAATGTTATGAATAGTTATGAACTAATATTTCCGCTATGTCAACCACAAGAACCAATGGGCCTCATCATCCCGTATGATCATTTGTGAAAATGGATCCAGAAAAACATGCCAAATTACCTCCCTGATAACTAGTTTTTCTAATAGTATTTATCTATAATGTCACATTAATTATTGGTAGGCTCATGAAGCATATATCCCTCATGATTAAACCACCTATATGTGGGTGTCTCAAGATGCATAAGAATTATTTGGACTAACTCAATTATAAACTCACCTTTTTGGGGTCCTCCATCACTAGTGAATGTAGGTGGATACTATTTCTGGAACTCTCTCTTCAACTAATACATTGATGGAATGGTATGTATTGTATCCATTTTTATGGATCGAATAACCCTATAAAATCTATCATGATAGTGGATAACCATATGATCCTCCATATCAATTGTAATAATAGATTTAGATATGTTATCATCTGGATTATTTCCATCATATAGTTTCTCAAATCAATGGTGATGAAGATTCACATTCTCTAAAAGGCAAACAGACTCCTTGTAACAATGGATGTATCAATAGCGTCAAACACAACAAGTGATTACAATAATTATCCACAACTCTAGATCACTCTAAAAATATATTACTAATGTTTTATCCTTAACAATAGTCTATTCCATTACATATATTAGATATAATAGGTATATCATACAACATTTCATATAGAAAAATATATAAACAATTAAACAAATATGTCCCTATCAATAAAAATAAATTTCAATATATAGATATATCCCACTATGCCTCACATGATTCATACAGAAAACTATCATGCCACACCATAACATAAGAAAGACTCTAAAAAAACCATAACCTAATAACACTAAAAAACATGTGAATCACCTTGGGTGAATAAATATCAACAATATGATGAAAATTAAATAAAAAACAATTTGTTCCTAGGAACCTAGATTTTCCACTGTAAATGGGTTAACAACTCCCGTACAAAAGCTCAGTATCATGTCCCAATACATCCTAGTGTGCATTATAATTTCCAATAACATTATATATGTATAAAACAAAAACATTCTCCTTTGAAACTATATTGTAATGTCACTTGATATGGAATAATATCATAGAGAAAAAAGATTACAATTAATAGATATAAATTGCACCATCCTATAGTCTAGAGGCTGACGACTACCAGCCATGGTATACTCATTATTGTTTTGAGACTATACCCCTGAGTATATAGTTACAAGTAATTAGAAACAAAAAATATAAAATACATTATTTGATTAATAGAAAATGTGAAAATGTATCTCATATCAGTGTGAATTTTAATGAAGAACAAATAAATCAATTGTAATAAACATGGAAATAAAATTAAAATATGTTTATAAATTTCAAACATTAAAAATATAGTAAAATAATTTAGTAGTCACAATATAAACACCAAATCCTCCAGTCTTGAAACCAATATTACTCCGATATCCAACCTCCAACCTATACAGAATGAAAATAATCTACTGTAATACCTATTTCCCTTGTGGAATCCTACATCCATGTAATCTTCTCGAGTACTAAACACCACCTCGAGTTGGGAGTGAGAATAACTCTGTGGGACAACATGACCAGGTCTAAATATTATTAGTATTATTATAGGTTTATAAATTAATATGATAAAAATGTGTATTAATAAGTAAATAAATTAAATATATGAATCAACCTACTTTTTATCCCTACCAAATTTTATCTGAGCTTATCGAATAATAATTTTAATAATCAACCATATTGCCATGGTAGGAGCACTCAAATATGATTTAAACACAAAAAATATAAATTTAAACATGGAACTAGCTTGTTCCCTCTCAATATATGCATATTATAATGGAAATGAGATGACATTGGTATATTCAATCATTTCATCATAGTATTATGCATATATTTCTCAATATAATAATTATAGCAAGGGATTGGTTATTTCCCTCTTAGTATAATAATTAAATCATGGTAATGGGAATATTCTACTAAATATAATCAGTACATCATGAGACTGGGTAGATCCCAATACATATAATCATTACTAAATGGGACTATGCATAGACAACTCAATATAACTATTAAATCATGGTTCTAGATAGTTCCCACTCAATATTATCATTAGAGCACATGTCTGGGCAATAAATACTTAATATAATCCTTACATCAAAATAATCTAACAAGTCATAGTTGTATGTATATCAAAATTAAAATCATACATATCAATGTTTTATTATGAAAATTATCATATATCCTTCAATGTTACATCATTTAAATCCAAAATCATCAAAATTCATAATAATTGTGAATAATATATTACCTAGGTATTCTATATCAGGTATTGAACTTCAGTCTCATTTCACGAAAAACACACTTTAAAACATTAGAAAAGTTATATGAATCAGGTTTTCCCCACCCATCATGTATCTATAATCTTGTTCATGAAAATTGGATCGAATAGGATTCCAAATAATAATCCAATTATTCATTCATAATAATATATATGCATGTTGGGTTGAGAAAATTATAATATTACACATAAATTATAATTTATCACACCATGGGGTTAATATTTAGACCCCATGCCTTGTTATAAAGATTTAGAAATTCCAAAAAGGGTAACACCAATTGATTTGAAGGAAGGAATAATCATGATATGAAACCTAGATAAATAAATCTCATTATTAATATCAAACACAAATGTATTCCATGGATTCCACAAACCTAATATATAGAAATGGAAGAGGAATGGGAATATAAAGGCAAATAATCAACATTCATTGATAAAAAAGGATATATATAATGGATACAATGCTTCTAAAATCTCATGGGATATACCTTATGGTCTATATGGGGAATGATTTAATGGATGGAATGAAAAAATAATCTATATAATACCCTTAATATTGTTGTTTACTTATTACCTTTTGGGTTACTCATTTACACATCATGTATTTAATTTTGGAGAGATACATCGACAGACTCATTTCATCCTATTATATCTATCCCAACGAACTATCACATTATATTTTATTTAATTGGAAAATGCCTAATTTTTTTCATGCCCTGAAGAAGTTCATGGCTTGTAACCCTTCATGAATTTTGAACGACATATATTAAATTTAAAATAATACATTTACATGATATTTAAATGTTATATAGATAATTTTCAATCCAAAATCAATAAAATGAACTGATCCACAGCCAAATCATTGAAATACATTGAATACCCTATTAAAACTATTTAAAATGATTATATTCGAAATCTAATAATTCATAAAAATATACATCGCATGGGTTCAAGAACTTTTCCCAAAAAAGTTAACTCTATATCCAAATAGGACATAGCCTCCATGGATAAAAAAACTAAAATTTAATCTTACCTATGTGAAAATGAGATCTTACACCAACCATTTTTGGGGTGGAGAAATAGAGTATCACCCACATTGTTGGAGAATTATTATCCAAAATGTGTATTTTAAACGAGTGGAATAAATTCACACCTCCAAATTTTTTGACCTAAATCAACATAATACCATTAAAACACAGTTTTTCCCCCATTATTAAAAAGAATGATTTTGTTTTAATCTTAAGGCATTTAGGGGATATCCTATTAGTTTAAATGTGATATGTATGTGAATGAAACTATATTATAGTCCCAATTTCATCATTAAGGGAACGTTATTAGACTTTTTTCTTTGGAATCATCTCATTTTCATTCCCAAAAACAGAATTCAAATCCTCTATTGATAAATGAATTTTAATGTATGAATGTATGAATATTTTTTGGTAGTATTAAGAGAAGGAAAAGTGGTG
Source organism: Viscum album (assembly GCA_963277665.1). NCBI lineage: Eukaryota > Viridiplantae > Streptophyta > Magnoliopsida > Santalales > Viscaceae > Viscum > Viscum album. The sequence goes on from OY728157.1 coordinate 1,005,911,298, forward strand.
TGTGGTAATATCTAGGGAATATTTGTGTCGTTATTAATTTTCACTAATAGTTGTGAGGTAGGTGGATTCTCTCTTAACTCTACTTCTTCTAAACATTAAATTTTATCTTCATATAAATACATTTATTTATATTATTTGGAAATTATTATCTGATTTATACTGGATACCTCTATTTTTTGGGAAATTTTAGATATTTGATGGTTTGTGGAAAATTATTATAAATGATAATTTTAAAATGAAAGCTATAAAGTTATGTAAATGTGCAGATTCATGGAAGATGAATGCCAAAATATATTAATTAATGAATGGTTAATGTGAATTATTATGAAATGGATTTTTGGAATACATGGTTGGTGCGAGTTAATGATTTTTAGTTTACCCTAAATATGGTTCATGTAACATTGTGTTACATGATAGGTTACCCTAGGTAATGGGAATGTTCCATTAGGGAAAAAATAAATTTAAAATATAGTGATAACATTATTGGTGTATATAATATGATTTTAAATATGATATTATTATATGTGAATGCATGTTCTTGTGTATGTTGAATCATGTATTATGTATTCTAAATGAGATGATAAATGTTTTAAAGTCTTGTTTTGATCTTATTATATGGTAAAATATTTGGTATTTGATATTAACTATTTTTAATTATTTTAAAATTAAATATATATTTTTATAACAATAATATTCAAAGTGGAGTGATTTAGGATTTCATTATAGAAATAATAATTAGTTGAGGCTCACCATGAATATATGAACTATATATAAATTTTAGATTTCATATATCAATACATAAAAAAGGAAATATATATCAATTATTTATTGATTCTTCTTTATATCATAAGAGTGACTTTTCAGGTTTTAGATTGCTGTATTATGGTAGTTTTCAGTTGGAATAATTTAGTGTTGTTAGTTTTTGGTGACTTTGGTATTCCTTTTGTGTTTCAATGGATTTAAAATGGTACTTAGATATGGATGTTTTCTTAATTATGTATTGAGTTTTATTTTTGTACTCAATCATAATGTAGTGATATTTTTGTTTATTTTTATCTCTCTTGGGATGTTTATTGTTAAATGGAAAATCTTCCACCAATTTTTTATGATTCTATTAAATTTTATTTCCATTATGGGGTGTCTTGGGGATTTAATCTCTGGCATAGTAACTCCTAATACCTCTTCCAATGACAATGAGTTTGAGGAGGGATATTACAAATTTTGTAGTTTTCTTCTATCACTAGATATATGTTGTCATTAGTCCTAGAGTTATATATTTTATGGATCATTATATGTTATTATATCATTGGGATAGTGTAGAGAAGATTGATTTTCAAAACATAAAATGTTATTCATAAATAGTTGTAGTGAGAATATTTTTTTTGAATATAAATATAGTGGGGAAATTTTTTTTTCATGAGTGGTTATGAAACGTCATATTTATTTGTCGCATTATTATTATCGGTTTACCCAATGAGAGTTTATTGACATCAATTAGAATTATGACATATAATTAAGACATCATTGTTCATTATTGTGTAAATAATTCTTGGAAATCATAAAATTGAATTTAGTTTGAGAATTATTGAAATTATTTAAAAAAATGTGATTTTGAAAAGTATAAATGGTTCTATTTATAAATTGTTTTAAATGGATTATTGTGGATAAACCCGATGGTTGAAAGAATTTTGGTAATAAACAAAAATGTTGTTAATCATATCATCTAATCATTCAGATAAAAGTGAGAGATACTAAATGTTTATTGTTTTTTTATAATGAATGACACAAGGTAGGTATCTTAAGAACCACCTAGAAGAGGCTATTGATAATATGGTTTCCCTTAATTCACATGTGAGCTAATAGTTTTTCTGTAGATTTTTCTAGTATTTTTTATCCATAGATAGGGGGAACAAATTTATGGACCAATTCAAGTAGATCATTTTGTTTTTATCAAGTTGAAAAAATATCTCTCACCTTTTCAGGGGATTCTAAATAAAAAAACGTAGAAGAGTGGTATATTAAGATGAATAGAATCATTTATTTCATTATGGAACCAACAGATCTAAATGATAACAAGGATATATATATATATATATATATATATATACTGGAGGATATTTCATGCTAGTGGTGGGATTTTATTGTTTTGGGAAAATAAGATCTTGGAATGTAATAGAAGAATTTTGAAGAAAATATTAAAAAGATATTCAATCATCATATGTTCATATTTAATAAAAACCATACTTTTTATATAGATGTATGATATTCTCTTAGTAATATATTATATATAAAAATTATAATTTTTTTTGGTTTTTAATTAGATGTTACAGAATGTGTTTCATTGAAAGAAGATATTTTCTTTTTAGGCATGAAACTAGAAAATTTTTCATTAATTACAATAATTTTTATAATTTTTTTATAGAGATGGTAAATACATAGATGATGGTATAAAGACACATTATAGTTAACATTATAGGAGGAATCATGTTCATTCTATTGTTAAGACGTTGGAAATCTAATTCTAGAAATACGTGTATGAGGGTAACTTATTTATAATTGGGTGTTATATCAAAAAATAGATTTTGGATTAGTAAATATTTATCCTTTTGCGATAATTATATTTGGATGTTTTATATGAGGTTATTTTAACCATAATAATAGAGATTTTGTTATAAAAATGACCATGTCACAACTACATCAAAATAGACAACATTCATCGCTACTGTCACAATTATCCAAGGTTAGGCTCTAGCAACACATATAATTTTTCATGGGAAAATTATGATTTAATGATAAGATTATATGTAACACCCCAAAAAACCATGATACACTTCCTTTTAAAATAACTCAATAGCGTGTGATGTACGCCACATAGAGTTCATGTGCATAAAGACCTATCAAATTTGCCATTTAAATTTTTTTTATGGATAATATTAACCAAAATTTAAATTTTAAATATATCCCAAATAATTTTACCATTGATATATTTTTTCATATACATAATATAATGTCAAATTAAATATGTCAGATAAAAGAACTATTTTTCATGAAAATCTATTTTTTCTAATTTTGTGGGGATACCTTTTTTAATCCATTAAATGAAAATTTGATATATTAGATTTTATGAAATTAAATTCTTCTATAGAAGTGGGATATAAAAATATAATTTGGATAAATTGTTTGTAATTTTTACGATAACTTTCTAATTTTTACGAATAGTGAAATGTAATATATTTTAATTAAAAAAATTATAATATAAATAATTTATTGTATAAAATTATACAAATGAGTTATTTTAATGTATAAATATATTATATTTTTATCATTTAATATAATTTAGGTCATTGGATGTATTTTCACTTTTAAATTGGTTATAAACCCAGGTCAATATTTTGATAGTTTTTATTTCCTAAAAACATGCTTTTTTGTATTGAAAATGAGAATTAATTTTAAATTAATTACCAAAGCTTTTTTGTTTTGAATTTTGAATAATTTATTCCATAATTTAAATAAGAAGTTCTAAATTGTGTAAATATTGGTCTTCTATTTTTGGACATTATAAATAGAAACTTTATTAATTTTTTAAATTTACCATTGTTAAAGGGTAAATCTGGTCAATAAGTGCGACAAAATTATATTATAATAAAATTAAACTACCTTAAAACATGCCCAAATATTATATTATGAGATATTTACAACCATGGGATTCATAATTTAGAATTTGGGACTTCATGGAGCCACCTAGATGTGAAAATTACATTTTATTATAATTAATATAATGTATAGAAAAATACAACATAAAAAATGAATATTTCACTAAAAAATTTATATGAGGGTATATAATTGATCAATTCGACTACATATAGTCATTAAAAATATAAAAATATTTACTATATCATTATATTTTTTATAACTTGTTGACATAACATAAATATATTTTTTATGACACAATAATGATGCAATATCTTCCTTATTAATGAAATCATCAAATAAATGATTTTATAAATATGAAAATAAATATAATTTATATGTTTTTATTCCATCCAAGACTTCATAATGTTATTATGACTTTTTAGGGATGATTTAATGTATTTTTTTAATGAATAATGTTGATATGACATTCACAATGCCCAAATAATAAATTGTGTCAAAATGGTCATAATTGAGTTTTAATGAAAAAACTTCTTTATTAGATAATATAATATTTCCGAATAGAAAATAATCAGCCAATGAACATAAATAATGATAGATATGTCATTAATGAACAACATGAGGTTCTCTTGGAATTTTATAATATGTTACTAACAATATTTTGTATGAATGCATGAAGACACGATAAGAGTTACACTATTTAACTAAGGGTTATATCTAAAATATAAGGTTAACATGGTGACCCAGTCATGTCTAAAAAATATTGTTTGAGAGGATTTCGACCCATCTCCACCTTCTCTTATAAATAATTCATTTCATAGCTCTTATAAACTAAATATAATTTTACAATAGAACAATATTTCAAGATTTCTAATGTTTCCCCACCTCTCTTAAAAAAGGGTACTTCCCCTTTTCTTAAATTCACACATCCAAAGACATTTGGATCATTCAAACCCTTACCAAATCACTTACCAACTACCCTCAAATCATATTACAGGCCATAATTTGATCAGAGTGACATCCTATGGAGCCCTTTTGTTCAAATCAAAAGAAAGTCCCAAAAGAAGAGGTGATTATTTTATCACCTCTTTCAATGATCTTTTCTTCCAAAAATATCTATTTCTCTATAGTTACTATACTGAAACAATAACTACAATCCATTCTACATTCTTGAGATGTTATTAAAAATATTTTATGGCTATATTCAATATTATATTGATCATATTGGTGAAATATTCACCATTCCTGCGTACATACGACATATATTCTAAATATATATGATATACAGATTATTTTTTATATTCTAGACGTATTTAAATCACGATTTAAGTGATATTATCAAGAATAAGAAGTTAAAATATATAAGATAAAGAAAGTTATTATTACCCTAATTTCGAAATTATAATGGTAATTAAAATTATATGGGTCGTATAAATTCATAATCAAAACATATGTGATTTCATAAATATTAATATGGTTCTAGTATAATTAAATAACAAATTATGGTCATTATATAAAGCGTTTAACGTACACATGAATAATGGAATGTATAAGGTAAGGGTTAATTCCACAATCTCATTATTATCTGATATTATTTATGTGTTAGTATTTACTGAGATATATTTATCATCCATGAACATGTTTTTTAAAATGTTTTGCAAAAAGAATATTTTAATTTTTTATGGATTTAAATCATAATATATATCATCAATTTTTTTATTTAAAATATTTATTTGTTCAAAATAATATTAACTAATGTCAATGTTTTCAAAATGAATTTAAGTCTTTATTTATATGGATATGATTGTTTTAAAATATTAATTCCATTCATAAAATTCAATGTGGTATGGGCCACATTGATAAAAAATCACTTTTAAGTGAATTCCTTTATAAATTGTGTGACTTTTAAATAATTCTCTCAAAAAGGGATATTTTTCTTAAAGAGATATATTAATAATTTTAAACTATATCAACATCATTTACAAGATATTATTCATTATTTTGGATGACTTATTATTCTAAAATCTTCATTATTGTATTTAATGAGTTGTGATATGTTTGATTATTGATGTACTATTTTAACACCATTCATGATTTATGGATAAAGTATTGACATATTGTATGCAAGTTATAATATGAATGATTAGGTTATGATTCACCCTTTTCATATGAAGAGTGAATTCGACATAGTAAGTGATGGGTGAGGCCACTTATAGCCCCTATATGTATCAGTAGTTCTAATGAGACAAACTAGTGTCTTGTCAGAAGTCATTGATAGAATATTTGTAAATGGTCTTGCAATAATGGATTGATGTAGTAGTTATTATGTCTGGAATAACACATTATGTCCTTATGAAATTAGTTATCACATGTTATTATTTGATTAACAGAACATCCATGTGCATGTTTATATACTAATGTTTAATTTATTTTATCTATATTATATTCAATTTTATTTTTAAATAATTGGTTTTTTATACATCGTTCTTTAAAATTTTATACCTTCCGTTGAATTATTTACACGTACTGAGCATCTGATCTCACCCCTTTCTTATGTTTTATTTTCTCAGGATTCATAGAAGTGTAATATGAGTTATAATCGAGGTTATTCTATGGGAATAATGACATTATCAAAGGATAATCTATGTTTTATTATATGAATTTAATTTTAATTACAAATTATTGTATGTAATATATTTTCCATGACTGCTAAACAAATCGTCCATTCGAGACATGATTCCATGTAATCATGCCAATGTATTAATATAATGCACCAGATTCATCCATCTGGGGTTGGGTCGGTGTAGTTTGTATTATAGAAAGTTTAGAAATAACCTTGGAAAAAGATTTAGAAAATTTAGATAAAGGGTCATATTTCTAAGATATACTTTGATAATAATTACAAAGAACCCTGTAGAATTTTTTTAAAGTAGGTATTATATGGACATTTGAAGCAGTACATCCCCATATAGATACTACATGTGGATCTGGTTCTAGAACTGATTTACCATGGTGTAAAATCACTGACAATGTATTTTGAGCTTGACACATGGTAACATTTTATACAAATACGGGCCTTACTGGGCACATCTTTGAAACCCTAGGGGATTTCTTTGGATAATTCATATATTCATTATACACCATTATGTAATATTTATGAGTAGATATCTCCCCAAAAAACACATATTTATGATTTTGGATTTAATATTCATAATTTTTCTATTTATGTAATGTATTTAACTAGTTTGGAAATTGAAATAATGATTATTAACAAAATATAGTTTATTGCAATATTTTTAAATGGATCTTAGTAGATGAAATGGATATTGAATCAATTCATGTTATCCATGTAAGGATTTTCTTCATATGCAAGAAAATGATAGTGGAGTTGGTGACAGAATTGTAACTAAACATCTTACATCCATACTAGGTCAACTGACTAAGGTTATGAATAATAACAGTACCCATATAGAGAATCATTCACCACAATGCAGAGGATCTACATTACACCACTTCATGATAAAAAAATCCTACAAATAACAATTCGAATACAAATGATTTTGTAGCTAATAAGTGGGCTTGTTCCTTAGAGAAAATATTTCTTACATTAGGGAGTAACGAGAGGGAAAAAGTTGTTATGGAAGTCTATCATCATTCAAGAGATTCATATCAATTGTGGTCATTGATTCAATACACAATGGAGGTTTAAGTACAATTAAACTCATAATGAATGGATTTTAATGATCTTATCCTCGAGAAATACTATCTTGTGAACATTGAGCTAATTTGGAAAGAAAATATCAAAGTCTAGGATAAAAAGATGATGAGAATATTGAAATGTATGAGGATAACTTCACAATGTTATCAAGGCATGTTGTAAACTAAATACATAACCCAACATGTAATACTGCTCTATTTTGTGATGGGTTAAAAACATTCCACAGATGGGAATTGGTCTCACAATATTTCCCATTGTACGAACATATAGTACCATGTTCTATCATGATAGAAATGGAATTCTCTCTGTCTTATGACATTAATTTAAAGTAACAGAAGAATAGAATGAAGGAGAAAGGGAAAGATAAATGGGAAAAGGGAAAGAATAATTTTACCTTAAGTAATAAATGAGGGATGAAACACGCTGGTTCTTGCCCAAAAGGAATGGGAGTTTGTTACAAACGTGGAGAAAAAGGTAACCATGATCCTGACTAGATGGGGAAAAAGAGGTTTCCAATGATCATTGAAAAAATTGCAATTAAAAAGAACATTATGTATTTATTTTCCAAATCTTCATGCTAATATATCATAGAAAAAGAAAATAGATCAAGGTAAATCTTATGTTGTTACTAAAGACAAAGTGGAATAATAAATGTAATTTTTTTGTATTTACAAATTATATTCTTGTTATAAGACGAATGTGAAATATATTAAGAAGGTAAAACAATAATGTTTTTTTTCATTAATTTTCTGATATGATAAAGGAAATTATATATTAAAAAAAGTGAAATTAATAGAATCATTATGTTTATTGGGGAATAAAATGTTACAATTGATTTTAGAAATTTAGAGACCTTTTATAGAGAGTTTTAATAGGCATTCGTTGGATAACTCAAAATGGTGGAATGAATTAAGATGGACATTAGAAATTATTGTTTAAGGTAAAAAAAATTCATAGTATTCTTTCTAAAATGTAATAATACTATTGTTATTGAAAAAGGACAACCTTCAGGTCGAGAAATAACAAATCGCATCAGACAAAACTATGGGAACCAAAACCACAACCAATGTGTGACAAGGCTTTGTCACCTAACACTTGCCTATAAGAAGGCCTAATTATTATTAAATAGTTCTCTTAATTTAAATAGAATATTTATATTTAAAACAAAATATATGATTGAGATAAGTGGAATATTATTTTGTTTTAGCTTTTTAATAGAATAATGTGATTGTGGTAATAGATGGAATTTTACATCTAAATTAAGTATGCCTCCTGGCTTTCTTGGAGTATAAATTAAAAAAATATAAATCATTTGGATAAAGAGAATACAAAAAATATTTTCCTAGTTCCTTATTTTGTAAAGAATCAAATTGTCCCTAGGATCTTCGTAGATTTATTTCATTTAGATTTTCAAGTTTCTCTCTAATAATAACCTCTATAACTCTCTATCATAACATGATGGTTAGATTTATCTTACATATTGATATTTTCCTATAAGAAACCCTATTATGTATTATTGTCGGTATCCTTGTCATGACCTGTCCTCGGGGCCCATTCTGTGACTACCCCAATCCCACCTTTTATAGGCCAAGGGGCTATCTACTAGCACCAAAGGAATAAATCCAGATAAAAGGGAAGTCATTGCATTTATAAAAGTAAAAAACAAAACATATTACGCAACATAAGAAAGAACCAAGTAATGATGAATATGAAAGTTAGTACTGGAAGTAAAAGGGGCTGGAAATACATGCCCAATAGTAAAGTATTGTACAACAAAAAAGCTAGTACAACTACAATAATGTAAAACAACAACCGCTGAGTCGTCCTCCAAGAACCCTAACTAAAGGGTGGTTACAGATGGTGTCCTCATTTCTCCATGCTCGTCTGTCACTTCCGAGTACAGTCTCGTCAGGAGGACCACCTTCAGGTACCATCTCGTTGTGAGGTCCACCTCCAGGCACCGTCCAGTCCATGTACACTCAGCCTCGGTCAGCGCTGTCCGTCGTCTGTATCCAACACAACGAGGTGCGATCATATCCCATGCAAGTGTTATAAAAATGATACTTAGTAGGGACCCAGAGACCCTCAAGGTCTCACAAAATAGAACATGAATAAACCACAAAAGTATGATTTAAATGGATAACCATTACTAAGGTATATGCCCATACATATACCTATGTTATCAAGTGACCTATCTCAATCATGAGTAAAACACAAAGGTCACCCACTCAGCTAAAACCAAGATTTTTATTCATGATGTCGAAACCACGACCATTGGATAACTCCTCATCTGTCGAGTAAAGTGTGCCTACTGCTACAACCAAGCGCTTCTCACTAACCTTGGACTTCTAAAGTACTCAACCTATCGAGTATAGTGGGCATGCTGCTACAACAAAGCACTTCCCACCATGGGTATGTCGATACAACCAATAGCCCTCACTCATAACCTACATAGGTACTCCTTCTGTCAAGTACCGTGGGTCTGCCACCACAACCAAGCACTCCTCTGCCGTGGGTCTGCTTCTACAACTAAGCGCTCCCAACTAGGCCATCCAAATGACTCTGAGTCGATTGATCAGCAGTCGTCAAGTCTCCTCCAGCTACATGGTCTCTGTAACCCGCTCACCCATCTTCAAGAGGGTCCACTCCATGAGCCACACGACGATACTCCACGTGTCACTAATTCTCATGTATAGGTATCACAATGGACCCCCACGTCATAGGGGTCTCAACTCAAAAGACGGTGCATCAATCGGACTCTCGGTCTGATAGTTATTGGAATTTCCATTCTTGGGATCCAGTTGGTTTTTAGGATCAAACCAACCCGACCATTCTCCATCAATGTCTGAACCTCATGTAGAGTATTAAAAATTAACCATCTCATGAAAAGGAAACCAACTAGTTGACGAAACATCAATCGAACATCCAGTCCTTATGTTATAAGTGTTTCCACTCCGAGGGACCGATTGGTTTCAGTTTCGATCCAACATGTCTGTTCTTCTAAATCATCCAAAACTTATTAAGAGTATCCCAAAAGGAGTGCCTCATAGTGCGAATCTGAGTGCCGCAGAGGGCACATCGATCAGACGCGTAGTCGTGAAGTTATTCCTGTTTAGGTAAATCGGGTCCGACCCATCAAGCCCACTAGGTTAGAGGGTCGTCCTAACCCGATTTGGCATGTCCGACCCCGCAGGGTGGTCGGCCTAACCCGGCGGGGCATAGCCTGGCCTGGCCTGCGTCCAGCCGCAGCTTGGCCCGGCTCACCGAGCGATGCAGGTTGGGGGTGCGCTTTCCCGAACCGGCGTCGCCGAGCAGCGCCACCCTCCTATCGGTCAGTCTTTCCTAGTCGAGCAGCCTCCATGGGCAGGCCGTGGTCCTTCCATGCGGCACATGCGGGTACCGCGGCCTCCATCAACCTGACCAGTAGGTGGCCGACCGACTCGCCGCCGAAGAGGCCCACCGAACACGAGACGCGGTCCTCCGAACGCGGGTCACGGTCCTCCGCAGCGTGGTACCTTAGAGGAGACGCAATCATCTAGCCTGGTCAGCTTCAACCAGCCACTTATTCTTCAGCCAAGCGGCCAACAGATGTCTGCTATGGTTCCTCTCCTTGTAGTCGGCATACGGCCACCGCTTCCTTCATTGGCTTCCACCTCATCTGTCACAACCTCCATCGAAACACAACAAGGATAAACAGAGTGTTGTTGGACCGTGTTCGTTTGGTCCATGCCCTCCGCATTATGTTGTATCTTATGGAAGAAGATAAAACATGGTTTAAACGATGAATTAAGAACAATTTTATTAGATTAAAATTGATGCAAACCCCCTTCCTCATATTTGACGACACACGTCGACAACCTGCGGAAGATGAGTGTCTCGGTAGTCGTGCGTCGAAGAACATGGTGTCATACAAAACGATGTTGTCCCATCAACGTTGGAGGAAGATTTGTTGACATAGGTGATGCTTCTCAAAAAATATTTCATCTCCCTTGACATGGATGAATATGAAGTTAGGAGAAGTCGTGGAGCATTCTTCACCGAGACAGGATGACGTTCTTCATGGAAGAACGAAGCTTCTCTAATTCTCCAATGATTCCCCACCAAAATATTTGCTATGGAAAATATAATAATAGACCTATCGATTTGTAAAGAAATTATATGAAAATAAAATTAATTCAAATGGGAGGTGATAATTAATTAATAAGGTTGTTAATTATATGGGATGGCTTCATCAATGTTTGGGAGGTGGAGAGGCTCCACCATTAAGAGTGAGGAGTTGTCAAAAAAAAGGTGGGTTTAGAGAGTTAAAGGAGGATTTTAAGGGTTAGGGGCTTGTGTGGACCCCACCATCCTTAGTTATATCATCCCATGGGAAGTTAGGTGGGGTGTGGACCCCACGTCTAACTTCCCTTTGGAGGAATTAACTTCCACCTAAAATAAAATTGTAACACAACAATTTTATTTAAGTCTTAATGAGTCCCAAAATTGTAACTACCACATACGACAAAACAAAACTGCGATAATAGTCTCCTTAAGTGAATACCAGTGATGCAAGTTCATTGGAGCCCTTGGATTTAAATTCTGAGCACCGATTCAATAGATAGAGAAACCCGCATGTATGTTTACTGAATGTAACTGAACAAAACATCAAAAATTGATTCTTCGAACACCGGGCCTCAAAATCAAGTGATGTCAGAAACCACAGACTCGAAAAATTCCAATGTATTTATGAAAAGATATTCCTTGAAATTTACGAGTCTTTACATTACTCCCACCTCATAACTTTATGTCCCCGTAATGCTTCAACACACACTAGGGAAACAAATGGGGGTACTAAGCTCGCATCTGAGCCACCTACTCTCAAGTTATCTCCTGGAGGTTCTTTTGCGGTGAGCGAATGAGCACCATAGTAATCGACCGTCGATGTAGGACCCACCAATGTCGATCCTCGATCTCCACCGGGACCTCCATGAATGTCTCACCGTCATCGATGTCCAGCTCCTCGTTGTCAATGATGTGTGATGGGTCGTGCACGTATCCCCTCAGCAAAGATGTGTGGATGACGTCTTTCACCCAATGCAACTGATGTGGATGGGCCAGGTGGTAAGCCACCTCGCCTACTCTACTGAATACTTGGAATGGTTCGATGAATCGTGCAGATAACTTGCCGCCCTGAACAAATCTCTATAGACCTTGTCGAGGTGAGACTCATAGGAAATCTATGGTCGCTATCCTCAAACTACAGTGGTCTCTGTTTCCTTTCAGCATAGGAATTATGTCTTCTATGTGTAGTCTTCATCTGCTCCTGGATGATATTCATCTTCTCCGACGTAGCCTGAAATATCTATGACTCACTGAAGTAGTGGAGGAGTGACTGTGAGGGACTGTTAAAAGGCTGCTCCATCCCTATCCATAATGGATAGCTGCAATGAGGCCAGCGTCTCTGTTGCCTCTCCTAGCAGCAGAATTCCTGATCTCCTACTGAGATCATCTGCTACAACGTTCCCCTTCCTAGGAGTATAAACTATATCAAATTCATAGTTCTGTAGGAACTCAAGACAACGTCACCGTTTTAGGTCAAGGTCCTTCTTCGAGAAGATGCACCAAGGAATTTTGAGATTAGAGTAAACAGTAAACCGTTCACTAAACGAAATATGGGTGTGACAATCCATTTGTAATAAATTCAAATACACCCTATTTCTCATACATTATATAAGATCTACTAATATTTCTCCTTTTCTGAAAAGAGAAATCCAGCCTCATCCCCGAGATGAACAACGTCCTTTTCCTAATACAGTCAATCCTGACAGGAACAGTACTAATTCATTCCATGGACAACGTCGTAGGCACTAAACGCTTCTACCAAGAGATCTAACCGTTACTCTTGCCTCCAAGGGTCGATTCACACTATCGGTAGTATTGTGTGGTTACTGGGTCTCCTTTAGTAGGAATATCGAACGTGAGGGTCAAGTCATCGGTTCTAACCGGAACCTCTCAATATCCACCACACAAAGAGGAAAGAAAAAAAACATAAAAAGGATAAGTGTCTTCTATTAATACATATCAAAGTAAAAAGACACATAAAAACCTCAAAAAACTTCATCAACTAATATAGAAGCATCATAAACCAAAGGCCACCATGTCAAGATCTAGTCTCTCTCCTGTGCACTTGCTGGTCGACCAGGTCCTCTGCCATGTCTGCCTGCTCCCGGTGGACCTCCATGGTCGATCCTCTTCCTCTGCCTAGAAGATCACTCTACTACATGTTTCTCAACTACAAGACAGGTCGGGCAGTCTCGATCCATATGGCCATGGCTGCAGCATGCATAGCACTACCTACTCCTTGAATAGATAGCTATGTTTCGTGTTCCTCGCACAACCGATCCCGTACCCTGAGGTCAACCACCTGTTGACCAAGTCCGCATGGACATCTGTGTCATCTGTCTACTATTGGTTTTAGAAGATTCCAATGTGGTCGGAAATCCCTGTTGAAATAGCAGTAGCTCTTGAGACCGCACAGAGCATTGAGTTGCTGGTACAAACTCCGCCCTGAAAGGACACTCATTGTCTCACCAGGTGAGGGTCGCCACATCATAAAACTAGAGCATCAGTCTCCACAACCTCTCTGCTTCTCCCTAAAAGAGACTAACAACTGTGTACACCATCATGTCAGTGGGTGTCCTAACTGTGTGAAAAAATCATGCTAAAACCTCCATCAAGCATCATGCCATCTGAAAATCCGTCTCACCTCGAAACCTCAGAGGCCTCATTCGTAGGAACCCATGAAATTCACTCAAGCGGCGTGCACCCACTACTGCTGGGGCTAGTGGAAACGGTAGGCCAGCGGTTAGTAGTACCGCTGGCGCCTCCACTGTGATGGGGCCCTGCATTGTGGCCTCATTGCTCGGTGGGCTACCATCACGATATCTACTCGGAACCAGCGCTGACTGACTAGGTGAAAAAATCCTAAAAAAGAAACTGGTTCTCCACAGTCAAAATATTATACCTGGTGAGCTGACCTGGTTTGAGCTAAATTAAATGAAAACTTTTTATACACACACACAATCAGTGTTTTCATGCACTAAGTCAGATATCAGAAGTAAGGGTCCTGACTTACGAATACGTTGGCCGCCGCACCACAATGGACTCCCTGAACTAAAAACCACACCAGATACTCTATAAACTACAGCTTCAGAGAAAAAAGATCAAATTCATGTGTTCTATAGTAGAACCGAATGATCTGATACCAATTTGTCATGACCTGTCCTCGAGGACCATTCCATGACTACCCCAAGCTCTCCTTCCACGGGCCATGGGCTGACGACTAGCACCAAAGGCGTAAATCCCAATAAAAAGGTAAGTCGTTGCCTTTATAAAAGTAAAAAAAACAAAATAGAGTACAGAACAGAAGAATGAACTATGTAATATTGAATACAAAAGGTAGTGTTGTTAGTAAACGGGGCGGAAAATACAAGCCCAATAGTAAAGTACAGTACAACAGAAAATCTAGTACAACTGCAGTAAAATAAAACTACAACCACTGAGTCGTCCTCCGGGAACCCCACCTGAAGGGTGGGTAAAAATGGTCTCCTCTATGCTCCATGCTCGTCCATATCCTATGGGTATCGTCTCGTTGTGTGGTCC
This sequence comes from Viscum album, assembly GCA_963277665.1. NCBI lineage: Eukaryota > Viridiplantae > Streptophyta > Magnoliopsida > Santalales > Viscaceae > Viscum > Viscum album. Next base: position 1,005,926,311 of record OY728157.1, read on the forward strand.
ACCTCCGGGTACCATATCGTTGTGAGGTCCTACTCCGGGTACAATCCAGTCCTCGAACAATCAGCCTTGGTCAGGGATATCCATCGTCTTCATCCAACACAATGAGGTGAAGGCATAGCTCATGCAGGGGTGAGTATAAAGATACTCAGTAAGGACCTCGAGACACTCATGGTCTCACAAAATCCAACAAGACTAAACCAAAAAGTGTGATTTCAACAGATAACCATTACTTAGGTATATTCCCATACATATACTAAAGTTATCATGTAGCCCATATCAATCATGAGGAAAACACAAAGGTCACTGAATCAGTTCAAACCAGGATTTTTATTCACGATGTCAAAACCACAGCTGTTGGAGAACTCCTCCGCTGTCGAGTACAGTGGGAATGCCGCTACATCTAAGCACATCCCACTAAAGTTGGACAACTGAAATACTCCACCTATCAAGTAATCTGGGAATTATAGTACAAACAAGTGCTCCCCACTGTGGGTCTACTGCTACAACCAAGTGCCCCCCCCCTCATATCCTACAGAGGTACTCCTTATGTTGAGTACCGCAGGTCTTCCACAACAACCAAGCGCTCCTCCATCATCGGTCTGCTGCTACAGCCATGCGCTCCCCACTGGGCCATCCGAACTACTCTGAGTCAATCGATCAACAGTCGTCAAGTCTCAGCCAGCTACTAGGTCTCTCCAATCTGCTCGGTCGCAATCTAGAGGGTCAGCTCCAAGAACCACAAGACAACACGCCATGTCTCATGATGTCTCACATAGAAGTATCACAAAGGACCTCCACGTTTTAGGAGTCTCAACGCAATAGACAGAGTGTCAATCGGACACCCAGTCTGCTTGTTATTGGCATTTCTCTTCCGAGGGCCAATTTCGAACCAACCCGACCATTTTTCCAAATTCATGAAAAACTCACTAAGATTATCACAAAAGGACCGCCTAGTCATGACGATCCTTGTTCCGTAGAGGGAACTTCGATCAAACGTGCGGTATTGATGTTATTTTTGTTTAAGGGAATCGGGCCCGGCTTGTCAAGCCCAGTGGGCTGGTGGGCACCCCGCACGGGCAGGTCGATGTCCTTCCACACGGCACCTATGTGTGCCGCGACCTCCATCAACCTGGCTGGCAGGTGGCCGGCCAACTCGCCACCGAAGCATCCCGCGCAACGCAGGTAGCGGTGCTCCGCATCGCAGTGCCTTAGTGGCGCCGCGATCCTCCAGCCTGGTCTGCTTCGGCCGACTGGTTCTTCTTCAGCTGAGCGGCCCACGGAAGGGGGCCGCGGTTCCTCTCTACACCACTGGAATACATCCACCTCTTGCTCCGGTCCCTTCCACCTCATACGTCACCACCTCCATAGAAATAAAACAAGGATCAACGGAGGGTCTTCGGGCTGTGTTCGTTTAGCCCGCACCCATTGCATTAGCAGGTATCATATGGACGAAGATAAAACAAGGTTTCAACAAAGAATGAAGAAAAAAAAATTCGATTAAAATTTAAGAAAACCCCATACTTAGTTTATAACGTCGCACATCGACACGCTGCGGAAGAGGAGCATCGTGGTAGTCGGGCATCGCGGAAGATGGTGTCATGGAAAACAGTGTCGTCTTGTCAACGTTGGAGGAAGAGTTATTGACATAGGTGACGCTTCTCGTGAACGATGTCTTCTCCCTTGACATGGAGGAATAAGAAGGTAGGAGAAGTTGTGGAGCATTCTTCGCCGAGAGATGATGATGTTCTTTGTGGAAGAATGAAGCTTCTCTAATTCTCCAAAGGTTCCTCACAAAAGTATTTTCTAAGGAAAATGTTATAATAGACATCTCCAATTTTAATGAAATGTCATACAAATAAAATTAATTACAATGAGAGGTGCCAATTAATTAATAAGGTTATTAATTAAATGGGTTGTAATCATCAATGATTGGGAGGTGGAGAGGCTCTACCATTAAGAGTGAGTAGTTGTAAAATAAAAAAAGGTGGGTTTAAGGGAGTTAAAAGAGGAGTTGAAGGGTTAGGGCCTCATACGGGCCCCACCAACCTTACTTATATCCTCCCATGGGATCTTAGGTGGGGTGTGGGCCCCACCTCCAACTTTCCATTGGAGGAATTAACTTCCACCTAAAATAAAATTATAACAATAAAATTTTATTTAAGTCTTATAGAATTCTCGAATTTTAACTACCACACACAACAAAACGGAACTACGGTAATTGTCCTCATAAGCGAATACCGGATCTAGAGTTCATTGATGCTCTCAGATTTCAATTCTGAGCACCGGTTCAAAAGATAGGAAAAACCCCACGTACATTTACATAACGTACAAGAACAAAACATAAAAAATTGATTTTGGGCACACCGGGCCTCATAATCAAGTTCCATCTGAAACCATAGACTTGTAAAATTCCATTTTATTTAAGAAAAATTTTTCCATGGAATTTTATGGGTCTTTAGAATCCTTCATATATAACATTATTTATTTTAAAATAGGGGACTCATTAATCCATTTTTTTGGGATTTCAAATAAGATATTTTGAAATGTTGAACCCCTAGTTTTCAATCCCATGTTTAAATTGAGAGGATTAAATTTATTGATGTAGGGGATAATGTAACACCCCAATCTTCCACAGTACACTTACTTTGTAAATAATTCAATAACATGCGATATACGCTACACCAAATTCAAGCGCACCACAACCAATAAATCTTGCAATTTAAAAATATGTTATAAATATTACTAAGAAAATATTGAATTTTAAATATTTCCCATATAATTTTAAAAGTCATATTTTTTTATTAGACATAATATAAGGAAAAATTCAATTTGTCATATATAAAAATAATTTTTCTAAAAATTGCATATTTCCACCTTTTAATGGAATTCCCTTTTAAAATATAATATTTCACACATTTATATATTTAATTTTGATTAATTTAATTCTATTTTGGATGCAGGACATAAAAATTTAGTTTGGAAAATTTTTTGGTACTTTTCTGATAACTTTCATATTTTTATGAATACTGAAAAGTATTATATATAAATTAAAAACAACAATTTTAATGGAAATATTTTATATTGTCGAATTATAAATTTTTATTTTCTTTATTTTTTTATTATAATATCATTTTATAATTTTTTATAATTTTGGTCATAGGATGTAATTTCACATTTAAATGGGTTATAAACACATGTCAAATATTTGATAGTTTATATTACATAAAAACATGTTTTTTAGAATTTAAACCGATTAAATATTAAATTAATTACTAAAAAATATACATGTTTAATTTTTCATAATGGATTTAATATTTGAAATCATAGGGTCCAAATTTTGTAAATATTTTCCTTTTATATTTGGGAATTATGAATAGAAACATCAGTAATTATTTTTATTAACCATGGTTAAAGGGTAAATTTTGTAAATAAGGGTATCAAAATAATGTTATAATAATATTAAGCTACTCTAAAACATGTCCTAAACTTATTTAATGAGATATCTCAGACCTCTGTTTTCCATGGGTCGATTTTGGCTCCCCATTTATCCACTAGGATGTGAAAATGATATTTAATAATAATAAATTTAATGTATAGAAAAATACAACATAAATATGTATCTAGCACTAAAACAATTTTTATATGAAGAGATATAATTGATATCTTAAAAGATTAATATTAATTAGAATTATTAAAATATTTCATACATCATGATATTTTATTTATAATTCTTAGACAAAATATGAATATATTTATTTATGAAGAAAGAATTATGCTATATTTTTATTAATGAATGAATCAAAAAATGATATTATGACTATTAAAATAATTATAATATGATTGTTTTGAGGCCATAAATTAATTTTATAGGTTAATATGACATTTTAGGGTTGATTTGATGTATTGTTTTTAAATTAATCAAATTTTTACAACTTCCACAAAAAACCAAATACAGAATAGTGTTAAAATTGTAATAAATGCGTTTTTTTAAATAATAAAATTTTATTAAGTAATATAATATACCAAAATTTTTATGATTAATAAAAAGAAGTTAGATAATGTTATATATTTTATTAATGAACCACTTGGGGGTCTTTTGTCATTTATAGTTTGCGATTAGCTATATATTGTAATTATACAAGAAGACGTGATAAGAGTTGATCTATTTAACTAACTGTTAAATCTAAAATATAAGGTTAGTTTTGTGTCCTTAACTTGTATAAAACAAATTGGTTAAGAGTATATAGACCCATACTAACCTTATATTCTAGATAAATACTTTTGGATCTATAATAAACTCAATATAATTTTATAATAAATAATATTTCAAACTTTTCTTAAAGTGAAACTCTCCTCTCTTATGAAAGGGTACTTCCACTTCTCTTAAATTCGCACATCCCAAACCATTTGTGTCATCTAAACCCTACCAAAAAGCACCTCCCACATACCTTAAATATATCCTATAGGCAGTAATTTTATCATAAATCTAACCTATTTATCCATTTTTTTCAAATTAAAATGAATCACCTGATGAAGAGGTAATTATTTTGTCACCACTTTCAAATCCCTTTTCTTTTTCTATATCTTCATTAATTGTAGTTAAAATACTAAAAAAATAACTCCACTACATTAAATATTCTGAGATGTTATTATAAATATGGTACATCTATATTAATTACTCTATCCATCCTATGAATGACTGAGTCATCATATGTGTGTACGTTCTTATTACAGTCTCTATGTCGTGGTGTAGTTTGTTATTCAACACTACATTATTTGTATGAGTAAAATACATAGTATAAAATATTTAAATGATGAATATAACATGATAATTGATATTTATATATAATACAACATCCAATTAATAACTGTTTCAACAATTAATGAATTATATTTTCACTCGTGCATACGTACTGTTTACCGTCTCCATGACGAAATGAGATAAATCATCAACGATCACCATTCAATATTTTTTATAAAATTATATATTCATTATGACTGAGATAAATGAAATAAATTCCAACTGTAATAATATATATTTATGTAGATCAATATATATTTTTTACTTACCTTCATACTATATGATAAGAAAACTGAAACAATGTCCATGCATTGGTACGGACTACCGTCACCATTAATAGTGCTTCAATTTCATACATCAATCTATTATAAATATTTATATAATGAATATATATTATATATGCATCATATTTTATATTCATCATGTATTTAAATCATGACTTATGTGGTACAATCAATAATTATATGTCAAATCATGAATGACAATGAATGTTATTATTATAAAAAATGTTACATTAACATTGAAATAATTATTAAATGTGCAGTATAAAGTCGTAATTTGAATCATATATGATATCATAAATATTAATATTTTTTTATAATTTATTAACATACTATGGTCATTATACGTGAGGTAAATATATCCTTGACTAAAAGAAAGTAAAATGTAAGGGTTAATTCCTCAATCTCAATATTATTCGAGATTATTTATGTATAAATATTTACTGGGAAATATTTACCATCCATGTCCATGTTACATTAAAATGTTTTCAAAGAGGATATAATAATGTTTAATGAAAAAGAATCTTTAAATAGATCATCAATTTTATTATTTTAATTAATTATTTTTATAATTTTTTTAATTAATGTCCACATTTTCAAAATGATTTTATATTTTTATTTATACAAACATGATTGTTTTGAAAGGTTAATTTCAATCAAAAATATCAAATTGGAAAGGGAAAATTAAATTCAAAAATCTCTTTAATGTGAAATACATTATAAATTGTGTGCTTTTTAATGGATGTTCTAAAAAGGTGATAATCCTCTTAAAGTGTTTTATAGATCATTTTCTACTGTGTAAAAAACTTCTACAATATATTATTCTTGATTGAGGTTGATTTCTGATAATACAATATTCCTTATTATATGGAATGAGTTAGGATATGTTTGACTTTGGATGTGCTATTTTTATTCCTTTAATGGTTTATTGTTAAAGTGTTGACATTTCATATATTAGTCTTAATATGAATGATTATGTTATGTTTCACCCTTTTACAATGAGGAATGAATTGGACATAGTAAGTGACTTGTGGGGACCAAAAAAGTCCCTCAATGCATCAGTAGGTCTCATGAGACATACTAGTTTCGTGGAACATATCCTAAATTTAATATTTTTAAATGGTCTTGGAATAAGTCTTTGATGTAGTAGAAAGTATGGCCGTCTTAATGCATTTCATCATTATGAAATTATTTTTCACATTTGATTAATTGATTAGTATAATATATTTTTTCATGTTTCTATGTTAATAAATTATTTTTTCCATAATATTTTCTTTTTTATGTTTAAAAGGTTGTTTGTTTAATAATACACGCTTCCTTACTGGTTTATATCTTCTTCTAAAATATCAACCCTTAATGAGCATCAGATTTCACCTCTTTCTTAGGTTTTATTTTCCCAGGATGCAAATATGTGTATTATGATAAATATGGAGTGTTAAGAAATTGAAATAATAACCTTATCAAAGGATTATATATGTTGTATTTTATCTTATAAATTCTAATGTTTTGTTCTTGAATGTAATACATTTTTTAAGAATGTTAAATTGATCAGTCCTTCGGGATATGATTCCTTATAATAATACCTATATATTTAAATAATGCATCAGATCTAGGCATATGGGGTCGGGGTGTTACATTTTACTACAATATATGCCACTAGAAAAACCCGGTGATTCATGTTGACTCTATGAATTCCATGAACCCTCATCTTATGTAATCCCAATTGGAAAAAATAGTGGAATGTGTGGTGAGGTAGAGTATTTGTGGAGTTGAACATGTTATTAGGGTTGATCAGTCAGAATCATTGATTGTGGTGGACAAAATTATTTTTAACACTACCATTATGAAACAATTTTTTTGATATGGTTGAACATTATTTTATTATTTCTTCTAATGTCACTGATCTGATTGATTTACATGTTTATATGATGTCTTTTGTTTTGATACTGAAAACCTAATTATAGAAATTAGAGAATCACATCTTGAAATGTGAATATAGTTTGATAACATTCTATAGAAATGATTTGGTATGATATTTCTTAGTAATTTAGAATAATGTCAATGAAAAGATTCAAGGACTGTATGGGCAAATACAATTGAGTTCAATATTGATTATTAACTATTTAGGACTATTTATAAATCTTTTGGTAGTGTTTGACTTCTCGTTAAGGGATATTGGGTAGTGGATGCTTCTAGAGAAACAGATTTTGTATTGATGGATTTAACTATCAATTACTAGCTGATAGTATTTTTTTGTATTGGTAGATGTGATTATGTATATATATTTTCTATCCATATGGTATTAGTTCAATAATTATTTTCATGAAATTTTTTTAGGCATTCACCTAAAAATGCAAGTGGAGATTGCAATGGATCTCATATTGGGGACTGGTCAAATTTACATTAAATATAATAAGATGGATAAATATAATTCATAGAATTATAGGGTCAATTATAATGGTGAGAACGTAAAATATTCATCCAAAAAAGTGAATCTCCATTATGAATTATTTTTTATTATTTTTGGTCCTACGAATGAATGAACCATACTTATTACCTTGATAAATTATACATTTCAAATGTATCTTGATTATTTTTTGTAGTGTTTGAAGATGATATACATATTTTTAATATAAAAACCTATCCTTGACATATTAGACACATCATATATAAAAAAATATTAGGGACCTAGTGTAGGGATACGTCGGTCGCCACACCAACAATGGACTCCCAGAACTAAAAACCACACTCGGTACACTAAACACTATAGACTCACAGAAAAAATATCAGAGTTCGGTGTTCAGTAGTAGAACTGGGTCCTGTGATACCAATTTGTCACGACCCTACCTCGGGGCCCGAGCCGTGACTACCCAAGTCCGACTTCCATAGGCCAGGGGCTGGCGACCAGCACCAAAGGTGTAAATCCCAATAAAAAGGGAACTCATTTCCTTTATAAAAGTAATCAAACACAATAGAGTACACAACATAAGAAATAACTATGTAATATTGAATACAAAAGGTAGTGCTAGAAGTAAAGAGGGCTGGAAATACACGCCCAACACTAAAGTACAGTACAACTTAAAAGATAGTACAACTGTAGTAAAGTAAAACAGCAACCACTGAGTCATCCTCCGGAAACCCCAACTGAAGGGTGGGTACAAATAGTCTCCTCAGTGCTCCATGCCCATCAGTCTCCTTTGGGTACCATATTGTTGTGAGGTCCACCTCTGGGTACCATCTTGTCATGAGGTCCACCTCCGGGTGCCGTCCAGTCCTCAAACAATAACCTCAGTCAATGATGTCCATCGTCTATATCCAACATAACAATGTGAAGGCATAGCTCATGCAGGGTTGAATATAATGATACTTATCAAGGACCTCGATACACTCACGGTATCAAAAAATACAACAAGAATAAATCAAAAAAGTATGATTTCAACGGATTACCATTACTTAGGTATATTCCCATACATATACTAAAGTTATCATGTAACCCACCACAATCATGTGAAAAACACAAAGGTCACTAACTCAGCAAAAAAATTGATTTTAATTCATTATGTCGAAATAATGATTGTTGGATAACTCCTCTTCTGTCGAGTATAGTGGTCCTGTCACTACAACCAAGCACTTCCCACTAAACTAGGAATGCTAAAATACTCCACTTGTCGATTACAGTGGGATTGCTGCTACAACAATGCTCTGCCCAACATAGTTCTGCTACTACAATCAAGTTCTCCCGCTCATAGCCTATAGAGGTAGTCCTTCTGTCGTGTATCGTCTGTCTTCCACAACAACCAAGTGCTCCTCCATCATGGGTCTGCTACTAAAACCAAGCGCTCCCCACTAGGCCATCCGAATCACTCCGAGTCGATCAATCAGCAGTAGTCAAGTCTCATCCAGCTACTAGGTCTCTGTAATCAGCTCCCTCTCAACTGGTAGGGTCTGCTCCACGAACCACAGTCCAACAAAACATGTGTAATTAAGTCTCATGTATAAGTATCAAAATGGACAGCCACGTTATAGGAGTCTCAACGCAACAGTCGGTGCATCAATCGGACGACCAGTCTGAGAGTTACTGGTATTTCTGTTCCGATGGCCCGGTTGGTTTCAGTTTGGAACCAACCTGAAAGGTTTTTAAAATTCATCCAAAATTCACTAAGATAATTGAAAAAGGACTGACTCATCATGATAATTCCAATTCCGCAGACGGTGTGTCGATCAGAGACGTGGTCTTGATGTTATTAATGTTTAAGAGAATCGGGCTCGGCCCATCAAGCCCAGTAGGCTGGCGAGTCTCCCAGCATGTGCGGGCCGCGATCATTCCATGCGGAACCTGCGGGTTCCGCGACCTCCATCAACCTGGCAGGTAGGTGGCTGGCCGGCTCACAGCCGAAGCGGCGCACGCAACGCGGGCAGCGGTGCACCGTAGTGCGGTGTTTTAGGGGCACCATGATCCTCCATCCTGGCCTGCTTCACACAGCTAGTTCTTCTTCGGCCGAGCGGCCCGTGGATGTGGGCCACAGTTCTTCTTTACACGGCTGTCATACGGCCTCCACGTCTTCTGCTCCATGACACCTATTCCATCACAACCAACATTGAAATAAAACAAGGACCAACAAATGGTCGTCGGTCCATGTTCGTTCAGCCGGCTCCCACCGCATTAAGAGGTATCATATGGGTGAAGATAAAACAAGGTTTCAACGAAGAATGAAGAACAATTTTTTTCGACTAAAATTTATCCAAACCCCATACCTTGTATTTAACGTCGCACATCGACAAGATGCGGAAGATGAGCATCGCGGTAGTTAAGCGTCGTGGAATATGGCAACGCGGAAAACAGTGTCATCCCGTCAACATTATAAGAAGAGTTATTGACGTAGGTGACGCTTCTAGTGAGCAATGTCTTCTCCCTTGAAGCGGAGGAATATGAAGGTTGGAGAAGTCGTGGAGCATTCTTCGCCGATAGAGGATGATTTTCTTTGTGGAATAACGATGCTTCTATAATTCTACAAAGGTTCCCCACCAATGTATTTGCTAAGGCAAATATTATAATAGACTTTTCCCATTTTAAAGAAATGTCATGCAAATCAAATTAATTCAAATGAGAGTTTCCAATTAATTAATAAGGTTATTAATCAAATGAGTTGCCATCATCAATGTTTAGGGGGTAGAGAGGCTCTACCATTAAAAGTGTGGAGTTATAAAAGAAATAATGGGGCGTTTAAGGGAGTTAAAAGAGTAGTTGAAGGGTTAGGGGATCATGCGGGCCCCACCAGCCTAACTTATATCCTCCCTTTGGAAGTTAGGTGGGGTGTGGGACCCACCGCCAACACCCCTATGGAGAAATTAACTTCAACCTAAAATAAAATTGTAAGACAACAATTTTATTTAATTCTTAATGAATCCCCAAAATCTAACTACCACATACAACAAAACGAAACTACAGTAAAGGTTTCCAAAAGAGAATACATGAGCTATGAGTTCATTGGTGCTCTCAGATTTCAATTCCAAGCACCGGTTCAAATGATAGGAAAACCAGAAAATACGTTTACTGAACGTACCCGAACAAAACATCAGAATTTGAGTCCATGCAAACTAGGCCTCAGAATCACGTGCCATTAGAAACCGCTGACTCGTAAAATTCCATTGTATTTAAGAAAAAAATTTCCATGGAATTTGCTGGGTCTTTACAATCCTTCATACATCGCATTATTTATTTTAAAATATAGGAATCATTATTCCATTTTTTGATTTGGGATTTCAAATAAGATAATTTGAAAGGTTGAACCCCTAGTTTTCAATCCCATGTTTAAATTTAGTGGATGAAATTTATTGAAATAGGGGATAATGTAACACCCCAATCGTCCAAGGATCACTTCCTTTTTAAAATATTCAATAACATGCGATGTACGCTACACCAAATTCTAGCGCACCCCGACCTATCAAACTTGCAATTTAATAAGATTTTATAAATAATACTAAAAAATATTGAATTTAAAATATATCCCATATAATTTTAACAGTCATATTTTTTTTTGTTTCTTTGACATAATATTCCGAAAAATTCAATTTGTCATATAAAAAAAGTATTTTTCTAAAAAATGCAGTTTTCCAACATTTATTGGAGAGACCTTTTAAAATCCAATATTTCACACATTTATATAATTAATTTTGATTAATATAATTATTTATTGGATGAGGGACATAATAATTTAGTTTGGATAAATTTTTGGTACTTTTCTGATAACATTCATATTTTGACGAATAGTGAAAAGCAAGATATATTAATTGAAAACAACAATATTAATTGATATATTTTATATTGTCAAATTATAATTTTTTTGCTTTATTTATTAATTATATTATCATTTTATAATGTTTTTTAATTTAGGTCATAGGATTTAATTTCACATTTAAATTGGTTATAACACAGATCAATCATTTGATAGTTTATATTTCATAAAAACAGGTTTTTTTGAATTTAAACAGAATTAATTTTAAATTAATTACTAAAAAATTTTTGTTTTCAATTTTGAATAATGGATTCCATATTTGAAATCATAAGGTCCAAATTGTGTAAATATTTTCGTTTTATATTTGGACATTATGAATTGAAACTTCATTATTTATTTTTATTAACCTTAGTTAAAGGTTAAATCTTGTAAATATGGGTATAAAAAAAATGTTATAATAATATTAAGTTACTCTAAAACCTGTCCTAAACATATTTCATGAGATATTTCCGACCTCTGTATTCCGTGGGTCGATATTGGCACCCCCATTACGCGCAATGATGTGAAAATGGTATTTTATAATAATTAATTTAATGTATAGAAAAATATAACATAAATATGTATCTTCCACTAAATTGTTTTTATATGAAGTGATATAATTGATATCTTAAATGATAAATATTAATTAGAAATAACAAAATAATTCATACATCAAGATATTTTATTTATAATTTTTAGATAAAATATGAATATATTTATATATGAAGAAATAATTATGCTATAGTTTTTTAATGAATGAATAAAAAAAATAGTATTATGAATATTAAAATAAATATAATTTGAATATTTTGAGGCCATAAATTAATTTTATATGTCAAGATGACATTTTAGGGTAAATACTATGTATTTTTTTGATGTAATCAAGTTTTTACGACTTCCACAAAAATGAAATACTTAATAGTGATAAAAATCTTAATAAATGAGTGTAAAAAAATAAAACTTTATTAAGTAATATAATATAAAATACATTTTATGTTTAATAGAAATAAGTTAGATAATGTTATATATTTTATTAATGAACCAATTGGGGTTCTTTTTTCATTTATATTTTGTTATTAAATATATATTGTATGAATAAAAGAAGAGGTGATAAGAGTTGAACTATTTAACTAACAGTTAAATCTAAAATATAAGGTTAATTTGGTGTCCATAACTTATATAAAACATATTGGTTGAGAGTATCTAGACCCTTACTGACCTTATATTCTAGATAAAAACATTTGGATCTATTATAACCTGAATATAATTTTATAATAAATAATATTTCAAACTTTTCATAAAGTGCAACTCCCCTCTTTTATGAAAGTGTACTTCCCCTTCTCTTAAATCCACACATCCATAACAATTTGTGTCATTTAAACCCTACCAAAATCACCTCCCACATACCCTAAATATATCCTAGTGGCATTAATTCGATCATAAATCTATCCCATGTATCCATTTTTTTCAAATTAAAATGAAGCACCTGATGAAGAGGTAATTATTTTATCACCTCTTTCTAATCTATTTTCTTCTTCTAACTCCTCGTTCTTTGTTGTTACCATACTAAAAAAGTAACTCCACCACATTAAATATTATGAGATTTTATTTTAAATATTTTAAAACTATATAAATTACTCTATTCATCCTATGAATGAGAGAGTCATCATATGTGTGTACGTTCGAATTATAGTCTCTACGTCGTGGTGTTGTTTGTTATTGAACACTACATTATTTGTATGGGTAAAATACATATTATAACATATTTAAATTATGAATATAACAATATAATTGATATTTATATATAGTAAAACATCCAATTAAACACTGTTTCAACAATGATAGAATGATATTGTCGCTCGTGCGTACGTACTGTTCACTATCTCTGTGACAAAATGAGGTAAATCATTAACGATCACCATTCAAGAATTTTTTTTAAAAATAAATATTCATTATGAATGAGATACATGAAATAAATTCCTACTATAATAATATATATTTATTTAGATAAACATATTTTTTTTACTTACTTTCAAACTATACGATATGAAAACTGAAACAATGTCCATTCATTGGTACAGACTACCGTCTCCATTAACGGTGCTTCAATTTCATATATCAATCTATTATAAATATTTATATAAATAATATATATGATATATACATAATTTATTAAATTCTCTAAGTATTTAAATCAGGCTTTATGTGGTACGATCAAGAATTACATGTAAAAAACATGAATGAAAATGAATGTTATTATTATACAAAATGTTTCTTTAACATTGAAATTTCTATTAAATCTGTAGTATAAAGTCGTAATTGAATCATATATGATATCATAAATATTAATATGTTTTTTCAATTTAATAACATACTATGGTCTTTATAGATGAGGTAAAATATAACCTTGACTAAATGAAACTAAAATGTATGGGTTAATTCCTTAATCTCAATATTATTCGAGATTATTTATGTATAAATATTTTCTGGGACATATTTAACATCCATGCCCATGTTTCATAAAATTTTTTTCAAAGGGAATATCATAAGGTTTTATGAAACAGAATCATTGAATAGATCATCAATTTTATTATTTTAATGAATTATTTTTTTAATTTTTTTTAATTAATGTCCAAATTTTAAAAATGATTTAATGTATTTATTTATAAAAACATGATTGTTTTGAAAGGTTAATTTCATTCAAATATATCAAAATTGGAATAGGAAAATTTGATTCAAAAATCTCTTTAATCTGAAATACATTATAAATTGTGTTCTTTTTAAAGGATTTCCTGAGAAAGTGATAATCCTCTTAAAGTGTTTTATTGATCATTTTCCACTATGTAAACATCATTTACAAGATATTATTATTGATTGAGGTTGAATTATTATAATACAATATTCCTTATTATATGGAATGAGTTAGGATATGTTTGATTGTGTATGTGATATTTTTATACCATTAATTGTTTATTGCTAAAGTGTTGAAATTTCATATGTTAGTTTTTATATTAATGTTTATATTACGTATCACCCTTTTACAATTAGGAATGAATTGGACATAATAAGTGACTTGTGGGGACCAAAACGGTCCTTCAATGCATCGATTGGTCTCATGAGACAAACCAGTGTCTTGGCACATATCATCAATTGAATATTTTTGAATGGTCTTGGCATAAGGCTTTGATGTAGTAGTAATTATGGCTGTCTAAATGCATTTCCCCGTTATGAAATTATTTTTCACATCTGATTATTTGATTAGTAAAATATATTTTTTCATGTTTATATGTTAATAAATAATTAATTTTTTCCATATTATTTTCATGTTTATTTTTAAAAGGCTGTTGGTTTAATTATACAACCTTCCTTAAATGTTTATAGCTTCTTCTAAATTATCAACCCTTACTGAGCATCTGAGTTCACCTCTTTCTTATGTTTCATTTTCCTAGGATGAAAATAAGTGTATTATGATTGATATGGAGGGTTATTATAGGGAAATAATAACCTTATCAAAGAATTAATTGTGTTATATTTTATGTTAGAAATTATAATGTTTTGTTCTTGAATGTAATATATTTTCTAAGAGTGTTAAATTGATCAGTCCTTAGGGATTTTATTCCATATAATCATGCCAAAATATTTAAATAATGCATCAGATCTAGGCATATGGGGTTAGGGTGTTACATTTTCCTACAATATATATCACTAGCAGAACCTGGTGATTCACGTTGAATCTAAGAATTCTATGATCCCTCATCTTATGTAATCCAAATTGGGAAATATTGTGGAATGTGTGGTGAGTTAGAGTATTTGTGGAGTTGAACAAGTGATCAGGTTTTACTAATTATAATCATTGATGGTGGTGGACAAAATTATTTTTAACACTAACATTATGAAACAATTTTTTTGATATGGTTGAGCATTATTTTCTTATTGCTTCTAATGTCACTGATCTGATTGATATACATGTTTATATGATGTCTTTTGTTTTGATACTAAAAACATAATTATAGAAATTAGAGAATTACATCTTGAAATGGGAAAATAGTTTGATAACATTCTATGGCAAAAATTTGGTATGATATTTCAATGTAATATTGAATATTGTCAATGAATTGATACTAGGACTTTATTGGCCAATAAAATTGAGTTCAATATCGATTATTAACTATTTAGGACTCTTTCAAAATCTTTTAGTATTCATTCACTTCTCGTTAAGGGATATTGTGTAGTGGATGCTTCTAGAGAAACACAATTTGTATCGATGGATTAAACTATCAATTACTAGCTGATAGTATTTTCTTTTGTATTGGTAGATGTGATTATGAATATATATTTTCTAACCATAGGGTATTAGTTCAATAATTATTTTTATGAAAATTTCCCAGGCATTCAACTAAAAATACAAGTGGATATTACAATGGATCTCATATTGGGGACTAGTCAAATTTAGATTAAATATAATAAGATGGAATATATATAATTCATGGAATTATAGGGTCAATTATTATGGTGAGAATGTTATATATTCATCCGAACAAGTGAATCTCCATTATGAATTCATTTTTATTCCTTTTGGTCCTATGAATGAATGGACCATATTTATTGCATTGAAAAATTATACATTTCAAATGTATCATGATTAATTTTTTGTAGTTTTTGAAGATGATATACATTTTGTAGATATAAAAACATATCCTTGACATACATTAACATTATATTACTATCATGGATACTTTAAATATTATTTAAATAGACACCCAAAGAAATTAATTGGTGTAGTGCCTTTGGAATCATGGAAACATTAAAACTATTACATTAGAGATATAAATTATGACCCATTAGGTTATTCATGGCTACAAGAATTATTATACACATCATACATAAAATATATTTGTATAATCGGGGAAAGGAAACATAAAAATGGGTGAGCTCATATGCCCACTAAGGGTAAAAAGGGGGAAATGTAAGAATAAACATGTGTATAAGGGTATGATAATGTGACCATAACATTAAACATTTATACACATAATTTTAATGACCATAAACATGAATAATTTTATAGATATTGGGAATTGAAAATACATGATTCAAATGGAAATTAAAATAATAATCCACAAAATCATAACATAGTAATAAAAAAATGAAAATTGGAATGTATAAACATGTGATATAATTTCATATAATTAATGGATCTTTGCTAGAACATATCATGGACCCCAATGGAGAACTTCACCTACTAGTCAGGACACACCACCCTACTGAAACACATTCCTTTTCTAATAATATATTGAGTTTCCCCATCGTACTATACTGTATCTGGGATCCCCATCTTCCATATCCATGGGAACTTAACCCACTGGGTGGAAAACATTAACACCCCCTTTATACAGCTTTTTTTATAAGGGATCATGTTTTTTCATCATTCCATAGTCAATAAACCCCATATACTTTATTGAAATCATTAAATCATGAGATTTAAATATTTACCCACTAAATTGAAGGTTGATATAAGTTTCAACCATCTCCAAACAAAATCATTCATAAATATTCCACAAGATATTAAAACATTCCTAGAATCATGAAACATAAATAATGATAGGTTTTATAAACATTTGTCCACAATCCCAATAAATTTAATGGATATAATTAACATTTCATCACTTCATAACCTATTAAAAATAGTTAGGATTGATAATCCTTACCTCTATGAATAACCCGTTATGAGAAGAGGGTATCTAAAACTAATAACCCACGGTAGATAAGTGAGGATCACTAGAATCCCTCCATAAAAAACCATTCCACAAAAAATAGGAATAGAACCTTTGGATTAATTTCATAGAAGGGCATGAGTAACAATAACAGATTCCATCTTAGCTATAAAATATCTTGGATAGATATTTTTAAATAATTTTTCCATTAAAATATCATTTCATTTTTTCAAAAGTATCTTTAGAATAGAAATAATTTTCAAAAAAAATTGAATAAGAAAACTCTTACAATCTCATAAATAAATAGTTGATTTTTTTGTTTATTTTTTTATTGTAAAAATATAAAGAGGGGATGAAAATATTTGAAAACAATTTTCTAAAAAACCTATAAATAGAGATTGAAATTGTTTTTGGAATCATTTTTTATAAATATAAAAGGATCATGAAATATTTTTGAAATAAATTTTCCTTCCAAACATATAAAATGATCTGAAAAGTTTTGAGAAACACATTACTCAATGAGTACATTGATAACATATAATTAAATTTTGAAAACATTTTGAAAACCGTTTCATTGAAAATTATTTTTAAATTTGAATTAATTAAAGATAACATTTTAAACATTCAATAGTTGATTCATATAAATGAGGGAGTGCAAATATATACATATTATATGAGGTAAGAAACATGGAATTTTCATTGTAAAATAGTTTGAAAAATACCTTTTTTGGAAAGCGATGAGATTATTCCCTTGAAATATTTTGGAAAATACAAAAGGTAAAAAAATGTATTTTAATGATTAAATGATAATAGTATAATATTCATGTAATAACTTCCTTATAAAACATGGTTTTTATGGAACATAGATTATAGATTGAAGAGAGTGTAACGTCGGGATTTCATAGAAACACATTCATTAAAATCTTATATAACAAAGAGTGATAAAATGAACCATTAATTGGATATAACATGAATATACATAAGATAAGAAAATTAATTAGTGTTCTTGATAGATGGATCATTATATTTCATCAACGTATGAATAATAATAAAAAATCTCGACATGCAATGAGATTATTTTAATAAACACTTACAACTTATTAACATTGTACAATATTTTTTATTTAAAAAAAATTAATTTCCATTGAAATTATAACATCATTAAAATAATTATACTCATGAGATAAAATTTCAAATGTATCATTTTCACCTCATGGAAAAATACAGGTGCATTATAGGGCATGTGTCTCAATGAATGCAAATCGTGACAGAATTACCTTATTAATTAGGTAACATTTGGAACATAAAACTAATGAAAGTAATGATATTAAAATGAATACTTAATTTCCTATAATATTAAGAATTTTAATCATAAAAAACAACCTTTTTATATAAACACACCATAGAAAAGGAATGAGTTATGAATAAAGCATGTTTCTCAAAGAATTAAAAAGTGTGATGAAATTCTCTTACCTTTTGTATTGACTCTTATCATACTCAATAATAACTCATGGATTATAAATCGAATTTTATTATAATCAATTTAAATAACAATATTCTTATATATAATAACATATAAGATATTATTATTACTTTATATTACCCTCTTTTTATCAATTCCATGTTATGGTTATGCATTATGTATTATTCTCTCTGTATTTCACTTGTGTCTTAATTTGTTATATCTATTGTCTTTATCACTATATCATGATTTGAATAATTTTATTACAGATATAAATAAAATTATTATTAATTATATTAATATTATCATTATATAAACCATAAAGAAGTATGAAAATGAAGACACAATTTGTGGAGTGGTTAGGTCATACGTAGGCCTGATATCTTCTTCCTTTTTATTAAATTATTAGAATAAATAAATTAAATTAAATATATATAATTAAATAATATTATAATTTAAATAAATTATAATATTTATGTCATATATATCATATATGTTCACTAAACATGTCATTAATACATTCTATATATTGTGTAAAAGAATCACATAACATTGAGGGGCGGTAGTTCACAAAAAACCAAATGAAATTATCATATTTAAACAAGATGAAAAGAAATAAAACAAAATTTTCATATAAATAAATAAATTATCAATATATAATATATAATATATAAAAAAAATTCCATCATAATTTCTTCCATGAAAAGTTGTAAAGGAAAAAATGAATGATCATCGTTTTGTTAGAGGTTGTTTGCCATATGCGAAAATAGTATGTTTGTTACCCATTTGATGCAAGTGCGGGTATGTGGAAGTATAAAACATAGACTAAAACATAATATTACATTTATTAGAATTTTTTATATAGGAAGTAAATAATAAAATTTTATGGATTGAATAATGTATATAAAATAATGGTGCTCGAGGGCGGGTGTTACCACATAATCATGTAACTCAACTTCGTTTTCATCAAAGGGAACATTTGAAAGGATTTATACAAAAATGTAGGATTAAAATGGGATGGTAATGATTTTGGGATGTCTATATTGTTGATATTGTCGCATACAATGTGGTTTTAGAGGAGTTAGGATGTAGGGTAGGTGGGTTCTTTTTACAGGGAAGGGAAATAACCCACATGACATTTTTGAAAACAATAAAATGTTATGCATGTTTTTACCATATAAAAGTAATAATATGAAAACTAATATCTATAATATAATTATTATAGTATAAATAATTGTAGTAACTGGGTTTTGGATAGGAATAAAGGTAATTTGGGACCTTAAATTTAAGTCTTTTCCATTATTTGGTGTACATATACATTAATCACAATATTTAATTTTAATCATTTTCACTAATATTTTTGATAACAAATTACCATGAGATTCTTATGAATTATTAATCATACTTATTACAAATATATAATCCATTTTATTATTTTTCAACAAAATTAGAGGCAGAAATTATTTTACAATTAATTTCAAAGACGTGACAATAATATGGGCTTTCAATGTAAAAAAATGTCCACATGTTTTCTATATTTTTATAACCAATTCCATTGATAAAATAATTAAAATTTTAAATATATATTCATTTTATAAATATATTATTTATTATTCCTAGAGATCAATTTATGTTTATATTTAAAATTATAAATAAAATAGATGAAAATGCCTTTTTGAGTTAAAATTCAATTATTTTAACAATTTATTAAATATTGAATCCATACAAAAATATTAAAAAAATTATTATAACATAATTTTTATGATTCTATTTCAAACATTAACATATTAAATCATTAAATTTGAAAATAATTATATTTAAATGGGTTATCTATTAAATAGTTGTAAAACGGTCTTTATGAAAATATAGGTTTTTATATTTAAAATGGTTTTGTGCATATCATATGTCTATCAAATCTATTAGATGACTATGAAAAGATTTTTGTTGAATATATAACAAATATTTTACATTAATATCAATCAAAAACAATAATAAGTATAATTATTTATGGAAAATAAAATCATTGGGGTCATAAGAAAGTAAATCATTTATATTCCACCAGTTCATATATTTTCAATTCTAATTATTTCGAAACCTATTCATTTATATTATATTTTTGTAAAAAAATATTTATCATTTGTTAATAATTAATAATTATTTAATTTATAGGCCATATTACATAATATAATGTTATTTAGTAAAAATAAGTCTATCTTGTAACACAGCCATCAAGGTATGTAATTTTTTTTGCAGGTAACATAAGCAATCATTGGTGCGATGTATAGAGAAATATAAAAATAAAATTTTGTCTAGTTCATGATTAACATGATTTACCATATAAAATAGTTTTATAATATTTTATTAATATAAATATTACTATTTGTATTGTTTTATTCAATGAAAAATATCAAAATGATTTAACAAATTTGAAAAAAAATATTTCAAAAAATCATGCCATGTTACATTATACCCCCACTAAAATTAATTTCTCCCTTGAACTTTTTCATGGTAATAAATAGTTTTATACATTAATGTTTTAGTCATATAAAACCAAATCATCAAAATGAATTCTAAAACATCCGTTCAAAAAGGAGATGTTAGAACCATAACAGTAACACAAGTAATATATATCTAGGATTTCTTATAAGAGAAATTTATTATGAGAAAGATTGTACATGGAGGAAAAGTATAATTATTTATATGTTGTTATTTTCTTAAATAAACACAATAATTTGATTGATCAAATAAATTTTTTGGTCCTCAAAAAAATAAATTTGTAAATATTTAAAAGGAAATCAATTCGATAAAAATAAATGTATTATGACGACAAAATGTATTGATCATTATCCTATTATTGATTAATTATTTTATTGATCAAGAATATAATTAAATATATTGACTTGTTATATTTCTATAAATTTAATTTAATTCTTTGTTTATGCTTTTATAAAATTATAATTTATCTATTACATCATGGAATATATATTATGAAATTTTCATTGATGGCTGATGTAAAATTTCAGTAGATATTGAGGTCCATAAAAGAATAACATTCTTCCCAAATTATTCTTCAAAATAAACATGTTTAATAAATTAAGCTCTAAATATATAAATTAACTCTACTATTTAATCACATATATATTTCATCAAAATTAATTATAAATTAACAAGGAAATCATGATAGAGCTAATATAATCATTAATTAATATGTGAATTTAAATTATTTTAACCCTCCAAAATTATTGATATGTACTTATTTTCATGAATTTGTGATTTATAGTGTGTTTTGTGATAAAATATGAAATTTGGTAAATTCTAGATATTAAATATTTGTCCATATAATTAGTCTTTAGATAATTAAATTTGAAATATCAAACAAATGGATATAATAAATTTTTTATTCCTTTATTAAATTCATAGGCTTAAACATTTTATAAAGGGATAAGAGATTATTTTAACATCCTAATCCCTAAAAAATAAATGATGTTTGAAAATTGTTTGGGCAAGCATCATGGACCCCACATCAGTAACTGAAAACTAACTGAGGACACAAACCTCTAATTGAGGTGCATACACTTGGAATTGAACCATGAAACATAGTATCATTTGGAAAATAAATATCATGGAGTTATAAAATAATTTATTAATAATTTAATGATATAAACTGAAGTATCATTATTGAAATTATTTTCCAGAGAAAGTCATACTAATTATTTATTCAATAAAATCCTTTAAATGTGTCAAATTAATGTGAAATTATTATGGGTGATAAGGAATTAAATTTGAAAAAACATATAAAATGACCCTTGGTGTTTTTTTAAGACATAGTCTGAGAAACATGATCCAACTCATGTTATTTAGATTCTAGTGGGGAAGCTGCATCACCGATTTATTCTCCTATTTTATTTTTCATTTTATTAATTTTGTTGTAGTTTTATTTTCAGTGTAATTTTAATTTATTTTTCTTATAAACAATACAATTTATGAATGGTTTCTATTTTTGTTTATTATTCCACCCTCCCCATATTTTTCTTCTCTGTCTTCATCGTGTTACTCTCTTGTGCTCATCTTTTTTTTGTTTGGGCGTTAATATCAGTACTTTTGTTCTCATTTTCTCAACATTATTATTTTATTTTTTGTAATTATATTTCTTATATTCTTCCTAATTTTACCTCATTGAACTACTATAATTAAAAATTAGGGACTAATCAAAATATTTTCATGTGCAAGATAATTGTAAATTGAATTCATTTTACTCTTAAATTCGTATATTTTCATTATTTTGATGAGAATGATTATCAGTGCATAGGGGTGGTGATCATCCACCCTGAAAAAGAACTGAAAATAATTTATATTATTTTATAAAATCATTCACCCCTTTTACTCGATACAATATAATAACATGATGGAGATTATCCCTTTAGTAGATGAAATGACATACAATGAAGCCATGTTTTAGAAGTTGTGAAACTGAAAATCGCAGTGTAACATTAATATTGATTTTAGGAAATGGATCAATTAATATTGATAAACTCATTAAAGATTTCAAACCACTAATTAAATGAATAGGAATTCATAAATTAAATATCTTAATTAAATTATCCAACACAATTAAGACACTAAAAATAATAATGGTGGAACCCATAAAACAAACCCTAATGGAAAAGTTAATTCTTTACTAATTAAATGTTTTCAATTAATTTTTGTTTTTTTTATTTAATTTAAATTCAATTACATTCCTAGTTCAATAAAAAATAAAAGGATTATGTTAGTTGTATTAAGTGGGTGAACTACTGATAATTCTCTTCAAGTGAGATGACATTATAAATCCTATGTGCTGCATTAGGAAAATAATTTTCTTTTCCCATGCCCTTTGACTAGAGTGAAAAAACCTAAAAAAATTTATGTGTTGTTAATTGGTTATTTATTTAAATATTTAATTTATCACTTTTTATATAATTTTCATTATTTTCCAATTTTTTTCACAATGACATATCAAAACTGCAATTAATTTTTATTTATTGACATCTCAAAACCGCAACAAAAACATCAAGTAATAATTTTTGATTACAAAAATGATTTATTTAAGGATCATATGATTCCATAAAAGGACTTCATTGAAAAATAAGATGGATAATGGAACATGGCTATGGTGCCCGTGAAAAACATGACCATGCCAAAATAATATGATGTAGTGATGCAAACAAAATCACCAGTCATTATTGAAATTGAAGAAATGGAGGTGTTAAAGGTGGAGGCACTTGAAGATTCATTCATCCACTCTCAAAAATTTCTAGAATATTTAGATTAAAAGGAATTAAAATTTGAGCTACATAGGGGTGATCGATAAGACCATGACAACATATGGAATGAATGTGATGAACTAAATGATATCCCCAAACCATGAAAATATGAAGCGACACCACCATTGTATATCTACCACAATACTGAAGATGAAACAAAAAAAAGTGGTTGAGTTTGAAGAAACCATGGAGGATCTGGACTACCTAATTCCATACACTAAGATTCAAAACCAAGAGGAACTCACCGCTAATGAAGATATTGAAACATAACCTACTAAAAGAGTTAAATATGTTTTGAACTCAAAATCATATGATATTATTTAAACTAAATTTTCCATCACTAAATTTTTATTTGATTTTATATAATATGAAATCTCTTATTATGCTATGTAGGATAACGTAGAAGAATAAGAATCGTGTTTTTAGGAACATATAGTGCTCTATTGTTCTGACGTATGTGCATTTGATGAAACTGTTGATGATATCTAGGTAGTGGAGAATGATTAAATCCATATTGGTGCATCTCAGACTGATATGAGACTTTAATTTTACATTCATCATTCTTAAATTATCTAAAATAAAAAATTTATTCTAAAACAACTTTTTAAATTACAATTAATGCATCTCACATTGATATAGAACTGGAACAGAAAGGGGAGGTTTTACACGTAGAAACTCAGACTAAGTATGATCCATATTTCATTCTACCCACATTATTTAATTTATACATAATTGTAACAGGGTTGTATTTTGAGAATTAAATCAATAGATCCCTACTTAGGATAAACAACAATGTGTATTCTTTGATTTATAACATATGGTTATTCAAGTCCAAGAATCTCCAGCCACCAATAAATTTTGGATAATTATTATCAATTACCATATAGAGTTAGTAAATGAATCCAAGATCAACTTAGGGGATCATACCTAGAATTTTCTATGCATGCTTACTAGGAATTTATATTTCATATACATTTTTTTATTCCAT
The DNA here is from genome assembly GCA_963277665.1 of Viscum album. Lineage (NCBI taxonomy): Eukaryota > Viridiplantae > Streptophyta > Magnoliopsida > Santalales > Viscaceae > Viscum > Viscum album. The sequence continues at coordinate 1,005,951,132 of OY728157.1, forward strand.
CATTCATCCCACTCTCTCTTATATATTTGAGATTTAATGTCAAAATCCTTGTTTAAAATAGAGTAATTCACTTTTTTAGCTTCATGATGATACAATAAATACCCCAAAAACATTTAATAACTAGGAATAATCTAAATTTAAAACTATATAACACTTTTAATTTTTATCATTAATACTAATAACATTTTTTCTAGATTATAATTTGAGCATTATACAGGAAATTACATTATAATTATTAAATTATTAATTACATAACTAATATAGGAGACATTAGATAATAAAGAATCTAGATATCATATGTTTTATATTTAAATGCTAATTAAATTTAATCGTAAAATTGATATATTTGTAATTATAATTAACTAAGGATATTAAAATGGGGGATCATGATCTTACGGTATAATTTGATTCATGTAAATAATATTCAGATATAATTTTTCATTATTTGATTTTAATAATATCATATGAATTAATTTTTTTATTATTAGTCATTCCCTACGTACATCAATAAAATAATATTTCTCATTATGTATAGTATTATTAGTCAATGAAATTCATATTTTATTTTTAAGAATATTTTTCAACTGATCCTTGGACATAGATCCTACTAGAACATTCATTTGATCTTCTAAAATCTATGAATGTTCAAAAACACAATTAAAATTAGCGAGGAAACATTTTATAAACCACTAATCCTTAAGGTAAATAATTTAAATAAACAATTCTTTATATCATAAAGACCATGAATGAGATTTATTCTATTGAACCATGTTTATAGTTATTTTTTAAATTTCTAACAAACTCTGGATATTTTTATTATATTTAATATTTGATGTGTGGGGTTGAATGGTATCATGGAGTAAGGGATAAAATACTTTGTAAGAAAAAAGTGTGGGGGTGATTGTTTTTGTTGTAAATTAATTATTATTATTAATTCATGTAAGTTCATTATTTTCCCCTCTAGGATTAAAACAAATGGAAAATGATAAAATCAACAAAAAATGAATAAACTGGATTTTGATTTGCAAAAAATGACCATTACTATACCTTTGATTTTAATTATACATGGTTTTATTTTATATGTTCTTTTTATTATAATCACAAAGTTAATAAAATAAATTAAATGAAAAGGTTTTTTGAAAAATTAAAAAAATTTATAAAAGAAAAAAATTTCAAGTTGTTGACAAAATTATTAATTATTCTTTATTTGATCAAAATATTTACATTTTGTTTTTCATATGTGGATGTTTCTACATTGAAAGGGATAGATTAATTAAACATTAATTTATGATATAAGACATTTAAATTAATTATTAAACCTCGTATATGATCTCTAACATTCAAAAGTCAATTCATACCAACCATAAGACTCAATGTCATGTGAATCTTTAATGAAATCCATCATGATTTAATGCGACTTCTGTCATTACATAGTGGAGAGAGTAGTTCTATTATGGGTTGGTGTATATAGAGATATTTTTTATGATTAGATCATAACTCGTCATGAAATGAATCATGATAGATTAGAGAAAAGATCCAAGTGGGGTAAACAATTTCTTGTCATGTCCATTAATAATTAATTAAAGAATATGAATTAATGGAAAAATAAGGAAGATTATTTTTTTGAGGGAGAAATTAAATTTCATGATTTTGATGTTAAATTCCTTAATGGAGAATTAAATTTATATTTAATGTATATTAATTACAAAATTATTTGAAATTTAAAATTATTTTATTTAATTATTTTTTAATTTAAATATTACTAACAATACGGCCCTATGAATTCCATGTAGAGATATTATGATTGAATAAACGCATGGCTTCTATATAGGGTAATTTATTAATATAATATTATACCCATTTTATATTTGAATTTAAATTATATAAACCCCCTAAATTTTTAATTTTTCGCCTATTTACAACAATTTTTGATTAATAGTGAGTTTAAGGATAAACATGAAACATGGTTAATTATAGATATTATATATTTTCTGTATCTTTAGTATTTTGTTAATAAAAATTACAATATAAATACTATTTATATGATTATTTTTTACTAGGATTTTCAAATTCATTTTCATAAACATTTTCTTCTTTTACAATATTTAATTGGAACACATAGAGACGAGAAAAAATAAATGAATTTGGATTACCTATAGAGTGGACAATGTGGAACACACCTTCGAAACTAATGCATTGAATGTGATACATATGCCTAATTTATATGAGTCCAAATTTAATTAAATGGGTACTCACATAATAATTTCAAAAATAATTTCCATCGAGTTTTAAAATCATTAATTTTTTCCATTGAATTATATAAATTTAAGAAACATTTCTAGAATTTTCATCCATAAAAAGTCATACTCAATATTTATTTCATAACAACCTCAATTCATGTCCAATTATTGTGATATTTGGATGGAATACCTGGAATTAAATTTGTAACAACCTATAGGTCACTTGGGTATATTTGAAAAGATGTTGGAGAAAATAGGATTCATCTTTTGGAAGATAGATTTTGTAGGGGAATCTATTGTACCCATTTCATTAATTATTTTTTTATATTAATTTGTGATATAGATTAATTTTAAATTTTATTTTATTTTATTATATTTCATATACAATATACAGAAGTAATGGTATTAATTTTTATGTCTTCTTCCACCAATACTTAATTTCTTCTTCTCTATATTCTTCTAGTCTTTTGTTATTTACTTATAGTGTTAGATTTCTATTTTATTTTAAAAAATTAAGTGTCATTTTATATACCTCATTATATTAAATTTTATTGATTTTTACCATTCATATATTTTATATTAAATTTACAACCATGAACTCATACCTTAAAAATGAGGGGCAAACCAGAGGATTATCCCAGGGGAAGTAAGTGAAAATTCCATTCATTTTGGGCTTAATTTCATTGATTTTATTATGGTTTTGATGAGTAATATTAATGTTGCATGGAAGTGGTGATCATACACCCTGAAAATGAAGTCAAAATAATTTCAATGATTTTATTAAATATTATCCCCCCTTCTATTATATACAATATCTTTATACGAGGTATTTGATCAAGTCCAAAGATGTAATGTTATTTGATGGATTTGGGTTATGAAATGGGTCACACTCTCGATTGAGGTGTAACATTTACCTTGATGTTAGGATGTTGCATAATTATTATTTCTTTATGGCATCACGATTTAAAATAACTAAATAAAATAGTATAAATTCATGAATAATTTATCATAATAGAATAATCGAACATAATTTAAACACCAACAAGTAGAATGATGGAACAGGAAAAAAAGCATAATGTAAAATATCATACTTCGTTAATTATATTATTTTCATTAAATGCATGTTTTATCTTTTTTTCATTTAAATTATATTACATTCTAATATTAATTTAAAAAACATAATCATTAACTAGTTTAGGTAATTTTAATTGAGTGAAAAAATGTGAAAGCGCACCAAGTGATATAACATTATTCATGCTTTGTGCTTCATTAGGAAAATAATTTACTTTTTCCATGCCTTATTTTAGGTGTGCATCCAAATTGGTGTTGTTTATTGGGACATAATTAATTATTTACATTAATTTTTATATATTCGCATTTTAGATATTTTTCATTATTTTCGAAATTATAAAAATAAATAACTTTTTTTAAATTACATATAAACATATAAACAACAGTACATGGAATGATTACTCATAACTGAAACAAAAAAAGAGACAAAAGAGTTTTATATTAAAAAATAAAATCATATGACGAAGCATAATGAGGATCTAGAAGGAAATAATTGGAAAAATTAATGAATAAATGAATATGTCTCTATTACCCACGAGAAACCCGACCTAGAGCCGGATCAATAACCTTATGGTGTGATTGAATAAATTTCAGCACTCATCGTTGATATTGAATAACTATAAGAGTTAAAGGGAAGGTAATATATGTTTCATACAACCTCGTCCAATAATTTCTAGAAGAGATAGATGAAATGAATTGACAATTGAGCTACTTGTGGGAGATCATCAAGAACTAGACAACATCTAGAATGAATATGAAGAACTACATGATCTACCCAGACCTTTTATAGATAAAGAGAAAAAATTATTTCACATCTCCATATCTATATATGAAGTCACTACCCAAGTATTCTATTTTGTAGAAATTATGGATTTTCCTGACATCATGCATCCACACCTTGAGAATCATCTCCAAGAGGCACTGACTAATGAAAAATATTTTGAATCCCAACCTAATCATAGATTAAAATCCTTCTTTAACTCCAAATGATTTTATTATATTGAAACTAAATTTACCATCACCCCATAAATTTTGATTTTATTAAGATGGATGACCGCTATTATTCCCTATAGTATTATATGGAAAAATAATATTCACCTATAGGTGAACACATGGAGATCCCTAGGATTGATGTTGTTGAATATGTTGAAACCCATGAGGAGGTCAATGTAGTTGATCCAGAGAAAATAATTATAGACTATACTCACACTAAAAAATAGGATTCTGATATAAATTATTCATGTTTAAATTCTGTCTAATTACTAAAACCTTTTGAACCAACTTTTGAAATTATCTTCATCTACCTCACATTGATATAGAAGTGGAACATAAATAGAAGGTTACAAAACTAAGAACCCAGAAGGAGGATGATCCTCACTTAAATATGGGTAGAAAAAATATGTGCATGATGGGTAGAACAAAATGTGATGTTTCAAGATCACAAAACTCCAACAATCAATATATTATGGATTATATCATTTCCCACCCTTATAGAGGTAGAAAAATAATCCAGGAATAGCATGGGGGATCATTCCATGATTTATCACTACAATATGTCTAGAAAGATAGATTTAAATTTCATTATTCTTTAGTACATGATTCATCCCACACATGCTCATATTTGAGTTTTAATGACATGATCCATATTATTAAATGATTAATTCACTATTATTGGTTCATTGTGGAAGAAGGAAGACCAAAAATACATTTATGAAAGTTTACTAATCATCATTTGAAAATGGAGTTCACATTTAATTTCTATCTTTTAGACTACATTAATATTTTTATGAGATTCAAATTTGAGATTTAATATGGAAATTTCATTCACATTCTTAACTTATGATTTTTTAAATATATATTGGATATGAGATTATCTTATAAATCTAGTGATTTCATGTTTTATATTTTTTTGTTAAATAAATTGAATGAGAAAAATTTATAAATGTATGATTAAAATATAGAATATATATTAAAATGAGGACACCTGATTTTAGAGATTAATTTAATTCATGTATATGAAATTTCACTATCATATTTCATATTTCTAAAATTCATGTGAAATTATTTGACATTTTTATTCATGCCTTGATTTATTTTCTAAAAATAAAATTTCTCATTCTTGAGATTATTTATAGACCAATTACTTCCTATTTTATTCATAAGAATATTTTTTAGTGATCTTTTGACATATCACCACCTTAGACATTAGTTTGAACGTCTAAAATAAAATACTATTCCAAAAAATCATTTAAAATGAATGAGTAATATTTTAATTTGAAAATTATCCTTAAAATACTGCCTTTAACTCAATATTTATCTATCCCACAGTTACAATGAACGACTTTAACTAGGATGATCCATCTTTGAAGCCATTGTTTCCATTACGACCATTCTATTTGTATTTACATGATATTTAAAAATATAAGTATGGGGTGAAGGGTATAATGCTTGATGGAATGAAATATATTTTAATGAGAAGGTTTGGGGTCATAAAATGGGAATAAATTTTGGTTTTTTATTCCATCATGATACATAATTTTTTGATGCTCTTTAATTAAAATAAATTTTAAATAACAAAAAAGAGCTAAAATTTTCAATAAATATGTTGTGGTTCGAAAAAAAGACCATTACATGGGCTATTATTTTTACCATACCTGGTTCAATGGTGGAAGTGAGGATTATCTTAATTGTATAAAAAAAATCTTCCATTAATAAAAAGTTTAAAAAATGTTATAGTCAAGATGGTGCACAAATATTTCATTATCATTTTTTTGATCATATTGTTGACTTTTTGTTTTGGGGAAGTGGGAGATACTGCTCTGTAGGGGTGACTTTTTGTACACATTTATTTTTGATATCTTGTATTATAATTAAATGATAAAACGCTTACTTGAGACTTAATGTTCAAACAAAAATTCCTTTCAAATATAATCGTTAGTGGTATTTGAACTTATAATGAAATCCTTCATGATTTTATATGAAATATTCATTAAAAAGTCACAATTTTAGTTCTATTACATGTTTACGGATATGTAACATATTCTCATGACATGATCTTTATTCTAATTGAATTGTAACATGAAATATGAGAGAAAGTATCCTTGTCTGTTTTCATTTCTAATAATAATAAAATTAATGACCTCAGATGAATGAAAAAAGTTGTACCATCCTTTTCAAAGGGGAACAAAAAATTTAAAGAATTATTTTCATTATTGGATAATGGTAAAATTAATAGATATTTTTAGTTTATTTATTTAAATTTTATATTCAATTAAAATTGTTTGATTTTATTGTTGTGGAATTTGAATTTATAACATTGGAGCGCTTTAAATTCCATGTTTTGGTTTTTTTATTGAATAAATTCATGGATTCTATGTGGATAAATTGATAAAAATAATATTTTAATCATTTTATGTATTTATTTTAATTATTTAAATACTCATAACTTATTAATTTGATATTGTTTACAAAAAAAATTATTTATGGTGTGTATTGGAATAACTTTTGAAAATTGGTTAATAATGGAAATTAAATTTGTTTTTGTATCATCAATATTTTTATAAAAAAAATATAAAATATCAATCCAATTGAATTTATAATTTTTTATTATTACTAAAGTAAGTGTATAAAACATTTCATTCATCAAAAAGAGCTCATTTTATTATTTAGAGGCCTGAATAGATCATTGAATATGGAAAACATTCATGGTAGACAACTTGGACCACACCACCACAAATGAAGCATAAAATAGGGATAAAACCCATCAATTGAGTTGATTACACATTTAACATAATGAGGAATCATATAATTGTTACAAAAATAAATTTAATGGAGTTATGAAACCATTGATGTGTCCATTGATTGGTATACATTGAATACTCATTTTTGGAATTATTATCCTAAAAAATTAATACTCAACATTTATTCCATAACATCCCCTATCCATGTCCTAATAATTTGAAATTAGGAGGGGAGATAGTGATTTTAATTTGTAACAACCTATAATAAGGGAATTTTGGGGGATTTGAATACATGGTTTACGAAACATGATCTGTATTTTGGAAGACATATTCTATAGGGGATGTTGATGCAAAACTTTAATTTCTTCATTGATATTAAATAATATCATTCCTATTGTAGTTTTATTTTCAATGAAATTATAATTTATTTTATTCTATATAAAATATAATGCATTTATGGTTTTAATTTTTGTGTAATATTCCACCCATATTCTGTCTTTTATTCTCCATATCCACATAATTATTCTCTTTATTTCTTCAATTTTTAGTTTTTTATTTAATGTATGTTGATTATCAAATAATGGAATATATTTTATTTACATTTTAATGGTATTAAACGTTCATTTTTGATCTTATGTTTCTGAGTTAGTGCATTTTCATTATGAACATCCATTCTTATCATTTGTGCACTTCATGCCTAATATACACCAATTTAGGCCCAATGATTCATCTAATTTTAAAGAATGTAATTGTCAATATTTTTATTTGAAATTTTTGGAACTATATCTACAAATAAATGTGAACATTTTTCATTCAGGGATCAATGGATGATTCATAAACAATGATGGAGATATTTGGAGATGAATGGAAGCAATTCTAGAGAAGACAGATTGGACACCATCCCACTTATGAGACTATGGGGCCCAACATACAGACCCCATAAATCACAAATTTTGTGATATTATATAATAAATGATTAGGAAAAAATAAATAATAATGTGATAATTCTAATTCGGCCTCTATGGTGGTCATTACGGCGGCCCAAGATAGAGATATAATTCTGGTCCAGATTCTGCGGCCCAGAAAAACATCCCACTAATCAGGTCATATCTCCGAATATACAACTCCAAATGTGCCCACATATTACAGTAGTTTGGAGGGATATGGGTCTCTATTTTATCCTTCTATGGACCACTCTGATTCGGCCATCTAGATGGTCATCAAATCATGTCTGTTTGGTGGATGAAAGTTGGCTGTCACCTCGTGTCAAATGTGGAAAAGTCTAAGTTCCACAAGCTTTCCACCACCCTAGGCCTACCATAATAAATTGGGATGCTTTGTACTATTAGATTCTCGACCCAAGTCTTCCAAAAGGCGTATTTAAGGCAGTGGTGGTGGAGGATTTGATAATCTTGGAGCTTGTTTTCATCTTAATGTTATGCTGCCAATTTCTCTTTGTAATGTTTTTCCTTCACATGTGAGTTGTTATAATTCATCCTTGTTTCTTAATAAAAGTTATTATTCTCTTATTATTCTGTTCTTATCCTTATCACTTTGATACAGTTGGTTCATGTTGTGAACTTGTTCATACCAATCCTTGTGAGATTTTAACACAATGGTGGAGTGATTGTTAATTTATTGCGTTTTTTTACTTCTCCATTTCCTCCCTAATGAGTCTATTTTCCGCTTCCATTGAAACCTCAAAATAAATGGGGGGCTAACACACTTATGGGTTGATCCAAGGGAGTAGAAAGGGGCTGGATCGGATGTTATTTATCACCTCATTAATGTATAATCACTTCTTTAATTTAGATTTTTATTTGATGATTTTTAAACTCCATCGTCCTTATTGAATTTAAGGCCACACACTTCAAGTGATAATACGAACCTTTACCTTGAAGTGCTCAAACATTGATCCTTCAAGTGTATTGGTGATTAGTATTAAAGGTTTTAGGCATTAAACCATTAAGTTATGATGTTCTTTTATATCCTTAAACGAACCCATCTCAAATTTAAGAAATTGAAATCATTAAAAAGAAAATATATCCAATCCACCCCAAGCGATAACCTAGGATCAACTCATTCTTTTAAATTGAATTAACATAAATATGTTAGTTATACTTTAAAAGCATATAAAATCAACCCAATTCCTCCACTTCATAGCCAAAAAGAGTCCATAGAATGTACGTGTCTATAGGTTACTTCTTTGGTCTCAGTGGATTGGACAACCCAAGCTAGACTACAAGGACTGTTCTCCCTTCATCTCTTGGGTAAATTTGAGCGAGAATCAAACGTTGGCACCGTTGCTGGGGACCCAAGTAAATCATATTAACTCCCATTTAATTCTCCCTCGTTTCTTCTTTTTCATCCAAATTCTCTTATCTTGTCCCTTTCTCGTTTTTTTTCTTTTAGCGCATGTCCACCTACACACTCAATCAATCAAACCGTCTAGTTAGGGTGGATAGTCCTGGGGTTGGGGAGTCATGTACACCATGGGAACTCATTCCATTAGATCATAATATTCTTAATACTCTAGATTCCAAAATTGATCCAATTTCAATGGAATGTCTTCAATGAAACCAAATCATAAACCCAGGTGGGAACCAAAATGGAAACCCAAATGAGGCAGCCCCAAACTTGGGGAATGCAATTGATCAAACCATGAATGACTACCTCACTCCTTCCTAGACCAATGCCCCCTCATGCATTAGAAAAAATTCCCTAGGAGATTCCAACTACATCGTTAAACACCATGTCTTAAACCACCTTCACACATTCCATGGAATAGAGTCCGAGATGCCATACCTTTACATTAAGAAGTTCAATGACATTGTAGAAACCATGTGTCCCCCACATCAACTAGAATCAGCTAAGATGAGGCTATTTCCTTTTTCATTAAAGGATCGAGCTAAAAATTGGCTAAACAATTTGAAACCATCATCCATCAACTAATGGGACCAACTACAGAGAGAATTATACAAAAAATACTTTCCCCACTATAAAACAATTGCACTTAAAAAGAGTATCAAAAACGTTTTTGAAAAAAGGGAGAGTCATTCTATGAAACATTGGAGAGGTTCAAAGACACTTTAAACATGGTTCCACAGCATGGTTTTTCTATTCCTGAACAAGTGAGAATTTTCTATGAAGGGTTGGGTCTAGGGAACCAAAAATTCATTGACATGACTTGTAATGGAACCTTTGAAATCAAATCCCCAAATGATGCTTAAGAGTATCTTGAAAGCCATTCTGAACAAAACCAAACAATGGTAACTTCACCTTATACTGAAAAGCCACAATGAACAACTTGAATTCATACACTTAGAGAAGATTAAATCCTTAGGGATAAACTCGCAACACTCTCTAGGAAGGATGAAGTGATAGACCTTAGGAAAGTCCATGAAATCCAAACTATTGACCTTGTTTGCACAATTTGTGATAAACATGACCATAAGACAGACAACTGCCCAACCATTCCATCCATCAAGGATGTTATCTTAGGAGGACCCCCAGCCGAAGTAAACTCTTTGAACATTCAAAATCCTCAATACCAAAACACCTTCAACCCAACCTATAACGACCACCCAGGCTTCCACTAGAAATATAACCATCAACCTAGCCAACCACATTGACAAAATCCTTAACACCATCTGAACTACCAAACCCATAAAAAGTTCAAAACCCAACCTATCCAATACCAATAGCCACCAATCCATTTTCAACAAACCATACCACCTCCAAAATATCCCCTGGGATAAACCAACCTACTCAAGCACCCACGCAAGCTGTTCCACAAATCCTACTAGAACAACTGTGCAAACAAATGGATAGGATGAACTCAGAGGTATCTCCCCTAAAACAAGAACTTCAAACCATAAAAACTGGAAAGGCACCCCTGCCTACCTAGGCGTTTCCATCCTCAACTTCAAGGGGAGATTCAAGTTGTTCTCAAACAACTCATGAACAACTAAAGGCTGTGAATGTTTTAAAAAGTGGGAAATCAATTGAGAAACCTGAACAACTAATTAAGAACCCACCTAAAGATTCAAACATGGATGAAAATTCAAAAGAACCACAAGATCAAACTGAGGAAACTAATAACATTGTCAAGGAAACAACTCTTCAACTAACAACCCAACAACCTGCACCATTTCCTCAACGCATGATGGGGAAAACCAAGCCTGAACTGAGTGAAACGTTGAGAGAAATATTTTAACAAGTCAAGTTGAACATACCCCTTCTCGATGCAATCAAAACCATACCTTCCTAATAAAAGTACCTTATGGACTTGTGCACTTTTAAAAGAAAAGTTCCACATAAAAACCAAGTCAGTTTGCCCGCTAATGTGAGTGCCACCATTCAAGGGACCATTCCTCCTAAGTTGAAAGACCAGGGATTCCCTTACATAAATATTGAACTAGGACAGATAAAAGTTGTTAAGGCCTTGTGTGACCTAAGTGCTAGTGTCAATCTCATCCCATATGATGTGTACTACCAGTTAGGCCTTGAAGAACTCCAACCCACATCTGTCACAATTCAACTTGCTGATCGTACCATTAGGGTTCCAAATGGGATTTTGAAGGACATTCTGGTAAAGGTTGAAAAATTCATCTACCCGGCTGATTTCATTGTCCTTGACAACCATCCAAACATAGGAAATAAGGAACAATCCCCCATCATCCATGGTCGTCCTTTCCTTGCAACAATCAACTTTGTTATCCAAGTCTTAAATGTGAACATGACCATCGCCTTTGGGAACATGAGTCTAGACTTGAACATCTATAATGAAAGCTCACAAATAGGGGATGACGAGGACATTCATGAAGTATACATGATAGGAAGCATTGATAATGTATCCATGGAACATAAAAAAATATTTGATGAATGTTTAAGTCATGATGAGATTGATTTCCTTTGTTCATATGATGGAAGTTTATCTCCTTGGCTTGATTCATTTTCAAATTGCTCTTATAATGAAGTCTTAGGTCCAAAAATCAGTGAAACCTTTCAAGAAACCACATTCATGGAGACCACTCCAATTTCCTTCCCTAAATCTGATCCAGACAATCTAGTAGCTGAAACTTCTACATGTGGGGAATCTATCCTATCTGAAACTCTAAAAAAAGAAATTGATCTTGATCCAATGTCCCAATATTCATCTGAAATTCTGAACCAACCTGATCTTGAATTGAAGGAACTTCCTTCTACACTCAAGAATTCATTCCTAGGGGACAATCAAACACATCATATAGTCATTTCTTCTTCTCTTGAATCCAATAATGAACGGATGCTTCTAGATGTCCTTAGGAAGCATAAGAAAGCAATTGGTTGGACCCTTTATGATATTCCTGGAATAAGCCCACTAATCGGGACTCGTAGGATTCTTCTAGAATCTGATTCAAATCCATGTCTTCAACCTCAACGATGACTCAATCCTAATCTCCTAGAGGTAGTAAGGAAGGAACTTCTAAAATTGTTAAAATATGGTATCATATATCCCATAGCTGAGAGGGAGTGGGTGAGCCCAATCCAAGTGGTTCCAAAAAATGTCGGAATCATAGTGATAACCAATGAGGATGGAGAGATTCTTCCAACAAGGGTGGGTAGTGGATGGAGGGTCTGCATTGACTATAGGAAGCCAAACTCATTCACCAAGAAGGACCATTTCCCCTTACCATTCATTGACCGCTTCCTTAAGAGAGTGGGAGGTCATACCTTCTACTGTTTCTTAGATGGGTACTCGGGGTACAATCAAATTGAGGTCTCCCTAGAGGATAAAGGGAAGACTACATTCACATGTCCATTCAGGACCATTTCATTCAAACTCATGCCCTTCGGGTTATGCAGTGCCCCTGGAACCATACAGTGGTGCATGATGGGAATATTCTCAGACATGGTAGGGGATTTTCTAGAGGTCTTCATGGATGAATTCTATGTGTTTGGGGATACATTTGAGTGATGTTTGTGGAATGTAGAGAGAGTCTTGCCATGATGTGAAGAAAATAATCTAGTCCTAAACTGGGAAAAATTCCATTTTATGGTTAAATAGGGACTAGTTTTATGCCATCTAGTCTCAGGTAGGGGGATTGAAGTTGATAAAGCCACGGTTGACATCATTAGTCACCTTCCATCGCCCAAAACTATCAAGTAAGTATGGTCTTTCTTAGGACATGATGGTTGCTATAGAAGATTCATCAAGGGCTTTAGTTCAATATCTCATCCACTTTGTTCTCTCCTAGTAAAGGATGCTCCATTTGTTTAGACAGAAAGCTGTGAGGGTTCATTCTCGACCCTAAAATCCTCTCTCACCTCTCCTCCCATTATGAAATCTCCAAATTGGAGCCTTCCTTTTTAACATATGTTTGTTTCCAGTGACTTTGTTGTAGGAGCTGTGTTAGGACAACATTGTGATAAAAATTCTTATGTCATTATTTATGCAAGAAAATCCTTAAATGATGCCCAAATCAACTACACCATCACTGAAAAGGAGTTACATGCAATTTTGTTTGCCTTAGATAAGTTTAGGTCCTACCTCTTATGATCCCCCATCACTGAGTTCACTGACCATTCTGCACTAAAATATCTCTTCAAAAAACAAGATGCTAAGGCTAGAATGATTAGGTGAGTCCTTCTCTTACAAGAATTTGACCTCACAATCTAGGATAAAAGGGGAGTTGAAAATGTTGTAGCAGATCACCTCTCTAGGATGGAATTCAAAGACAACTCAAATAACATTTCAGTGTCTGATTCGTTTCCTGATGAACACCTATACTCTGTGCGTGACTTCCCTTGGTATACTGACATAGCAAATTTCTTAGTGATAGGAGTCATTCCAAAATTCTTAGGGAATCATGCATGAAGGAAATTTCTTTCTGATGATAGACACTATGTGTTTGATGATACATACCTCTATAAGTTCTGCCCTGACCATGTCCATAAGAGGTGTGTTCCAGAATCTGATCAAGAGTCCATCCTTAAATTATGTCATAGTGAGGCATGTGGAGGTCACTTTTCCTCTAATAAAACATCTGCTATGATTCTTCAATGTGGTATTTTCTGGCCCACCCTTTCAAGGGAATCCTACAAATTTTGTCAAAGCTGTCCAAAGTGTCAACAAGTAGGGTCCATCACAAAAAGGAATCAAATGCCACTAACTCCCATCTTAGTGGTTGAAATATTAGACTGTTGGGGAATTGTCTTCATGGGTCCCTTCCCAAACTCTGGAGGATAACTCTACATACTCTTAGATTTATATTATGTCTCAAAATGGGTTGAGTCCATTCCCACTAAATCCAATGATCAACAAATTGTTATTCGATTTCTGAAAGAGAACATAATTTCAAGATTTGGAATTCCTAGGGCTATAATCAGTGATTGAGGAACCCATTTCTGCAACTGCCAATTCTTTTCACTCATGTCTAAGTATGGTATTTCTCCTAAGGTGTCCACTTCATACCATCCTAAAACCAATGGTCAAGATGAGTTAGCGAATTGGGAGATTAAGCAAATTCCTGAAAAAACTGTCAACCCCTCTAGGAATGATTGGTCTGAGAAACTCTAAGATGCTATTTGGGCCTATAGAACCGCATATAAAACCATTTTAGGAATGTCCCCATATAGGTTGGTTTATGGTAAAGCATTCCATTTCCCAGTGGAGATTGAACATAAGGCCTTTTTGGCAATTAAGAAAATGGATTATGACCTCTCATTGGCCGGAACAAAAATGAAATTATATCTCAATGAACTGGAGGAACTAAGTATGGAGGCTTATGATAATTCAAGGATCAATAAAGCTATAGTTCAAGCCTACCAATCTAGGAATATCAAGGTCGATCATTTTGAACTGGGAAAACATGTGCTCTTGAATAGTTAAAAACATCATTTACACTCGGGAATGTTATGGTCTAGATGGTCAGTTCCTTTCATAGTGCATCATGTATACCCCCATAGGGCAGTAGAGATTCATGATCCCACTAGTGGTCACATTTTCAAGGTCATTGGTCAAAGGTTAAAAACATTCATTGAATCATTCAATAAACAGGAAATAGATGTTGAGTTAATTGATCCAATCAATGAACTAGGAAAAATTGATAAATTTAGGATCTATGTCGGGCTAACGACGTTAAACAAAGCACTGAATGAGAGTAAACCGGTGGTTTTTATGTTTCTAATTGTTCTGAATCATCTTTATTTTTCAAATAATATTAATTAATCATTTTTATATTTAAAAATAAAAAAATAGTCCTTTGACCCATTCTTCTATTATGAGTATGGATGGGTACGATAGGGGAGAAACATATTCATCTGTGTCACGTGGTGTGATCCTTGAGTAATACCTTACCCATAAATTTAAAAAGGAGACAATGTATTATCAGCTTATTTTTTTGTATTTTTATTATTTTATAGGTTAATATAAAAATTATAAAAATAATAAAAATAATATAATAATTAAAAAGTGGGACATGCCATATGCCATGGGGAAAACACCGTCACAACCAGCGAAGCCACGTGGACTCGAACCCGGGACCGAAGGGAGATAGGGGCGCGCGCTTACCACTGACCTATGGCTTAATGTGCTTACTTATTATATAATTTTTATATATATACTTATATTTTACTTATTTATATATACATATATTGTTTTGTTTGTTTGTTTGTTTTCCTTTTTCCACTAGGGAACTTTGCAAGCGACATGGATATCAAAGGACTAAATTCGAGCGACAAGAACTTCAAACATCAACCATCAGGTGATTTAATTCCATGATACTCATATTTAAATTTCCTTATTGAACTCCCCTTTTATTCCTCTACACCATTATAAATTTTATTTTTACAAAACTAGGGACAATTTCATTCTATGTTAGGGGGTGTGGAAACACAATGTTTGTTTAAAAAAACAATGATAAAAAAAGAAGTAAAATTCCTTTATCATTCATATAATAAAATATTTGAAAACATTAAAACTACATAGAAAATAACTTTTATTTCCTTGACTCTTAATTTAATTCATGGTTAAGTTTAAAAGAATTGATTTTGGAAGTTTTGTTGTCCAATGACAATTTTCATCATTTTTATTTTCATCAATTAAAAAAATGCCACAATGCACGTCCTCTAGACTGTGGGGTACTAATTTTAATTTTTGGGGTCCCATAATAAATAGCATAGGCTGGTTTGATTTTTAATAATAATTTGAGTATTCAAAAAAATGCGTGTAGAGCAATGGATTGATAAAATGAGAGGCTTTCGGCACATGGGGATCGTGACTCCAGAGGTGTCTAGCCTTGAGTTTTTCAATCTATCTCTATTTATGGTAATATGAAATTGTTATTGATTAAGTTAACTCGAGGCGATGCCTGAGTTTGTGGGATTCACTTGGTGCCCTAAGGCCTTTGATTCTGGGAGTCATCGGCAAAGTCTTGCTACATGGGTTAATTTGATTAACTTCAATTTCAATTACTATAGCAATATTGCAAAAAAAAATTCAAAAAAAGAGGAATGAAGACTAATAATATTAGGATTAAATGTTATTCCACCTAGCGCTTCCATTATTTCCCCCTTGATTGAAAATGAACCCCCATATCTATTGTGATTCACAACACATCATTACACCTAGTTGAGTTGGATGAAGTATGATGATGGATTTGATCAAAGGAATGGGCTTGGGATTGGGATCTGCTTTTAAAATCATCTTGTTTTAAATTATCTTGACAGGTTGTAAAACAATATTTGTGTGTAGTTTACATTGAGAGCACTGTTTGTTAAAATGTGTTTGAAGAAATGAATTCAAATAAAATCATTGAATTATTTGCTCGGGACTAGAATATCTTATGTTGTGGGGGTGTGATTATCCAATAAAAACATATATTTTAATTACATTTTAATGTTATTAAATGATCATTTTTGACCTTATGGGCCTGATTAAGTGCATTTTCATTATGAACATCCATTCTCATCATTTGTGCACTTCATGCCTAATATACACCAATTTAGGCCCATTGATTCATCTGATTATAAGGAATGTAATTATCAATATTTTAATTTGATATTTTGGGAACTATATATACACTTATATGTGAACATTTTACATTTAGGGATCAATGGATTATTCATAAACGATGATGGAGATATTTGGAGATGAATGGAAGAAATTCGAGAGAAGACTGATTGGACAACAACCCACTTATGAGACTGTGGGGCCCATCATAAAAGCCCAATGAATCCAAAATTTTGTGAGATGATCTAAGAAATGTTTAGGAACAAATAACTCTTCATGAGATAATTCTAATTCGGCCAATATGGTGTTCATTAAGGCATCCCAAGTTAGAGATACAATTATGGTCCAGATTCTGCGGCCCAGAAAAACAGCCCACTAATCTGATCATAGATCCGAATATACAACTCCAAATGGGCCCATATTTTATAGTAGGTTAGGAGACAACCGGTGATCCATTTTATGCTTCTATGTCCTACTCTGATTAGGCCATATAAAAGGTCATCAAAGTGTGACTGTTCGGTGGATGAAAGCTAGCTTCCACCTTGGGTCAAATGTGGAAAAGTCTAAGTTCCATAAGCTTTCCACCACCCTAGGCATACCATAATCAAGTGGGATGCTTTGTACTATTGGAGGTTCGACAAAGGCTTCCAAAATGCTTATTTAAGGCAGTGGTGGTGGAGGAGTTGATAATCTTTGAGCTTGTTTTCATCTTAATGTTATGCTGCCAATTTCTCTTGGTAATGTTCTTCCTTCACATGTAAGTTGTTTTAATTCATTCTTGTTTCTTAATAAAAGTTCATCTTCTATTATTATTATATTCTTATACTTATCACTTTGATACTGTTGGTTCAAGGTGTGAACTTTTTCATACCAAACCTTGTGATATTATAACACAATAGTGGAGTGATTTTTATTTAATTGGGTTTTGTTTACTTCTCCATTTCCTCCCTCATGAGTCTACTTTCTGCTTCCATTGAAACCATAGAATCAATGGAGGGATAAACCACTTATGGTTTTATCCAAGGGAGTAGCAAAGGGAAGTATTGGATTTTATTTATCACCTAATTAATGTATAATCACTTCTTTAATTGAGATTTTTATTTGATGATTTTTAAACTCCATCGTCCTTGTTGAATTTAAGGCCACACACTTCAAGTGCTAATACGAACCTTTACCTTGAAGTGCTCAAAACATTTATCCTTCATGTGTATAGGTGATTAGTATTAAAGGGTGTAGGAATTAAACTAGTAAGTTATGATGTTGTTTTATCTCCTTAAATAAACCCATCTCAAATTTAGGAAATTGAAATCATTAAAAAAAAAATACGTCAAATCCACCCCAAGCGATAACCTAGGATCAACTCATTATTTTAAATTGAATTCACTTAAATCTGATAGTTACACTTTAAAACCATATAAAATCAACCCAAGTTGGACACTTCAGAGCCAAAAACAGTCCATAGAATGTATGTGTCTATAGTTTACATCTTTGGTCTCTGTGGATTCGACAACCCAAGCAAGGCTACAAGGACCGTTCTACCTTCATCTCTTGGGTAAATTTGAGCGAGAATCATGTGTATTATTATTATACTTTTCTCATCCTAATTGTTTTATTTTTTATTTATTTTAATTTTATTATTATATTAATTATCACCTTACCACTATGACCGCTTACCAAAAAATTGTGGATTAACAAGAGGCATAGACCAGTAGAGGTACGTTGTAATTCATTTTATCATGGACATGATTTTTTGTGTATTATTATGTTTATGGTGATAAAGAGTAACAGTGCACAAGAGTGACAATATTTTACCACTCAAATAAACTCAAAAACATTTTTATTATTTTATTAAATATTATCTTCCCCTTCTACTTGATATGAGCTCTATATACGACAGATTTGAGATATTTTATAGTAGAAATGAAATATGATAGATCAAGGTACTATAATTTATTTTTTCATTTCATGTTTTTTTTATCATTTACTGAATTGAAAAAATTATATTCATAGATTAAATAAAAACAACAAAAAATTGGTAGTTTAGTTGAATTTGATTATGTGACTGAATAACATAGAATGTTCCTCAAGGGAGTCATCATTATCTAGCCTCTATGATGCATTAGTAAAATATATTACTTCATCCATTCCCTATTCCATGTGTAAATCAAATATCAATGTCTAGTGGTAGGTTTCAATCCATTATTGTCCTTCAATAATGAGATTATGACCTACATCCTTTCTGGATTTCATTGTCTATCACCCAATATACATGATATCATTTTGTAAAACCACCATATTATAATTAAAATATTATGATTGAAATCCATAAATTATGATTAAGCACCAAAGTAAAAAAGTATCCACAGATTTCAACAAAATATCTCCACATGAATACTAAATATGATGTTTAACATAATCTTTTCATGAATGGTTAATATTTTAACCATCTATAATTAATAAAATACAAAGACGTACAATATAGGCCATCAAATCAGCATTACATGGGTCCCCTATATATCCTAATGTATGTCATGGTTTTTATATTCCAAAATTTTAAATGTAAACATTATATATTCTCTTGAAACATGTTAATGACCTGAATTTCCATAAAACCATTTTGAAAACATGAATATTTACTTATTCCAAGTATATTGGATATATTATAAAATTTTAAAAAATATTATTCTCTGGCCATGATAGTATAAACCACTTTTAAATAAATTAATTATCAATTCCAAAATGTTCATTATTTTCCAATTAATATATCCATATGAAAGATATCTTACCAAAACCTAATTATTTTAATATTAGAAACAAATTTATCATTCCCTTAGTTTAATCAAATCCTCACCATTCCATGAAATCAAATTTCTACCTCACAAACACTATTAATGATATCCTTCAAAAATTTAAAACAACATATTCTCAAAATACTAATATATTGCATGGTTTTTATTACAAAATCATTAAATTACTAAAATATACTCATAAAAAATACGAATTAATTATTAAAAAATTATTGAGGTTTTATATATTTATTTTATAACTCCTATATTTAATAATTTAAAATAACAATCATTACTTAAAAATTATCAAAATCAATTTATTCATTATTATAAAAAGGATTATTGAAAAATCACACACCTTCCATGTGAATTCATAGACTATTCATCATCAATAGATATACAATTACTTGTATCACTATGATGATTGTATTTATAGAGCTTCTATATAAGAAATTGAATTTCATAATTCCCAAACATTCAACATTTAATGAAATAATAAATGAATAATAACATAGAGAGGCCAATATTTATCATTCATTGCGTAAAAAAATTCAACATTTTCCCTTTATTGTTACATTCATTGTGTCCTTCTCCACAGTCAAAACAAATTATTGTTCATATAATTCATTCATTATTGAAATTATTTCAACATTATCGATAAAAAGGAAGCCAAATTTTCTTTCCTCCATAATCATTTTTAGATTAATTCTCAGAAAACTACTTACTTATTTCCATTAGTGAGATTGAAAGTTGGTTAAGGTACAAATTGTTGATCATGTTCACTAAAAAATTATTAGGCATGATCACTAAATCCTTCATAGTATTGGTCATTCAATTTGACTTCTCATAATTTCATTTTCTATCATATTGAATTGTTTTGGTTTATTATAATTCTCTATAATGTATAAAACCAAAAAAATTGAATATGAAATTATAATCATAGTGATGAACCACATAATCAATATAATTCACTTATATGATTACTGAGTTATGACACCATACATAATCAATGTCACCTTATGTTAATCCTATGTTATTCAGTGTCTTATTCTTTCCAATATCCATACATGTTCATAGAAATTATGTGACTTTATTTAGAATATCCCATGGGAGTCTCAAACCAGAAGTGTAGTAAGGCCCAATATCATATAGCATATTTCCCCATGTTAGGCACAAGATATATTTTTAATTCTTTTACCCCTAGTAACATCTATGTCAAAGCGACATCCCCATGTTCTATTTAGATAGGGATATATTTCTGGGAAACCACTAACACTAACCTTTTACAAAAATTTACGATGTATTAATAAACATTAATTTATTATTCGAAATATACTTATAGACACACCTATATATAACCATAAAAATATCCCTTGTTATATCCCTAGTTGTTCATCATTCTAGAAACAATAGTTTAAAAAACATTGCTATGATACAAACTATATAGATTTAGTCTTGATATACATTAAAATTTCATACCTCTTGTGGAATACATTAAACATTTTATAAATAGACGCCAAAAGACCAAAAGTGTTCTAGTTCCACTGGAAACACTGAATCATAGAAAATTAGTTCATTATCAAGAAACGTTATCTCTAATTAGGTTCTTACAGACAATCACTCTTCTTATATATATAATACTTGAAACATATCTTCATAATCTGGTAAGGAGACATGAAAATGGGTGAGATCAGATGATCAGTAAGGGTAAAATACGGGGAAATGTAAACCTAATCATGATCATAAGGGTATGAGAAGGTGATAAAAAAATTAAGATCATACCATACATATAAAAATCATAAACATGACTAATGTAATAGATACTGGTAGTTCATTTGACATGAAGAACATATAAATACATAACTAAATACATCAAATAGAATCCTAGGAATTTGAAATATAATTGTGGAATACATAAAAAATTGATTTCATTGTGTATAATCCAATATGAATTCATATATCATATGAAGGTTGTTAAAGGGAACAATACCTTCTTGGAAGGACACACTAATATCCCCAATCACTGTCATTTCCTTTTAAGGGATATGGTTTCCCCAACATCCCATAGTATATTTGGATTCCCCTTCTTCCCATTGTAGATCGATATTCCAAATATTCCATATTTATTGGGAATAAACCAACTAGGAAGGACACAACATCATCCCCAGTAGATGTCCTTTCATTATGAGAGAACCAATTCCCCCATATCCCTATTTTCAATTTAGATCATCTACTTGATTCTCACCATTTTCCGCTGAGATATAAATATTTACCAAATTTATTTTATGAAGATATGGGTCCCACCGATATCTTTTTCAATGAATTCATAAATGTGCCATAATATAATCAATGTTGAGTCATATCATGACCCTAAAAATGGATTCGTTTTATTAACATCAATTGATTATCCCATAAAATGAAATAAGAATCATTAAATTTTTATCACATCATAACCTATGTAATGAGATAGATTTAATAATAATAACATAAATAAATAAACCATTGTTAGATTTGGGTTTCAAAATCATATATCTCATTGAAGAGAAAATGGTGTCATAATAATTATTCCTTTATGACCTAAATCATTCATGAAATAATAATAAAATAACCTATAGATCATTTACTAGTGGGGAATGAGTTACATCATCAAATTTAATCGTTGATGAAAGATAAACTAGAAGGTTATTTTGAAAAGAGTTAAGGAGGAAAATTTAATTTTGTTTATTGAAATAGGATAATTAAAACATTAATCCCTTTTAAAACCATTTACATTAAAATGAACATAAAAAATTTATAAATAACTAATTAAAAAAAATTAAAACATTTTTATATGTATATATATAAATGGAGATTGAAAAAAAATTACTTGAAAATATATTAATGTAGAACTAAAATGTATTGAATAAAAATTTCCATGAAAACATATAAAAGGAATTAGAATTTCTTTTGAAAACCATTTTCCATTAAAACAAATAAAATAACCGTAAAAAAAATTTATAAACACATTACCTGAAAAATAAATAGAAAACATATAAACAAATATGTAAAATATTTTTAAGCCCATTTATTTGAATTATAATTTTTGAATAATATTCTTAAATGTTATACTTTAAAATATTATAAATATTTTTATACTTAAATGATGGTGGTTAAATACATTTCAAATGAGGTAAAAATATTATTCCATTTCATGGTAAAATTGGTAGAAAAATTAGTTCAAAAATCTTCGAAAATATTCAATTAAAGACATGTGTAAAATTTAAAAATAGTAAAATTCTATTTTATGTATTAATGGATAAAATTAGAATATTCATATAATCAATTTTTTGAAAACATGTTTTTAAAGGAACAAATACTTTCTATTAAAGAGATGGTAAAGTAATGATTAATTAAAAATAAATTCAAAACTATATTATGAACCAACATGTGGAAAAAAAGATTCCATTAGATAGATTTGACATTTATATCTATATTTAAATGAATTTCAGGAGTTTTCTAGAGTGATAGATCGCATGATTTCATCAATGGAAGCGTAATCACAAATGATCTCGCAATATGATGATATTGTTTTAATAAGCTATTAAAAATTGGTCTCATTAAACCATAAAACCAGTTTATGAAATTTAAAATATATAATGATAGAAAACCATAAAAATATTTATATTCATGTCATAAATTTTAAATGGATGTATATAAATCTCTAGGAAAAAGATAAGCTCATTACAGGGATTGTGTCTAAAAAAGTACAATCCAAAAAAAATTATTTTTTATTTTGGTGTCTTTTTAAACATAAAACAAATGAGAAGAAAGATCATAAAATGGATATATAAAGAACTATAATTTTAATTATTAATATAATAGAAAACATCCATGGGTATTATTCACATTAAACAAATTAAATGGTAGGTGAATAGAGCATGTATCTCATAGAAATAAAAAGTGAGACGAAATTCTATTACATTGTATCTTTACTGTCATCATACTCATTTAAAATTACATTATAATAAATTTATTATTAGTATAAATATTAGAAAGGAACATATTAATATATATAATACCATATATGTATTTAATATGACTTTATATCAACCTATTTTTTATTATTTTATATTATGGTTATGCTTTAGGTATTATTTCCTTTGTTTTATGCTTATGTCATAATTTGATACAATGTTTGTCCTTATTCATATATCATATTTTATTGAATGTAAAAATGAAATAAAAATGTGTAGTATTTAATATATTAGTATTATTATAATCTATATAAAATTTAGGTATGTAATGGAATGCACCGTTCATGGAGACGGTAGGGCATATGTACGCATGAATGCTCCTTCCATTTTATTGATGTATTAAAGGAAAAAAAATTAATGATATATATGTATATGTATATATGTAAATAGTATCATTAAATTATAATTATTATTTCATATATATCATATAGGTCTAGTAAATATGTCATTAGTATAGTCCATGTATTGTGTGAATGAATCACATCACAATGAGTGGGTGGTAGCCGACACTTCCA
The DNA here is from genome assembly GCA_963277665.1 of Viscum album. NCBI lineage: Eukaryota > Viridiplantae > Streptophyta > Magnoliopsida > Santalales > Viscaceae > Viscum > Viscum album. The sequence goes on from OY728157.1 coordinate 1,005,975,491, forward strand.
AAAACAATATTATCACATTTACACAAGATGGAATGCATAATGGTATGTTATAAATAAAAATAACAAAATAATAAATTCATTATAAATATCATATAAGAATATAAATTCATTGAAATATCCACATTGAGAGACGATTAAAAGAAAAATGAACAATCATCATTTCATGAGGTGGTTGTTCATCATACACATAAACAAAGGGTTCATTATCCATAAGATGGAATTGTATATATGTTCAGGTAAAAAATTATCATAAATTAATGACAGTGTATTTATTACACATTATTTTATAAAAAAATTAATAAGATTTTTGTTTGGAGTTCAAAATGGAAATAAAATAATGAAGATTGATGGAGGGTGTTACCTCTTAATCAGGTAACTCCTTTGGGTTTTCACCATATGGATTCATTTAAAGTAATTATTCATGAATGGACTCTTAAAGTCATATTTGAGGGGTGTTGGAAACTGTATTGGGAATATATTGGAAAATAGTACTTATTTGTATAGGTGTGAGGAAGCTGGATATGCGGTGGACTTTTATTGGGAAAGGAAAAGATACACTTGGAATTTTTTAATAAATGTTAGCTGTACCAATGATTTACTAAAAAGTCTTAGAAATAACAATGAAATATATATATTGTCAAAATATTTCAAAAAAATTGGATTTCCACAAGTGGATAGGTCATTTGTGCACTTATGTTTAAGGTTTATTCCCTTGTTAATCTTAATTTAACCCAATCAGATTATTTAATTTTAACTACATATACTAATAATTTCCTTCCAAAATTATATTGAACATATAAATAATTTTAAATTATTAATATTTTAAATATGTAATCTATTTTTCTAAATTAAAATCACAAAATTAGATGGAATTATTTAAAAATTATTCCCATAGATGGGACGACACTACGGGTTTTTAATGTAAATAAACATCCAAAATTTTGATAATTTTTTATAACCAATTTGAAATTAAAATTGAATCCAATTACTACTACATGATTAATTGATGAAAATAATATTTAATTAATCTTTTATACAAATTAAAAATATAATTTATCCATATAAATAAATTATATGAAAAATTATCATTAAATTAAAATTAAATATTTTTAGCTATTCATTAAAAAAATGAAACCGTACCAAAAAATAAATAGAATTATCCTATAATAATTTTTATAATTTCATTTCAATGATATGATTAATTTTAATAACATAATTTATAATATTTTCAAAAAATCGATATAAAATTGGTTCTTAATAAAATATTGGTAAAGCATTCATTATAATAATATTTTTAAGGATAAAATTGGGTTTGTTAACATCTTATGTCAAAAAAAATATATATGATGAATAAAAAATATTTTATTTAATATATAACATCTATATTAAATTTTTTTCACTCAGTTATTGTAAATAATTTTATTTATTAACTCCAAAAAAATTTGGGGTCATAAAATTAAAAATATATCCTTTATATTCAATTAGTTCTTATATTTTCATTTCAAATTTATTGGTAACTGATAAAATAATATTATATTTCTTTAAATAAAATATATTTTCATATGTTATTTATTTATACCAACATAATTGATAGGTTATATTAAATAATATGTCATTATTTGGTAAAACCAAGTTTTAAATGTTACACAAGCCTTCTAGAAAAGTCATTATTGTGTGAAAAACAAGATAACCTCACTGTTCCCTATAGATGAAGATAAAATTAATATTGTGTGTATTTCATGAATAAAATGATATTTTATATAACCAATGAAAAACATAGTTATTTAATTAAAAATAAACCTCTTTTTTTATTTCATGAAATAAAAAATATCACAAAGATTATATTAAATTAAAAAAATTACAAAATATCAGGGTGTTATTGTTCACTAACAAAAGAGTGCCATAAAAGTGACTTAAAAATAATGTTGTGTTTTACGAGGGAGCATAGTTTTTATGAAAATTTATCAAAATATTATTTCTATATGTAGGTGGTTGATTTACTTGTCCATATAATTTTTGAAAACAGTGTTTCTATAGATCTAGAAAAAAATATAAGCATTTATATATTAGAAAATTTTGTAAAATGTATATAATATATCTAATATACATGGTTTATAAAAATACTATAGAAATTTTATTATGAATATTCACATTTGTTATCATTTATGAATGACATGATGAGGAATGATGTTCCTTTAAAATGGAATAACTAATATCATAAATCCTTCCAAGGGTTTATGGTTAGACATACATCAAAAGAAATCCCTGGATAGACAATTTTTGGATAGGGCTATGTAGTCCAATTTGTCTAATCATGATCTTCATTAGAATTTTTTCTCCTAAACGAAAATCTTGTAATTACATAGGTTTTGTAAACCTTATGGTTTCAAAAATAGAAAAACCAAAAAAACATCATGAAAGAAGAGATTGCAGTCCCTTGCCTGAATTCATGGAGAAAATAACTTTTTGGTGAAAAATTTAATGTTCTTACAGACAATATGTTCTTGGAACACATTTTCTCACAGATATATTTTAATCAAATTAAAATAATATTCATAAAATACCTTTATTTGGTCTACATACACATGATTACACACCAGCTAAAAGAAAATTAGTGGAAGATGAATTAAGATAGATGTTATATGGTCACATGTAGAAAGAAGAATAAAATATATAGAAGACGATGTCAATTCTAGCAGACTAGAATCATGATTGTACTGATTGAGGTGATGTTTCAATTTTCAACCCAATTTCTTTTATTCCTATGTTTTTATGCATGTGGATGTGGATTAAATATTAAATCCTAAGTGTGAATTTATCAGTTCAGAACTCAATAATGGGGAGACTAATTATGGAATGAAGATAGTTTAAGGATGAATCTGGAGATTTAGTGATCAAATCATAGAGGATTTCTGTTTTTAGGGATATATTTTAAATTCAATTCATAACAATAAATGGTTGGTTCATATATTATTTCAAAATTTTCATATAGTTTTAAGTGAATAATATTGGTGGGTTATGATAAAAAGTGAAATGGTGAAACAATTTTTCAGGAAACTCATTTATCATTGGACGAAGGTGGAACCATAAAAAATAGTAGGAATTTTGTACTATATACCAATTACCATGTGGAAATGGGAGATGATAGCTATAGATTTTGGGAAATGATTACCAAGAATGACTCTGAAACAATATTTCATATGGTTTATAGTGTATCATCTCATAAAAGGGAATTTTTATCCTTAATAATGAATATAATATGGTAGAGGAAATTTCAAAAATCAATACATGAGAAGATATAAATTGGAATGGAGTTCTTGTATCTAAAATATCTCACTAATACCCTATGATTATATCTCATTATTATATGTCCTTATTTAAATACCTTGAGACTCATTTGAATATGATCATGGTTTATAATCCTAAAAAAATGAAATTATTAGAGGATGATCCAAACTTTAGAGTATATAATTTTCTCTGATGTGATATTATATGTACCATGTGAGGAGAAAATATAGTTAGTTCAGTTATCATACAAATACATTATCAGTCATCATTTTATATGGATTCTTTTTTATATTTGTATTGATGTAATTCTATAAAAAAATTTCTATAAATTTGAAAGGCATCACTATGTGTACCATGGATTGTGAATGATATAATGAAGAATATATAGTTGATCCGAAAGATAATAGAGACATATCAATGTAATTATAAATTTTAAATGGATCATTATTTATGACTTCTGTCATTTGAGGTTAGTGATCATGTGATTTTAAAATACACCAAATGATTGGGAATCATCATTTTGTATGAAGAAAATGATAAATCCACAATATGTTATCCCTTTTGATATATTATGATTATCTTCACATTTGGAATATCAGTTGGTCCTAACAGTAAGCATCATATAATGTAAAAATGTATTCTGCGTACCTTTTCCGAAGAAATATAAATATGATTGTGACTAAGTGATTCTGTGGGATCGCATAGACCAGTATTAGGATGTAATGTTTTTTCATGTGATTGTAAAAATTGTTAATGTGGAATGTGAAGGATTTCAGGGTAAATAACATTGGTCCTATTATAATTTTTTAGAAACACTATCAGATTCTAGATGAAACGCAGGGGATTCAAATGTAATTGTTAGAGTGGTGGAAAATTCTCTTCTAATAAAACCCTAGATTTCCACGTTCTGAGTAAATGATGTTAAATTGTTGGAAAGTTATAGTAATATGTGTTTTAGCTTCTCAATCAATTATTTATTTATTTTTTATAAAAATGATGCGGATATGTATGGGGATGTAAAATGTACTATTAGTATTCTTATGAGTGGTTTATTAAGGTGTACCATTTGAGAACAGTTTCTAGAAACCCTGAAACACAGCATAAAACCATTAATAGGGAAATAGTGGCCACTATGTATTCACATAGTTGTTGAATTGTTTGTAAAAAATATGTGGATTCCCTGATATAACCATGGAATATTGAACATTGAAAAAATAATAGTTGGAACATGATTTGTATATCTATGAGAACCAGTCAAGTGAGGGGTTTCGTGAGAGAGTACCACCTATATAGGTAGCACATGGTTTTGAAAACAATATGGATAGACCATGTGGCATAAATTCATCCATTTGAAATATGCAGGTCAAATTTTATTTAATCACATATACATTCATTTTTCCACTAATCATACCATAAATTTTTTTCACCTATGTCATGGTATTCATTTCTTTTTGGTGTGTGATAGATTATTACATGAGTCAATGTTTGGTGTCGGCGCTGATTAATCAGTAAGTTCACTTTTCATTTCAATTCTTCCCTGGTCACATACTTTATCATCCTCAAAACTATAGATTCTATAAAATGTCGATAAATCCCAATTCCTTGTTGGAAATATTGTTGTTTTGTGGAACATTATTGGTATAAGAGTATGTTTTGTAATCATATCCTACGAATATTTGGGTCATTATTCATTTTTATCAACAATTTATTAGTTGGTGGATTCCATCTCAAATCTATTTTTCCATAACACAATGGATTAATATGAAATATAAATTTTCATTAAAATAGATTTCAAATGCTTATATGTTTTTTGTTTCATCACTTAATAAAGATTATATATTGGAAATATTTAAAATTCATATTTTTATTGAAAATTTTCATAACTAATTATTTTTAAATTATAACTTTAAAATTGTGGATATGTGTTGTTTTATTGAATATTTTTTTTGAAATGATTTATATAATGAATTTTTTGGATAATTGGATTAACATTAAATTATTTTCATATATAGTCATTATTATTTTATGGTTATGATGTGACCCAAACAATGGGCGAGTACCATTGCTGTCAAATCAATGTGACCATGGATAAGAGATGTGTAACATTGGTGAACATGAATATTTGAAACATAGTGATGATATGGTATATGGAAGAGACACTACTCAGGACAATGAACTTATCACATGGCCATTTATGTGTCGATTTTTTTGGAATCATAAAGTGGTTATTCATCTTGAGATGAAAAAAATTTTAATGTGTTAACATGATTTAATTGCATGGAATGATATTGGATTTAATATTAAATACTGTTAATTTTTTTTATTTTTTTTATAAATTCAGTTTATAATTTTGGTGATAGTTTCATGAGTTGATATGACATTGGAGAAATGTTACTGAGTATAGAATCACCTCTTGTTGGGTCACTATTATGAATTTTTAGTTTTCATCTATCCAAAAATAAGTAATGTCAAGGTAGATCAATTATTTAGTAACCATATTGATATATTCTTCATTTTTTCTTAAGTCATATCATGGAAAAAGTTTTGTGTCTTTGGTTAGATGTCTTTGGTGTCTTTGTGTTTTTATGAAATTTTTTTCCTTGGACATTGTAACTTGGTTTCCACTTACTATGTGATAGTTTTGTTAAATTGTTTATATTTTTATTTAATTTTTTACACATATATCATAATGGGGTCTTATTGGTTATATATTTTCGGGTGAGTAATTTTTTCTTTTAAGGGAAAATCATCCACAAAGTGTTTATGAAGACCCTTTTATTTATTTCAATCATTTGGTTTTTTGGGGATATCACCTAGGGAATAATAATTCCCAAACATATTCCAATGTAAATTGTAGGTGGGGGTTTATTTTACATCCATGACCCTATAACTTTAGAGTAAAATAATATGTCCTCATGAACTGATCCAACGTAATTATTATATCAGTCATTAATAAAACAAAAAATTAGGAACTAGCACTTAGAAATAAATCAATGAATAAATTGTCATAAAACAACCGTCCCCCAAGAATCAATCAATTCAGTGTCAAATAATGACAATCTAGCTAACATTACACATGACTAATAACATATCATATAAAGAATAAAATAATAATCTATAATGGTTAATTCATCGAATTACCAACAACTATGAGAAATTAAATTTCCGTTATCAAATTTTCCAAATACAACACTAATATATTGCCTTTGGAAACATGGAAACATAAACAATGTTAAATAAATGAGATACATCATCTATCACACAGATATTATTGACTGGAAGCCTTCTTGGAAACAAAATTCATAATATATATTTTCAAAACTTGGGGGAAAGAAACATAAAAGGGGCTGAGTTCAGATTATTTGTAAGGTTACAAACAACAAATACATAAAAAAATTCAAGAAGCCTAAGGGTATGATAATATGATCATGAATTTTGAAGATCATACCCTGTGTATCAAAGAACAAATACGTGAATCATGGAATAAATATTGGTTGTTCATAAGACATAATTCATAAATAAATAAAGAACATAATCCATGAAATCCTAATATAGAAATAAAACATGGAATTTCATAATAAACAGAATCATATATAATTATTTAGATATTAGTTGTGTAATTGGTTTTGAGACAAATATAGTTGTCAAATTCTCTTATTAAACCAGCTTTATGCCCCATTCGAGCTCCGTATTATTGAGTTGAGTTCACTCCTCATTCCCGACATGAAATACTAATCTATGATCATTTCTCCTTCCAAGCATACATATCTCATGAGATATAATTCTTTACCCAACGCATTGGAGGGAGATATTTGTCCCACCCATTTCATAATCGAATTATTCATACATGTGACTAACTAACATAAATAATCATGTCACTACAAAAGAAATTAAATGGATATTATAAATATTTAATCATATCATATCCCATGCAAAAAATAGTTTTCATAATAATTTAATCATAAACATAACCCATTAAAAGAAGATACTTTTAAAAGCCTGTAGCCCCTGAATGAGAAATTACTTTTATAGGAATCAACTTATAAAACCATAATACATTCAATGAATGAATATGAATGGAAGTATTTAATAATTTCCTTATAAGGTCTCGAGTAATACCAACATATGTAATGTTATATGTGAAATAATTTGAAACAATATTTTACAAACATTTAAGGAGGAAAATATCTTTTCTTTTTTGAAAAATGATATTTAAAACACAAAACATTCTAATTTATTTTTTTGAAAATATATTTGAATAGATATAACTAAATACAATAAAATAATAAATAAATAAACATAATTTAAAATAATTTTCCTCTAAAATTATCATCATGGATCATTTGATTTTTTTTTTCAAAACATGGTTTTTGAAATAAAACAGATTTCAGGATGAACAAGGAAATACAGTTGTATGATATTAATTTTTTTCATTAATAACTAAAGTATAGACGAGTTAATAAATGATATTAAAATAGATAAATATCATGAATATTTAGCGGAGAATAAAAAATCATTAGTGTTATTGATGTATGGATCATAATATTTCATCAAATAAATATAGTCATTAACAATATCAAAAAGCGATGAGACTGTTACAATAATCTCCTACTTATGGGTTAATTTGGATCATAATACCCAAGTACGAAAACAAAATTAAATTAGGTATAAAATATCATGAAAATATATATATTCCTGATATTATATATAAAATTGATGTATATTTATTTTTAAAAATAGTTTAGGTATATAGAAAAACACACGTCTCAAGATGTAAAATTGAGACAAAACTATTCTACCAATTTGGTATCTTATGAAACCTAAACCCCAATAATAAAGTTTCATAAAATGAATATTTTTTGACCCATAAATATTTATATAACTGTCATATATTATATTTGTGGGATATATATACACCCCATTAAAGGAATGAGTGGTGAATAAAACGTGTATCTCATGGAAATAAAAAGATTGACAAAATCCTCTAACCTTATTTATTTTCTATCTTTGTACTTTTACAAAAACTCTTTTATAATAAATATAATTTTATTATAAATATTTTAAAGAAAAATATTCATATATATAATACCACATATGGTTTTATTATGACCTAATATTACACTTTGGTTAACAATCCTATGTTTTGATTTTACTTTTTGTAATTTTTTCTTTATTCTTCATATGTGGCTCAATTTGTTATACATTAGACACTTATACATAAATCATGATTTATATAATGAAAAAAATTATTTAGGTATATTTTATTTTAACAATATTCCAAATAATATAGATGTATGAAACAAAATACATTGTTCATGGAGATGGTAGGTCGTACATATGTATGCACACTATTTTTGATTAATTATTATGTTAAAATAATGAGTGTAAAATAAATATATATATATATATAGTTTTTATAGATTCTATAATTTATTATAAATATAATATAAATCACAAAATCCATCCTTAATACATTCTATGTGGGGTATGAATGAATCATATTTCATTGATGGTGTTGCAGACCAGATTTCATCAAGTAAAATTGTCATATTATTACCAAATTAAATCAATACTGATATATGTTTGAAATTATTTATAGAAGATTAAATAAGTAATAATTAAAATATGTAAATTATATAAATATTTTTTCCATCATAATTTCTTCTATGAGATGTTATAATGAAAAAATGAGAAATCATTTCTTTGGGGGATGGTAGTTCACCATACAAAAAAATAATATGTTAGTTACCGATTAGATGGAGGTGTGGGTAAGTTAATAATGAACACTTATAATTAAAACATACAAATATATTGATGATATATGATTTTTATACATTAATTAAATAAAAATATTGTATTGGGTGGAGAAAGAAAATAAAATAATGGATCTTCAGAGAAGACCTGGCCTCTTAATAGGGTATGTCTATTTGGTTTTTACAAAAAGGCTTCCTTTGAATTTATTTTTGTCAAGGGAATTCATCTTGGTGTAATTTAGAATTATTTTACTGTGTTTTAGATAAATCACGGCTAATCGTATGTGTATTTATAATTATTATGATGGGGGAGAGGTTCTGTCCTTTTATCGGGAAGGGAAAAGACACCCATTGAAATTTTGAAAACATGTTTTCCATACACGAATAATACCAAAAAAAAATCATAATAAAACCATAATAACTCATGAATGGAATGTTTTTCACTAATTTATGAATTCAAAATTGTTTATTTAAATTTTTTTAAGTGGTTTTGTGTCATAAATTAAAGGTTTATAAAAGTATTAACATAACTTGTATCTTAACATTTGTGATTTATTTTAGTCACTTTTAGTAACATTTTTGGTAGAAAACAATGTTGAAAATATTAGATATTATGAATTATTCAAATTAAAAAAATTTGTAATTAATTATTCATAATCTAATCACATAAGTGTCATAAATTAATTTATAATTTATCCCACTGATAGGATGATAGTGATGGGTTTTAAAGTAAAAAATATCAAAAATACTATTATGTTTTATATTAAAATTCAAAGTGAAATTCATTTTAATGTCCTAAATTGTATAAATTGATAATAATATCATCCAATAAAACAATAAAATTAAACTGACATTGAATTTACGCATATAAATAAATTAGATGAATATGATGCTTTAAATTAAAATCTGATAATTTTCATAATTCATCCAAAATTAATGATTCACATAAAAATAAAAAAATATCACCCTAAAATAATTTAAACATTATTAATTAAAATATAAATTTAATCATATTAGATTAAATTTCAATATTTTTCTAAAATTAATTTCATTATTTTTTAAAAAAGGATATTTAAATAATTTCATATGAGAAAATAGTATTTTAAAACGTATAATTACTTTACAATAATTTATAACTTTACTTATAAATATGTTTAATTTATATACAAAACGTTATAAATGATATTTTTGAATAATTTATTAATATAAATATAAATATGGTTTATATATATGTTATAATTAACACATTTCTACAATTATAACAATAAAATGTTGTTTCATAGAAAAATTGGTGTTTCTTGTAACATACACCAAGTTGTTGTTCCATGTTAGGTACAAAAATTTAGTGTTCTATGTAATTTAAAAATTTATTGTCCTATTTTAATGGAATTAGTGACATAGTTTATTGAATGAAATATATAAAAGTTTTATTTATTGAAAAAAATTCCCTTAAAAACTTATTGTGTTACATTATACCCAATTAAAATGAATTTATGCTTCAAATTTCATCACTAATTTAAAAAATGAAGATAATTGGGCATCATCATATACATATTCCCATGTAGACTCATATAACTTGTGATTTCTGGACAAAACATTGAGTAAGTGAGTGTTCTATTCTCATATATCATTCTCTAATTGGTCCAGAAGTTCAACTCATTGTTATTTATATGATAGATAATGCTACAATAGTATGACCATAGAGTTTAGAACATGTGAAGGGTTTGGTTTGTACATAATCAGGAGAGATACATGGAACACATCATGGATATGACATATATTTTTCTAATGTGACATTTAATTGGATACTTTCACACTATGTTCAATAATATTAAAGTGAGTTATATAATTAGGGCATAAAATATATTTATTCCCAAATCACATAAGGTTCTTCTTGTGGGTGATTATTTGAAACAACATTTCACTAACATCAAATTCTTCATCACATTGATTGTTATCATCATAAATTTATACCCACATTGATATTCCTTGATATTTTGTTTAATGGTTCAGTCCTTCCTTTAATTTTTAAAATATCTCAGGTCCTAATAGATTTATTTCTCAAAGCTCATCTGAACACGTTGGACTTCTATATTTATTCCCATAGAGGGATTCATTAGGCTCCAAATGAATTCAGGAGTGATTTATATTTTTTTAAGAAAAATAAACTAGAGGAATAATCCAATCCCAACATCCATTAAAATCTAGAGTTCAATATCTCAATAAATCCTCTTGGTTTAGAATGATTCATTTTAGACATACCATATTTATAAGGAAGATATTCAGTATTGAGACTCAATTTTTGAATCAAATTCATACTAGATACTTTTCTAGATCATTGAGGTTAAACAGGGATCATGATTGGATAAATGGGATGTGGTATTCCATAGAACCATAAAACTTAATTAATGTATATACTGGAAATCTAGTGTATAGAGAAGTCTTATCTGATAGTGATAAAGTGTGATGACATAGTAAGTCGATCGACTACCACCCATAGATAATTAAAACCATTAGGTGTTTGGGATAGTGTAATGACAAAATACGCAATTATTTAATCTCATTTCAATTCTGGTATGGGAAATATATGAAACAACCGAATAGACTTTGTCCCTTCCTCTATAACTTCTTGGCATATCAAGCATCGATATAAAAACTATGTTATATCTCTATTCAAGCCAGGAAACAAAAAGTGGTCATTCAAATCCCTATACATATTTATACAACCTGGATGAATAGAGATTGAATTGCTATGAGCATCATATAATAGCTCCTTCTTTAAATCTATTATCAACGGAACACAAACACGATTCAAAAAACATAAAATTCAGTCCAAATAAAAATTAAATACTAGAAATTTTCTGAATTTTTTTGAAGTCATTCACCTCCCTTTTATGAATCATTCATCAATTCATGGATAGAGGGTTGAACATTGATTTGATAAATATATGATTTTTTACCTTCCATCTATTTTCGTGGACCATATTTTTGAAATAAAAAAATATCGGATCTTTGGTAGTTCTCATCAAAGATAATCTATCATGATTATTTAAACTCAAAGCATCAAAATCCTTGTTCAATTTCCTGGGGTGGTATCATATTGTGTTGTCATAATCTTTTATCAACTATAATCAACTTCTATGGTAATCTTTGAACTACTTATATGTGAATATATATTTTTATAATTCCATAAAAATTGTATATATCAAATTGTTCTCAATATAGATAATTCAACATTATTTAAATGCAAAAATTACCTCTGCTAACTCCAAATCATGATTTGGGAAATTGTTCACCTGAATTTTCAACTTCCATGAGAAAGAAGCAATAATCAAGATATTATCCATAAATCATATCCCATATCGTTTTTAGATGAATCATTATTGATTACAAATCCTTTTCCAATATAGAGTAATGTAAATAGAGCTTCACTAAATTACTTTCTGTTTGGTTACATGAAATTTTACTAACATCCATCCATCAAATGGAACATGAAACCCTTCTACGTAAACATAGTCAGAAAATTAGATTGTAATGAGATATATTCCACAATAAATGTTAAATATCCATATAAAAAATCAATGCTATGGATAGCAGTAATTGTGTCAAGTCGAGGCTTGAATTCAATAGCCTCTATCTTTTAAGGATATATCAGAATACCATATCATAAAATTATTTTCGCCAATAATGAAATGTTTTATAGTCAAAATTCAAACATTTTAGATTTTTCATATATTTTCTCCTTACGGTATCTAGTAAAATTTTAAATTCATCTATATGGGAAAAATGATACATGTTCTTGATTGTTATCATGTTCATATCTCAATAATAATTTCAAGGTTACATTAATCTATTTTACCTTTTTCATAAAGGTGATCCCCACAGGGGAAAAGATGGCCGAATGAATCACTTAAAAAGGTTTTATTGGAGTTTCATATTCAAATCTTACAACAAATCAACTAAATTATATAAAGTGACTTTTATATCGACGTTGAACTAGGAATAAGTTCTATTGAGAACTAAATATCATGGTGTAGTGGAATATAAGGAAAATCATTGAAAAATACATCCATCTATTGTTAAACAATAGGCAAAGAATTAATGTCAATTATACCACATCTATTTGTTATTAAAGACCATTTTAATCGGAATTCGGACCCATACACTAGATGTTATCACCAAAAGAAGTTCATTATTATTATGAAATTGATGGATGATCATAATTGGATTTTAAATATCAAACACCAAGACTCAAGCATGTAAATAGTTGTGGTATTTATGCAGGGAAATAAAATCCATGAATAAGAAGACATAAATTTCAACCAAAGGATTAATAAAAAGATTTTTATAATGTACATTTCCACAAACATCATCCAGTGATGAATCAGATACATTAGATGAAATCATCAAACAATTAAGGGATTTCACTTCTAATTCCGCATTGATATTTTTTAAAATCCTAACACCATTAGAATATTCATTATATTTGAATGTGTGGGTAGATTCAAGATCAAATATGACAATGGTTATTCTAGAGGGTATATGATGTATGTATTTCATCATGTTGTTATTGCATCCCTCATCATAAATTGAAATTTCATCAGATTTCCCTTTATCCTATAGATTAAGTGGTTATTGATTTCTATAATTATCACTAGGATATGGGTTTGGGTAGAGGTTTAAATAAATACAAATCCCTGTACAATTGTAGAACTGAATATTAGGATGTTCATTCTATGAAATAGTATCTCAATTAGGATTTTGAGCTAACTTCTTCCCATCAATTCAACTAAAAATTTCTTGGTTACCTTCCTTCCAAAACATAAAATAATTAGTAGACCCCTTAAATAGAAATTCCCAATTCGTATTCCCAAATTTATAGAATAAAAGAAAACAAAACTTCTTTTCTCTATAGTTTTTATACTTTCCATTTAACTATATATTCATTTTTCTATAAAAAAATGTTGTTGATAAATGACTCCAACCTCCACATAAACATCTATTACAAAAAATGAAATCTCTTCATGGGTTATAATGTATATTATGAAAAAGAACCTTATGATACTTAACTTTAAGAAATTTAAGAATTTATCATATTTACATATGTGTTGGATGACAATTCTTAAAGTGTACCATGCAAGTCATGTGAAATTATCCTCATTGGTACCAGGAAATTCCTCATTACTTTTAACTAACTATAAGAAATAAATATTCATATTGGTACGATGATTCTAAGGAAAGTATTTATTGAAAAATAAGTTCATGAAATCATCCCAAACCATGGATTCAATCTTATCATGATTCCGCATTTTATTAATTAGATCAAAAAACTAGTCCATCTATCTATCTAAATGATAAACATCTAGAATAATATTCTCATTTCTCAAACACTGAATGATGGAAAAATGTGTTTTCCCACTACTCCTCTTTTCAGCAATAAGTGTAGTATAAGACCATTTTAATGGAGGTGGATGTCAACTCAATAATAACTTAATATAATGTTTTTTCCTCATTTAAATATTTGTATGTCTACTTTGATTCATATCTTTGTAACTTTTTGCGATCATTGAAATGTGGGTTTTCATTCTATCTCCCATGGATTATGGTTTCATAGGAGTAAAATCATTTCATTTTCAATCTTAATCACAATAAATATGGTTCTTTAGAGTTACATTCATTGAGTAAAACCAAAAAAATTGAGTAACAAACCTTTATCATAACGAGGAACCACATAATCATGAAAATTCATGTATATGATGTATAAATTGTGATAACTTCTTTAATCAATGACCATATATGTTTATCAATATTTATTAATATTATTATTCTATTGAAAATTTTCAGGATTGTTCATGATGAGTTTTGTGAATTTCTATATTATATTCCATGAGAGTGTCAACCTATGAGTGAAACAATGCCCATTTCTATATTTGAGAATACCCCGAGTTCGGGCAGAGACATCATTCCAAAGTTATTACCCCTTGGAACATCTATTCTCGATACACAACAACTTGTAGTATCAACACCAAGCTATATTTATAGTAATCCACTCACTTTATCCATTTCTAAAGAACTAGGAAATTTTCTTATATTTTTTTTATCTATAGACTAATATGTAGATATTTTCTTAGGGGTATCTCTATGGTTTTCTTATCCTAAATTTTATATGATAACAAATAATTTTCTATGATACCAAATATAGAGACCCTCACTTTTCATATATTAGAATTACATAAAATTAACAAATTAATTAAAACATTAAACAATTAGAAACCCAAAGAACGTAATAGTATAGTTTCATTGGAAACATGGAAACATAAACACTATTCACCAAAGTGGGATACATCATCACCCACTACATTCTTCTTGATAGACATTCTTATTTCAAATATAAAACATGATACATATCTTCATTACATATGGTGAGGAAAAAAAATTAACGAGATAACATGCCCAATAATTGTAAACATGGGAGATATATAAGTATAATCATGTGAATATGGGTAAGAGAATGTGATAATGAAAACCTAATATTATACAATGTATATCAAAGAACACATATAATAATCATGGATTAAAGCATAGCAGTTCATAATAGATGAATCACAAGGAAATAAAAAACATCATCCATGAGATAGTAACATATGAATAATAAATGGAAATTTGGAAGACACATATTAATATATTAATATTTCTATAGTAGTCAATGAATTACTACAGAGACTATCTAAGAGGAAAAATACCTTTTCTGAACCGTGTTAATTCCCCATTACGGCCCTGTATTACTGAATTGTGTTCACTCCATGGTCCTTCAATATTATACTGCACTGGGTTCATTTCCCATTATATCCATGTATATATCATGGGATATAAATATTTACCCAATGCATTAGAGGTATATATTTGTCCCACCCATATAATATTTGAATCCTACATAAATATTCCAAATGATCATAAATATGAGAATCTTATCCCATGAAATGAAATGGGTATTATAAATATGAAATTATATTTAATACTTTGGAAAAATAGGTTTCTATGACATTTAATCTTTAACATAACCCATAAAGAGATGCGGGTTTCAATAGAATATTACATGTGAAAGAGAAAAAAATTCATAAACCTCATTCCATCCAACGTTAATACATTTATCATAAAAATGCGAATGGAAATATTGAATAATTTTTATATAAAAGCATTATTAACACCATAACAGCCTATCATAAATAGGAAATAATTTTAATTGACCATTAAGCAACATATATGGAGGAAAATATTATTTTTTCTTTGAAATTTTTTTTAAACATAAAACATATTTAAATTTTTTTTCTTTGTAAACAGATTTAAAAACATATAGTAAAAAAACTTAAACATAAATAAATAAATTTTAAATTACTATTTCATTGAATTTGATATTCAAGGATCATTGGAAAACATTTTTGGAAACATGGTTTTTAAACAGAAAATATTTCTGATTACAGAGAGAAATATAATGATATTTTCTAAAAAATTGGTACTAATTATCTTAATTAATTTGTTTTGAAAATCATAATATTACCTGGATATGTCTTGAATTAACACATGTGATGTAAAAACATAAGTATTATTGAGATATTTATCATAATATATTCATGTTATAACTTTTAAAATGTATGTATATACATTCCATATATCAAAAATGAAATTATAGGAAGCTTAAAATATCAATAAATTTATATATTCACGTTATAACCTGTAAAATTTAAGTATATACACCTTGAAAAATAATTTTTTTTCATAAAAAAACATGACTCTCAAAGAATAAAAATTGAGACAAAACTATTTTACCGATTTGGTATATTTTGAAACCTATACCCCATGATTGAATGTTACACCTCATGTTTAAAAATAAGTTTTATGTTTTTTCATTGATTCCAAAATACATTAAAATAAATAAATTTACAAAGAAATATATATAAGTAGTAAGCACATTATTTATACAAAAACCATAATTCATCCTTGACACAAAAGAACTAACCCATTAAACCAACTACTATCAATTATAAAACAATTGGAGATCCTATGTGAAACACAACGATGTCCATCAGGTAGTTATCATATTTTGAATTTGATATAAGCGCAAAAGTTATAGCACGAACAATAGAAACAAAACTGAGAATAAAAGGAACATATAAAATCATTTCTGAAAGTAGTGGTGTGAGCGTCACCGAATTATTCTGTTTTGTGTATGAATGGCATATATTTTGATATTTATATAATTTTTATCCGACCATTGTTAAAAATATCTGCTGTAAGTTTTTAAATAAAATTGAGAAATGGAATCTGATAACTATTGATATAAAATAAAAAATTATACACATATAGAAAAAATATATATTTGAATATTATTATGCAATAAACAATGACTAAAAATACTTAATAAATTATTCTAAGATTAAATATTGTTTAAAATATTAAAAAACATATATTCTAAAAAATTATAAAAATATTAATATTAATTATATTATTGAGATATTAATATGATTATTATATATATAAATATATAATAAAATTAATATAATTGTTTTATAAATAAAAATAATGAAATGATTTAAATGAATTAATTTAAAAAATAATAATATTCATGATGTTTTTTGTGGGATTGAGGGTATCGTGAGAGGGATGGTGTGAGGATGGGTTTCGGTCTATGAATCGAAAGATGAGAATGAGAGACTTGATGCATATGTTTGTGGCATCGTCGGGTTCGTCTGATATTCATTCGAGATAAGTCGACGAGCATGGGAGAAAGGACGAGAGGTGAGCGCGAGTCGGATGGTTGAGCGCAACTAGGAGTTATAGTATGGTTGTGGATAATAGCAGTCCAAATAAATAATTCGAGAGGGATCAGGGAAAAACTGAACATGGTTTTCCAGAGGTCCTTGGTGTTCAAGGAATAATGGATCGATAAAAAACCATATCTAGTATGAATATGGTTTCAAATTCTTTTGAGGTAGGTAGATCCTATTTTTTCACTGAATTCTGAATAATTAATGACTGAGTTAGGTTAATAGAGACCTAAATTCACAATTTCATTTTTTTTCTACCTAAAATTGACATACTCTAATATTCTGATATGTTTTTGGGATTATTTATTACCCAAAATATTATCTTGCTATTATTTTCATGTAGGATTGTTTTTCTATGGTTTGTGTGGCTATAAACCAATGATTCGGGAGGAACATCTAATACACATTAATCTCACCTGTTGAATATATTTCATTGAATTAATTCCTTTTTTTCATATTCTTTAATCCATATCTTTGTTTATGAAGGTAGTATTATTGTCACATATTTAATAAGTTTTATAACTGTTTTTTATTGTTTTGGATCGACACTTTATAAATAACAACCTACGATTTTGGATTTTGTGCATTGTATATTTCTTTATGAAGTTATCTACAACATATTAAATTATAAATTTCTTTATCATATTTTTTTCACAGATGCAGATTAGTTAGGAGTGTTTTGTTTAATATTGGCATCCAGTCCAATCATTAATTTAGCTGACAAGTTGAAATAAAATATACACTAACTTTAGAACTATAAATTAGTGACTTAATTTCCTTTTTATACAATGCCTATCATGATTCTTTTCTACATGTTTCATACTTTTTGTTGTTTCTCTCAGAGTACAGTGAGTGTTAGAGGTACTGTTTGAGTCGTTCCTGAAGGAAATAAGTTACGGTGACAATTGGAAGTCTCTACGGACAAAATGTTATGGGTTTTATTTTTATGTTTTATTTTTCATATGCTAATGTTTTATTTTTCCTGATAAATAATATTTTTTGTATTCATATACATACATTACATTAGGTTAGAATGAAAATACTTTGTTTCCAATTGTTTAGTATTATGAATGAATTTTATGTTTAATTCTGATTTTGATATTGTTTTTTTCTTTATAATCTGTTTAATTCTATGTAGGGAAACTAATTTTATTACTATTGTTGTTTACATGACATGTAAATATTAACATTATAAATCAAACATAATGGTTTTATCTTTTAAAATTTTAATTCTTACTCAGTGAATGGGTTCTTGTTAGGGAATTATTCATTTTAATATTTATTTCATTTAATCTATAACTTCTTTATGAAAAAAGATGAACATTTATTTTATTTTTAAATTTATCATTTGATATTTCATGTCCATGGGTAATTAAAATTTTCAAATATTAATGCCATGTTCTATATATATATATTAATAAATAATGTTCAAATATAAAATTGTTTAAAATAAATTATTAATCATGTTTCAATTCTCATATGAATTAAGAATGGAATAATTATACTACAATATATAAAAATTATACATGATATAATTGTTCAAAATATATTATTTTTTTAAATAAATTATTAAGTAAATATTAATTAACATATGAATTTATAAATTATAAATTTGATAATTTTATCATGTGAATGACATATAAAAGTCATGATTATATCCATACATCAATGATTTTCATACATTTATACATTAATATATATATATGTGTACTTATAGTCATGTTCTGTAAAACATATTTTCATATAAAAAGGTTGATTTTATTAAATAAAAAATGTTTCTTTGTTATTTTTTTGTGTGTAAACTAATTATATATTGTTATTAATTAATATTAAGGAGATATAATTTTATATCCTCTATTTTTATTATTTTATACCTTCATGCATAAAGGAAATTAAATAAATATGTCTATGAAATTTCAAGTGCTTGGGTGTTGATTTAAATTCTATTTTTTTATGAAAATTCATTAATCATGATATATAATCATACAAGGTTCATAATATAAATATTTAGAAATTATTAGTATTTATTATTTCCAAAAATTATTATAAATATATTTTCCAAATTAAAACCCCAGTACAATATATATATATAAGGCCATCTAAGAAAAATATGTTTAATGGATACTAGTACACAAAAATTGTAAATACTATAGGGAATTGGATAGTTAATTCGTCTCTCAGGTGGGTAGTCCCAAGATAGTCTACAATGTTTCAAATGGCCTCATTTGTTTTATATTTAAGATTATGCCTCATATTTTCAATCGAATCAATGGAATAATTTAAAAGTGTTTTAAATGAATAATTATGTTTCAAAGCATTTTTTTAAAAATTTATTTCTAATTGAATATTACAAATGTATTATAAATGTGATTTTTAAAGGGGATTCATCAATGGATATCAAAACACCATACTAGGAAATTGAATTCTCACCCTTTTATTATAAAATAATTTTTCACATGTATCATTGAAGAATATAAAAAATGAAATCTCTTTTAATGTTAGTGCATGTGGATGCATAGTGGATTGCAATTTTTTTCAAATCTGAAAAATTTGAGGATTTCTCTATTCCTCCAAAACCATGATCGGTAAAAGGTTCTCTTTTGTGTTATGTGATTTTCAATTATTATGTTTCTTTAAAAAATAATAATTAAAAAGTATTTTTCAAGAACAGAGTCTAGATGAGAGGGATTAGGACATTATAATTGGTATCATAGGCACGCTATAGATAATTATATAACAACAGAACCCTTACATTAATTGAGTATCATTTCATAGTCAACATTCTTATTTGTAATTTTATCACGGAAGGTAGGAAAGCTCAAACAAGTCTCTTAGGCCTTCCAGATGAATTATAGGCTATGATCATGGAAAAATCAGGAAATGAAGAAACTCAACCCTAGAAATCCATGAATATTTCATATAAACAACTCTAAAATGTGTCATGCATGCTTGATTTACTTTGTTTTCATCACCGTTTGGGTTTTTTCTTCGAACACATCAGACAAATCATGTATCGCTTCAATAGATGCCAATGGGTGTATTCTGAAGTAATTTTAGGTAGTTTAATATATTTTATTACCCAAAATCAATCTCAATATGTTATAGAGATGTATAATAAGAAAATATTCATGTATCATATATGTGTCCACATTTAAGAATTTTCGTTACAAGAATAATTTATAATGACATTGAAATATTCATAGACAAATACAAGAGACATTCTTATAGGAATAAATTTCAATACGACCATCCCAGATACTATGTTGATTATCATTACTTAAGGAATGTCTTCTGTTGCTTACATCCATACATCCCTTCTTTCACAAGTTATGTTTTTTCAATGGTGGTGAAGGATTTCTAAGCCACATTGATCTTTAATCCCATAAGAAGACATGGTAAACATGTAAGACAAATTTACTGATATTTGGGTTATCATCGGTGCCTCAGAATAAAATGAAATTAGATGTGATAATTGTAAATGAATTTCAAGGGATCAATTCAATAGGGGGGAGAATGTAAAACCCTTAGTTTAAAAATAATTTTTCTGCTTTTTTCAATGATTCTAGAATTTAATAAAATTCCGAAATTATCGAAGGAGGAGATATGAGTAGTAATCACATTATTTATACAAAGACCATAGTACATCAATGACACACAATATAAAACCAATTAAAACCACTACTATCGATAATAAAACAATTGGAATTCCTCTAAGAAACACAGTGATGCTGATCAGGTAGTTCTCATCAATTGGATCTAATATATGCACACAATTTATTTCAATAATTAGAAATAAAACTAAGAGTAGGAATAAAATATAAACCCATATATGAAATTAGTGGTGTGTGCATCGTTTAATTATTCACCTGTGTGTTTGAATAACCCTTAGACTTTGATATTTATAATGTTTTTATATGACCATTGTAAAAACTATCCATTATAAGTTTTAAATTTATATTAAGAAATGACCTATGATAACTATATAAATAATCTAAATAAAAATACAAATATAGGAACAATATTTATATGAATATTATTTTGCAAAAAAAATTTAAAAAAATTTAATAAATTATACTAAGAGTAAATAATGTTTTAAATATTAAAATACATATATTCTTTAAATTTATAAAAATATTACTATGACCTATCTTATTGAAAAATTAATTTGAGGATTTTATATATTTAACAAAATACATTTAATTATTTAATAAATAAATATAAAAAAATGATTTAAATGAAATAACATAATAAAAATTGAAAATAATTAATATGGCTTTGCAGGTAAGAGGGTATCTTGAGCTGGAGTCTGTGAGGTAGGTCTTGTTTTTATGAATTGCGAACTGATAAAGAGATAGATTCGATGTCGATGCTCGGGTAGCTGTTGGGTTCATTTGATGTTCATCTGAGATAAGTTGTAGAGCTCGCGAGCAAAGACATTAGTCGAGCATGAGTCAGATGGTTGAGCGCGACTGGGAGTCGCAGCCCTGTCGTGGACAATGGTGTTCCGAAATAATGTTGTGAGTAGATATAGAGGAAAACCAAAACTAGTTCTTCTGAGGGAATAGGTGTTCGAGGAATTGTGAATAAATAAAAAACCAAATCTTCCGTGATTAGGGTTTTGAATTCTTTTGAGTTAGGTCGACCATATATCTATTTTCCAAAATCTCTATAATTAATGACTGAGTAGGGTCAATAGTGACCTAAGTACAAAATTTAATTGTTTCTCCCTAAAATCGACGTACTCGGATTTTTTGATCTGCATTTGGGATTTTTTATACTAGAAATATTATATTGATGTTGTTTTCGTGTACATCTGTTTATCAATTGATGTTGTTTTCCATGGTTTGTGCAACTATAAACTGATGCTTCATGAGGAATATTAAATACACATTAATCATAAATAAAGAATCTATTTCAATATATTAATTTATCTTTTTCATATTGTTTAATTCATCTCCCTATTTACTATGGAATTATTATTATTGCATATATAACAACTTTTAAGATCATTTATTTTTTTTTTGGATATAAAATTATTAAATAACCATTAATATTTATGGATTTTTTCATTCTAGATTTCAATATGAAGTTATCAACAACATATTAAATTATAAATATCTCTATCATACTCTATACACAAAGTCAGAATAGTTTTGAGTGATTTATTTAATATTTTCAACCAATTCAATGATTAGTTTATCCTGACATGTTGAAATAAAAATTACACTATGTTTAGAACTATAAATAAGTGTGTCAGTTGCATTCTTTTACACATCCCATCATATTTCTTTTCATCTAGTTTCATATTCTATGTTTTTTATAATAGAGAGTAGTGAGTGTTATTGGTAGTGTTTCAGTATTTATTGAAGGAAATAAGCTATGCTAACAAGTGGATGTATCTACAAAAAAATTGTAAGGGTTTTCATTTTATGTTTTACATTTCCGATGCTAAAGGTTTATTTTACTTCATAAATATTTTTTTATAAGCATATACATGCATGACTTTAATTTTTAACAAAAAATATTTGGTTTTAAAATGTTTAGTTTAATGAATGAATTATACATTCAAAGCTCATTTTGATGGTATTTTTTGTTCTTTAAAATGTAATTAATTTATTATTAGGGAAATTCATTTTATTTCTTTTATTATTTACTTTGGATGTAAATATTTACTATATAAATGAAATTGAATGGTGTTAAATTTGAAAATTTTATTTTGTATTCTGTGAATTGGTTCTAGTAGTGGAATTATAGATATAATTATTTGTCTCATTAAATATATACATTCATTAGGAAAAAACACTTACATTTTTTTATTAAAAAATTTAACGTTTTCAATTTCATTTTCAGGGGTAATCCATCCCTTAAAATATTATTACTATGTTATATATATATATATACTTACATGATGTTCAAATATATAATTTTTTAAAATAAATTATTAATCATGTATCAATTCACATATGAATTAATAATTCTATAATTGTTCAAAAAAATATAATAATTGATCATGATATAATTATTCAAAATATATAATTGTTTTAAATAAATTATTAAACAAATATTAATTCACATATAACTTTATAAATTAAAAAAATCATAATTTTAACATTTGAAATTAATATAAAAGTAAATATTATAACCATACATAAATGATTTTTTTACATTTATACATTAATATATATATATATATATGTGAACCTAAAGTCATGTTCCTTAAAAATAATGTGCATATGGAAAAGATGATTTAGTTAAATAAAAAATGATTCTTTGATAATATTTATTTTGTGACACATAAATATATATTGTTATTGATTAATTTTAAAGAGATATAAGTGTATATTTGATATTGTTAGTATTTTATAACTTCATGCATAAGAGAAATTTAATAAATATGTCATTGAAATTTCACATTCGTGGGTGTTGATTTAACTTCCACATATTTATGCAAGCTCATGTATCATGAGATCTTATCATACAGAGTTGAAAATATAATTTTTTTTGTGATGATTAGTATTTATTTGTTCCAAAATTGATTACAAAAATATTATCAAAATAAAAACACTAGTGGAATATATATATATATATATATATATATATATATGGTAAGGTAATACAAAAACGTTATATGAAAAACAGTTCTCTAACCTTCTAAATATGGCAGGGAATGGGATAGTGAATTTATCCCTCATGTGGGTAGGCCCAAGATAGCCTTCAATATATCGAATTTCATCATTTTATTTGTTTTTAAGAGCTTTCCTAATATTTTCCATCGAATCACTCGATTAATTAAAAAGTTTGTTCAAAGTATAATTATTTTTCAAATAATTATTTTACCCATTTATTTCTAATTTAATTTTGAAAATTTATTATCAACGTGAATCTTGAAAAGGGAATTTATCGATGGTTTCCAAAACACCTTTTTGGGAAACCGTATGCTCTCTATTTTATTTTAAAATGATTTTTTTCACCGGTATCTAAGGATATTATCATAGATGTAAATATTTTTTGAGTTAGAGCACAAGAAAGTTTAGGTGGTAGCTATTTTTTATTCAAATATGATAATTGTAATGTTTTGTCTATTCCTCCATAAACTATAGAGGTAAAAGGTCCGCTTTTGTGTTATGTGTAGTCTAATTATTTTGTTTCTTTAAAAAATTACCCCTCATTTTCAAGCAACGAGTCTGGAAGGGTGGGCTCCATGAGTTATAAAGAATAATCATAAAATGGATATGATTATAACCATATATTTACAAATAATAATAATTGAATAAATCCCTGGGAAATATACACACCACAGAAAAGGAATGTGTCATATGTAAATCATTATCTCACAGAAATAACAAGTGAGATGTAATCTACTAAACTCGTTTATTGACTCTATTTATTATTCTTAAAACCACATCTATAATATATATAAATATTTTTCAAATATTTTGTAAATATTTTATTGAACAATATTATTATATTTAATACAGTATATCATTGGATTAACACATTATATATACATTTTGTTAACAATACTATGTAAGGGTTTTACATCAGGTAATATTCTCTTTATTCATCGCATGTGTCTTAATTTATTAAATCATTGGTAATTTTATAAAAATAAATATTTCTATAATGTAAAACCTGATTTAAATATAATAAATATTCAATTTAATCAATATAATATTGAAGTATGAAAATAAATTCATCATTCATGGAAATGGTACGTCACATGTTTGTATGGATGTTATTTCTGTTTAATAATCATTAAATAAAGTAAAATACATATAAGTATATATATTTTTATATGTATCATTATAAAATTACATTTACTATGTAATATATATCATATATATTCACTAAAAACACGGTAATACATTCCATGTAGTGTATGAATGAATCGCATCACTTTAAGGGGCTGTAGTTCAAACATTCTCAAAACAATATTATATAAAAAATGGAATATATAATTATATATATTTTAAAATAATTATAGATGATTAATGAAATAATATATGTGATATATAACATTTATTTATGTAATTTTTATCATAAATTCCAACATTATTTGTGGAAATGGAAAAATGAACAATAATATTTTATTGAGGCAGTTGTTCACTGACCACAAAAATAGTATGTTCATTATTGATTTAATGGTGGTGTGTGTAAGTTAATATAGAACCCATACAATTAAAAATACTAAAAAATTATTTTTTTCAGGTGTTTTTATACAAGATTTCAATAATTATAGTGTAGGGTTTGGAGAAATTAAGTAAATTATTAGAGTTCTGGAAAAGATGATAGCTCTTAATCAGGTATCTCTTTTTGGTTTGTGCCAAAATTATTTCTCAGAGTGACATATTCCAAAATAAATAATTATATAATTTAGGGAGTAATTTTTATGTTTGTATGTTATATTATGGTATTACCTATTCAGTTTTCAAGGTGTGACATTGATTGATAGGTGGTATCATTTTATAGGGAAGGAAAATTAGAGACATGAAATTTTTTAAAACGATTTAGGTGTAACAACATTTTTACATATCCAGTGTAATTCCAAACCAAAAAAAATTGAACACTCTAATGTTATTGACATTATAATGGACAAATAATGTGTTTAGGTAATTTTTATATGTTT
Source organism: Viscum album (assembly GCA_963277665.1). NCBI lineage: Eukaryota > Viridiplantae > Streptophyta > Magnoliopsida > Santalales > Viscaceae > Viscum > Viscum album. The sequence continues at coordinate 1,006,001,983 of OY728157.1, forward strand.
TTGTGTTCTGATATTTAATGTTTATTACTTCATTAATGTATTTTTTCTCTAAAAAATTATAATTAATTTCAATCACATTCAAAAATATGTTTGCTAATAAACAAAGTTGACCTTAAAAATACATTATAAATTATTCTGATTCCATATATGGAATCTATTTCTCCACATTCTAAAAAAATAAGTGGCCAAAAATATTTTAATAATAATCCCTTTTATGAAATGACACTAAGGGTTTTTAATGTAAAAACACCCAATAATTTTAATTGTTTTTAAAACTAATTTCAATGTGAAATTTATTCTAATGACCTCAGTCTGATTAATATATAAAAATATGATCTAATTTATCTGTGAAATCAATTAAAAATAATATTTATCATTATAAATATATTAGATGAAAAAGAAGTAATGAATTAAAATCCATTATTTTTTACTATTCATCCATGAATATTGGTTTCTAAGAAAAATCAATGATTTTCAGATTAATATAATTTATAACATACCAATTAAAAAATTTATTTTATTTTGTGAAAATAAATTTCAATGTTTTTAAAAAATTAATTTTATTATTTTTCACCAAACGACATTTAATGTAGATCATTTGAGAAAATAGTATTTTAAAACCTATATGGAATTTATGAAAATTTATATCTTAACATATAAATTTGTTTTATTTCAATAAAACCATTATAAAAAATATTTTTTACATATTAATTAATGTTATTATTACTAATTTTAATTTCTAAGATATAATTATCTTAGTTAAATAATTATTATAATAAAATTATTTTTTGTAGAAACATCAGTGTTGTGTGTAATGTACGCGTATTCATTATTCCATCTGACGTACAAAAATTTGTTATTCCTTGTAATGCACACCAATCATGTTCTATGTGAATGTAATTTTTTATATATATCATTGCAAAAAATTAAAGAAAATTTTGTTTATTCAAAAAAAGATCCCTAAAAACTCAGGGTGTTACAAAACTATCCCAATTCATAATATTAACAAATACTTGTAATTATAAATGTTAATACAAATAATAATTAAAAACTATATAGTCATTACTTATTTCAATGGTATGCTCAACCCAGCTGTTGTCACAAGACCATCCTCATTTCCAAAGGACCCAACATTATCCAATAGAAGCTCTTAACACAAATTTATTATTCTTTAATGAATTATAAAAATAATTATATTCAAAAAATAGTGTTTTAGTGAGAATTTAAGTCATATAATCTAATTATATATTTAAAACATAATTTTAAGGAATGTTATAGACCACTAAACTTTTACCAAGTCATTTCCCACATTGAAGCCACGTGATAACAACCCCTACGATGGCCGACCAAGATTATTCAACATGGAATTTCTCTAACAAAGTCCATCTCAGATATTTGTGATTATATATAATTCCATGAAAGGATAATTAAATTATTTAAAAGAGTCATAATATAATAAATATATAAATTCAATCAGGGTTTATATCTGGTGATATCACAATGTAATGTTTTCACAAAAAATACCTCAAACCAGTGTGTGTTATACTATAGACAAATCACTAGTTCTCACCTACACCAAATCCAGAATTGATTTTACCAAATCAAAAAAAGATAATATAGATTTTTTGAAATATTATTTTAAAATTAATAACAAATACATGCCTTAATGGATCAGTGCACAAATAAAATATGGATTTCCTTATGATCCCCTCTTAGCATGTTTTACGGAATATAATAATAAAAATGATAATTTAACCATCCTTCGTAGAAACATTATTACAAAAAAGATATCAATAGAATCAATGGTTATTATGGGGAAGAAATTAAATATAATATTGAAAAAATCCATAACCACTATAACCATTAAACCACACATAAGATGGGAATTAATGGTTTTGAAATGGAGGGAGATAAAATCTATCTTATCCGTATGATGTGCATTATTATTTGTGATCGATAGAAGGGGAAATATTTATACGGGTTCCCAATTTCACCCAACAAAATAATAAAAAATTCAAATGGTCTATGTGTATTATAAAATTTTATAATTGGTTTCAAAATTTTAATTATTGAGACCAAATACATTAACGGTCTCAAAAAGCCTGTTTGAAGGCATGCAATGTAGTCTAGTTTCAGAAAAACTCAATATATGTCCCACAGTCCCATTTTAAACATCTCAAATCCTTATTGTTACAACCCTTGAAACTTTTTAATTTATAAAATCATATTGATGACTTGAATGGAGTCTTGGCATTTTTCTAATATCAAGTTATTTTTATTACTCCATATGTGTCTCTCGATCCTCTATAACATCCATTATTATATGATCCACATCGAAAAACATCATTTTGGGATTCCAAAACACTCAGAACATTATTTTTATTTCTATATAAAAAGAATAAATTTGATCTGATAGATTACATTTAAACTCACACTAAAATTTTCAACCATATGGTCACTAGTTCTTATATTCTATACATTTTAATAATTATAACCCCCCAGAACCATCATTATTATATAATATATGAATATAGACCACATAAGATTCTAATCATAACAAAATTTTACTTGTTTCTCTATTGATAACTGAATGACCTTCTAAATAAATAATACAACCAATTGTACATTATTCACCACAGCATACGCCACCATTAATAACTATTACACAAATAATATATGGTGCATCATGTACAGATCATCCCCCAAAATACAACTCTTTCGTGAACAATTTCAAATATGGTTCACAGTTCTACCCACCATAGATCCAGATATTTCATAACCACCATAACCTGTGACATTTTCCACCAACAAGTTAATGTGTCATCACACAACCTATAATGGTCCTTTAACCCACAAAATATTGTTATCATAACACCATAATTGAACATGAACAAATCGTCTACTGGAATTTGCATCAGATATCATCTATGATTATACGTATGAATAGTCAAACATTTTCTTCCCATGCAGAAGGTCCATACCTGTTTTCCTTCCAAAAGATGATCCCTAAAGGACTTTGGAATACCCCATCATGCCCAAAATAATATTCCCAAACCATAGATCTAACATCCCTCCCATCCCAAGAGTTAAATCCAAAATGACACCCTCTTCAATTTTTATCAGATATTTCACCCCTTTAAAAAAGTAATGAAATATGATATCACCCATAAAAAAAGGAATCAAAATTACTTCCCTATAGTCCAAGTCAAAATACTAAAACAATTCACCAAACCTTCCATGAATGGTTACTCACTCATTAATCATGTCACACAAAAGTGGCTCAACTCATCAATCATTTTAAAAAATAGTGTCACCCCATGAATCTCATTCTAAACGAACTAATAAATGTAATACAGGATAGAAAAAAACTATAACTATATAGTTTCTTATAAAATTACATATCATAATTTTTTAGGGAACCACATAAAATAAGCATTACAATGTGTTCACATTCAGACATAACCTCGACAGTCCAATTCATTGCCTAACCAATCTATAAACACTAACCACGTAATAATTATCCACAAATAGACTATGGGGGTATCCCCACCATATAAATTTTTTATATTGCTCTATTATTACAAAAACAAGGTGTCCATTCATCTGACCAGAAATACATTTACATTGATTAGTGTTAATTTTAATCCCTCTCATCATACACGATATGATTTGAATGAATTAGTAATGATTATATCTAAACTGTGAGTAAATTATGATGTCGTTGTTTAGTACCATAAAAACCTATCCATTATTTATTTCCCATATTATAGAATGGGATTGAATAACTCATTTGATGGTACCAGGACTCTTTAACCAAATGATACTTACTAACATCATGAAACCACAATTGATGAGATAATATTTACCCAACAGTCACTAATGATTTATTATCATCTTATTAAAAATAGTATATAATAGCATGAAATGGCATAAAACATTTTATACCTATCAAAATATTCTAAAATACACAAACACATTCAATGGAAACACAATTGATCTATCACATTGACCTAAAACCATCTGTACCCATGTAATCGGTGCACATCCAATTGATTTCACAAAAAAACTAACACGTAATTACACCGATGAAAACCATGAGAAAACCCCAAATTGCATTTCAAATCCCGAATATGTTCCAAGCATCCTATTATAATAAAAACTACTGGGTTACACACCTCCTATATATTATTTACAAAAATTGATAGAAATTACTTAAATGTAGTCATCACAAAAACTAGGCACAAACACCCATTCAAATTGTTTACAACTCATTCTGGACTAATAGCCTCAATATTCTGAAATATCACATGGAAAAACTCATATAAACTTATAATGATTTGAATTCCATGACTACTCACGAGAACTCATTCTAAAAGACATCTCTCTAGAGCCATAAGAGAATATCATTTGTTGTTGGCATGCAATCTTATTCTCGCAGAAGGATTTCATCCAGCGCTACACTAATAAATATATTTAGGACACACTCTCTTTATTCTACCAAATAATCATTAGTTAATATTATAATAATCACCATACAGATATCCATAAATTAACACATTGATTCATAGATGAAAAACACACAAGTAAATATTCACCAAAACCATTGAGCACTTCATATGAATTTTTTCCACCAGAAAAAAAATACACAACATCTACAAAATTTCTATATTATTTAACCATAATAAAACAAGATCATTTTTATGTTTGAGGAAAATTGAAAACAACATTCTTCTAGGACTACCAAAATTTTCCCCTACTTATGTTCCAAAAAAACATGTGAGACCAACTTTTGAACAGAACACCCACTCAAAATGTCAATTAACATATGTCATCAAGAATTCCCCTTACCCAAGGCACAGTATATAAACAATTGAATATGTATATACCTAAGGTTATACTAATGGATGTAATAAAATCCCAACTATTACCCACAATAAGTAAAATATACCACTCCATGTACCTTCACATCCAGCTACTACCTGAATGATTAGGACAGTAAAAGAAAACTGAAAAAACCACCTTAAATTATTCATATCATAAGATATATGAACTATTATTACGCTCATAGGGTCTCTACACATCCTTTCAACGAGAACTGAGTTATTATACTCATCTTTGGGATTTACAACACATATATACATTATATAACATTTTAAATAATTGATATTGAATTTGGAAAATGTTGAGTGTGATACAACAAATATGTTATATAAAAAAGAATATATTAGTTTATTTTGACACATTAAGAAACTATGCCACTAAATTCAATGAAATCAAACACTAGTGTGATTATTTATCATTTCATTCCTACATGGATAATATGGGGAACAATATTTATCTTTCATCTATATTCTAGGATTAAAAATTACCTTATTAGTCTCTTTACATGGTCCATGAGCCCAAAATTGTAATTAGTAACATCCAATGATCTTATATATCCCTGAAAAAAATGAAATTCAATGGTGAAATTTTATATCAAAATAGAAAACCCATTTAGTTAACCTAGAATTCTTACCGGGATAGGTGTTATTAATGCACTATCCCAGTATCCATCATAAAATCTAATATATTCCAATATCTCCCTTTCAATATACCCAAAACAATATGAAAAGACAATAAATTTTATAAAATACAAATTTATGATATTCCCCACATGATCAGTATATAAAAAGTTGGAATGTTGGTTCTCCACATTCACATAGAGCCACGTCCTTATATAATAAATGTTAGCAATTATTATAAGTGTTATATGATTATAAAATCAGTAGACTATACACCCATGTGATAGTACATTACAATACTAACAAAAAAGAATGAATACAAGATAATATATAATCCAAGTGTGCTAAATAATTTGAAATGAATAATTATACATGAAGTTAAAATTAATTCCCAAACAACCAAAATCAACATATAAAAATAACACCATTTCGATGGTAACTAATATATACAAATAATTTAAAAAATATTACATATTGGGATAGACATCTTTTCCGAGATGAACATCATCCAATATTTTGACAACATCAGAGCTATCCAACACAACCATAATTTTCTAATCCCTAGAACAGATAGGTTATTATAATAAAATTATATTGTACTATCATGTACAACATTCTATGGATTCTTTTATATAGGGATAAATGTTCATCGAAGTATATCACCAATGATGTATAAAAACCCAATATGAGTATGTTTTTTTAATAATAATTATTATACAAGTGTATTAAAAAATAAAAATAATACTCCATATAAAAAAACCACCCGACATCATGTTCCTTGTTTAAACTATTGGTTATCAGATCAAATTGAATATACAACATTATATCTATGAGAACACTATATGAACAAGCCGACCATAAACATAATCACCTTTTTCCGCATGATGACTGTTAATTCAATCATGAGGAAGATAATCCAAGGTGATGTAGTATCATTCCATATTGTTTTACGATTATCCTAACAAGGATAAAACTCACATAACATATCTTGAATAATCTAACCCTTAACTCGTAAAATATAAAACCACTATTTTTGGAATCCATTATAGTCATAATCCCCATTCTCATGCATGCAGTTACAATACAGGTAACTCTACGGTGTCTTGTATCCCATGTTTCATTGCCTCATGTATTCAATAACACATTAAACATAACCTTATTTAGAAAAGAGACCATGATCCTTTACCTTAGGCATCACATAGTTTTAACTATGGATACAGAAAATATTTTGTACAAGATCATACACCACACTCATTATGTGACTATGAAACATACCCTCAGGTGGTTCATAAACATGAACCTTTCCCGCAGGCATCCCATATGGTTCCCTTAAGCACCCATCAAATGATATTTTCATTAATGTAAATAATATAAAATGTACACATAATAAAAAAAACACAACAATCAGTTAATTCATTAACAATCATATAATATGAATCCCTTAATAATGAAACAATGTATATTAAAACCAATAAAAGCTATCAAACAACCCTATTTCCAACGAATGTTGCATATAAATAATATCATCATAAGACATAATGCATAGATGTTCTAGTTAAAACTAACATTATCCAAATAAATTCCATTTAAAAAAATTTCCAAAAGTAAGTTAAATGTTAATTATTATATTTTATTCTACATAATTCCATCTTTTGAAAAAACACAAATTTTATACAATGATAAATCATAATGTCAATAAATAAGAAAAATTCAAAATTTATATCCCAAAAAAATTGGAATCACATGAACATTAAAAAAATGATAGGGTCATCTGATAAGTGTATTTAATCACATCCTAAATTCCAATGGAATCAATGGGGTCCAACGAGAGGTATAATGACATTTATCATCCATAAATGAGTATTCTAACAGGTGGATTATGTGAAAAAACATGAAAACATGAATCACAAAATTTTTACATGTTTAAATAATTAGAAATGAATTATAAGTAATTTTATACTGCACCTACCATTTACTTATTATTTTTTAAAAATTAATACAAATGGACGATGATATCTAACAAGGCCTTCAATGGTAGTCCCCCATTAGCTATGTCTAACAGGAACAATCAATTAAATTTAATATCTAAAAACATTCAATTATATCATAAAAAATAATTAATTAAATTCATAATAATATAATTAATTGCATTCAATGATTTTGTATAGTTGGTTAACACACATGCTCACTAAATCCCAGAAAAACCATCAGAATTTGGATGAATTTTAATCTAGAAAAACACAAGTTATAGACTAAAGTAAAGACAAAAATTATTTAATAAAATTAACAACAAGTCAAATTAATTTATTTAAAATCCATTTAAGAAATATAAATGGATTTATACTAAAATGGATCGACAAGTAAACATAGGTGAAAATTGTCTCGATGTCTCCTAAATCTAGAAAGTAATGTATTATTGGAAAAACATGTGATTTTAGAATCCTTTAGAGAAATTTAAATTTTATTCTATGTATTATATCTCTATATATTTTGATTGATATTGTTAATAAATGGTGGCACGAGTAAAATATTATTTATCGCCCTTGTCGTATCACAACCATAATTTATATAGATAGTGTTGGGATAGAGGGAGAAGAAACCTAGATGACCCCTCTAATGAGATTCCTTTTCCCCCATCAAAATAATGGAATGAATTTTGAGGGTTTAATATCAGTACCATCACATTGAAACATCCTTAAAAAGGGATTGGTGGATTTAATGATGTTAAAATAGGTTCCATGTTTTAATTTTTCGAGAAAAATGACTTTACATGGTTGAATGAACTAATGTCATGTAAGGACACATTTTGACACAAAACGATTTTTTGTGTTTTTTCTCCAATTAACATAATTTTGATCTTCAAACATTATGGATTAATTTTTTGAACCATAATCATTCCATGAAAAAGAACATCACATGAAAGTATTACTAGGGTTATTTCTAGTTTCCTGACATGTCTGTTCCACCATAATTTATTTCCCAAACCACTTGTGACTTGAATATACACATTAACTACATATAAACACAATTTTATGATATATAAATACTTAATACATCATTAAAATATTTTTATTTCATGAAAACCCATCCTACAATAGATATGACTCAATGTCTAGTTGAAACTTCCATCCAACTAGATATCGGTTCATACACATGCATTATTGGGGTCAGGATTCAATGATAGAAGTATTATTATTTCTCCCATTTGTTTATGATTATGATGAAGATATAGTTATGAAAACCATTTTTCCCATGAATTATGCTATGAATAAATATTTAAATATTTATGAAACCTATTTCTATGTCTTATGATATATGATGAATGATTTTGATCGATTGGAACACATATGATTGAACTATGATCATGCAATTGGTTGCTCCATAATTAAATTTCCATTCAATGATTTGGGTAAACATATATGTATATATCATGAGCTAATAATTACTTCAATGGACATTGAAATTTGTTCAGTTGCGGACTCAATAAACTATAATTGTTATGGGAGTATTCCATAATTGTGGATAAATTTATTTTAGGAGTGAACCCAATACACCATGATAGTAACTCAATAAGTATTTACTAAAAATAAAATATTTTGATATACCTATATATATTCCAAAATATTATGTCCAAATACACTATTTTCTTCTCATTTATGATGTTATTCAGTTTTATTACGATTCAAGTCTTATAAACTGCAATTCTTTTTTCTATGACTAATGATTATAATTTAGGATATATAGATCATGGTTTTATACTGTTATTATCATGTTATTATATCCTTTGTGATAATGGAATGTATAAATGATCATTAATATATCCCATGTATAGAATTACTAAGTGTCCTAAATCACACCTTATTATGTATAATTTTCAATAGAAATAATAAAATGTTTTAATATATATGTGTCTATGATGGAAGATATATAAGAAGAACTATGTGGGAGATAATATAGATATTATATTTATTGGTTGACTATTTATCCATATATTGAAATAAAAAATAACAATTATGGTTCTATAATAGATTATAATGTTATAAATTATATATTCAACTAATAACATTTGATTTTTGTCTATGAAAAAATCTATTTTATATAGTATAAGACATAAATTTCATATTTGGATGATCCTATGAGATTTTTTTCAATAGATTTCCATGGTTTTTTGGATCAATATGTTCATATAGTTGAGTGGTATTTCAAAATATTCTTTTACTGTAGTGTTTATTTTCCTCCTTCTGAATCATCTTAGTGAATGATGTTTATATGTCCAAAATATTTGAATGATGATGTAGAATGAAAGATAATGAAACATTAACTAGTATATGAAATGGATGAGAATGTTAGATCCATTTTGAATCATATGATGTTATTTTATATATTATATATGGTTTATTTTATTCATCATTAACGATATTTATAATTAGAGGTTGTTGTGATGGTTTTACTAAAAATAAAAAATGGATGATAATGTTGTGATTTATAATGGAATTAATGATGTGACATATGAATATTTTTCTATTAACATTTTTAATTGAGATGGGGTTGTATCTTTTATCTTGGAAGATGCACCAAACCTTTATCATATTCATGATGTGTCCCATGAATTTTCTCTAAGAATGTATGTTCATGATCATTAACATGTACTGAAAAGTCAGGTTATACAAATTTTAATTGATCATTCCTATGAATAATAATCATTATAAATATTTTTTTAGAGGGAACAAATTTATGGAGAAAGGATAAACACCTATATAATCTTCATTGTTGGAATCCACAATTTGATTAATCAACTTGGGGACCTATGGATATTATTAAATATATTTATATCCAAAGTTTTTATAATAGTGTTCATGATTTTGAGGGTGAAATCATTTGGTCGGTGACTTAAATGTAAAAGTAAAATATTTTAAATTTATTTCCTTCTAAATTAAAAATGATGTAATATATAACATTCCTTACACACATCCTTGAGTCTATATTATCCAAGATATTGTTATCTTTTATAAGATTAAAATTATTTTCAATATTAATAATAAAAATTTCTAATTTGAGAATTAAATGTATTATTTTTTATTAATGTAAAAATAGTTAATAATTGCGAATAATTTTGAAATTCATTTCTTGTAATGAAATATAATGCCTTAAAAATATGTTTTTATAATAAATCAAATATAACTATTTTTAACATATATTTTTTATAATGATTTTGTAAAGTATTTTTAAAATTTAAATCGAGAAAATAAATATAATTTCCAAATAATAATGTCAACAAGCTCAATGAACTATTTTTTAAATTTTTTTTAAAAATATTTATTTGATAGTGAATATTATAGAATATCAATTTGTGTAAAAAATATCATATATTTTAAACAAAATTCCTTAAATGGAATTTAAATTTAAATTAAATTTAACTACATATCCTTCAATTATAAATAATAATTTTATTATATAGGATCTATCATTATAAATTATTTTTTACATGTATGTTATTTTGGTAAGAATAAAAAATATTTTCAAAATAACGTTTTTATTCAACCAACATGTATTTATCATAGTAATTTATTTTCAAAAAAATTGATGAAATGTTATGATTAGTTATTTGTAATATATATTCAATTTACTATTTTAACAATGATTTAATCATTCTTATCAGTAAAAAATGGGATTAAATATTTTTTATTATATAAATTCATATTGGACAAGAGGTTTTCATTTCGGATTCCATGTATTATTAATATAAAATTAAAATACATAGAGAAATTTAATTATGTGTAATCTATTTTCAATTTCTAATCATCATAATATGTATATATTAGGATTTTCCAAATAAATTTTTTCAATATTGAATAGTAATAATGGAAAAATTGGGATACCACACTTTTGGTTAAAATTTAGTTACAAGAGGGGATTTAGAACCTAAGATAATAATAATATTGCAACCAATACATATGAAATTATTATTATTTAATGATATTTTGTAACATCCAACCCATAATCATTATTTAGAGAAGTAATTGAAACATTACATGGCCTTAAGTGTCATCCCCAAGATGCCAAAGGCTGAAAATAAATGTTTGAGGCTTCAATTCATGTGGGGGGAAGGTTTTGCATTTATTTATAAAACTAAAACCCAATATTTAATAATAAAATGAATGATATTTGATGAATAATAAAAATAATAGAATCTCAAACATTTAATTTTATTCAAAACAAAAGAAAAACCAAGTGCCATAGTAGGAGACTACAGTATCAACATACACAATAGAAGTCTTCAAATCCATCAAGAATAAATGAACAATACAAATCCAAATATTCAAAAAGTAAAATTCTCTAAAACCATCATATAACACATGAATCTTGAAGTACTACAAAATATGTGTTACATAATTCATTTTCCCATGTATTGGTAAACAACATCGGCAAAATTACCCAAGTTCCAATGTTAGGTTTAATAAGGAAACTCGGTTGGTTATTCCCTAATGAAACACCTACTCACACCACTAGGATAAAACAAGTTATAAATAATTATTTAAAAATATTTTATATAATACAATTTATAAATATTTTATATAATACAATTTATAAATATGTTTATATAAAAATCTAAAAATGTGATAGGGAATCAATTTTCACCAAACAGAATCATGTTTTCAGGAATGAATAAAAAAAATCTTCAAATAATTTCACAAATTATATGTTGGAATAACCATTCCATTTTACATTCCAAAAGACCATACTAGCATGAAAACCTAGAAGACGAGGAAATCCATGACCCTAATCTATCCCACTAATTATGGGGGGATTATATACACTTACCCAACCCAATTAAAATTAACAGTGGAGAGATGTAACCCTTATCTATAATCTCAACGATGGGGGAGACTTCATACCCATATCAATAGAAAATATCATGAACATAACAATACAATTTTTCAATCCAATTCATAAACTACAGTTTCATCCATTTTAATAAAACCATTTTTTAATCAAAACATTACAATAAAAAAATTAAAAATTGATTCCAATTCAGTTAAAAAATCCATTAAATTGAAAAAAAATCGAATAATATATTTACCAAAATTCTAGAAAATCCAAATTTGAAAATGATTATTTAAAAACAGAGAACTAAATCATATTCTATAAAAACAATAAACTTCAATGTTCCCACAACCCACCACAAAATTTGGTATTGAAGAGTTATTAAATATAAAATTAACAGAAAATTTCACTTAAAACAATCAATATTAAATCAAGACATCATATTCAAAATAGAGGAGTTGAGCATGATGTCACGTACATAGAGTTTTATGACAAATAATGATGAACCAAACTCAAATTATAATGGTAATATGATAAATCTCTAGAAACGCACCATAGATATCTTCCGCTATCATACAAAATAAATATAAAACATTATTTGACATCAACTATCAATGATCATACCATATAGGATTTAGGTCTATGAATCCAAGTGCTAGATTGGTAGAAATAATGAAAATAAAGAATATCTTCAAAAAATTAAGGCTTACCATTGGATTATATCTTCAAATCACCATGAGAATCTATTAAATTTCTTTTAAATTAATAGTACAAGTTTCATTAATATTTTTGAAGAGGTAATTATGTGTATGTAACACATAATGGAAAAAATTGGAATGTATAGACCAAAGTGTGCGAGATCCACAATTTTTGGTTATCATTTTTAACTTATACAAAGTTCATCTCACCATTAGATAAACTATGTTCCAAAAATGTGAAAACAATTTCCTAATTGGTTTAACCTCATATTTTTATCTCAAAAAATTTTCAAAACATACGATAAATATGTAAAATCAAAATGCCTAAGAATGAATTACTTTTCATAGTATTCCATGAATATTGGATCAAACAATCCATTTCTTGTGTTTCCTCCAATTAAAAACTATCTAATTGTGAATGGTTTCCTATATCTGTTTCGTGGTTTCCCAAATATTTCAACCAATCATTCACCTATAAAATGGTCCCCATAAAAATACAGAATTATCGATACTCTCAGTAACTTCTCTTATATAATTTACATACATATAAAATTCATAAAGAAATGGATAATTACTTGAAACCATGGTTGAAAATTTTTCCCCACCATTTGTATTTCAATCCCAAAATGTATAAAACCATTGTTTCTATGAATTTTTTCTGACCATTTTTCTTTCATTTTATTCTCGTGATCCCATGTATATTTCTAAATCTAAACACGTTTCCAAAAATAAACTCACTATACTGATTATTTTTACATGCAGGACATTATCCTATCTATCCTAAATCAGCATCGGGATATGTACCAATGAATAATTCAGATTTTGTTTAATATGGACCCATTGAATTATTTGGATAGTATTTGGCTAATAATTATTCAACTGAGATTCATGGTACACATTATGCACCGCACTGAAATGTACTGGTAAATCCCATTGATATTCTACCTCTCCAAAAAAATTTAGTTTATCAAAATGGATAATGTATCAGGGGGATAAGATTTCATACCTCAAAAAATGAGTATTTCCATTCTATATAGAGATCCAAAGTAATGCATGATCCCTCACTATGAATGTAAATTGTCACATATGATGATCTATATACTGTTTCTGACGACTCTAGTCCATCTACATTAATTTCTTGATCATCTAAATATTATCCACTGTTTCTTCGAAATGGCACGGCCCAACTAGTGATGTCTCACTTGTTTCTATCCCACAAGGTGTATAGAAACAAGAATACCAATACAATGCTTCAAAATTATCCAAATATATCAATTCATATTATATATTTTTATAATATAACTCTACTAATATCATGTTCTCTTCCCATGTATAATTAAAATCCATTATATAAGTACACAATTTTTTTTCAAGGATTGTATCATCCTTTAATATTAGTCATTCATTTAAGGATTATATGTTATAAACAATATCAAATGATCCTTAATTTGTTTCTATAATGTTATCCTAAATCAATATATAAACCTCATATCTTTGTCTGATATGATTGAAACTGGTACACCATGCCTCATTACCACTTCTCAAATATAGATTTTTTTACAAGTCACCCACCATTTGAGAAATAATATGAATAAGATGAGATGAATTTTGGACATGATACAGTATCATCAAAATTTAATGAGGTTTCCCAACTATTATTTGGATATATTTGACAAATTACAATGTTATTTACTCCAATTTCCACATAGGGATAGGTAAAGACATCAGTATACCATTTAGAATCTAATTCCCTTCCTTAACATGCTAAAAAGTTAGTCATATTGAAATAGAATCCATTACCTTAATTTTATTGTACATCAACTAAAAATAAATTTCTAATTCCTTAAAAAAATTATTCTAAGATGAAAACCCCTTATTTATTGGTGGTAATAATGAATAAGTTTTTTCGAAAAAGCGATCAGGGGGAACGAACTAATTTTTGAATATCAACACTGAATTCTCATCCAGCCTCTAGTCCTCAATAGTCACCCACTATTGATACTATACAACATTTACATGCATTATTAAACAAATACATGTTACTCTTTATCCATTTCCATTAAATTAGGAATGAATGGGAATTGAAAAAAGACCAAAAAATCATCTTTTTCTTCACATTCCAAGTGCATGTTGTCTTAGAATGACATAGATGACCACTCATCTAAAAGTTATATTTAAAACTGAGAGTGTTACTTATACATAATAAATATTCCACTGAATTATCATTACCTAGTGTATAAATCATGTAAAATTCATTCATTTAGAGATATTACTTCCATCATAGGAGACTTATATTCAAATACTATTGTGATAATGTATGTTTCATACTCTTATGATCCATGAATAGTGTAACTTTTTCACAAATTAGATAATGAAAAAAGTCTTCAAATCCTAGAATATAGTAGTATCTCCAAATAATCTGTGAGTAGTTCATCACATGTACTCATGACTACATTGATCCAAAAGAAACACCATGATTTCATGGAATTAGAATACATCCCAACCCTAATCCTAAATCATCAAAATACAACATGTACCAATGTAATTGTTCAGGAATAAATATGTATCGGTGTTTCTCTTTTTTTCCATTTATATATTGAAAATAATACTTCCATTCAATAGACAAGAAAAACCATGAAAAAGGTCAACTATACCCCATCAATATAATAAAATTTTGTATCATTCCATAATTGATCCACCACTACTGGAAAATTATTAATCATAATATATTCCATCAATTATAAATTTAATGCTTATAATTGGTATCAAATTCTTCCAACTTATATTACCAATAATCTAATTTCCCAAAAATTTACATTAATGTCTCCTAAAAAGAGATGCATCACACCATCTTCAATTGTAAGACATACCTTTATGGTAATAATCTATTTGATCCTATTAAATGGTGAACCAATCCATTCCCCGGAATACATTATAGGAATCCATATCTTGAATATTAAAATACCATTCCATCATGACCCCATAAATGGTTATAGAACATGATCTAAACAAAAAATATCATCATTTTGTTTGACTAGTAGGGATTAATCTTTTACCACATATGGTATCATCTCATGTTTGAAAATCATAAATTGAAAAGAACAAGAATAAATAATGTAATGTGATGCATTAATATAAATTAACAATTAAATTATGGTAGATTTTAAAAATAATTGAACCTCTCATTATAGATTGTCTATGGAGATTATCCATAGTAATATATTTTTAACCTGATAATTTGTTTCTCAAAACACTATTCTCCTAGTCTATATTTTGATATTAGCTTTGTCAGGGAGTCATGATATTATTAGAATCGCCATGGATATATCTTTTCTTCTAATGATATTTATCATGGTTCCCTTGTTTGGTCTAATTATACGACGTCTAGGGAACATTATGATTGACCCAAACACCCAACATTATCTATCTACAACAATAGAAATAATGATTACCCCTCATATTGAAATTATGGATTGTTCTTGGTGGTGTATTGAAATTTCACTTTACGTGACAGAATGAACCACAATGAAAACATCAAGTATTGATCATGTCTATTAGAGATGGTTATATTCTTCTATAGTCATATTTTAATGTGTTCCACCACATTGATTATAGGTGACCCTCTTCCTCTTGTTTATAGTTATAGAGTTCTCACCTTCTCTTTTTTTGAAAACTGTACTTCCTCTTCATGGATTTTCAATAGTGATAGATATCATAAAAACATTAATTGGATCTAGTCTGGATTCAATGTTTTGGAAAGCCTCAATAATGATTTGGACCAACTGTCGGTTCACTGATGGATCAGGTGCAACCAAATTCTCAAAGACCACTTCTATCGGGTTCATATGACTCCTACCAGCTGTCATTCTATAGTAACACAAAAACATTCATATGTCGTAATCTCTATATACTGAATTATTTGAATATCAAATTCAACCACATCATAATATCATAATAGTTATTTAAAATATTAGATTTTTTTAAAATCATTACGTTATTTTGAAAATAAAAAAAATCATAACACAATAGTTTTTAACTTTCTCAAAATCTCACATTTTCACACCAAAATCATAATTCATTACTCAAAATTAAAAATGATATCCTAGTGGTTATTCATTCCTCTAATGGATGGAATTATCATCATATTGGATAAACCTATTAGAATTAAATTCAAAACCGTATAAGTGTCTCAATAAAATTTATGTACCCAACACCCTGGTAACATAATTATCAATATAAAAACGGTTTTCTACATCTTTTTGTGATCAAAATTCAAATCTCAGAGAACACTACTACTTTATACCAACCAGACTCATGGAATAGATCATTATTACTATCAACTCTAATGAAAAGAGAATATAATATCACTTTCTTTTGGAAAGACAAAACAAGTTATTTCCATGTGCATCAAAAAAAATTTAGGCCAAACAAAACATATACCACTTGTATCTTTCCTCCCCTCCACATTGGATTGAAAAGGAGGAGGAATGTTACAAGTGATTAAGTGACATCCCTAAGATGAAAATTAATGGAAATAAATTTTTTATTCCTCAATACATGTTGTGTAAAATTATAAATTTAACAATAAAACATCAAGCCAAACATTTCATAACCAGATAAATTATGTTTGATGCGTGAATAAATGAAAGGAAACTCAAGAAATTCCTTTATAACAAAAAATAACTAAAACCAACTTCCAAGGCAGGTGGCTATAATATCCAAGTATAGAACGGAAAACTATAATCCCAACAAGACTCAACAGAAATTACAACTCCAATGATACAATAAGCATCATGCTCTAAATCCACCAAATAGTAGAAGCATCATGTTCTACTACTGAAGATGTGTAATACTATAAATTATCCCATTTCCTAGTAAATAAAATTTGCAAAAGAATCAATGTTCGAAATAAGGGGTAATTATTGAAACTGAGTTATCCCCAATTAATTCCTTACACATTATATTAGTATTAGACATGTTATCAACATTTAAATTAAAATAATTTATATAATACAATTGGATTTAACATTTTATATAAAAACACATTACTGTACCAATGAAACCATTTTCTCAAGACACCATCATGTTCCAAGGAATGAAATCAAATATTTTTCGTAAAATCATTTAAAAACTATATTTTTTCCGAAAAAATCCATTTAAATTTAGCACACATCCAAAAATTCTTGGAATCATATAAGAGGGGTAAATCCATGACCGTTAACTATCACACTAATGGCAGGGGATACTTCTTGACCTTATCTGACCCAAATGAGATTTGATTGGGGAAATTGATGACCCATATCTATTCTATTAATAATATAGGATATTCTTTATCCTTATCCATCATAATGAAAAATAAGTCATTAACCCTTTATTCCAAACATATTCCAAAACAACCATTTCATCCATTTTAATAAAACTATTATTTTATCGAAGAAAATCCAAAAAAAAATAAAATAAACCATTTCATATCATTATAAATAAACTCTCCCATTTATTAAAAATATTTTTATTATATTTTTTCCCTCAAAAAAATAAATACCCATTTTAAAATCATCATTTTGAAACCATAAATTAATGCACTTTCTACAAAAACACCAAATTTTCATGTTTCCAAAAACGAACACAGGATAGGTTTCTCATCAATAATTACCAAAATATTTCAAAATAAATCTCACACAAAATGGTAAATTTGAAATCATTATGTCATTTTCTAAATAGAGGGGTCAAGAGTGAAGGAAGTTGCTTCATGGTTTATTAGGGAAATGAAGAACGATGCTCAAATTCCAACAAAACTATGTTAAATATCCAAATGATTCCCATAGATCAATACCCCTATCATAAACCTATATAGATAAAATAATATTTAGAATCAAATGTTTTAGATATTACCATAATAGATTTAGGACTATAAAAAAGAGGTAGATGCCTATGTAGATCTAAGTAAACACATGAAAAACAACAAATAACATAGGATTTCATCATGATATGAGCATCAAATCAACAAAATAACCTTTTTAGTTGCATACAGATCATTGAGAAAAGCTTTCATAGCCTTTTAGATGAGAAAATATCGAGTTAGGGAGTCATTACAGTAAAAAAAATTGTTAGAGACAAAAATTTGTGAGATCCTAAAATTTAGGATCTCACTTTTATCCTTTTCATAATTTGTCAGAAGACATTAAAATCCATGTGAATTTTAATACCTCAATGGTTGAACCTAACGTGGCTAGATTACACAGTTTTGAAACCCTTATCCAGCCATTATAAATATCATTTTCTAAAAAAGAATTTATAAATCTTCTCATTCATATGGTTTGTACAAAACGTGGGCAGCCCATGTGCATTATTTTTATCCCATGGGTCATTGTGAACAATTTCCCATTGGTCTAGAAAGGTTTTCCCAAATTGTGTTGCAATTGTGCACCTACAAACCGACCCCAAAACACTCCAAAATTTTTCTAATATATACCAATAATAACCCATATACATTAAATAATCATAAAGAGTATATAAAGGGTTAATTACATGAAAATGGGGCTTCTAGATATTTCAAGGAAATATTTTCCTACCATTATATCCTAGGACAGTTTGTGCCGCATTACTATATAAGTTACTATAAATCATTTAAATATTATAATAAATTTATTAAAAATGAGAAACAATAATCCTCTAATATTAATATATTATGAGCCTTATATATTTTTAATAAACATGTTTAATACATTAATTCAATAATTACATTCATCATATAGTTTTTCCATTTAATTTAATAAAAATCCTTCAATAATTATTTAGAAAATGAAGGAGGTGTCCCAATAAGATGTATTGATCTTATTCAAGAAATTTCTTTTTTATTTCTTCTTATGCATCTTAGAAACATGTTTTATTCATATAAAAAGGTACAATATTTTATAAAATATAAACTTATATGTTTTCATGATGATTGTAACAAATATTTACCACCTATTGACAATCCATTGGGATATGAAACTGTCACTTGTATATACATGTGTGATACCTCTTACATGTGGTGATATAGATAAATTATTATCATATATATTCATGGTTTTCTATTATGATAGTATTAATGATTATATATGAAAATTCTTAAATGATTATAATTTTTGAATGTTGAATTAATAATTAACATTTTTTTTCTATCTATTGGAATATGAAATTGTCACTCATGCCTATGTACAGACCACCATATCCATGTATTGATGTTATTCATTTCATATCACCAAATTAAATGAATGGATATAAATATGAATTAGAATATATATATATATATAATTTCTTTATAACATTATTAAAATTTTATATATTATAGAACCAGGATCAATATTCAAGTACAAGAACCATTGAACCATCAAAGAAATGAAAAATTATGCAGTTAGAAACTAAAATTATGACGATAATGAAATATCATTATTGAATGGCTAATAAATGTTATAAGTAAAATATGCATTGTTTGAGAATTATGATGATATGCATACATTATAATTATAATAAATTGAAATTTTTAATGTTGTACATTAGATCCCTTACAAATCAAGATGTACTCGATATAAGGTTCTTATATTTAAATAAAATTTTTGCTAATAAGGTTGTTGCATAAAAATGATGATGAAGGTATATGATATATATCTGCTAATAATGATTTATATTCCAATCCTTTATTAAATTCAATATATTTAATGTATTCCTTTAATTAGAAAATCATTAATTATTATTAATAAATAAATATTTTTTAACTATACCCCATCCTTCTTGTCACATTTTGGGAAAGTTTTTTAATCTATTTATTTATTTATTTTATTTAATGGATTTTTAAATTTTTTTACAATTTAAAAAACATTATTTAATGTAATTTTTTACAAAATTTAAATTACATTACATAGGATTAAGAGTAATATTATAATATTTCTCCAAACATGTATCATTTTACATTTTACAATAAATGTGAAAGGAATTTTTTTCTTAAAAAATACTACATGAATGAGTTCCAACATTAACGAATACACTATTCTTTATAGATTCTTATTAAGTATTCTTAATTATTCTCAATAAATATAGTTTCCATAGTATTTTGAAATTTTTTAGTTTGTAATTTATATATTTATAATAAAAAATGTGAATTTACTAAAAAATGTTATATATTTATTGTTAGGTTTCTTTTATCAATAATAACATCTTTTTATGATTCTTATGAAAACCTAAGAATTGTTAAAATATTAAAATATTAAATATTTTTCAATATGGTTCATGGTTGTTAAGATGATATTTTTATGATAAATTGACCTTTTGATGGGTAATGAATTGATCATATGATGAACAATTTATGATATAGAGGAACATAGATGTTTGAGTTTCATTATGGGATGTGTGGGACCATATATATAGTGACAATGGTGTAAATAAGGATATATCCTTATATAATAAGTGTTATAACTATTATTAAACCTAGAGTTTTAATATAGTTTTAAAATAATTTATTCTTGGGGGTGGAACTCTACTAGGGAAATGAAGGAATATGGAGTTAACCCAATCCACTGTGATATTATTTATATCAATGAAAGACTAAGGAACTGATTATTTATTCTTATTCATATGAAATAAAACATGTTTATTATGCTTATAAAAATTAATCTTGTATTATGAATTATTATTTTTGATTTATACCTCTCATTTATTATTTAATTTGTTTGAAAAAAATGATTTCCATGCATGAATATTATATTTCGTTGACTAAATGGGCCTGATTATTGAATTCCATGATCATGTTTTCATACCCTTACCCATCTCTTAATATTCCTTTTGATCATTGATCTATATATCTTATATTTACCCCAATTGATAATATGAGGGTACCATATCATTTAGTTCCCTTCCCTAGTAAATGAATAAATGTTTTACATTTGAAAATATTATGAATGGTCGTAGTTGTGAATAATATAATTGGATATGGTATTAATCCTCTAGGTTGTGATTTTTTATGTTTTCCCTTTTCTAATAAAAATAATCTTTTATGGTCTTAGTGGTTTTTTATTATTATGTTTATTAAATATTAATATAAAATGATATATTATTTATGTATAATTATTATGTGTAATTATAGTCATCTACCTCAACAAATGAGAATTGAATTCCAAATTGATAGAATCTTCCATCACATTTACATTACTAAGAGTACATATATTATCAGTATTTTTTCCTGAATTGATCTATATATATCAATTATATTATTGGGTTTGATTAGTCTATGATAATATATAATGATATTCTAAAGTTATTAATAGATGAAAAGTCTTTCCCCAAGAAGGTTTCTTTTTTAGCAAGATCATGATGAGCAATATTATTTACAATTACATTTTATGGATCATGTAGTTATATTTATGATTTATTAGATGTTGTTTCCAATATAAAATCACTACATTACTCTACATAGAAATGTATTATTTCTAGTTTAAGGTTCCTTATTGAACATGGAAAACCTGATTCCATAATCACTTAATCTTAAAATAGGCGTACACATACAGATATAGTTTAGATCATGAAATCTGAGTGATAATTTTATTTCAAGATTAATGGAAACCCATTAAGTCAATGAATTCATATGTTACATTATTCTTAAGAAATAATGATTGAATCTTCGTTAACTTCCAATTATATCATAGAATATTTTCACCTATTATACACCCATTGTTTTCTCCTATTATAACATTACTTCATTCATTGGGGGTCTACTACAATTTCGTAATCAGAGATAAAATATCACATGACTTGGACCTATCAGATACAGAAAATAAAACTTTGATATCATCCAATAAATATGATTATATTTATGTATTTCCAATAGTTTGTTCAAAAGAATCATGATCCCTCCAATGCTGATAAGTGTATAAGGACTTCATCATGGATGAATATGATGTAAAGTACCAAGAATAGATGAGGAAAATAATACATGATTCCAATGAACATTTTTAGCATATTTATTGATTATATAAGAATTCGAAATAATACATAATGCCAATATTGAAAAAAGGAAAATCCTCTTTTTTACATCCTCCACTACAACATGATGCGGGTGAAAACCATATATGGGTTAAATGTTCAAAGACCTCCACACAAAATTCAACTGCAAATTGAGGTCATTGTGTCTTAGAGGAGAATAAGTACACTTAATAGGCACCTATTTTAGGAAATGATAACTATCATAAAACATCAACCAAGATTCGTTATTCGTGGTTAAAGACAATGTTTATTCTCAAAGGAACTCTCTTTGTCAAATAATAACATCTCTATATAAACCCTCAAACTACATATTCATCTCTTGCTTCCATGTGGGGTCAATCCGATATGCTGTCACATATATCAAGGTTATCCATTTTGGAAATTCTATTAAAATATTATTTATTGTTGGGAGTAAATGTTGTAATGTCCTAATGACCATCCATCATAATAATAAACTCAATTCATAGATAAAAAACTACTCAATGGGTCATATTATCCTTGTAATTACAAATTTGTTGTATCCTCTTACATACGATCTCTTCCTTCTCCTTATTATATCACATTATTCCAATGGAGGAAAAACTACCTCCTAATTAAAAACATATAAATCATCAATTGTTATAGATGGTATTGGTATGGTCAGTATACTTGAATCCTACATTGAAGAAAATATCCTAGCGAATTACTGTTATTACAAAACGATACATCACAAGGGTTACTCCTCCAACTACATGGTTAGACTAATATGAGATACATGATATCATAAAAACGTCTCAATAATGAGTATCTAAATCCATTTGAAGAGATAGTGTATCATCTAGATACTCAATGTCTCAAAAATGTATTTAATAACTATTGATTTGACATCACCATTGCCAACAAGAACTACAAATGAAGTAGAGAAGACTCCAGATGAACCTCAGATCACACTCAATGACTTCGGGTTAAAAGTAACCACTTAATACATATATTTACAATACTCTTCTTGTTGATATATATAATTAAAAATCAACCAGATACCCAGAAAGAAAAAGAAACTCAAATATACAAACTACTGGATCCCATGAAACAAACAATTATACTATCGGCATTGGGAATCCTTGAATCTATCACAAGAATTTATAAAAATAAAAAATAACACGTTTTTTGGGGGATGTGTCCTCATATTTGAATTCATTAGATTCATCATAAATAAAAAACACATATATACTAAAGATTCATACATTTCAAAAATGAATATTGGATTTTAAAAACAACATCTATAATATTGATGTTGCATGTTCCCAAATTTTATTTCTATGTCTGTTTTCCATTTCTGGTCATTTTTTAGAAAAAGAGGATTTTATGGAATTTTATGAAGTACACGCAGTGTACTTTATGAGTACATGTCATGTACTTCATTGCCGTAGGAAGCTATGTGTTGTTCATCTAATGGCTAACAAACGACAGTGTGGGGTGACCTAGAGGCTACCAAAAGTGGAGTACAGAATTGGAAAGTTCACACTGTGTACATAAAATTACACGCTATGTATTTTTTTAATTAAATGTATTGGGGTCTTGTCTAATCCCAAGAAATCTCTCTTTCTAGATCTCGTTCGAACGAGAGTGCCATACTGCCAAAAATCTTCAACGAACCCCCGAGTGAGTGTTTGTCCTCCGAATCAAACACCATCAGTTGCATTGTAATCACATCAGTGAGTTATCTTTTCTCTTAGAGTACCATCTTCTGTTTTCTCTTCTCTCATGAGATATTTTGGGTTGAACATTTTAGATTTATTTGTAGATTTACCATTTTCTAGGTCGACACAACTACCGATGCTGGAGTATATCGATATACCAAAGCCAAGGTAGGTGGTTTTTTCCTTTTCGTTGAATGTCTATGAAAAATATGTGCAATTTTGACCAATTCCCTTGAATGGGGTGTTTTTTGTTTAATGTTTTACCCATGTTGATTTCCTTCCTTACTAGTATTCCTGAGTAGAGGTTATTCAGATATGAATAGGTTTGATTTCTATTATTTGGATGTGTTTCCCTTGCTTGTTCTTTGTACGACTCTTAGGTCTTGTTGGCATGTTAGGCTATACATGATGTTTATCTCATTCCTAGTACTATAGGATTGAGTTTTTATTATTAACTGATAAGTATGATATGTTGATGAATGATTAACCAAGTAGTTCTTGAGGTTCACCTTTTCTGTTTTTTGCTTTTCTAGGATCGTTGACATACACATGGCCGTGAGAACCTGATGCAATAGACTATAAATTGAATTGACCATCTAAGCTTCCTCAGATAGTCTTGGATTAACATTGGGCTATAATGGGAATTGACTGATTGAGCTTCTTCAGAGAGCCTAGGACAACTTGAGGCTATAATAGGAATTGACCATGTGAGCTTCCTCAGAGTATATCTGAATTTCTTTTGACTATAATGGGAATTTACTATGAGTGCTTCCTCGATGAGTCCTTATATATTCTTAAATATGAACCGGAGGGGATAGGCTATGTGTACATCCGAGAGGGTTACCATGAATGATTAGCTTCCTATTTGATATGTGTAATTTCATTCTGTTGATTACTTTTTGTTTATTGTTCCTTTGTTTATTAACTGCTATATTTACACAATGACTATTAGAAACAGATCTCCAGGTGGTTTCCTACTAGTTTTTAGTCTCACACCCTTTTTGGGCCATTATATTTGGCCCAAATAGATTATATTGTTGTAGGTATACATAAGGGAAAGCGCCCTTCTGCTTCAGGTACCTGACATGCAATGTAGCTTGAGGGCATGTGACTAAGCATAGGCTTGAGATGCTGTGGATTTATTATCTGTTTGTATGGTACTTTCGTTTAGTACAGTTTGTTTTTCAGCATTGTGAATTATTTGGATGCTTTCCTAGACATGTATCATGCATCATTTATATATGTTCTTTAGTTGATTATTACTTTCAGTCTTCCTTTGTTTACTCTTGTATGGATTATTACTACTTCCTCTATTGTATGACGATTTCTTCTACTATGTTACTCTGCCAATGAGGGAATTGTTTCCCCATTATCACAACAAAGGCCCTCGCTACTTGTCGGAAGCCTCTTGCATTCTGGGAAATGTGCTTTTGTCCATGTGACCAATTGTGTACGGGGCGTCGCTAAGGGGCTTTCGGAACCAGGACGTTACAAAGTTGTATCAGAGGAGGTTAATTTCATTTGAATTACTGTTTGGAACCATTATCCTAGGATAAGAAAGAATATGTAATTGGTAATAATCTGATCCCAAGAGTAGCTAACCCGTGTACAAGGAAAAGCCAATCTACCACATTTATTTCAATTTTTCTAGTTTCCCAAGTTTACGGTTGGTATGATTTTTACCATTGAGTGGCTCGGATTTTTTCTGCTATCATTGTTGAAGTTATTGTGGTTCTATTTCTGACGCAACCCAATGAAATGAGGATATTCCATCTCATGCATCATATAGGTACTTTCAAGAAATCACATGCCATTCATTATTTCCATGACATTTAGGGAGGATTATAAATTACATGTTGTTGTGATAAATGTTGTGTAAAATATGTATTTTGTTGTGATATATGCCGTGATAGAATCCATGTGGCTTGTTAGAGTAATAATTGTGTAAGGTTTGATTGAATGAATTCCAAATTTTGGTTCTATAGGTGTTATGGGCCCTTATGGACCCGAAATTGGTGGATCATTTCAAGGTATACCTTGTTTATAACTTTTATAAGATGTCTAGATTTTATTCATAGGGAGTATGGTCCATCACAGATCAAAATTTAGAATATTAATGTTTTTTGTAGTGTTTTTTTGGGCACTGGAGTATTTTTGAGGCTTACTATTATGAAAAACCCAAAATACATGGCCTGTAGTTTTTACTACACACCATGTGATATTCTGTTTAGGATGAAACATTATTCTTAAGTAAATGTCACGTATGGTAAGTACACACTCTGTAGTATCTAACCGTTTCATAGGTCATGTGAGTAGATAAACTGGATACTGAAATTCTAGTGGGAACACAATGTGTACCAGTTGTGCACGTTGTGTAGTGTTGACCCTGTGTTCACCCTGTGTTCACCCATGTGACAAAAAACATGGACGGATAATCCATAAGCTATACACACCGTGTCAGCCTTGAAGACACCATGTAGTCTAAAACAGGAACCCAGCTATGTCAATAAAAACATGGGTAAGCGTTATCCTTCCTTGTACATGTCGTGTCTCGCTGTAAGATGCCGTTTAGTGTGAGACGTTTCACTAACAACACATGCCAGGTGAAGCTTGTCAAGTACGCACTGTGTCTATTTTGAAAATGTAGTGTAGTCTTGTCTTAGAAGATCCGTGTTCCTTAACTGTGTCTAAGGACTCGGGAAGGGAAAGAGGATTCAAGTACATGTCATGTGTTAGGAAAAAACACCATGTGGTTTGGGTGACACACGACTAGTTTTGGCATATGTACATGCCCATGTGAATGGTTTTTGGGAACACGCCATGTTGGAATTGTACATGCCGTGTATCCATGTTTTTTAAAAATTATAATGATTTTCACCTATTCCCCTCTTAAGATTTTAGTTTTAATTCCTTTATGATTTTGATCAATGGTGTGCACTTGACCATGCATATTCATGCAACCGAGACATCCTTCATTTGTATGCCAGTTGCTAGGCAGTGATGTCACACCGGATATGTCTGATAAAAGACTTCCAGAAGATCCACCTATTGTTCTAGTCATTGAAACAACCATTATAATTGACAAAAGTGTTGATGAAACGTTCAGGGAAGCCTTTATAAGGATGATGCATACCTTTCATGGAGCACCGCCTCCTTCCCTGTCGATGGCTGATTTCACGTGGGTCTTTTAGCAGCAGCATCCTCCATCATTCTCAGGGGCTGGAGGACCCCATCATGTAGAGTCTTGGATGGAATCCACAATTATGATTTTCGAGCATCTAGACATTTCTCCAGATAGGAGGGTGAATATCGCTACAAACATGTTTCGAGACTCTGACAAGATGTGGTGGGGTGTGATCTCACAGGCAGGAAGCCGGCAGAATATGTCTTGGGATGAGTTTCAGTGCATCTTCTAGGATTACATATATACAGATAACATGAGGGCCGATCGATCCCAAGTGTAATTGAGTATGGAGTAGGGTACTCTTTATGTTTTGGAGTATTCCTCTTGCTTCATAGTGCATCATCTTTTCACGCCTATTCTAGGAGGCGAGGATTGCTCCTTGCACATTTGTTTGAGGATGGTCTGAGGCATAACATCTGATATCAGGTGAACATCTTCATGTTGACATCGATATCCTATATCATCAACTATTCTCTAATCACAAAGCGTAATATGAGGTATTCAGGATCTTTGATCCAAGGCGGTTCGACATCTAGAGTTAGTATTCCTCCTACTTATAGTATGAAGCTCCATAAAGAGACATAACAAGAAGACCAGAGTAGGTATGATGCTTCTTCTAGTAGACATGTGGTGTGATACCAGTGCGGGAGGAGTGGGAATACATGGCCACATTTCTTGAAAGACCTAGTGGAGTGCCGATTATGAGACAATATGGTTCACCTTTAGCATTTTTGTCAGATCTTGTCACCGTCCGTTGGTGAAAGGGGTTCTTATATGACTCCTCATTCAGGAACAACACCAACAGTTTTTCACCAGTCTAGGAACTAGAGTTATTCCGGACGTTTGGCCCGATGTGGAGGACATGGACATGGTGGTCAGTCACCGGTCTTTTAGTGATAGCATGGTGGATCATCTAAGAGTGGTCGGGATGGGTCACAAGGTCGCGAAACAGGCCAGACTTCTGTAGTGCAGTAGACCCGACAAGATTAGGATCCCATACCCTCTACCATTTGGGTTATGATCTTATTAGCCTCAGTTTTAGCTTCTACTCTTTTCAATAGTGGGAATTCCCATATCTTTATATCTATTGATATTTTGGAGAGCCTTGGTCTATTCATATATATTTTTCTGATGATATATTGACATTAGACACTCGTTTGGGGACAATAATGACTAGTGTGTGTCAGTGTGAGGTGTTCCCTCTAGAGGTTGGTGGATGTCACTTATTATGGGGCTACAATGTCCTAGATATCACATGATGTGATGATATTCTCGGAAAAGACTGGATAGTTGACATCTATGAAATGGTCTAATATTATCATTGGAGGGAATGTTTCATATCACCAAAGGGTGGATCCTTTCTTCATAACGGTGAATTCGATGTCCAGCCGAGAAGAGCGAGAGTCGAGAATCATGGTTTGGTAGGAGTTATAGCCCAAATTTCCAGTCTATATTTGTATGACTAGGGGACTTCATATTTGGACTTTCCTCTGGTGGTGGATCATTTCAGGGATGTCTTTCTAGAGGAATTTTTGGGATCTCCTCTAGAGAGTGAGGTAGAATTTTTTATTGAGCTTATTCTTAGAGCGGCACTGGTGTCCATTCCACCTTATAGGATGGATAAACCATAGTTGTTAGACCACAAGAAGCAGTTGGAGGAGTTTTCGGCCAAGGGTTTCATCCGAACTAGTAATACTCCATAGGGATCGCCTGTCATTCTTGTGAAGAAGGTAGAAGGTACCCTTAGGCATTGTGTGGATTATCAGAATATAAACTAGTTGATAGTCAAGAACAGATTTCCCTTTCCATGTATTGATGATGTATTTGATCAGCTTTGAGGAGCTCAAGTGTTCTCAAATATTTACTTGAGGTCTAGTTACAATCAGTTGCACGTTTGACCATTTGATATTCCTCTTATAGCAATCCAGAGTAGGTATGGTCTATACAGGTATTTGGTTATTCCAGTCGGTATCACAAAAATGAATGCATTTTTCATTGAATTGAAGAACCAAGTGTTCCATCCATACATGTATTTGTATGTGGTGGTCTCCATGGATGATATCTTGGTCTACTCTCATACTAAATAGGACCATGCTACCCATCTTGAGACCGTTCTGAGTACACTGATAGAGAAAAATTTGTATGATAAGCATTCAAAATGCCACTTTTGGATAGACTATATTCACTTCTTGGTTCATGTTATCTCAGAGTCAAGAGTATTTGTAGACATGGAGAAAGTGAGAGCAGTAGTTTTCCACTAGCATCCTAAGAATTTCTTTGTGGTACGAAGCTTTCTAGGGCTGGATGGATTCTAAAGATGCTTCATACAATACTTTTCCTAATTGAAAGCACCACTGATGGGTCTAACTAAGAAGGGTTCAGGGTTCTAGTGGTAAGATTATTGTGAGTCAGCCTTTCAAGATCTGAAAAGGAGGTTGATTTCAGCAATGTTACTACTGTTTCAGGAGCTGGGAAAGATCTATATTGTATATTGTGAGGCTTCATGTATTGGGCTAGGATATGTGATTATCCAAGGAGATGGAGACATTGTGCACGAGTCTTGGCAGTTGATGCCACATGATAATAATTACCTGACGCATGATATTGAGTTAGAAACAGTTGTACATGCCTTACGATGTTGGAGACATTAACTTCTGGGAGAGAATTTTGTGGTTTTCACCTACCACTAGAGTCTCAATTACATCTTCATTCAGTGTTATATAGATTTGAGACATCAAAGATGGGTTATGTATCATTAGTCCTTTGATTTTGAGCTTGCCTATATGCTTTGGAAAGTCAACGAAGTTGTTGATGCATTGATCAGGAGGACCCAGATATAGGAAGTTCAGGAGTCCAATAGTGAGTGGAAACTTATGGATATGTTTGCTGACATGCATTTTGAAGTGCACGACAGACTGGGGTAGATGTTTCTTTCTTCTATAGCTGTTATCTCTACACTTCTTTATCGAATACGAACAAGGAAGCTATCTGAATCAGAAGGCCTAGTACTACAGGAAATCGTGTCAGGAGAGAACCCTATTCCTAGATGGATAGTAGGTGAGGATGAAATATTACTTTTCCAGCGGCATGAATGAGTGCTAGATGGCATACATGTAGAGCAGATATGGTACATTCATTAATCAATTTGGGCAGCTCATCCTGGCATCACCAAGATGAATCATTATCTACATCGTCATTATTGGTGGTCATGTATGAGGATAGATGTTTTTGGTTTTGTCATGAGGTGTTTCACTTGTCATCAGTTGAAGGCAGAGCATCAACGACCAACATGAATTTTAGAGTAGTTACACATTCTTTAGTGGAAGTGGAACAACGTCACGATAGACTTTGTGACAGGTTTGCTGACTTCTCCATGAGGGAATAACGTTGATTGGGTAGTCATTGATAGTCTTACAATGGTTCCTCGCTTATTGCCGACCAAGGAGGCCTTCATTGTTAATAAGCTAGGATGGTTGTACATGTAATAGATTATATGTCTGCATGGAGTTCCACACTCCATTTACTTAGACCAGAATGAAAGTTTTACTTCTCGGTTATGGAAGGGGCTTCAGAAGGCATTGGGTACATAGGTACTTTTGACTACAACATACCATCCACAGATAGATGTCCAGTCTGAGCGTATAGTACTGGTTCATGAGGACAATCTCTGGTCATGGATTCTAGATTTTCGAGGCTTTTGGGAGATGCATATACCTTTTATAGAGTTTTCCAAAAATAATAGTTCTTAAGAAACTATTCATATGGAATGTTATGTGGCTTTATATGGTAGGTCATTCTGATCACCGTTATATTGGCCAGAGGTAGGAGAAGCAGCTTTGCTAAGACCTCGTCTTGTTGAGGCAACCATAGAGCAGATAGAGTAGATTAAGAAGAATATTTCTATTGGGCTCTCTCGAAATAAGTCTTATGCTAATTATCGGAGATGACCTCTATAGTTCATGATTTACGATAAGGTTTCCCAACATGTTACACCATGGATAAAACATATAAGGATTTGGAGATAGGGTAAGCTTTTTATGAGGTACGTTGGGCCGTTTGAGGTGCTGGATAGAGTTTGGACGGTTTTCTATCTGTTACAATTACCTTAGAGGTACTAGGATATGCACTACATATTTCATGTTTCCCAGAAGTGACATTTATTTTCAGACCCATATCATGTCTTTCAACCTAAGGAGTATGAGCTCAAAGTGGATGTGTTGTTCGAGGAGCACCCTATTCAGATTTTTTATCACAGTACAAAGGTTCTCTATTGGCGTCCAAGTACCCTTGTATGACTATTGTAGTAGCATGGATGGGTACAGTATTGGACTAGGGAGAGGGAGGCTGATGTATGAGCACAGTGGTTGGAACTGTTCCAAGTCTCTTCTTCTAAGCCGCTCTAGGAAAATTTGGGGACGATTCTCTTTAAGGGGGGGGGGGGGTAAGATTGTAAGAACCTATATATTCTTTCCAGGCATGTTATACCTTTCTATTTATTTTTTTTAAAAAATGAAATTTTTGATATTTTCTGAATTACATGCAGTGTACATTATGACTACATGATGTGTACTACATTGTCACAGGAAGCCATGTGCTGGACATGTAATAGCCACATAGAAGGCTGTGTGGGGTGACCTGGAGGCCTCCAAAATCAAAGCACTGAAAAATAAAGTACACGTCGTGTACTTTAAAAATACCCACTGTGTATTTTCTTTGTTCATTAAATGTACCAGGGTTGCATCTAATCCATATAAATCTCTCCTTATATGACTTTTTCGGCCGAGAGTTTCATACGACCGCAGATCTTCGACGAACCCCCAAGAGAGCATCAATCCTCCAAATCAATGACCATCAGATACGTTATAATGGCATCAGTGAGTTATCTTATCACATAGAGAACTATATTTTGTTTTCTCCTATCTCTAGATATATTATGGGTTTAACATTTAGACGTTTTTGAAGATCTACAACATTCTTGGTCGACCCAATAACTGACGTCGGTGTACATCAATCTCCCAATGATGGGGAAGGTTATTTGTGCCTTTTCATTGAATGCCTTTGAGATATATCTTCAATTTTGACCAATACCGTTGAATTGGGCATTGCTTGTTTACTCTTTTACCCCTGTTGATTTCCTGAAATGACATTATTCTTGAGTAGAGATTGTTGGGACATGAATAAGGCTGATTTATATTCTTTGGATGTGTTTCACATGATTGTTCTGTGTATCAATGTTTGGTCTTGAAGGCCTGTTAGGTTTTCTGTGATGTTATTACCATTCCTAGTACTATAGGATAGAGTGTTTATTTTTTTCCGATATGCCTAATATGTTGCAGACTGATTAGCCATGTAGTTCATGAGGTTTACCATGGTCCTTTTTTCTTTTCTATGCTCGTGGACCTAGACAAGACCATGAAAACCTTCTATAGTAGACATTATGGTGTATTAACCATGTCATATTCCATTGAGAGTCTTATAACAACTTTGGGCTATAATGGGAATTGGCTGAGTGATCTTCCTCAGAGAGCCTAGGACCACTTGGGGCTATACGGGTAATTGATCGTGTGAGCTTTTTCAAAGAATCTATGAATTAATGTTGTCTATAAGTGGAATTGATTGAGAGTGTTTCCTTAGAGAGACATTATATAATCGTAAATCCGAACTAGAAGGGATAGGTTGCGTGTTATTCCCAGAGGGTTACCATGCTTGATTAACTACTTATATGATATGTGGAATTGTTTACTGCTGAGTACATCTTGTTTACTGCACCTTTTCTTATTAACTTCCATATTTACTCACTGACTATTAGTCATTGATCATTGCGTGGTTGCATACTGGGATTTAGCCTCAAACCCTTTTTGGGCCATTCTTTTGGGCCGAAACTGATTATATTGATGCAGGTATAGATTAGGGAAAGCATCCTTCTACTTCTGATACCATACTTGCTGTGGATCTGGAGAGAATGGGACAAAGATTAGTCTTGCGATGATGAGGAGCATTTATCAATTTATTTTGTAATTTCGTTTAGTACTATTAGTTTTCCAGCATTGTGATTTGTTTGGATTCTTTCCTGGACATATGTGTCATGCATAATTTATATACGTGCTATAGTTATTTATTACTTTCAGTCTTCCACTTTTTTTCTCTTGTATGGATTATTACTACATCTGGTATTTCATGATGATTTCTTCTACTGTGTTACTCTGCCAATGAGAGAATAGTTTCCCCATTTTCACACCTAAGTCCCTCGCAGCTAGTCGGCAGCCTCTGGCGTTCTGGGAAATGTGCATGAATCCATGTGACCAACCATGTACGGGGCACCTCTGGGCGACTTCCGGAACCGAGATGTTACATATGCCTCTAAAAAGTAAGAGAATAGAATATATCACCATTAGCTAATACTATACAGCTCTGGTGGATAGTAGAAATAACTAATCTAATAAGGATATTTAAAATATATATAATCATTAATATTAATAAATTTCACTATAAGAAACCCTCAATAATATATGAACAAGAGGATACTCAAATTCTAGAACGCGGTCTGATTAAAACGGTCTGAACCATGCATAAAACTCACTCACGTGTACCAAGATAGTTATATACCACATGTGTGTGTTTCAAATGCTAAAAAAAGATTTATATTTCTTTTGAAATCATGTAAAATTATTTTCCTAGATGATTCATTATCATATCCTATTGACGAAATCCAAAACTAAACATGAATATGATTGTCTGATTAAACCATTGGAGGTGGGTCTATACACCACCCAATGGGTAGAAAAATATCCCAATAGTTTCATGATAGGAACATCTAAAGAATTTTGTCTCTTCACTAGATCCTCATCATTCAATTGGATATCATCATGGACATATTTCAAAATAATAGTTTCAAATAATCCATAAATAATGTTATAAATTAGAAAGATACACCTTCATTAGATGATCGTATCTCAGGACCAGACTCAATAATGAAATAAAAATAAACATTTCAAGTAATATATGGTGCATCTATAAATGGTTAACATATAACTAGCATCTTGGATTTATTATTAGATAAGTACATAGTCAGCAACCCAAGTCATAGATAAATCATTCACTAAAACCATTAATGGATTATTTTGTGTGAGATAGAATGTTGATAAACGTTTTTATCATTACCCTATGTTTCAAAACCAAACCAAATGAATTTTTTAACTCTAAAACCAATATATAGGTTAAATTTTCATTATTATAACTATATCCTGAATAATGCCATATAGGTCCTTACAAGGCTTCAAATTATCCCATAGTGATGCCCAAATCCCACATTTAATATTCAATGAGATGGAGATATTATCTGAGACGACATAACATAAAAGTGAGTGGTCATATATATAGGTAGATATAAAAATTAACACAGTAGATCCACATAATATTGGATAGATACTACTCACCATAATCCTATAAGGCATAATAATCAATGAAACAAATGATAATAAATAAATAAGTGTCATAGTTATAATGATAAATAATAGATATGGAAAAATACACACCAATCCAGATGTAAATGAAGGTCCCAACCCATGGTCAACTGTAAATGGGTATATTTTTAGAAGATATTTTCTATGAATCCTATATTTATGATCACTAAAAAAATAATCACCATAAATTATTTCAATTATCTTCTAATTATTGATCCTCTAAAGTGCCCTCCAATCTACATGTACTCTGTATAATACATGACATGTGGGTGGAAAATCCCATACAGGGGGGAGTTTAATCATACTCATGTAGACTCTTGAAAAAACAGTATGGAAGAAACATAATGAAGTATCCATATCAACCCATAATTAACGTTTTTAAAGGAATCTAAACATTAGATACAATTAAATCTAAACACATCCAATGGATACGAAACCAAATCTTCATAGACCTTTAATAATGAGAAGCCTTCTATCCTCACTAAAGGTCCTATTATTGTTTTAATGTTCCAAAAGCCAATATTCAAGAATAATAGTTTAGGGCCCACTCCTACCCAATGAAAACATTATATAAGGGATCACTAACACTAGTGGTATAACCACTCATCAATGAAGGTAGATGACGCTGGATTTTCTCTCAATAAATAAATGAAATCCTCTGTCATTTATGGGGGTAATTCTAAAAGCACAACAATAATTAGTATGTGTCACCCTCTACCTGGTGATGTATGATTGTACCAACCGAAAAATTAATAATATGATCATAACAAATCACAACCTAAAAATAAAAATTAATAAAATTGGTTTATCAAATCATATCACCTCACATAATATCATTAATATTGAAATAATATCAACTATTACATCCTCTACTGAAACCAACTCAGTATGGGAGAATCACATGCACAAATCTGATTACTGAAGACATATATACACAATAAAGAGGATTATATTAATTTTCATGGTGACATTATCAATGTACATGAGGTATTATTTTGAATTGATTGAATGAATGTGTCCCGCTAGTGCACTAGGTTTTTAATAACCATGTGTATGCAAGCCATATGGGAGGATGTGTGTAGGGACAATCAGGGTCCATTAATTTTTCCTCATGAGACTCTATTTCACAAGACGAGTATGATACATGGGGTATTGAAAAATACATAGTGTGATGTGTTGATTATTGGAACAACATAAGTGCATAGATCGGTGTACCCAACATTAATTTTACAATTAACTGTGATCAAAATGAGATCATTCAAGATGGCAAAATGTAGGATCATTGGAATATTAAAAAGAAAAAAATGAAAGTGGGATGTCTTGGAACCATTGAAAGAATCATCATATGTTGGTTATAAATAATTTAATTTAATGTAAATAATTTCCATGATGGAATTGTAGATTCGTTTATTTTCCCAGTCATGATCCAATGTAATCACTTATTGCATTGTAGAATCCAACTATATGATTCGTCTAGAAGGGATCCACATGTTATACATGTTTCTATGGATGTGGATGAAGTGATTTGTAGGTGCTAGCGGAGAATATCCTTTTCTTACAATGTCCTCCTTCGATCACCTTTAGAGTCTCATCCAATGTGATCTCTTTGATCTAGAAGAGGAGGATACATCTTATAACATTACAGAATTCTTGGTGGAAATAAATTTTTTCTTAGATTTAGTGATTTCTTAGGATCCATTGTGTACAAATTTAAATAATACCAAGATATAATTAGAAAAATGTAATTGAAATTTATTTTAATTAGAATAATAAAAAGAATTAATTACCCAATGTTAATTATTTATTTCCATTAATTCATTGAAAGACTCAAAGTCTAATAATAACATTTCAATATAATTATCACTTGACATGTTCCCCGTGAATTACACCAATAAATATTTAAAAAATATTATTTTTCACTAATCCCATGAAAAAATACAAATCATGTATATATTAATGTACATGAAATGTACATTGTTTTTTCCATTTTCATTATTTCATCTACCATATTTATTAGACGTTGAATGATGATTATTTATTTCATAAATAAATATCACAATATTACTTGTTAATATATAAATTATTTGTCCAAAAATATAATATATTGAATAACTATTTTTGAAATAAATATGACCAGGAATCCTTGAATAAATATTAAAACACAATTAGGAATAATATTTATTCATCTTGTTAAGTAAACAATTAGTAGAGATCCTTTGGAAAACATAGTCTGTGACTCTCTTAGACTCATTATCAGTGGAATTAGATGGACCCAACCTAAATTCCAAGGATTGCTTCTAGAAACCTGCAATGGAACGCATGGAGAATGATGTTAACACCGTAATTATGTGTCACCAACTATTTACATTTACAGTGTAACGTAATCACATTGTCCCGATATCTTGAATCAAGTGGGTAACATGAAAGTCTTTTCAAACCATGTGTGCAACTATATGTTATTTGAATTATCTGAACTGAACATTCTGATACCTCAATATGGCCATGGTTTTATTTAAGCTATATCTATTTCGTCAAAGGGAATGAGATGTCAACATCTTTTTTGGAACAGAAGGGAATATCCTTTCTCGTGTTATATATTAATGTAGTGTTACTCACGACACACCAAACATATCCAACCTCAATACGGATAATGTTTCATCACATTTTACATCAATAAATCTATGTGCATGGGTTATAATAAAAATTCATAATAATATTAAATTCTATGGAGTAATACACATGTCTAAATATTAGAACATCCAATGACACAACAAAATGTGAATTTTTTACTGGTTGGTCTCATTCACATAATAACCACCTAGAAACTACCAACGGTGCCCACCATAAGAATGTGACTCAATGTTTTATGAGTCCTCACCCCTAATGGCCAGTATTATTTGTATCCCTCAAAAATTCATCATCCACCCATAAAATATATATTCACGAATAGTGATATGGCACTTCTGAGTTCTCATCATAACAAGGATCTGCTATGACCCTTTGGTGAAAAAATTATCGTTTGAAAATTATCACCTACATTATCAGGCTGACGAACAATGAATATTTGGCAGTGTTTTTATTAATATTAAAATATATGACAATTTCGGTGTCAAAAATTTCAAAGTAGTTGGTCCTAGGACACTAAATCTAAAAAACTCCCACTTAGACTGGAGGCAACAGCTAACAACCATCAACCCACTAGCTCTCACATGATATTAATGATTCTTCGGATATAGACCTTTAGTCATGTGGTATACCACATTCTCTTTGATAGACCCACTGTTCAATGCAACTTCAATCCGTCGATAGAAATACCTCAAGAAGAGATACTTGTAGAGAATTTTCATTGTCCATTGATGTGACCTTTGTTGTTTATCAAGAGCTATCACTAATGTACTATCTCAATAAATATTGATAGGTTCATTAATCTTAGGTACCAAATCATGCATTTGGAAAAATTTCTGAATCCAAATGACTTCCTTTGTTGCAATAGAATCATTAATATTATCAGACTCCACTGTAGAATCGGTGACATCATACTGCTTTGAACTCTTCCAAATCACAGCACCTCCGATGAGACAGAAAACATATTCATACAATGATTTTAGATCATTCTGATCTAACTCAAAACCAGTATTAGAAAACCATCTGATTACAATATCCTAATTTCTTCCATACAGTAGTAACATATATATAGTTCTTCTCAGATATATAAGGATAGTCTTAACAACAGTCCAATTTTAATCTCTTGGATCTACATGATATCTTTCAACCATGGTCTTTCACTGGGAACATCAAACCTAGTACATAGCATTGCATATATAATGGATACAATAACTAAATAATGTGGGATCATACTCATATTATCATTTACTTTCTGGGTTTATGTACACATTCTCTTAGAATTTCATTGGTCATGTGACCCTAGAACCAATACCCTCTATGACTGTTCAATAATAAATCTTTGTAGTATCTGGTCAATGTATATACCCTAACATAGTCAAAGTAACCACTTGTATCTATCATGAATGTTCTGGATCCCTAGAATGTAGGCTACCTCTCCTCAGTCAATCATGGAGAAACAAATGTTAATCATGTACTTAATTAACTGTATTACCGAGACATCATTTCCTATACATAATATGGCATCAACATGTATTAATGGGATTATAACTACATTCCCATTGAACCGCTTATAAACACATTGCTCACATTATTTCTCAATGAAACCAAATTCTTTTATAGCTTCATCAAATCAAATTTTCTTTGACCTAGTTTCATTCTTTAATCCACAAATGAATTTCAATAACTTTCAAAACTGTTTGGATTCACCTAGTGACACAAACCCTTCAGTTTGAGTCATATAGACATCTTCCTGATTGTCCCCATTATGGAATGAAATTTTGAAATCCATTTTCCAAATATCATAGTCATTGTCAGGTGATAGGGAATGTATGATTCTTTTATATTTAAACATGGAAACTTGTGATATGGTTTTATCATGGTCAACTACATGACACGTTTTAAATCATTTGGCCACAATACTTGCATTATAGGTGTTACATGACCTTCTCTGTATAGCTCTCTCTTGAAACACCATTTGCATCCAAAATGATTTAAATCAACTAGATCATCTATCAGAACCCATACATGGTCCTGATATACGGAATCCATTTCAGAATTCCAAGCTTTTAGCCATATTGTATCCTCTGATCTCTCTAGTAACTCCTTATTGAAGATATGTTCATCATTGTCCAACAATAATGACTCACCATATTTGGTGACTATGAAACAACATCGCTCCAGTTCCCCTACATCTCTTGAGCTCCAACGCATCACTTGTGTGCCTGAAACCCCTTCCACGGGGACTTGTGAATATTTTTCATTTATCAACCCCTATATATCTTGAGGATCACCATTTTGGAAGTCAATCATTCTCTTACTTTCCTTTTTTAGGATGATCTCCCTCTCTTGAAAGATGGATTTTTGGGTGAATGTCACTTTATTGTCTGAATATTTGTATAGGTAATATCCCTTATGTTCCTAAGGATATCCTAGAAAAATACATCTCATTCCCCAATGTTTATGTTTGTTTCCTGAGAAGTACTTATAAAACTCTTTGCATCCCCGTAAACAAGTTTGCGAAAAAATGGGCTTCTTTCCACTCCATAACCAGGGGGAATTCCATTGTCCGCCTTATTTAGTACTCAATTAAATATGAATGCTTCTATTTATAATGAATTTCACCAAATGGATATTGGAATATCTACAAGACACATCATAAAACTACCAATTTATAACAATGTTTGGTTAATAATTTCACTAACACCATTCAACTATGTTGTATAATGGGGAGCGAGTTGTGATAGAATCGCAGACACTCAACAAAGTCAATGAACTCTTTGTTAACATATTCTCCACCTCGATCTGATTGAATATACTTTATCTTATTACCAATATCATACTATACATAATTATTGAATTCCATAAATTTTTCCAAGGACACTGACTTATACCTTATTACATAGATATAGCCATATCTACTCAAATAATCAGTAAGAGTAATGAAGTAGGAATATCCACCACTGGATTCTATTGGTAATGGTCCATGTACATCCCTGTGTACCAATCCCATATTCTATGTGGCCCTTTAACATTATCCACCAAAAGGCGGCAATGTCATTTTCCTTTGTAAAAATGTGTGACATCTATCAAGTGGATTTATCTCATTAGAGTATAAATAACCATCTTGGCAGAGCTATGCCAATCGCATCTCATATACATGACTGATAGAGTGATTACACAACATGGTTTTGTATTATTCATTTTAGTTACTGTTGTTATCTATTTCCAACACATGGATTTCATAATTTAATATATAAAACATGTTTTTTAAATGAAACATACCATAACACATTTTGTTCTTTTTAAATAAACAACCCTTATTTCAAATGATGAAAATAAACTCATCCAAATAAAATCATGATACAAAAATTATTTTTTTTGTAACAATAGGTACATATTAAATGATATGAAAAACCAAAAGCATCCTAGTTTGCGATGAAATATAGTAATCGCCACTATCAAACGTAGGCATCCTCGCAACCTTGGCAGCTTGAAGATCCACCTGTATTCTAGGAATCTTTTTTAATTGAAAAGTTTCATGCATTTGAATATAGATTTGTGTGATACAATCTGTATCTGGAACCTAATGTGTATAAATGGAAAGATGACACCTGATACAAATGAATCATTAGCATACCCACACTTCTTGGTGATGTTCCACTTCTAGTGTCCCATCTTTCCAACTGAAAGAAAAATCACTTCATATTCCATTCCCATCTTCTGAATCATCCCCTACTTGGAGGAACGATGCTCAGGGTCTTCAGAACAATTATAAATCCATGGAACCTTTAAATTTTCTTTCCTTTTCTTATTCACCAAATGGATTGTGGGTATGCCATGACCCTTGTCCTAATGTACATTGAGAATCTTGGTCATATGTTCTGATAGATGTTTGTCATTTTTTCTCTTGTTTTAGTTGATTATAATTATAGAAATGATCAAGGGTAGTGATGAAAGGATTATATCTGTACAAAGATCATCCAGAGAATTAATCCTTAAGATGTACATGCATTCAATGTAACCAATAAGAATGACTACATGAGACCCTACATGATAATACTCTAGAATTATATTTTAGAACATGTAATTGGTGATACCATATCTCACATGTCTCTCCTTCTCATTATATAAATCCTTACGGTGAGACCTCATGCTATACTTGTACATATTTTCATGTTTCTTTGAGATCTCATTAGAGATGGCCAATACCATAAAAAATTTGAACTATGTGGCATCATCAAAAAATTTCATATAGAGATATATTTTATCAACACAGAACATGTATTTAGGATAAACTAGAATAGGATCCTCCAACACATACAATTTCCTCTCATCGAGAAGGATGATACATAAACGGCACTACCATTGTTGAAAATTGGTGCAACTGAGAAGGTTTTCCTTCTCTAGTATGGTTCGCATTAATATGATTGATTTCTTTTTTTAGCATGTTTTACATATTAATATGATAAAATATTTATTACATTATTTTGATAAAACAGCGACAAATAAATTAATTAATACTTATTTTTCTCCCACTATTTTATTGAAATCCAATTAAAATCACCATTGACTATAGAATATTTTATTTCATTAATTTTCTAGGGGAATGGATCCATATTTCCCATCATATTACCCAAACTAGTGTTGTTCAATAAACATGAATGATTTAAGGTAGTCATCCCAAATGCCAACTGTATTAACTCACAGCTCCTTGTTCTACTGAGATGACTTTATAATCCTGAAATACATATTATTTTGCATTTCCACAACCTTTCCCTCCTCATCAAACCAATTCCTTCTTAGGTAGAAAACCATTGATGTGTAATAATTCATGTCAACCCAAAACATAGAATAATAATTCCCTAAAAATATAATGCACTCCAACTAGTACACCCCAAGGTGGGGCATCGGGAGCACACTCTCTGTGCTTAGCGAGACACGCATTGTACAACGTCTTTATTCAAAACACATTTGAATTATCATGAATTTTCACCCTAGCATCATATTTGAAAATAATATTGTACCACTACGAGTTGTTTTCTACATATCTCATGATGGTGAAACTCTTAGGTTGATTATAGGACTCTTAATGGGTGAATTTGGATTTTACCCAAAATAGGTAGGTTATTCATTATGTAATCATTTCCAGTTGTATCCTCATAGTGAGGCCTACACCCTGATATGATACATGAGATATTTATATTGAATTATTCCTTGTATCCTTCCATTGATGGTGTCTCCCATTTCATATGTTCCTTTCTGGCCTAAGGGGCTATGAGACAAGTTGTTTTAGAGGATCCCCTGTATGATTCATCTACTAACATTTTATCCATGGGGATCACATGTAGTATTCTTCAATGATAATAGTGTACA
This sequence comes from Viscum album, assembly GCA_963277665.1. Lineage (NCBI taxonomy): Eukaryota > Viridiplantae > Streptophyta > Magnoliopsida > Santalales > Viscaceae > Viscum > Viscum album. The sequence continues at coordinate 1,006,045,348 of OY728157.1, forward strand.
AAATATCCCATGAAATATCCATTTACATAAATGATACCTAGGGGAATCTCTTTTAGGGACCCTATACATCAATAAAGTTCTATGGTTCCCATGATAAATGATATCATTTTCTAACTCTTATAGGATCTCATGTAGGATTCATCCAATACATTTCTAGCTAATTATCCTTGGTATTGTCATTTTACATGTGTATTCCCTTAGGATATCATATAGGATTAATAAATAAAATTTTACTTATGAGGATCAAAATATGTATCCATATCCATGTTTGAATTCAGATACCTTGTGTGTGCACCGATTTTTTACTAACCTTCTTATAGTACATCGTGTTTGGGATGATACAATATGGGGTGTCACTTTAGAACCCTTTCCCAAACATTAATACTTTGGTAACGTGGAAGTACATCATGGTGTTATGTAATCATCCACACTCAGTCATTGGATTATTATATAACATGCATACTTCTAATACAATTATTTTAACCAGAGGTGTTTCCTTGTTGATGGCTGATAAGACTGATATGAGGTGTCTGTTATTCTATTTGGGATTGTCGAATCTTCATCCCAATATATTCTTTCTGAGAAATGAAAATTCTTTTGATTATTTGTCAATGAAGAGGAACTAAATTAAAATTTTATATTGAGAATGTATATTTGATTATTCTTTTATTAGGATTTCTAGAGGTCATTCTTAGTGTCTAGATATTGAGCCTGATATTATGAAATACGAGAATGAAATCCCTTATAATGATACTCCTGAGTGATTCTTCTCTCCCAATTAAGGATAATAATTTCTCCATCCTCTAGTTTATATGTGATTAGGATGATTATATCATCCTCTATTTCAAGTGTGTTGAGGATGATTACACTATCCTTTATCTTGTTATACACATGTTTGGTTACACTATCATATAATATATGGATGATTATGCTCTCACAGTTTGGTCACTTGAATTTTGGGTTGATATTGGATGCTCACATCACTATATAATTGTAATTATTAATTTTTTCTATAGGATAGGGATGATACATCATTTCATTATTAGATATCTCTTGGGGTTGGAACAGAATAACATTGGTGAGATCTTGTATATCACTTGTGGTTCAAAACCTTATGGATTATCCGATTTCTGAATATTGTTACCACCTAAGGATTGTGAATAAATTTTATTAATTTTGATTGGATTTGAATGGAATGTGAATAATGGAAACTAGATCAGTGACCATTTACAATATGTATATACATACTTCAATCTTATCCTTATTTATAATGAATGGAGGTGAGTATGGGTGTCCCCACTTGTAAAATGACTATCTTCCTAGGATGGTATAGAATTGTTAAGCCTGTTTCTAGAATTTTCCATATTAGGTATATTTTTATTTCTCTTATGGACCCATATAAAACCTAATGATACATGGTTTGAATGGCATGACTTCCATCTCAAATTCATTACATATGATGTCCAGATGTTCGGGATTTTGGACCTATGGATGGACTATAAATTAGTTTTATGTTAATTTATTCACCTTATTCATGAATAATCAGTTTTTGTATATATTTATATGTATGGTACAATATATGTATAGGTATAAAGATATGTACATCCATTTTTAACCGTAAATGTTAAATATGATTATGGACCCAGGGTTTGACAATGGTTTAACATTTATTCCATTTTCATATCTTTTTAGTTTGGTTTCACCTAGAATGATCAAATTTATTTTTCATGCACTTATAAAATAAATTTTAAATGTTGATCATTTAGGTGGACTAATGAGATTATTTTTATCCCATTAACATTCAACTTAATCTGTGTAGACCATATGTAAAATTTTTATGTTGGGAAAATTTTATTTCTAGAAAGGGATGGTGACTTAATATTCTTGTTCGATCAGATCATTTCAAATTGGTTCATTTGATCATGTTGGTGTCATTTGGTTGTATTTAGAGTCCTAGAATGTGATCTATCTTGAAATTTGTAGTAGTTCCGTATAATTTTATTTAATTTTATTTTGTACTTATTTATATTTATGGTTATCCTATTTGGTGAACACTATTATATGTATAGAATAATTTTTTGGGATTTTATATCATTTTTAATTTTTAAAATCATTTTACATGATAGTTTATTTAATTATTATTTAATATGTATACAAACCGTTGTTTATGAGACATTACAATTCCTATTATTTTATTAATCTCATATGAAGTCATAGTATTCCATTTGTCACACCACGAGCCTTGAATACTATTTTTGGATCCTCCCATGTATATGGAGTCATTCATGAAGCCTCGTAATGAACCATCTCTGAACACCAGTTTGTTGCATCTAGTTCAGGACATTGAAAGGTGGTATAATTGGTGTTCTTTTTATTATATTTACTATATGTGATATGGTTTAGAGGATTATTATTAATGTTTATGAACCTGTGATGAATATTGTACTGGTGCATTGAGAACATTTTTTTTGGAAATATGTTCTTGTTTCCAGGGGTATATTATTATTTTTTTGATATGAGTTGTTACCGACGAATATAATTTTATTTTTCATGGCATTAAATTGTTTTTGAATGTAATTATTTATTATGTAATTATGGATCTTGACTCTATTAAAGAGGTCATATATGTATTTTTAATCTACACTGGCAAAGACGAGATGCTTCCCATACATCATATTGGGCATGCAGGATTCATATAACATTGGCCTTCTATATTATGTTTTTACTAACTACTATGATCTATTTTATATGGCCTACTTATATATCTATATTTCATTTTGGTGGATGGTTGGATGGATCAACATTGATGTATTTAAAAGTGATGATGAGGACTTAGTCTTCATGAATTGGAGGTATAATGGCCCTTGTATTCTGATATGTCATGTGATCCCATTTTGGGGTACCCATTGTGTGGTTTTTAATATTTGGACATAATTATATAGTTATATCATTGAATAAAATGTATATGGATACCACGACCTTTCATCAAACTGTACCTCTTTAGGTTATTACAATATACAAACACCTGGTGGGAGTCATTTCAGCCTCACTTCATTATTAGTATCATGACCTCCTAGTAGCTATCTAAATTGTTGATTACAGATGACTACAGGGAAAATGTAGTACATTATATTAGTTTTAACGCTTACATGGCATTATTATCATTAGCATCACTAACGATGATTGATTTTTATTATAGGTGGTTCAACTTGTGTCCCATTAATGAGTCCTAATCTATAGTTCTTGTTAGGATACATGAAGTCCCACAGTTATGGTCCAAACAATTGTAGATATGCATAAATTTTTATCAAGGTAACCCCATTTTCACTATTGGAGAGTGCTTACGAATTCCATTTAATGATGTTATATTAGTTTGATTCTCATTTGGTGATTGAGTAATTGTGGGTGATCATGTTTTTCATTATAGGTATATTGGGTTCCTCAACATTTGATAGAAACCTAACATAATCTTGTATCAATATTAGATTATATTGTTATGGATATTTGGTTGAATATACCATTAAATCGACAATTTCTTAGTTTCTAATGTAGTTAGATAATGTGTAAACACTCATGATTTTAAAAACACCATGTGATGGGTTGGAATAAATCATTGCAAATGTAATGCTCCCAATTTGGTAAAGGATATCAAATAATGATCATAGAATAATGAAACTGACATAACATGTAGCATGGTCAGCATATCCATGTGTTTGATGACTCATTGTATCATGATTATTGTGATATATGTACTTGTTGGTTTCATGTTATATTATTTGAATCTTAATTGGTCAGTGGATCGGTGTGTTCTGAGTAATAATGTTTCCAAGATATTCAATAAGAATGGATTCATAGTAGTTCAAGTTTAGTGAAAAATTTCCCTCTTTGGTAAAAGTGACATTGTGAATGACTGCGTATCAAGAGACAGTAAACCTATGTATGGACATGAAAAGAAGTTGTTGGGAAACATGGTATGAAGAGTTCATTAATGGAATGTGAATCCTATTTTGGTATGAGTATTTCTTTTAGAGATATTTAAATTTTTTTATTGTAATCATAGTGTACTCATGTTTATAGAAGTATATTCTATATATTAACATCATATTAGTATGTTGATATATCATCATCCCTATAACAATATTGTTTTCTATTAGATTTCTTTTTTTGTTCAGAATATAAATCTATTGAGGCTATTTTGAGGAGAAGTATAAGCAATGTAATATGGTGTGGAGTGCAACATTAGAAATTTTAGGGTGTGGACATTTTTTTAAAATTTTATTTAGATATTTTTTCTGAGCCTTTGTGCATAGTGTTTGGTATTGAAATGGAAATAAGGATATTCTAATGGTGGGAAGTATTGGATCAGCCATAGCTAAGCATCCACCTTAATGGAAGAGTATTTTACACTATAAGTATGTTAATTGAATAGTGTAGATAACGATTCATGTATATCCTCATACTGATAGCATGGATTCATTGTCTACTAGTAGGCTTCTCATGGATGAGAATTTTTTGGGTGGAGATATTGCAAGGTCCCATTTTTTTCATATACTAGTGTTTTGAGAAAAAAATGTAATATTTTCTACAAAATGATTTTAGGGTGTAAAATGTTATTTTCCAAATAATATGATCATGTATATGTTTTTTACAAATAATTTGTTCCTAAAATAGGGATTATAAGTTAGGAATGAGTTTGGTTGAATTTGTAACCATACTAAATTTAGAAGAATAATTAATAATTATTATTGGATTAAATAAATATTAATTTATATTCATATATTATTTAGATAATATATTTTAAATGGGGAATTGTTTTGAGATTATATCTATACATTTGAGAACATAATGTAGAGTTTTATCTGTGAGGCATAAATTTGAGTTGAGAGTTTGTTCTATCCCATTTCCCTTTTTAATTTTCTTTTATTTTTCATTTTTTCCATTATATTTCATCACTTATATCATCCTCATGATTATTATGTATGGCCTTGTGTACTAACTATAAAATATTAATAAGTGAAAATGGTATGGAGGTATTGAGATAGAATTATATTTGGTAAACATGAGGTACTTATACCGAGCACGGGACAAGACAGATTGCCTTGCTTTAATTATAGAGCATTGAAATGGGAAATGCTTCACAGGATTCCTCCTAAAGGTATTTTTTTTTGATTTTTTTTCATATAAACACATATCTTTTCAATTTAACAGTTTCAATCCAATTATACGATATTCTTATTACCCCTCATGGTTTGATCTATTGTATGATGTGGGAAAATAGGGATTCAGGTTTAATAGAGGCTTCTCATTTTGGAAAACACATCTGCATGGTTTATGGTTTATGGGACACCAATTTTAAACTCTTATTGTACAAGAACGATGTAAATTTCAAAATATACATAATATATGTGTCATACTTTTAGATAAAAAACATTTACGTACATAAGGATTACAATAATTTTGCAGAATACTTAATATATGATACAAATAGATTCCCCAATACAATATTCGTTAAGTGTCTTTAAAAACCTGGAACATAATCATCGAACATTATGAATGATCTTCAACATCACCCATAAATATAACCTCGTTCATTTTACTACATAAAACCATTATTTTTATATATAGGAAATGATAGAATTAAAAGGGTGAGCACAAATTATATGTATGTTTAATCATTGAGAACATAAAAGAAAACAAAAATATAATACTGTAAAAAATGCATGTAATAATTAAATATCAATATCATGATTCAGGAAATTAGTATTTGTAGTTCGTAAGGCATTGATCATAATGAAACATTAACCATGACAATATTGAATTGTTAGAAAACATTTAAATGTGGCAATCAACTAAATAGTTAATATGAATTCCATAGTATCCAAGGTATTATTTCAAAGACCATCTTAGTGTAAAATATCCATCACTGAATTGAGTTTACATCCCCTTTGAGACACGTATTACTGAACCATATTTACTTGCCATTCCAGCTATGTATTAACGAACCCAATTTAATTTTCTTTCCAGTCATGTCTATATCATGAAATATAATTCTTTTACCGATGCATTGGATGAAGATATTGGTCCCGCCCATATCATAATTAAATCAATCTTACATGTTCCAAAAAACATAAATCATTCATCAGAGGATAACTAAATAAATAAAATTGGTTTCTTAAACATCATTATATCATAATAAAATCTATTTAAAAGATCATTCCAATATAAATTACATCAAATAATACAACTAAAAGGGATATTAACATAACATATTTAAGGGAGTTATCTTAGATGGAAAATAATTTTCTTAAAATAAATGAACATAATTCTTGAGGAATATATCCATTCTACTTCAAAAACATTTTCATTTATCCAAATTTAATGAAATTTTAAAATAAAATTATTTAGATGAAAATATTTTTAAAAACATGTATAGTATGGTTCATTAAAATAAGGCATCATGAAACCATAAAAATAAATTCATGCAATATATTTTAAAAAATAATTCTTCTCATACTCTTGCGGGAAAAGTGAGAAAGTTTGTTATATGTAAAATAAAAGAATGATTAATTCCATGATATTTAATAAAAATTCATCAATGGATAAAATTGATTTAATAAATTAGTAGAATAATAGAAATAATATTATATATTTTGGAAACCTGGACTTGAATGATAAATATACCCTAGAAAATATGCAGGTATATTGAATATCGAGTAATAATGAGATTATAAAATTATATCATACCATTTTATAATTAGTCAAATCATCGTATCAAAAAGTAATGGAAAGTACATGAATATTTAAATATAAAAATATTTATAATAAGAATCATTAAATCATTCATGGGTAATGTAACCAACGCACACAATAATTAGATGGTGTATAAGGCATTTCACTAATAAAAATTAATGTGAGAAAAAAATAATCAATTACCATAGGTCTCATATGCTTTTTATGAACTCAAAACTCATATATATTGATTTAGATAATGTTATTTACTTATTAAAAAATCACATTCATCATATATGCTCATATTCACTTTCATTTTGTGAAACAATTCATTTTTACACTTTTTTTGTGTTTGAACTACGTTATGATTGCATTCATGTTATGTCAAATATGTTCGAATTATCCTTCTTATTTCATATTTAAATCAGTATAAATTTATATTAAAATAATAAATACAATATATAGTTATTATGTTCATTTATATAACATTTCGTGATTGCTTATCATGTAGAAAAAATTACATATTATCGTCAAGACGGTTGGTCTTACGTACGCACGAGCGATAATATCATTCCCATAACTATTAAATGGAATTTATTTTCATTAGTGTAATATATTTTAGAATAAATATCATTTTATAATAATCATATATTGTGGTTAATTTTTATTATACCAATACAATTAAGGTGGTGGTGAGAAATATATTACACCATGGCCTGGAGGTGGTAAGTCGTACGTACGCATGCATGGTGATTTAGTTTTTCATAGGATGGATAGAAAGGTGAATATGGTTTTTTTAAAATTATAATTGCATATATATATTTAATTCATACTGCAGTTTTTATTGTATAATGAAACAACTCATGAAGTATAATTTGAAATAGAATGAAATATTAAAGAATCGGTAGAGGGGATTACCTTTTATTTGACGTTCTCTCTATAGATATCAGCATAATATAAATAGAATTAGTCTTTTGAGAATAACTGTGATGCCCCATGTTTTATAAAATGGTCCAAGTGAATAATGTTGTGCTTTTTAATGATGTCTCTTGTTTTGTTTTATTTTATGCTTTGTGTGTTGATAAAAAATTCGAATGGAAATGAAACATGAAGAATACGATAAACTGTTATATATTTAAAAGATACATTACAACAAGACCCATATATTTGAAAGTACCGAGCACAAGACCTAACACGAAAACATCAAGACTACTGAGAATCACAACACGGGTAATCGGGTAGTCGTCATATTCAGGGTCCATCAGTGTGAAAAATATAACCGCTAGAACCACCACGCATGCACTCAGCACCAGTGGTATGAGGAGAGCCATCCTCTAAGAGTCCAGTGTTTTTAAAATGTAAAACATCCTATATCAAATGGGAGCTTGGTTTCAACCACGATCCACTTTTCCAAAAATGTATTTGGGAAGAGGAGACCCACAAGATTTTTGCTGCCATGGGGATTGAGTTTAATAGTAATTTTTTTCATGGGCGGTGGAGGTAGAGGGACATCACCAATGGTGTCAGAGAAGCTGTGTGAATAAGTCACTGTATGTACGCCGATCGAATTGCGAGGACGCAATTCTTTTAAGAGGGGTATAATGTGATGACCCGGGTTTTATAAACTGGCCCAAGTGAATAATGTTGTGCTTTTTAATGATGTCTCTTGTTTTTTTTATTTTATTTTTTATGTGCAGATAAAAAATTCAAATTGAAATCAAACATGAAGAATACGATAAACTGTTATATATTTAAAAGATACATTACAACAAGACCCATCTAATTGAATGTACCGTGCCCAAGACCTAACACAACCACAACATGACTACTGAGAATCACAACACGGGTAATCGGGTAATCGTCATCTTCATGGTCCATCAGTGTGAAAAATATAACCGCTAGAACCACCATGCATGCACTCAGCACCAGTGGTATGAGGAGAGCCATCCGCCAAGGGTCTGGTGTTTTGAAAATGTAAAACATCCTACCCCTTGTTTTTATAATGGACCCTTAAGGGAATATGACCGTTTTTTTGACCGTTGGATTTCAATGGATAAAGTGCATATTATTGTAAAAATTTGGTCTTTATAACGCTTTTATAATATAATGGTATTCCGATATTTTAATAAGTACAAAATATTAGAATTACATCTTCAAGTATTAAAATAAAATATTATTCTTGAAAATGAATCTATTTTGGTTTTTTTCCAAAATCATGATGATATTTATATGATGGAAAACATTATATTTTAAAATTTGTCAAACGGGGCATCTGTAATAATTGAAAAAAATTTATCATATTGGATCTCTAAAGCAATGTATTTTGAATTAGAGAAAAACTATGGGTCATTTAAAAATAAATTTATAAATCAATAAGTGGAGTATGTTATAAATTGGATTTTAATGGTTATAAGATACTACTAGTTATAAATGTTTAGTATAAAATATTTATCTTTTAGAAAAAAAATTATATCAAATAGTATCGTTTTTTTCTTACATAAACTAATTGGGATTCTTGGATTTGAAATTTATGGGTTAAAAGTAATTAATTAATTTTATACAAATTTAAATTATAACATCCCGGTTTAATATTGTTTTAACATTTATTATATTGTTTTTTTATCTATTTTTTTTCTCCCATCGCGTGACCCAGGCCTCCTATTGTTAAACCCCACCCCGCACGATCGCCTCGACAATCTGATTTCACCAAGACTGATCCCGGACGTTGATATGTTTTAAAACGCTCTTTTATTTTCATCCGTCCGATCTCTCTCAGTCGGATCTCGACCGTCGTTTTTTTCCGTTCTCCAGAAACTCTTCGTCTCCTACCTCGTGACGGGGTCCCACGAACCAGATTAGTTTTCCCAAGACGCCTCCTTCACCACTATTTAGGTTGACACTTGCACACCCCCACCTACTAGGGCGTTGTAGCTTCGTCTTCTCTACACCGGGTTATCCCATGGCTCGAGCCACCTAGTTGCGCTGAAATCCTCTACATAAACCTCACCCCTGCCACATGAAACTCCGGGCGGTTTCTTCTCCTCCTCCTCTCCCTTAAATTCTAAGCAATCCAGCGAGCATACCCATGTCTCGAGCCTCCTCCTCAAGCAAGGTAAGTGTGCTTTCGTGTTTTTTTACGGTTTAAGAAAAAACATTTATATACTCGGTATATATATATGTATATAAATATCCGATTTATGGTTATATGAATATATTTACCAGGAAAACCCCCGGTTTAAGAAGTGTATTCTATGGGTGTTTTCATGTTTTATGATACCTATACTATTATACCCTCAATTTATATAGTATATATACATATATACAAAACAAACCCTTTGGTTTTGAACAATTTTCAAGGGTGTTTCCCTCGTGATATAAAAAGGGATATCACTTTTAAAGATCCTATTTTACAAACCTAAAACTCAGGTTTAAGTGTATTTTGTATATACGGTTTGGAATATATATATATATACAAATATATATATATATTTATAACTCAATCCCATTCTTTTTAGGGTATACTTGATTATTCAGTAATTTTATACTAAGAATTATGCTTTTGAAAACGGTTTTTCAAAAATCAATTCCTAACAAGTTGGATTTTATGTAAGCCGTATATATTTATATAACTATATATTTATATAAGGTAATGTATTGGAATGGAAATCAGTTTTGGTGTTTAAGAGATTAATAATTATCTTTGAAAAATATTTTTGATGCGAACATGGTCTTTGGTTTAATTAAAATTATGTTATAGTTAAAAACAAAGTTTTTATATATTCTTGTATTTAATGTTTCATGAAACATTTAGACCCCCATAAGGTTTTTTTGATTTTTTTTAAACTGAATAAGTGATAGGTAGTTAGAGGTTTTTAGATTTTATGTGAACCTTTTTTATTTTATGAGAAAACCTATATATATACTTTGTGTATATATCCCTATATATGTATTTGTTTTTAAGATTAATATTTGAAACCCTAGTTTCAAGAAATGGTTATTAATATTTTTATGCATGTAGGATTTTAGTTCTTTCCTATGCTATTTTATATTTTTTGTGTCTAAGGGTACAACAATGAACTTGACTAATGTCGCCCTTCAACTGATTTGGGTTTTTTTAAAGGATATGCTTATGCTTGTTTTAAACTTGTATTAAAAGGATATGGATTTAAAGGTTATGTTAATATGTAGAAATCATCTATTATTTTTATACCAAACTCACCGCAATGATTTTTAGTGAGCAGAGGGTAACAACAAATTCTATGACCAGTGAAGAAAAATAATTAATGAAAAGTATTTTATTTAAAGTGGGTTATTTCCAAGTGTTGGAATTTTAAAGATTGCAAGTGTTTATTATTTTTATACCAAGTATGTCGTAGTAATTATTAGTGGATGGAGATTTTTTGCAAGTACCGTGACCTGTGAAGAACAATAGTTAATGCCAAGTAGTTCATTTCCATGTACTGAAATTTTAGAAACTAATAATTTAATACCCCTTTGGGAGAAAATCTCACAAATTCATCATTTTATGTTCATAAATAATTGTTCTATGCACATAGTATGCTTGCTTAACCATGCCTGCTTTTATTCCATATATTCAAGTTTATCTGTCATATCATGTATTCGTAATCCAATTATGTAATTTTTACCTTATTCATATTATTCATGCATATGACTCAACATGATAATGAAGTAAGAACTGAATTATCCAAAGTGGTATGGGACACCTTGGGTAATGACAAATGAAAATGGTATTACCCAAAGTGGTATGGGACACCTTGGGTAATATGAAATGAAAATTAAATATTCAAAGTGGTATGGGACACCTTGAATATATGACCTTATCAACATGTGAGAAATGTACGGGACTACCGAGATGGGGTCCGGTATGAAGTAAACAGTCCAGTTTGGGGACTGGTTAATGTAAGCCCTCCGGGCTGGAGACCGGTAAATGTAAGCTCCTCGATGCATCGATAGTTCTCGAGACAGTCAGATTGGGTTTTTACCCGTAGGTCATGGTATAAGGCCTTGACATAGAGACCATGAGTCATTCAACATACATTTATTAGCTTATGACCAACCAAGTGATTACTCCGACTAGAGGAATATCCTTGGTGATAGAACCTTACCTATGAGTATCAGATTAAAAAAAGAAAGAAACACAAGAAAAATGATATGGAAATGTTTATGCATGTCCAGTTTTCTTTTCCAGAATATTATTACAAATGTTACTTTACATTTATCATGTCTTGATGTGTTTTTTTAGATAATGTATTTGTGTGTGACTCTAATGATTTTTACACCTTGTTTTTCATGCACACCTTTCTTGTTTATAGAAACTTTAATTAGTATAACCCATGTAATTTTATTAGCATGCTTATCTTGTCTATTAAGTGGGTTCCAGCTAAGTGTTATAGTGTGTAAATATGAAGTTCTTTAACCATGTTACATATAATATTGTTTTGTCTTGAAGTTTTTCCATTAAGAAAACATTTTATGTATGGGAAAGTTTCTTCAAAGTAGTTTTCAAAGGATGTATTTCTGTATTTTCAAAAACACCTTACTGAGTATTTTATTGCTCACCCTATGTTTTATGTTAAATTTTTACAGGTTGATAGAGCCTTTCCAAGTATTGGATGTTTGTTCTTAGCTCATAAATAAATAAGAAAAGCTGTTGTCTTTGATTCTCCATGATCTAAACTAGAAAGTTCCTCCTCCAGCGTTATGATGTGTAACTTATTTGTTTTGTCTGTATGAAATAAATTACACACCATATCCATGGAACCGGCTTCAGGCTACCGGACTCGGGGTGTCATAATAACATACAATCTAAACTGTTTCTAGTGACTTTGAGAATATAAATGGGTGTTTTTGGATGATCAATAAGGGTTATATAGTTGTGTAGATTGAGGTACTAGGTTCCCATTTATAATTAGAGCAAAGGAATCTTTTGGAATTTCAAAAACTATTAATTAATAATAAATTTAAAATAAATTAAAATACACCCAAAATGATATATATTATAATATATGATATTATAAGATTTAAATATCATCAAAAAATAAATTTCATACATGTTTTGATGTTAATTTATACATTATTATTTTAATTGAAAATTTCTTTTTCTAGTAAATTTTAATTAAGACAAAAAATAAATCCCTATTAAAAGGGTGAAAATTTTCATATATGATTTATATTTTACAATAAATCATTCATTTAAAACATTTATTAACATATAATAATTATAATATATTTTAGAAATTGTTTTATGATATTTAGATAATTTTATAAATCATTATTGTAACAAAAAATGAATTGTGTCAATTTTGACACTATTCATCTCATTGACATTTAGAAATATATAGATAAATCGTTATCCAGGAATAAATATTTTATTATATCTGAATTGGATTCTCGTAATCTATATAATATACTAGAAAACTTAATATGCCCAAATTTTATTTATTTTAATGTTTTAATACCATTCATTTGATATCTTTAATATTAAAATAATCACAACATCAATTTTGTATAATTATTAAATATAATTATATTGAAATATAAAAATTAAATAATGACAAATCATGACCATAATTTTACTATTTTACATAAATAAATATTTAGTATAATTTATCTTTAATAAAATAAAATATTAATAGGCTTATACTTATTAATGTATGAATGTGACAAGTTTAAAATTACATTAAATAAAACAATTTAATGGTCATAATCGATAATATAATGCCCCAATGGTCACTCCCATTGCCATTGGATGAATATAGTAGATATATACTCGATAATAACATTTTTTCATTTGTTTGGAAGTTTTTATTGTTATTATGATTTTAATAAACAATCATTCATTTATTTCTCATCAACAAAATAATTTTTTCACCATAAAAGAATAAGAAATTATGGTAATTATTTATTTCCCAAAAACTAAAACAAAATTACAAGGAGGTAGGTAATGTGTTTACATTTTCATTAACTATTTATTTTCTATTTTGTCACTAGGTTTCACTTATATTAATATTATTATTCGTATAACAAATGTGAGTTTGGCATTTTCCCCATTAATTGGTTTTATTAATTTCTATGTCAATATCAATATAACGTGGACATTAAATGACCATGTTTCAATAAAATTATGATAATTATATAATCTCATTCACCTAATGGAATATTTCTACATTTTAGGATAATTTTATTTTCCTTATCATATCATTAGTTACATTAATTTACCCAATTTACATTATGCCTCGTTAAATAAAAATTATTGTAGATAATATTAACAGTATCCAATAAAAATAAAGTATCATATTAATATAATTTTTACCCATTTATTAAAAATATGAAATCCATTTTTAATAAGTCAAAACCATTATTCGACAGAAATAAATTTAAATCTAATCCTGTCGTCAAAAACAAAAAGTGGTTTTTTAGAAGAAAAAACATATCAAATGATTGACATGTGTTTATGTCCAATATAAAAGTGAAATAATTTCCATTGATTAAAATTAGATTAAATGGTACAAAATTTATTCCATTTGCAATTTAAAACAATTATATAATACTATTTAACCAGACATATTATTTTGATGGAAAAGTTGTTTTCAATTCAAATTTAGCTTATTTTAACTATTCACCATAACCAGATAATTATCAGAAAAAATATGAAGTAATTCATAGAATGTAACTTTTTATGTCCCAAATAAAAAAATAATTAGTTTATTTTGTAAAATAGGAAAATAAATTTGTAAAAATCTAAATTTTTAATGGGTTTTTCCTCAAAAGGTGGAAAATGTATTTGTTTACAAAAATACATATTTTATCTGAATTTTTGATTTTTTCCTTATATCATGTCTGTAAAATACATATTATTAATATTAATGTTATATAAATTTTTTAATATGGTTAATTGTATTCATTACTGATAGTTTATATCCCATTAAATAATAAAATTTTAATTATATATTAATTTTTAATGAAACACGATACTGCGTAAAATGCATGCTATTGAGGAAGGGCACTTTTTACTGTAATGAAAGTCAAGAATAAAATTCTATATACTAAAATTTAACATTGTTTTTATGTACAACACATGAAATTAATGAAATTAAAAATAATATATCTCATAAAATCTCACGGTGTTACTTTCTTCCCCCCTAAAAATGAATTTTCCCCTCGAATTTTTTCATAGTTATAAATGGTTTCCTACGTGAAAGATTACTTTATTGATACCAAAATTATATAAAGGAATACTAAAATATTATTTTGAAATTTAATTCTAGAAAAAAAATAGTTCCCCAAAGTAACTCATCACTCGGTTTCCACATAAGAGAACATATGTGTTATGTGAATTCATGAATATGAAAGAGAAATATAACCATAACGTTTAGATGAATACTCATAGAGAAAAATGTTTACAATAAGTAAACTACCATAAAGACATAAATGTGTGATAATTTAAGGGACTTTCAGATTCCTTAGATAGAAAGACTATGTGATAAAAATTTTGGTTTTCAAGATCATTTTCTTAATGTTTAATAATTTTTCACGAGAATACATACTTACATGATTTTGGTAAAATGTCATAGTTGTTTTTTTCTTGAACAATTTTGAAATAATATCTTATTTAATGAAATGATGTTGAATTTACCATTCTCTAAGTTTTATAGGATCATGAGATAGAATGATAAGTCATTTTACCTATCTCTATCAGAAAGGATAGAATAGGTAATCAAATATACATAAGTACATATATATTAAGATGAATTGTATATGCTTACAAAATTGGACTTATAAAAAATATATCATACCAGATCAATATTATAACGAAAATTCATACTTACTAGGTACTTCTCATAAGCCATTGGTAGGCACTAAATTCTAGTTACACTTAGGCTGTGGGTTTGATTCCTACACCCTTGTCCAACATGATGGGTTATCGGTTGTCCTACTGGTTGTCCTTTTTCTAAAACTGAACTATTAATATATTACATTAATAATAAAAAAATTGATTTAGACATAAAGAATACTATTTGATGTCTATATTAATCAATTACACCCTTTGGGGTTATCCAAAATACTTGTATCGAAATACACAGAAAAAATTAACAATTAAAAAAATGTCATGTAAACAGAATGTGAATAACATCATCAATCCCCATATATCATAAGATAAAATTATTTGTTCACATTCCAAACATTTTAATGAAATCATAATTCATACTCTTGAGTCATGTTAATAACCAAAATTACTATATGTCCTTATTGAAAACATTAATGTCTCTTTATTCCAAAATTTATTGGATATATTATTTTTAGTCCCAAACAATTTTTATGCTTCATCTATGATATCATAACCCTCTTGTAAATAACACCATAATTAGTTCCCAAGAAACTTTCATCTTCTAATTAACTTATTAAAATCTGATATATCTATATTGAAATATCATTATCTAAACATTGGGGACCTATTAAAGGTTTTATTTCCCATAGTCATATGTTCTCCAAGTATATCACCAAAACCTACAATAACATTTTTTATTCCATAAAAATATTCAAAATATCCATTACAACACATTTTAAAAAACATATATTAAAAATAATTTAATATTTTATGATTTATATAACATAATCATTAAATTTTTAAACATATACACCTCAATCATCAAATATTATTCATAAACCATTACATTGGATCTATCATCATCATCATTCCTAAAATAGAAATCATTTATTGAAGTTTCTCAATCCAAATTTTCTTATATTATATTTAAAAAATACTTGAAGAACTAAACATACCTTTTACATATCATTTACAATATCTATATCCTTATTAGTATAACTAATACCCATAATGTCATAATGAATCACATTATTAAATTTCTATATTGGAAATTGATCATCATAATTCTCATACTTTTAACATATTAAACATTCAATGGTTAACTCTATTTTATGTAGTTATGGATATTTACTACGATTATAAATAAAAGTGTGGCAAATACATATCATAGATTAAACACACATATGTATGGTAAATTAATTATTTTTGTTTTGATATAGGATATCTTCAGTTTTACCCTAGAATAGTCATGATTAAAAAAACATAGGTTTGTAACCTATACATTACTTATCTATAGAAAATAGCTACACATATCCTTATAAATATCTCAAAGGATCTCACTAATGTTTTCTCATAGTAGTTTCCAATGGTTGACTAATGCTTTGACCATATACTAACTATAGCGACTGAATCTCGCCGTAGATAGAAATTACATTACCTTTGTGGAATACATAAGACATGAAACAAAAAGAAGCAAAAATACTATATTGGTTTAGTATATTTAGAAACATGGAATATTATATTATAACCTGGTGAAAGATCTTCAAAATCTCCGATAATGATATTCCCCTTTCATTTTCTTCCCTAAACATAGTCTTTATATCATATAGAAAAGAATACCTAAACAGTGTGAGATATAGTTCCCAATAACGGTAATCTTTGAAAACATAAAAAAATCATAAAAAATTTAAAATCATGAACATATTATTTAAATATCAATATCACAAGTCATGAAATAAATCAAAACATTTCATAAGGAATAGATCACAATAGAATATTAACCATGATAAAATAACATTGGAATAAAACGTGGAATTGTGGAAAAAATATACCCATAATATTACAAATATAGTATCCATGTTAGTATTTTGAAGACTATAATATTTTACATAGTTCATTACTGAACTGATTTTACCTATTATATCGTACATGTAATAATGAAGAAGATTTACTTGTCATTCCATCCCTCTATTATCGAATCATATTTACATTTTTTTTCTTGTTGTTTATATATTATTAGATATAAATCATTACCCAATGCATTAGAGGGATATATACTTCCACCCATCTCATAATTATTGTATTCTTACATGTTCTAAAAAAACATATATCATTTATCATAACATAACACAAAAGATAAATTGGGTTTCAAAAAAACCATTCTATCGTAACATAATCCATATAAATTATTATTCCATAATTAATGAAATAAAATAATATGAATAGTAGTGATATTAAAATAACCCTATTTGAGATATTCGTATAATATATAAAAAATTGTGATAAAAAACTTGAACTTAATTCTTGAGGAAAATATCTTTTGTTCTTAAAAAACTCTTTCTTTTCTCAAAATGTCATGAAATTTTAATAAAAAATAAATAGTTAAAAATAAATTTTAAAAGGTTTTAATTAATCCTCATGTAAATATGGTTTCATGAAATAGTAAAAATCCATTCATTCTATATATGTTAAAATAAAATTCTTCTCGTACTCTTGCTCAAAATGTCAAAAAATACATCATTTGGAAAATTAAAGAATGATTCCTTCAATACCACATATAAAAATTCAAAAATAAGTGAAATTGAATTTATATTAATTTATTTGAATATAAATAATATTATATATTTATGAAGCTAATACAGTAATGATAAATATAACCATGTAAATACACACTAATAAACAATCATATATAATAATGAGATTGTAAAATTATCTCCTGAATTTTTTTTAATTGAAATAGTATTTCATATAAAATAAATAAAATTATATGAAAATTTAAATATCATATCATTCATAATAATAATAATAAAAACCATTCATGAGTATAAAAACACCACAAAAAATAATTAGATGGGGTATAAGTCATAGGTCACACAAAAATAAAAGAGAGACAAAATAATCAATTTCTTTATGTATGATATGATTAATACGTGTGATAACCTCTTGTATAATTATTCAATTAATTTTATTAACTTATTATATAATCACGGTCCATATATATGGTCACATTCTCCATTGTTTGGTTGTAACAATTCTTTGTTACTCATTATCATGGTTTTGACTGCTTTATGATTATATGAATGTTTGGTAAAATAAGTTATGGTTCTCCTTATTAGGTCATATTTATATCATTAAAAATTATATTAATATAATACATACCATATTTATTCACATTGTACATTTATATGGTAATTATTGAGTGGTTATCTTGTAGAATTAATCACATCTCATTATAGTGATAATAGAATTTATTTACGCTTGTGTGACGATATCATTCCAATAATTTTTGATTGGTATTGATTTTAATGGTGTACATTATTTAAAAATTAATATCATTTTTTAATAATAATATATAGGTATTACATCCATTTTTATCCCCATACAAGTAATGTGGTGGGGAAAGATAGATTACACCATGATATGGAGACGGTAAGCCATACGTACTAATGCATGGAAATTTCGACTTTCATATGATTGATCAAAATATGAAAATTATTGTTTAGTAATTATAATAACATATATGTATAGAATTTCTATTACTATTATTATTCTCTATTGAAACAAGTTAGGAATTTCTAGTACAAGTAGAAAAAATCTGAAAGAATATGTAGAGGAGATTACCTCTTCTTTGACGTTCTCACTATAGATATCCTCTTAATTGAACTAGAGTTTGTATTTTGAGAAGACCAAAACCTCTAGAATGTAACTATGTATATTTAAAAGAATAATGAGATGGTTATCGATAAACATTAATACATAATGATTTGTTGAAAAATGAATGAGAAGGTGTCCATTTATAATCCGGGTGAGGTACACTATTGGAATTGCTGGAACTATCACTTTATAATAATTATAAAATCAACATCAATTAATCCAAAATGTGAAATATTATAATATAATATGTGATAATATTTAAATATAATTAACCAATAAAATTTAGGCCGGTTTTTATGCCAATTTATTCATTATCATTACATTTGACAATTAGATATTCTATTTAATTTTAATTAACACATCAAATGTTTCAATAATAAAAGCCGGAAATATTTACATATTTTATATAAATTATTATATAAATAACAAATATTGAATATATTAGATCGTATACAATTATTCAATAATTTTGAAATTGTTTTATGATTTTTATAAAATATTATGTATCATTATTTTAACAAAATATCAATTGTGTCAATTTTGGCACACTTAATTTCATGAATTTTTAGGAATATCATGATAAGGTTTTATCTTTGGAAAAAGTATTCTCTTATATTCTTAATGGTTTAAGGAAATATATAATATTCATTGGAAAAATTAATAATCAAAAATTATATTATTTTTATTATTTTTAATTAAATTTATTTCATATTTCCATTATTAAAATAATCACTACATCAATATTGTGTAATTATTTAATATAATTATATGTAGAATAAGAATATGAAATAAAATACTATTATGAACATAAATTTAATAGATTTTATAATAATTTATTTTTTCCAACTTATATTCTACAAGATCAAACATTAAAAATGTTTTACATATTAATGTATGGAAGTGAAAACTTTAAAATTACATTTAATAAAATAATATAAACATCATAATCTGTTCTATATGTATCCAAATGGTCATTATATTGGCCATTAGATGATTTTGTTATTCATTTACATTTCTAAGATGATTTTTCAATGTTTTTATACAGTTTTAGGGTTATTAGTATTTTAATAAAAATTGTTTGGTTGATTTCTTACTAGTTACATAATTTTTACACTATTAATGAATAAGAAATTAAGGTAATTAATTACATCTTAATAATTAAAAATAAATTTTCATGATATAGGTAATTCATTATCATTTTGTTGTACTATTTATTTTTGAAGAAATCATATATTATCTCTATATTATAATTAGTATACTTATAAGAAATGTTATTTTGACATTTTATCACTTTTTCTGTTTTGTTAATACCAATGTCATTTTTACTATTACGTGGAAATTAAAAGACTATGTTTTGAAATAAATAAGTTAATGGTGGAATTTTATTTAACTTATGGGTTTTTATAATGTTTTAGGATAATTTTATTGTTCTTATCATGTTATTACTTACCCTAATATAATTGATTTACATTTCACCATATTAAATAAAATTTAATGTAATTCCTAATTTTAATATCCAAAAAAATATAATTAACCTATTAAAATAATATGTACACTATGATTATAAATATGGAAACCATTATTCAAAATTAAAAACTGATAATATTTATAAAATAACTTAAAATTAATTCTTGTTGTCAAAAACCAAAAGCATGTTTTTAAGAAAAAAAAACATATCCAACAATTTTCATGTGTTTATGTCCAACATAAAAGTATAATTACATCCAATGAAAAAAATTAGAATAAATGATAAAAATATATTACATATATACATTAAAACAATTAAATAACATGATTTATCCATAGTAATTATTTTGATGGGAAAATCTGTTTTCAATTCAAATTAATGTTTTCTTAATATTTATCAAAACATGATAATTATCAGAAAAATAACACAAATTCATTCAAAAATAATTTTGATGTCCCAATTCTAAAAAAGATATTTATTTTGTAAAATATAACATTTAAAGGTTGGAAAACATTATTTTTAATGGGTGAACCATCAAATGTTGGAAAATTGGTTTTTTTTGAAATATACTTCATTATTTGAAAATTTGAATTTGATCTTATATCATGTATACAAAATACATACGATGAATATTAACGTTATTTAAAATTCAAAATTTGGTAAATAATATTCATATTAGCTAGTTTATTTCCTATTAAATAATAATAATTTAATAATATATAGCTGTTTTGTAAAACATGGAATTATGTACAACAGAAGATGTCAAGGATGGTCGCTCCTGCGTGTAACACAATCCAATAATAGTCTTTCATATACCGCCGGCTAATATTTGTGTAGTGTACAACACCAAACATAAAAGATATTAAAAATAATATATCTCATAAAATCTTAGGGTGTTACGAATCATGCCATGTACTAGTACTCGTTCGAGTAGTAGAGTACCTATCAATGCTACTTGTGTAAGGCACATGTTCCATGTGAAGTCCACGGAAAAATCTCATGTCCCTAAAACACCATATACATATACACCACAACTCCAAATACATGGCCATTCCAGGTTTGGGACATGAGAAGGTATCCCATTTAGTGTAAATTCAGTGTACCAGTCTTACACACTGTGTAAATTGTTGCTTACACACCATGATTTGACAGATTACATGTCGATGTAGGGTTTTGGGGGTTCACATTATGTTCTCAGAGAGAAAAACCATGTACTAATTCTTTTCAACCCTCTTTAGGATTTTATTATATTTTATTCCAATAGTTAAAAGTGGACAATATATGAGTCCATTATAAGTATTTTACAATATATAACACAGTGGAGGAACCCTTGGGATTGTATAAGGACTCTTGATGGGTTTTTATTGATTTAAATTAAAATCAGAGTCACTTACACTGGAAATCAAAATCATTTATCTCCTAAGAGTGAGAACAATGGACTTTTATTTTTCATCAGCTATCTCTTGTGACTAATTCCTTGGATCAGTCCATTGAGAATTTGTCCTTTCTGAGATGTTTCTTTTCTAGCCTATGTGGTCATGAGAAATGTTATTTCCAATTATTCCCTATTGGATTCCTATTGTTAAAATAATTCATATTTTATCCCATGTTGGGAAAATATATTTTCTTGCATCATGGATCCCTCTAGGGTTTTTATTCCTTAAAAGATGACATATGTAATCCCTTGTAGGGTCCCTATACCCCTATGATGTTTTATGTATCCCATTAAGGATGCATCCATTTTAAATTGTTTTGAGGATCCCTTATAGGATTCCTCCATTACCTTTACATATCAATATCACATAAAGAAAGATTCCTTCTGTATACATTAGGGATCCCTTATAGTATTCACCCATTATTTTTTAAGTTATGATACCAAGAAGGATTCCTCTTATTGTTTGACCTGAAAATACTATTGGTTTTTCCAATGATTGACAAACCATAATTTAGTATGTTGGGATTTGGTAGATATGGTAGCATGTGTCACCACTAATTTTGTATTGAACTGATAAGTTAGTAGAGTGATGATTCTTTTTTTCAGGACTGCTCCTCTCACTCTGGGATAAGCATAGGGTTTCCTCATGGAGCCCTTCATTGTGGGGTCCGCGACAAGCCTAATTGGGATTCTCCGACCATTACTATTTTAAATTATCCCCATCTACTATCGTATTTATCATTCTCCCTTTTCGTGATGTATCCATGGGTTCTTACCCTTTATTTCATTCATGTACACTATACTCATGGGTTCCGGGGATGGTGGTGTGTTGTCAAATACCTTGGATGCTTTCCCCTAGCTCTAACCCCTTGTTCCTCAGCGCCTCTCCATATCATACATGGAGAAGTGGTAACAAAGGGATTTGGGACTTATGGTCGTTAATAAATGGATTTTTGGGAAGAACATGTGTCTTCAGCTTCTTCATCGATGTCATTTCATGGAGTCTTAAGCCACTCATCCCTACTCTGTACACCGTTAGGCTTCCCCTATCCAGGTCAGATCTGGAGCGGTAGTAACTATGACATTATTGGTTGTGAGGTTCGGTAGCCAACATTTTTTAAATAGTTTTCTTTTCGATTTTGGTGATGTTCTATGTTGGTAATGACTCATAATTTGTGAGTTTATGTGATCGATTTATGTCTGATTTGAGGTATGGTTTCTTCTAGTTGTTGTGTAGTCCATTGGTGGTGTTTGGCGGTGAAATTCCAACAATGGTTATGTTTTGTAGAGTATTGTTATTCTTTGATTGTGGTTGTTTACAGTGTTGATAAGATGGTTGAAGTTGTTTTTGGTTATGAGGGCTTGTGTTGTGACTTTGGATCCCGTGGGGTTGGACATCGCATGTTACATCGATAGTGGTCTCATGATGAGGAAGGTTGGTGATGTGTAGTTGGATGAGGAAGGCGATCATTATCCAGATAACTTCATGTACGATATTTTTATTGAATTTAATATTTGAACATAGAATTTTGATTATTAATATGATGTGTTTGGATTACCTTTGTCTGGTGTTTGGTTACCACTAACCATTTAAAAGAGTATATCTTTAACATCAATAAAATTAAGATTCTAGAAACTAGTAAACCCATAGGTTTCTATTATTAGTGTTGGGTTTTAGGTGTTCATAAACCCACACTCTAAGGATTATTGTTTTATATTGTTATTACTTATGAAATAATGTTATCGAGAGGTTCTTCCTGGTCAGTGGTTTATGAGATAGATTCAAGGAATCTTTCTTTTTCTTAGGTGTGCTTGAAAATTCAATTTGGGATCCAAAATCTGATCCATCCTATTTTCATTATTTACTGGTTTTCCTAAAGTTAATAAAAAAGAGATGGATTTTAAGACTTTATTTTTTATTATTATATTTTTTATATGTCCATATATGCTTCCTAGAACTCGGTTATTGAGGTGTAAAGTATGATACTCTATAATGGTGTCCCTAATAATGACACTCTTATATGATTCTACTCTCACATGTAAGGTGAATTATTCCTCTTTCCATTGGAATATATTTAATGATGTTTATAAAACAATAATATTTTTGATATGTGATTTGGATGATTACTCTCTCACAATTCTTGTTATACTCATTGATGATTAAAGTCTCCTAGGGAAATATATGATTATGCTCTCCATTATTGGTTACATAACCGTGATGTTGGGAATTCCATCTAACATAATTGGATAACCAAAATTATGACAATCATCTAGATGATAGGGATGATTGTTTTCTTCTTATTGGAGACCTCTAGTGGTGGGAATTTAATATCATCGGTGATGTCTCATATATCACGTAAGGGTCATACTGTTAGGGATTATTTGAATTAATGATTTTTAACCACATATGTAATGAAACCAAGGGATTTTTCAATGAAATTGAATTAAATATAAAGAGTATCATTAAAAATGTCTTTGTGAACATTCCATGGATGTCCAAATTTACTTCACTAGAATCTATATTTATTATGACTTGAGATGAGTATGTGTGAACAAATATTGTTGGATGAGAATCCCAACATGGTGACATATATTGCACACATATATTTTCAACATTAGTGGAAGCAGCAATATATCGATTAATATTACATAAACAGAGATCACCTGATTAATAAATAGCTTCATTGGAATGAAATCAATATCAATGCCCATTAATATTATGTCTATGGTAAAGGTATTATGGATCCATGGTTCAAGTGCTATTAGTTTTTATGTAATATTATTCACCTTAATAATAAATATTATTATTAATATATATATTTATAGGTATGTGATTATAGATGTTTACATATATAGATATTGACATCCATGGAGAAACATGCCCAATTCACTGGGATTACGGACCTGGGTTTTGAGTATGTTGTCACAATAACTTTATTAACTTATATTTTATGATTGTTCTATTGTAATATGAGAATATTGCTTTTTCATGTACTTATAGTAACATATTTGTTTTTTTATCATTGGGGTGGCCTACTGAGCTTATTTCTCACCACTAAATGTGCAGATCAGTGTGCGTATAGACATTATGTCTTATTTTTAGGTGAGTATAGTTGCACGAAAGATTGTGATGGGGCCTTCAGTTTCAGGTTCGATCATAGCAGCTCGGGTGGGTTCTTATGATAACGATGGAACTGTTCAATAATGTCAGGACATAGTAAATATTAACTATAAAGAATATAGATGTATTTCACTCTAAATTTATTTAAAATTATTTTTTACACTTGTATCTGTATGATAATACCATTGGGTGAGAAATGTTATATAGATGGATCCATTGTTCAGGATTTTGAATAATTTTTCATTTATTGTTAACACTTGTTCTATTTCATTTTTTTTTTCATCTACACTATATTTATTAACTATTGTTCATTATACATAGCTCTTTAAACTATTTTCAAAATATAATATAAGGAAATAGTATCCCTACTATCACACCCTAGCCCCTCACTGCTAGTTAGTATCCTATGGTGTATTTTATAGAACGCTTGATAGCTCATAATGACCCCTATCAGATCACCGATTTAGTAGAATCTATTTCAGGAAGTTACATAAATGAGATGATAAATATACTATATTTTAGGGACATTGACATTAAAAAACAATTAGGGATTGTAAATTAACACCCTTGGATCACATCAATCAGCTCCCAATTTCTCAATTATATGGATGAATACATTTATAGTTTTTCAAATTGAATATTTTTCAATATCATAGGACATGAAGGTGATGTTTTTCATTATGTAGATTCACTTATGATAGTTGAAAACTTTCAATAATTCTTCTCAATGATCATTTATGATTATTTATGTATCATTCATGAAACATATTTTTTTAATGAAACCCCCATTTTATTTGAATGAAATATTAAATTTTGTGAATCTTCAGTCATTCTCTAAAAAAATCCCACATTAATTTCTCGCATTCCTTAAATATCCTAAATCATACAAAAAAATCACATCTCATCAAAATTTCCTCAAAATTTCTCTAAAAATAAATTTCTATAAAAAATTAAAAATTATATTAAAAAAATATTCCATGATTCTCCACCATTAAACTATTTTCTAATAATCTCTCATTTTTTGTGTGGTGTTAGAGAAATTTTATAATTCATAATTATATCATAATCTCGTAACATAATTATTTTTTTCATTCAAGTAATATCACATATTCGCATAACCTGCCATATTTTTTAGGATCAATATAATTTTACAATGCATTATTTAAAAATATCTAGGCCATCACAACAATAAAATATTTTAAATTTCCATTTATCTTCCAGATATTCATGAGTTAATACATGAATTTAATTTTCTAAAAAACATATATCTTCTACCAATGTTTGGACACAATATATTTTATGAATATGGTAAAAAAAGGATCCATCTATAGTAAAAAAAACTACACCTTCATATCTCTTTGATGGACAATTAAATGATACATATTTTTTGGGTTGATAACTAATACAAAATTAAATATATTTTTCACCATGATCACCATTATTTGAAACATAGATCGTACAATATTCTAATTCCTTTCTTTAAATATAATAACCCATTTATGTATTATAGGTTACATATGTGGAATCCAACAAAAGAATAATTATTGGTGCATCTAGTTAAATATATTTGATATGGAAATGTCAATAGGTATTCACTACACAAATTTTGGGAATTAAAAATTCATATGATATTTTCCAATGTATAACAGGTTTACATAAAAATGCATGGAAGTGTTAAATGATACTGACTGGTGGTATTTAATTTCATGGAAATTAGAGGGGTTGTAAATTGGTTGTTTAAAATCATGTTACCACTTGAAAAATTAATTTCTAAATATTATATTAAAAATGATGTTCCTTAATTAATTGGAGGATTATAGACTACCTTACATGAGAGAGAACATTTCAAACATTTTATATGGAATTAAAAGAAATTGAAATACCATGGGACGTTTTTAGTGATAGATATAGATAAAGGAACATCAGTTTCAATTTGATCAGTGTGATGAATAAATGGAGGTTAGATGTGTATTTTTTGAACAATTGTGGGGAATTTATTTTTTATATATAAATATAGGTATTGGATTCCCTACGAGATAACTATCAAACCGAAAATATAAAATATAACACATAAACAGTTCCATTAAAGATTAATTTATCAAATTATGACATGGGATTGGATATGGGTAATTCATGGTGATTCATTATCCCCTTATAGAATTGATAACATGGATTTATAGGGTATAACATCAATCTTATGGCCCGTCATTTTACCCTTCTATGTAATTTGGTATTTATTGAAAACATTAGGACTTTATAATATTGATATCTATTGTATAATGATTATATTATAAATGGTGAATATATTAATAGAATTTAAAAAGTAAATACAATATTTCTAATTGATTAAAAATATCAAATGTATTTCATGTGTATTCTATTACAATAATTATTTTTTGTTAATTTTTTCTTTCGAAGGTTTAGTTAAAATAGTTCTATGACCTTTATGACTGAAGGATGAAATCAATTTATTAATTACAATTAATCTCCCACAAAATCGAATTTCTACATGGTGTAGATTAAATATTCATTTCTATAGCTTAAATTTCATTCCATATGTGTATGTGTCGCAATATGGTAGTAAAGAAATTTCATTCCATTATTAATTTATTATATGATAATTATTCTCTCATAACCTTTCTAGTAAAATTCATCATTATCTCCTTGGAACCTCTTTAAATTACATAGGATCTCGAAGTGATATTCCACACACTAGTTGTGATGGTTGATTCGAAACATGCCTTATTTAGATGGATGAAGGAAATTTGAGTTTTTATTACCTTGAAATTTTCCATAAAACCTTTAAATCAATAAATATTTTAATCATTATCCATTATCTTAAATCCAATTACCCTAGAATCTTAATATAATACATTTATCTCAGGGTAATATTCTCAATATTTTGGCTAAATATTTTTCAATATATCCCTTACCTACTATACATTGTAAATATTCACCATATTATAGTATCTATGATTTCATAGAATCATTTAAATTGACTAATAGTATATTAAGAAAATAATATAACATAATCATGGAATATGAATTTTTATAATATTAATTTCTAGATTTCTCCAAGTAATCTATACAATAATTCTAGAAATAACCCCCCATTCAGTAATTACAACATTCAATACCATGTCCTGCCATTTATACTATAGTTATAACATTGTATTAATCTAATTATCTCGAATAAGTTTTTTAATGTGGTTATTTTACAAGACATTTTCATTTTATTCATTTTATCTAGCCCAATTTTCATCCACTATAATAGTTTTCCAAAAATTTTATTCCTACCAGATCGAACTATTATATATGATAATATACCAAAAACAATCACATTGAAGATACCACCATCACCCATCTTTTCATAGAAGATAAAATTATTTTAAAATGATCAATAAATCCTACAAAAACATGAAATTTAGATATTTATGATTTATATTAATCATTTTAATTTCAATTACATGATAATACATAGTTATTTAATTATAAATTGATATGAATACTAACCACCTCATCCAAAAATCTTATTAATTATTATCAATTATTCATACCGGTATACAAATGTGTTTTTTAGAACTAGTGCAGTTATCACCTTTATGATGTTTTGGGGTACATTCCGTGAATGTAAAACACAAATCATCACTAAGGACTTTCATCCTAGAATTTTCTATTTAGCCTTAAATATTTCCTCATGATTGACCTCATTTAATAGAAATTATTGGATAATAAAAAATTAGATAACAGTATATATGATTTCTCTAGAAGATAAAATTCATTTCAAAAAAAATTCTTATCTGATGATGGAAATATTTAATTCCACATAAGATAATAAAGTGGTTACTATTACGCCACTAATAAGAACTATTCAATGATACAACTTGTTGGGAATCTTAAAGAATATTTACATGACCATGATAAATGAAATATTAAATTGGAAGTGAAAATTATCAATATAAAATATCATTAAACAATTGTATTCTATAAAATTTGATAATGGTCAGTATGGATTCACTAAACTATGTCAAAAAACAACTATGTAACTCAAACAGTAATACAAAAACATGAGTTATATAAAATATACATCAATGTAATAAAGTAATATAATTTATAAATTTTTAGAATTTATGTTTCATATCCACATAGGAAAACCAAAAAAAATATTTAATTATAAATTTGAAATAAAAATGTTTCACATTTATATTTTTATGTACCACAAGTAAAAATAATTTTCAATTTTATAAGAATAAAATGATTCCATGGGTTTACCCCCATTACAATAGTCAATCCTAGTCGATCAATTGCAGACATCACCATTATGGAAACAAAGGAAAAACACAATTTTTCACTAGTGAACTATGATATCATGTTACATTGCTTGTATAGACTACAAAAATATGATAAGAGGTATGCACCTCTTAAAAAATTTCATGAATGTTTTATATTCAACATAAAATTATACTAATGAACTAAACAAACCTCCTAAATTATTTGATGGAATGTTGTGATCAAAATAAAAGTATAGAATAAATTTTCATTCTAAATAAACTATATTCCATGTTATCTACAATAATTTCTCTTATAAATATAATTTAATATAAACATCTATACGATTAAAATTAGATACAAGAACTATTAAACAACAACATATAATTAAAAATTATCTAAAACTAGTATTCCAAACAACATCATTGCTGTCGAGGATAATAATCAAAATCCATTATACCTGAATGATATAAACAATATGTAATATAACCTAATGTATCCATAGACCACAATAAAAATAAAATCTATCATAGAGTAATATCACTATAAAAACCTCTTAATGAATCTTGACTATGTATCCCATCATAAAACATCACATAAAAACAAAACAAAAAGCATATATTGATGAACCACCATCTATATTAATGATACAAGACATCCAAAGCAAGATAAACAATAAAAATATCATGATCATAACAAAAAACATAAATATTAAATATTATATCACTATGGAATGATACATCATTTATGACACTCACCATCACCATCCAAAAAAATCATAATAATTTAATGTTCAAGATAATGATTAGGTTTAATATAGAAGATAAGGAATGATTAGATGAAATGGAAAGTGGTAGACATGGTCATACAAATACCATACCAAAATATTGAAATGGTTATAGATATAATGTAAGGTAATTTATATCCACAAACTAAAACACCATAAATTCTTTTGATAACATACACATTATTATGGATGGCCTAGGGTAATACCATATTTGGGGGTTATGGGAATCCAAAATAAAAAATTATCTTACCTCTCTATATAAAAATACAGTAATGGAATAATTAATTCACCTTCTATAGTTTTTTCACTGGAACATACATCCTATTATGAGTTTAATAAAATATAATTTTCATATTTTGGTATCTCTATTACCTATAAAATTGTAATATTCTATTACATCGTGGTTAAAAATTCAAATTTGATATGTATGTTATCTCACACATATATTATTCAAATTGTATAACCAATATATATATATAATTATTTATTTATCTCATTTATGGGTGGAATCACAATCATGAAAACAATTAACAATATACTATAACTTTTTAATTGATTTTTTTTTATGATTTATTATAATATGAAAATGGAAAAATATTTAATATTTTATAAAAATAATTCTTTAATATTTAGTGGTGTTTATATTTTAGGAAAGTGATTGAAAAAATGAATTTTTACCTTTTATAGCATGTAGTTTTCATAATAAACCCTCCATAATGAGAATGATTTTACTAAATAAATAGATAAATAAATATAAAAAACATAAATTATAAAATAAATTATAATATAAATATTATTATTTCACAAAAATAAAATAATAATTGTTCAATATTGGTTTAAAGATTGTGAAATTTGGCTTAATCTAGTTGTGGTTTGCATAATATTTGTTCCCTTTAATTAGCATTAAATTATAGATTATTTTTTTAAAGAACACATGGATTTGATTTTTATTATAATTAGAAATTTTTATATACATTATTTATTTTAATAGATACTTTCTTGGTTATTCTGAACACATAATATTAAATTCATATTACTTCACATTTAAAAAAAATGGTATCAATTTATTCTTATAAAAACAATGTTTTATAGTAATAATTATTCATTATTAGTTTCTAAAAGTAAAAATCATTATTCACTGAAATGAATATATAAAAAATAGTAAATGGATGTTTCATATCTATATAAAACTTCTTATGAACACATCCATTTTCCTCTCTCTATATCCCTCTAACTATTTTATTAGAATGAAATAATTTATCTTTCATTATGATAAATCCATAATTTTTATAATGGGAACCCCCACAAATGAATGTAAAATGAAATAACTATAAAACTCATTAAATCCTAACGAATGTGAAATTGAAATATGAATATGAATATGTAAATAATTAATAGAAAACAATTAAAATAATATTCATACAATATACATCAATTAAATTCAAACCTTTATTGAGAGATAAATTTTGACACCACTAATTCAATTATGAATAGATTATAGAAGAGTTGACATGACAAATAATAAAAAGTAAAAAATGAGCAAATAATATATCATATATAATATAGAAATGAATACACAAATCTTATTTCCTCCACGTAAACCCACAATGTTCTATATGTGAATCCATTATAATAAACCATTGGGGTAGTTTTACAAACAAAACCACCTAATCCTAATGTTATTTTTTCCTAACTATATGAATTTTAAAAGGCCCAAATAATCCCAAAACATGGTTTATAAGATAGAAATAAAAATCAAATTATTAAATATAATATTCATACAAATATATAAAATGAAATTTTCATTTTTCAAAACCATTGAAACATATGTTCAGAAGTTACTTTTTCCCCGAATAACATTTCATAATTACTCAATCATCCATATGTAATGATTTTAATTTATATATAGTCATCCACATCACTTCTACGATTTTATATGGGAACGAACAAATCATATTCAAAGGAAACCAACTCATAAATAATACACGTTATATTTATATATTGATATAATGACTACCACTACATTATGGTTATCATGATTTGAATCAAATTACCAATTATCTAGATCACAATATAGTTGTCTAGTATTTCAATGAAAATGTTATAATGATCAAATCTGGTATAGACCAAATATATTCATCAGTGAGAGATATTATGAACTCTATTACCATTTGATACTGACCATATGAGTGTATAAGGAACCATATTTTCTTCCAATATGGGTTTTATTGTCCTTTATATTCAGTTTCCATCATAGAATATTATTATGTATTGTACATAGATTTAAAATTATTTTCCTGTTATAAATATATATTATTCATCATATTTTCTTGACCCAAAAATGTTATTTATTTAATAATTGGAATCAAAATATATTATAACATCAATGAATTATATATATATATTTAATATTGTAAATATTTTTTTGGGTTCAAGGGTAGTATTTTCTAGAAGGGTAATAATATCTAAAATATATATCTAACGTAAATCAAAATAACTAGTTATTTTTTTATAGAATCACCTTATAAATGAATTTTTTAAACACTCATATTTATCAACATATGAGAGTATTTTGATTAATGGATAATATATTAATCATTATACACATTTCTATAATATATAGAATATATATATATATATCCACTAATCAATGAATATTCCTTCAATTTAACTAGGAAATATAATAATTCTAATAAATGGTATCATCAATATCTCTATGGTAAATAAGTTATCATAATAAACAAGTGATCATATAATATCTTCAATTATTATTGAATAAATGAAATATTAATATATAATAAAATTAACGTTGATAATAAAATTATATAATAATATAATCATTGATAATAATTGTAGTAGTAGCGGTAGTGATGATAATAATAAAATTAATAATAATGTTGATTATGATGATGATAATTAGATTAATAATATTTCTAATTATTATTATTATTAATATAATGAATACAATTTTATATGAAAATTAAAAATATAACATGATGATAACATTTAAAATGATAAAAATCATAAATTTTTAGTCATGGCAATTTTATAAGATAGAATATCATTGGGGTAATGATTATTTGATTAACCATGAATAACGTATCATTATATTTATTAATGAATTATAGGTATTTAATAATTTTACTACAATATTCCACGCAGTTTACATATGGATAATGACATCCCCAAAAAACAATATTAATTTTTCATAATTTTTTTATAGATCAATAAATTCTTCACCCTATATTGAGATAATGATGAGATCAAGAGTTCCTCCTCAAACCCATATCAAATATGTTAAGGGATAATGTGTAACATAAATAATTTATTTTTCTAAAATGAGATGAATTTTATGAAGATAATAATCCTTCAAAAGCCAAGTATACTATATGAAGAAAATAAATATCCCTGAATGTAATAACATAGAATGTGATTGAAATGAAATATATTTCAAAAAATTCACATTATTTTTATTTTAATATATATTATGTCTATCATTAAACAGTACATGTTTTTCTTTGATTATTTTTACATCATAATTGAAGATATATATTTTAAAATAAAACTGTATTAAAAGATATTAAGAATTATTTTCAGTTTGTTTCAAATAAATATCCATGTTTTTTTGTTCATAAATTTATTTTCAAATGAATAGTTCAAATATTAGTTCTTGAAAACCTGTTATATAACAATTTTTTTAAAAATAATATATCACTTATATTAGTTCAATATATGTGTGAAAGATTGTTTTTTGAACCGGTTATTTATGTTTGTTGGTCCATTTTATTTTTTCAATGATCAACAATTACTTATGTTTAATTAAATCATTTACCTAAATCTAGATGAATAAGTGAGTATTCATTCAAAATAATATGAATTTTGAGTGAATATATTATCAAGTCATTTTTAATGCTATATTACATTATGATGTGGATCAATCTAAACCAACTATAGTTATGTGATCACTTATTTAAAATAATGTGATACGCTAATGAAATTTATAACTAGAAATTATACCCCACAATAGGTATCTTATTTATGAAAAATAAATAAAATAAAACATACAATTAATAAATAATAAAATTATTTAGATAATTCTATGAAAAAATTATGGAATAATTTTTGGAAACAACACATGGAGTCATAAAAAATGGATGAAAAGTTTAAATTTACCATTAAGTATTATATAGATGATAGATGTAAACTAATATTGAGATTTCACCTTTCTTAATAAATTCTACATTTTTATGATATATTATATAGGTTGTTAGTTCTTATGTTTGAGATGTGAAATTGTAGAAGAATACTTACTAATATTTAAAAACCTAATATTATTATTTTTTTAAGGATAAAGGTGATGTTGCAATAGAGATTAGTTTATTTAATAAATTCAAGTGTTTTGTTGTTAAAAATCAAAATCATAATGTTTTAACATAAAATAAAATGTTAGATCACCATATGGTGAATGTAATGGTGACAAAAGTTTAACCCTAGTCATTGAATAGGGTATTGAAGTTTATTTATAAGGTAATATATCTTCAGCAATAAAAATGAAAATATAATGACAACTTATTAGTTAAATCAATAATTATAATGGAAATGGGAAACATTATGCGGACTCCTGATCTATGAATTATATGCTAAATTATCTATAGTGGGTAATATTACGAGTTAGTGATTGTATCAATATATTTATTTTTTAATCAAACTAAATATAGTTATAAATTGAACTCATCACTCTCCTCTGATTAGAGAAAATTGAAATTCATATATATATATTCTAGTTTTGATTCACACACCAACATAATCTATGAAAAAATAACCCCATAGTTTACATTTTGAAATTTAAGCATGGGTAAACTCTTATTTCACTTATACACACATAATTCACATAATAAATAATTGAATAAACCATTCCATTTTATAATGATATAATTGAATCTATGTAAGATATACATAAAATTTCAAGATATTTACAATAAATATAGATATTAAAACCCACAAATGTATATGTCTATTTTCATTGGAAGACATGAAACATAACAAAAAACATGAAACTTATTCATACCATATTTATTCTGATACTGACAATGTTATATTAAATACCATTGATATAATTTTATTGTATCTAATATCAAATGTAATACCTGAAAAATGGTTGTGAGATATAAATATTATTAATGGAGAAAAAATTATTGAGAAATATAATAGATGTGATATAAGAAATAACATGATTTAATATTAGGAGGTATTATACATAATATAATTGAAGCATAAAATAAAGAGATTGATTACATAACATCATATAATACTAAAAAATAATGGAAATAAAAAATTTATATCATAAAAAATACAGCCTCATAGAAAAAGATAAAATTACATTGTGTTAAATGGTAACTACCCATCCACTATACCAACTTCTCGTGAGATAAACAAATTACCCAATGAATTTCTTTACTATATATTTTTTCCCACGGATTTGAGGTAATTATCTTGTCTTGATCATTCTCTTGAATAAAAAATAATCAAACCTGATAATCCTAGAGGCTAACCACTTGAAATTATTAGGCTTCAACTAATAGTTATGTTCCTAATTCCCATCATAATTAAAACCCATGAGAATGTAACATTTTAAATATCAGTTCTTTTAAAATAATCAACTAATATGTCATAAATTATCCTATGATAAAAAGAAATTAAGTATTTCATACATTGATATTTTAAATAAATATCATATTCCTTAAATGAAATTTTCATATTGTTATACATTCATAAAAAGGTGGACAAGACCGTATATAATTGAATATCATATATAGGAATTTATGATCAGTGTGATAACTCATAGAAGAAGATTTAGATGTGGGTATTTATTAAAATTTAGTAGAAAATATTATGATATTCTATAAAATAGATATTATTTTAAAAAATATAATAATTTAACAAGTATTAATCAATTATCACATGAAAAAGAATAATGATGAGGAATTTTTAGATTAATTACATTCTTATTAATGAGATAATTGAGATGGAAATTGAAAATATATTTAACTCTTCAACGAAAGGAAGAATATTCATGGAATATATGTAATGAAAATAAATATAGAGTATATATGAATTTACTAAAATAATAATTGGATAATGTGATTAATATTTACAAATAATCACACAATGTAATGTAAGTTATTTATAGAGATATGCTAAATTAGTTCTTGATTTTCTCTATTTGATTAGATAACATCATAATAAAATTTTTATACTAAATTATTTATCCAAAACCATCAGTTGGAATATATGTGGAATCAGCATTATTAAATTTAATTTAATAAATTTTGTATTAATATAGTATTTTAATATAAAATATCTAGATGTCAATTTTTTTGGATTAAATGTCACCTAATTTTTTAAATAACCATTGATGTATTTTTTAAATGGTTACATAATCTAACAACCAGTTATGACATGATTTTCATGACATTCCAATAGTTTATCTTGTTCGATATATAAATATGATCTCCATTATATGTGAGTTACATTGAGTGTAAAGGTTATATTTTTATTGTTAGATAATTTAGTGCATTTTTTAAAACATGGTGATCTTTTTTGATTCCTTATATTGATAATGATTATTGACCTATGACATAATGAAGTAAATAATTTATTATAATTGTTATTATCATCATTATTTATTAAAATAATACAATATCCCCTATAAGGGTGGGGATTAAGAATTTTATATGTTGTTTAGGGAGGTGGTGTACAGACCATAATTGAATAATGATTCAATTTTAGAATAAAAATGTTTGAAAATTGGATGATATATATTCAATTAACAGGTAAAAATTTCAGTAATTTTTTTTATTGATTTAATTATCAGATATAGCATTGAGTAAATTTGGGGGATACAGATGAAAAAAATATCGCAATAGCTAGATTAATAGTATTACCTCTATATTTGAATATAGAATATTATATTACATAAAAATACCCATTAAGAAAGATGTTTAGTGAATCTAAACCATTTAAATTATTAGAATTATTAGTAGGATCTATTGTTTTCTTGATTGTAAAGGGACTATGTTTTGAATTTGAAGAAATGTAGTGCCATGTTGGTTTTAAAAGGGCGGTCAGATGTGTGTTTCTAAATATATTATTCATTAATTTATTAAAATTATCAATATAATCAATATTGATGATTTTTATGAATATATAATGTATGTTTTTTATCATTATACTATGTAAAACAATATGTCTATATGTCAATTCATAAATTTATTTCTATTAAGAAATTTAAAATAGTGTAGGGATATGTCTTTGAACAGAAATTTAGAAGGTAATTATGAATATTGGAACCCCATAAGTGTGTTATTTTCTAATATTAATAGAGTTTGAATAGTTTTTAGGAGAATTTGTATGGATTTGTACAGATTCCATGATATTTTGTCTACAGTCTATAGATAATAGCTTGGTTTGAGAGTAGGTAGTGGCCATTATCCATTGTAGATACCAATGGAATGATAGTTGACCATAACAAGATAGTTGATTTGTTAAAATCCAAAAATAAATCTTTCATCCTCAGGATACATGAGGGGGACATCCCTCTTCTCAATAATCAATTCCCTTGTATGTCTTAAGGAAACATTCCACTTTATTTTCCTTTTTTATTCCCTTAAATGGGATACTTTTGGGGATCCTATGGTTTGTTTTTGTTTTTTCTTGAACTATGATTTCGTCCACATATATCACCTACTAATACACTTTGATTAATTGTTTAATATATATAATATTATGTGGAATTATCATTTCTAAAGAAGTATATGACCAATATTTCCATCAGCATGAGGTGGCCCATCATATTTTTGTTAATATACAATTATAATCTAATTTTATAATTTTTAACCAGAGAATTTAAATTAATATTTATTTATAAAAACATCTACAATTATTTATTTTTTATTATTAGATATGTTAATTCCCAATAAGTATTTTTTCTTTGAACATTAGATAATTACAGTGGGGTATATCACTTTTTGGAATTTTCAATTTTCGTTCCATAAATTATATTAAATTTGGATTTTTCTTAATGTTTTTGTAAATTATGTTTCTATTAATATTATAAATAGTACATTGGGGTTTGATTCCATGTGTTGGTCCATGTTTCTAGTCTGATGAGGTTATCCAATAAGATTTTTTACATTCATGTCTAGATAAATTAAATATTATTATTGTTTAAAAGTAAATGAAATTAGTTAAATTAATTAAATATTATTATATTAACATGATATTGAGCCTTTTATATAATATAGGGACACTAATATTTTGAATGATGTGCTTATGGGATTATAAAACCTCATCAGGAACTAAAAACTACATTTAAAAAATCATTTTCTTCATTTCATC
Source organism: Viscum album (assembly GCA_963277665.1). NCBI lineage: Eukaryota > Viridiplantae > Streptophyta > Magnoliopsida > Santalales > Viscaceae > Viscum > Viscum album. The sequence goes on from OY728157.1 coordinate 1,006,084,056, forward strand.
ATATGTTATCTATGTAAATTATTTTTTTATTCTCTATTTTCTTATATGCATATGATATGGAAGGACTCAACTCCTTAGTTGGGGATCCTATTTATATTTTTCCAATTCATATAATCAAAATTTACTACTATTATCAAATTTCAAAATTTTCTAAGGTTTTACATGGCACCCACAATAAATATAAAAAACCATAAGTGAAAAATAACGATAATGTAATTTAAATAGTGTGACTTGGGCTACTGTAACAACATGAGGGGTTCGATATAATTACAATAAATTGAATACATTTTGTTGGACCTAGTTATAGGTTACCTAGTAAACATAATGTGGAGAGGATTAGCGACATCGGATTCATGGCCATCGGTTTGGGAATGCAATATATCCTAGAGGAATTAGAACGTTCATGATGAAAATGGGGTTACTATCGCATACCAAATAGGTGAAAATCACTTGTGTGTTATACCCTGTATTTATTTGAGGATGGGATAGGTGATCATACCAACCTATGTTTTCTGGGAAAGGAAATTCTCTTATGTCCATACATCTAATGTGACATTACATGATTATAGGGAATATATGGTCAAAAATAAGGGAAATATAATTTTCCCCTTTGTATTATGACCACATAGATATGGTGTTAATGCTACCATGTAGATATTGTAGAGTTGGTAAGCATAGAACTTACTACAATGTTGTATCCACAAGGGGTTGTAGTTGTAGTTGACAATTTTAGGGGGTAGAACAACCCCTAAATTGTGTTATTATTTCATGAATTTAATTCTTATATAGATATGGATTCCCATAATTTCTCTCCAGTGCATGAAATATGTTATTGATTCTATGTGGTACAGATATATGGAATACCATATATTCATCTTGAAATCCAAATATTTAGCTTCATGTAATAATAGTATGATGAGACTAATCTGATTTTATTATTTTTAATAATCAATGTTCAACCTAAATTTACGGATATTGATATAGATGAATATTTCATTGGATATTAGGATTTTCAGGGAGTTATGAGCAGTGTGTCCAAGATTCCATGTATCACTAGAATCCAGAGTATGTTTAGGATTTCAAAAATCCGGCCAATGGATTTTATTGTGATCATTATTCTGGGACGAATATGATACCCCAAGGATTTGACCATTAAAGATAGTTAAACTAATAATATCATTTTGGGATTCACATGATACATGATATTTCCATTTTCTTATGGTGACATGTAAAATGATTATGATGTATAGATTTCATATGGTGCCTAGAAATCTAGCTTCATGAATTTATTATACATATATTGGGTAAGGATTCCATTGAATCCTCAAATATGGATACTGAACTTTACAAGATTATATATTGACCATTTGATTTAATAAAATGAGGATTCCTATGATTCACACCATGATCCATTTTGTGTACTTTAGGAATAAAAGTTTCATGTTCACAGAGATAACATGAAACATGGCGATGTTGTTATGGTCCAACAGGGTCTTTTGATCTAGAGATCAATGATGTATGATATACCAATTTATTGTTTCAAAATATGTTTTTTTATTATTATCATGTCACCAGTCAATACAAATCCTTTAATGTTTATTTATGGAATGGACTACAATGTGGGATTCCTGTTTAGTTATATAAACAAAAACATCTTTAGAGGACACTAATCATTGGTACCCAATATGAAATATCTATTGTCACAAACACAATGACGGTAGAATATAAGTATATTTTTTTATGTTCAAGATGACTCATCTCTTTTGCGATTATAGTATTCGAATGAGGATAGGAATAGGGATGTAGTAGAGCTTGTAGTACAATAATTTTATCATTTTACTAGATAAATATTTATATATTTGATTTAATGTAATGGTTATTGTTATTTTAGGACTATATGGTTTTTGAAATACATATTATTAATAATTATAAGTTATATCAATTAAATATAATATGATTTTTATTATTGATATATCTATATATATATATATTATATTTTAATTCCTTGGAATCTTATATTCTGGGTTGTATTCTCACTATAGTACCATTGCTGACCCCTCGCACTTGTTATTATCTGACAGTGTATGAGGAGACGTAATTGAGGTCTGATAAGACCGTTGTCCATGTAATTGGTCATGTCAATAACATTTTATATACATTACAATGTTTTATTAGTGGAAACTTATATCATTTGTATTTATTAATAGTATATGAAATACTATATAAATTTGAATGTGTAAATTACAATTATAGACATCATGATAGTTATTCAATAATACATATTTTAGAAATGTGTATTGTTAATAAAGAATATGTAATTTTTCATCTGGATTTTGTTGTTATGGTTATATAAAATTAACCATGTATCACATAATTTTTATTATATTTTAATATTAATGATTTATTAATATTTATACATCATTTTAATTTATAAATATTCTCTTATTAATGTATCCTCTAAAAAAGGATTTACATGAAATTAACATACCCATGTGTCATATATAGCACAAATTACAGGGTCTTCTATTTAATTCTCTAGATAAGATTAATAACATATGTTCACATATCTGTACATGGTGGAGTTATTATAATCTAATACACAATTTATTATAATTTTGTGGAATCTCACATGGATATATGGTTTTGTGGTTGATGAAAATGATGTGGTGTAATAAATGTATTATAACCATTTTTGATCTACATTTTTATAATAAACACCATCAGTAATGGTAATTATATAAGTTTATTTTTAAAAACTTTTAACAACAACATATTTCAGGTTATCTAATATAGATTATTATTATCATTTTACATAACTAGATATATAAATATGATCAATAGATTCAGATCATACTAGAGAAATTCCACTGTGTATTTAATAACATAAATAAATGTTGTCTTCTTGGGGGTAACTCCCATATGTGGAGGCTTGGTGGAATTTTTTTTTGTATTTTATATACACATGGGGGTATTACCTAGTTTATATACAAACTAAAGTTCTATTAACATATAATAATTGGTTGGAATATGATACCCGAGACATTTAAAAAATACCATAGACTATGTATTATTAGTGTATGACATTTATTGTGACAATTCATATATGAACACTGAGGTTATACCCATGATTCATTATTTACATGTGGCCTGGCTTATTGGAGAGGTGGAAGATCCTAGTGCTTTGAAATAAAACTCATGGTAATAGCTATCCAGATGATAAAAATGGAATGTGGTTACATCCACCAAATAACCATTTTTAGGGGTTATCCAAGGAATATGGATAACATCAAAATATAAAGAATTAGTAGATTCATTATGTTATGAATGGTTCATATGAGTTTCTATTAGTTATATGGAATATGAATGGTGATGTTTTATGGTTTTATAGAGAATGAGAACACTAAGTGTTTGGTCCATGTGTTAAACATGTTAATTCTTTGTTGAAGGATATGTTGAGTCCCTAAGAATTTATATTTTGTATTCACATATGGTCATTCTGGATAATATGATTATTTTTCCTAAGAATTTTTGAAATATCATTGGAATGGTGGTGATGGTGTGAATGAAATTGCAATCAAAATGTTTAGAACATTGAGTTTGGGTTCATGGGATAAATCTAGACATGCATAGATTACATTCAAATTTACATGGTTAGGTTGTATTGATCATAGGATAACTTTCATGGTTCATGCAGTGGATCTAGTGGAATTATATTTGATAGTCTCACTTTTGGATGACAGAGGAATACTTTTTTTCAGATGATTATAGTACCCATTTAAAACTATTAATTATTGAGAGGATAGGTTTGAGACGAGGACCAAAAGGGGAGATTATACACATAATTATATGATGCTATAATTTTTATTGAAATTTGTGAATTCCATCAATAGTAGAGGAACCATTATATTTACATTGAGTATAGTGTCATTGTTGAACACCAGAAAATGCTGGTATGGTATTAGGATGATGTTGAGAATGACTCAAACATAGTGACATTGTAGTTGTGATAAAAAACATTGTGGTTAAACCCATATATTTTAATGTGTTAATCTCTATTGTTGGGATCCCAATTTTGGATATTGATGGTAGGGCCCTAATTTGAGACGAATTATAGTTGAAATTGATGGTGATGTTACCATGACCTTAGAGTTGATGGTTTTTGATGTTTTATATGTGAAAATCAGGTATGGGTGGAATTGTAAATCCTATCGTTGATGTATGTTATTGGGTAGAGAATTTTCCATGTAATCATTACCAATATGAAACAAGGGTAATTGGTATCGGGAAATTTTTCATTGGGTGAACATTTCAGAATTTCAATATTGTCAAATAAATCTATTTTTATTCATTTTTATTCCATGGTAATTTACATATACAATTTTTTATTTTAAATTGGATACAATTCAATAAATAACATCGGGATTGAGATAGTTATAATGGAATCTAACCATTTGTATGGTTGGTTCTGTGTTCTTTCACAGGAAGGGATAGTGATGGCTATTTTGGATCATTGGGGTTCGAATCAAGGTTAGTAACCCAATATCAGTTTCAACGTTCAGTGAGAAGGATTTCATTATCATGGAATAACTCATTTATTTAAGTAATCATTATTTATATGAATAATATTGTTTAATTTGAAAAATTAACTATTTTTTAAATAATCCATCCTCTGGGGATTTAAATTAAATAGTTTCATGTAATCAGAAGTGGTTTATTAGGAACAAAATCAAGTGCATTTTATTGGACCCAATTATCCATCATTTGGTTTTGTTGAAATTTTTTGTGGAAAATATAGCATGTTTAGATTGCAGTATTGATAGGAAGTAATCATAAATTTGATTTGGATTTTTTTAATGTGTTTTGTAACCCAATTTAGAATCTGGGTTTTAGGTAAGATCATCCATGTAAAATTTGAATCCCTATGTGGAACAATTATGGAATGTGATATCAATGTTTCTATAAGTGATTACTATAGTGGGTACTATTCTAGATTGTAATTGAATGTTTTATGCTATATATTAATATGTGGATCATCATAAGTTTTTTATTTATTAAATTATGACTTGTGGGAGTATCCTGTTTTATGGGAACCATGGAGTGTCATGTTGATATTTAATGATGGTATAACCATTTGCTCTAGCGTTTGAGATATCCACAACTTTTTTAGTGCTTTTGAAAGAAATCCTTATTAGTGATTAAAGAAATTATATGAATATATGAATAACCAATACTGATAAATGTATAATAGGGTTTAATTTTTAGGTTTCTGTAATGATTAAATATGGATATGATCTGATATCTAAGAAGATTATCAATTATTGTGTATGTATGATTGTTTATCAATTTCTGGAATATTGGAATTTTACAATATATGTGTGGTTGGTTATTCATCCAAGAAATAAAATTGAATTAAAATGGATAACACACATAATGAAAATTATTTATTTTTTATTATAGTCATGTAATAATATAAGGTAGTAGTGTGGGGGGATCATAATTTTAATGGACTAGCGGTGTAGTAGTTTGTAGCCATTGGCTATCAAATATGCTTATTTTATCAAGGTGGTGGGGATAAATTAGGAAGAATGACGCATTTACAAATTTAATTTTTATGTGGGGGGGGGAACCATATTCTGTAATTTATCATCACTCATACAATATGGGGTCCCTACACCTTTTCTTCTCTACCAACATACCGTATAAGAGGGTGATTTTAGTGGATCATATTGACAAATCATAGTATGTCTTCAACTCCAACTTTCTCCATCGATCACCGCAACCATTTCTATATAATTTCACATTTTTTACCATATTTTTTATGAACCTACATGAGTGTGAAAAAATCTTTTGAATAATATTTTTATTTTACTATTAACATGGTGAGGGTAACATGAAAAGACTTTTCCATGTAGTTTTTTATAATTTTAGAATATTTGAATTGAAATACTACATTTTAAATGGATTTTATTTTAAATTAATTTTATTTTAAATTAAATTCATTCATTCCTTCAGTAAAATTTCTCCAATTACATAGGGGTATCCTAAGATGGATAGTTCATGTAGAAAAATACCATTCTGATGTGCTATATAAATTTTTTAATTTTCTTTGGTTGTTTTCACAAAATTATAAATAATTTGGATATTTATATTATCTAATAGTTATTATTTTTTAGGAATATTATTGGGAGATAACTGTGATTGTTTGGATTGTGTTTCTTCATGATTCATGTGTGACGAGGAGGTTTGATCAGCATTTAGGCATTTATTCCAAGTATAATTAATATTTTAAATTGATTAAAAAATTTTGTTTTTTATTTATTTTTAATTTACTTGTAATTGAAATAATTTTATTTTGGATATGATACATAGCCTTTGGTGTTTTGGAATATGGTTTGACTACAATTGAGAACCTCATATAGGGAATCCATGAAACATTGAAACATTTTTATCTTTTAGTGATGGACAAAATATTATGTCTTCTATTTCACTAATCTCTAATATTCGTTGATGTTATTTCATACCAAGTAATGTTCCATGACTCCTTTTTTATGTTTGGGGATACTCTATTTATTCTTGAATCACCTTATCTAATATGATTCAATCCTTTAGTGGCATGATTTTTCTCCAAGGATTTTATCTTCATGTGTCTTAGTGCTAGTAACTCATTTGATTCACTCCTCTCACTTTTTAATATGTATCGGTTGGGTGTTTCATTCTATATACAATTTTCGTTCACTTTCTAGAAACCTTTTCTTCTAAATATATACTATTGTGAGTAAATATATTTCATTATACTTCATACTTATAGAATCCTGCCTTTTTATCACATAAACTTTCGTTACATTATACCAAATAGAGGATCATTAAGGTTTAGTATCATGGAAACCAGGAACTTAATACATGACAACAACAAAACATTCCTCTTAAACACATGAAAGGATTCTTCATTTTTGCATCATATGTTCATTGTAGCATCTCATAAACTGGTAGCATAAATTAACAGAAAGGCTGAGCAGATGGCCCAGTAAGGGAAACAAGGGAAACATTTTACATGAGAACATGACATACATCAATAGTGATGAAAAATAACTTTAAGGAATGAGAAAGAGATCATAAGGCATATCATAATTAAAATAACGTGTTTCATAATATGAATATGAGGCTACAACATTTAACTTAGACAATCATGAACATATCACAAAGGTCCATCCCCAAGGTGCCATTTGAAAATTACCTAGGTTATTCACCAAGATATCGTTAATGTAGTAATCTCTAGTGGTTACATTATTACCCAATGAATTGGAGAGATATCAAGGCGCACCCTTAAATTTTTATTTATAATCACGTGAGAAACATTTATCATCATCAAAAATTTCATAAATAACCCATATATCATAAAAGAAATGGGTTTCGATTCATAATCGTAAGGGTTTTAAAAACTACTTTAAAGACATGATCTTTATGACACTTTAAACCCACAGAAAAAGGAAAGAGGGATTCGTGTATGTAAGTACCAGAATTAAATATATCATTTTGATATATAAGTGAATACCCATATAGAAGAAAGAGCATTGAGTATTAATTTAATAATATTAAATAATTTTAGAAAAGGACAGAGACATTATGAGATGAAAATTCTGCCGCATAACGACTACGCTATAGGGTTTTAGAAAATATTTAAAAGAAAGGGGACATGGGTCACCCACTCATAAATGATCCATAGTATAGTATAGGGATAGAATATAATGGATATAATAACACATTAATTAATTTTTTAATACATACCATATGAAATGAGAAATATGGAAGGAAGACAAAAATATGACTTCTCTTATGAGAATTTGGCAGTCTAACGATGTCATGTAAAACAAAAAAAATATATGAATTGATGAGATAAAACAAAAAAATTGAATTTAAGAGATAAAATAGGGTCTCTCATCATATAAACATAAAATATCAGTGTGATAGATATAGAGATCATACCCCAACATAATAAAAAGGAATATGAAAGACTTGACATTAAAATAGATCTTGAAAATGAGACGGGTGAAGGAATCCCTTAAAATTTTTACAGACTAACGACCCCACATAGACATTCATAAAATGAAATGATGTGAGCAAGAGGGGGTCTCTCATCATATGAACAAGAAAACGAAAATAAGATAAATATAATAGAACATCCCCATCATAAGAACATGGATCATAAGAGAAATGACATAAAATATAGTACTTGGAATGAAAAAGAGAGGTAGGATCCCTTACCTTGAAGAGTAACATCAAAATCATGATGTTTGGGACCTTGAGAGGATTGATGGAACCTTGGGAGGAATAAATGGGAGGTAAGGAGACCAGAAATTCGTTGAGGAGAATTTTGGAATGGAATGGATGAGATAATGGCTTGGTATTTATAGGGAATGTGAGGGGACAAGGCATTAAGGGCCAATGGACACCTCATTGGTGGTATTGGCAAAACCATCGGCTAGCCCATGGTATTTTTCTCATGGTATTGGCCACTTAGGACACCTCATAACATATCTTACTATTCATAAGTCCACCATATTGATTACATTCTTAATACATCATTTAAAGATGTCATTAAAAACCCGTAACCTAAAAACTGTATTTTCACTATTCACCAAAAATTCAACTTTCTCAGAAAAAACCCAAAATTTCACTATAAACAAATTTTGATGCTTTGATTTCAAAAGTGAACTCCAGTTTATAAAAACAATTTTCTAAGTATTTTAAATTTAATTTTTAAATAAATACACTATTCACTTAAAATTAAACATTCTAAAAAAAACATGAAATTTCACCTTAACCAATTATCGATGCTCTGATTTCAAAAAAGAACTCCATTTTATAAAAATAATTTTCAATATATTATTATATTAATTTTTAAATAAATACACTATTCACCGAAAATTCATTTTGTTCATAGAAATCTCAAAAAATTACCTTAACATAATATCAATGTTCTGAATTCAAAAATAAAGTCCATTTTATATAAAAAAATTATAAATATTTTTATTTAAATTTTAAAGTAAAAAATAATATTCACCCGAAAAAACTAATACTTGACTAATAATTTCTGAAACATGTATTACCTATTTTATTGAATCATATTACTTAATCAGGAGCCTATATTATATCAATACTTTCATTCAATGAGATTACTAATCCATTTGGTCACATTACTATTCATAAGCGTAAAATCACTATTCATAAATTATTATTCACCAAAAATTACGTTTATCTTATTAGACTCAAAATTTATTACTGAACACATTTTCATAAGACCATATTTTGAAAATCAAAACAAATCATTAATTATTTGAGGTTTTGAAAAATATTTTAAAATATCCATTGTTTCTCAAATTCTTCTATAATATACAGCCTACATTTATCCGGACAATTGAAAATTTACAAACTTCACCATAAGAGGAAAACACAATTTTATTTATCTCAAAGTATTACAAAAAGCAGTTATAGTCTCCTTACATAGCCCCTTATAACGCCAACATAGGACCTAAGTGTAAGGTGTGCTAAGGTGATAGAATCTGAGGGTGGCTCTACCAAGATTGCACGAGTAGTAATTTCTTTCAGTTTGAACTTCTCACAGAGGAGATTCTGTTCTAGCTTCACACGATGAAGTCCAGCTTGGGTTTGGTCTAGAGAAAAGCCCAGTGGTGGTACCTCATTCCCAAGTTCAGTTAGATGGTCTTGAATTGGTCCAAGACTACTGGATGAGGCCATCAAATCTTTTTTCTATATTAATTAACCAAGATAACATTTATTTAGGGAAAATAATCGCAACATTTAGTTTCCAACGGTCATATTGACCAATGGTCATAAAAAAGTCGAAACCCAATGGTCTCATTTTAATTATACTCATGTTATCAAATGAAACAGTTTTGTTGAGTATAGAATAAAATAACACACAAAGTTATGAAACACGATTTATTCAAAATTTTGGGTCGTTACATTCTAGCCCCCTTAAGAAATTGTGTCATCAAAATATTTAAAATTGGTATTGGAAATTTCATTGATTGTCCCACATCGGAAAATTAGTCAGTAAAATTATTACTTTAAAATAAAGAAAGGGAAGTACATAGGTAACCCGAGTTAACCCATACTAGGATTCTATATAGGAAAACATGGACATGAAAGATAAAACATAAGGTCATGTTATGCGGGAGAGTGATAGAAAACATGGTTAGGAGAAAGTTAACCACAAGAAAATCCCAAACTTATGATGTGCGTAAACGTTCATTGATTACCCAATAGGAAACATAAAACAACAATGTTTTTGTTTTAAATTCCTTTCCATAAATTTTGTGAATTCATTACTTCATAGAATAAAAACATAAGGAAACATACCTAACTTCAAGTAGAGTTTCATCCTTTAATATGTTTCTACCAAAACTCATCTTTTCTACAAACAATGAGCATTCAAAAACACTTAGTCTAATCCAAAGCACCAGAATCATCTTCTATAGAATCACATAATCCATAAAATATTAACTATCTATTTATTATATCTTTAATCATTATCCCAAAAACATAAGGGGCAAGAAAAAAACTCATCAAAAATAGAGAACCCCATAGGAAGCGAAACAAGTTTTAAAACTTCAAAATTCTAGGGTAGTACCCAATGTTCATCCTACACCAATCCATAAATAAATTTCCTCAAAATTCTTCAAAATAAACTAAACTAACATTGAAACCCAAATACAAGAAGGATTTGATAACATAGTCTTCCTAGAGAAACTTTATGGTTCGTCTCCAAACAACATCAAAAACTCCTAACATCTTATAACAAAAGTAACTACCCTAAACATATTTTCCCCAAGATAGGTTTATCATTCCAATAAGTAACCTAAATTACTATATGTTCACCTTAAATTCATCTATTATTCAAAATATAAGTCAACCTTTACTCCTCAAATAAAATATTGTAGTAATCTATTTACCTCGATCATATAGGTTTCCCAAAATAGTGAACATCATCCAAAATAATAATAATAATATTTTAATCACCTAATCATATTTTTTTAGAATAATGGATTCACTACATAAATACGTGGTACATAACAATAGATATTTTCCTTAATGATATAAAACCATCTTAGGTAGTGACTTGATGTTCTTCGAAATCATTAAAGATGTTCTCATAGGGCATGAACTAAAATACAACATGACATAGAAAATTATTGCGAAGAATTTTCATATACTTTTCTCATCATGATCCATCTCAGCATAGGAATTTCATTGTTACCATGTCCTTGATGATTTTTTATGCTCATCATGCTTCTCATCTCTTCTAAGAGTGAATTTCCTTGGATAATGACCAAATTCTCTACATTTACGACATTGAAAAGTATAAGGTACAATAGATCGAACTCTATCTCTATTCATCACATTATCCATTTTTTGATGTAATTGGCTACATTATGCCCTATCACCTGACACTTAAAACATCTATTGGTTCCTTTGTGACGTTCCCCTTGGTTTCCATTTACACACTTTTTTGTACAAAGGAAATTGGGTCTTCATTCCCTTATCAACATTATGAGATAAACTTCCTTGAGACTTCGTATTCTTCTTCCTTGATGAATTTGGGAATTCAACTAGGTACCAATTAATATTTGTGATTTTTGATAGCTGGTTTTTCATAATCACAATATGTTCAAATTGATCTCACGTCATCTCTATCACATTAATAGAGAAATCAGTACATTTCTTATCACATTGGTTTTTGGGACATGTTCTTCCATTTCCTTCAATTAACTATGAAAATAAATTATAATTAGGGGCTTAAATACTTATCCAATAATCATGAAAATGAAACTTTAAACATAGAAGGATAAACTTGTAGAATAAAAGTATATACTAACTTTTGATCACCTAGGATCCAATCTAGGATATCGATGATCATATATTCTTATGTAAATCTTTATTTTATTTTATCTTTTTTCCTTTAATAATGGTTCATACTACGCTTATGAATTTACCATATCATATCCCCCAGGAGTATCGTTACCAGGATTGCAGCAAGGCCCATTCTCGTATACCAGTTCCCATTTGAGTCTAGCTCAAGCATTGTTTTTGGGTTTTACCCCTATATACATCTGTGCCAGAGTGACCTCTACCTGCCTGTATCCAGACATGGATATATTTGCTTGATAACCCACTTACTCAATACTCACCATTTCTTATATTTAAACATTTATATAGGTTTCTTCCAAATGTTTTCATATCCAAATATCTAAAAATAAATAAACCAACCTTTGATACAAATATAGAATCCCACATATTTATCATATAATCTTTCATTGCATTATAAAAAACTGAGGATCGTCAAGGTTTAGTGTCGTGGAAGCCAGGAACTTAATACATGACAACAAAACAAATTCTTCTTAAACACTTGAAAAGCTTTACCATTTATTCAACATATGATCATTACATTATCTCATAACCTGGGAGCACACATCAAAGGAAAGGGTGAGCAGAATTCCCAGTAAGGGAAACAAGGGAAACATTTTACATGAGAACTTGAGATACATCAAAAATCATGAAAAATAACTTTAAGTCATGAGAAATATATCATGAGGCATATCATAATAAAAATAATGTGTTTTATAACATCAATATGTTGCTACAACATTTAACTTAAACAATCATGAAAATATCACCAAGGTCCATCCCCAAGGTGTCACTTGAAAATTACAATGATTATTCATCAAGATATCATTAAAATGGCAATCTCTAGTGGATGCATCATTACCCAATGCATTGGAGCGCTATCAGGGTTCACCCTTAAATTTGTCTTTATCATATTTTGAGCCACATATATCATCAAAAAACATTTCCTAAATAACCCATATAGCATAAAATAAATTGTTTTCCTTTCATAATCATAGCGTTTTTAAAAACTGCTTTAAAGACATGATCTTTATGTCAATTTAAACCCACGAAAAATGGAAAGTGGGTTTCAGGTATGTAAGTCCAAGAATTAAAATATAAAATTTTTAAATATATGTGAATATTCATAACGAATAAAGATATTTGAGTATTCACTTAATAAAATAAATGAATTTTGGAAAAAGAAAGAGACATTTTGAGGTGAAAATCTTTGCAGCCTAACGACTATGTTATAGGGTTTTAGAAAATATTGGAAAGAAAGGGGAAATGGGTCACCCACTCCTTAATGATTCATAAATCAGTAGAGGTATAGAGTATAAGGAATATAAGAACATGTTAGTGAAGTTTTAAATACATACCATATGAAATTAAAAACAAGTTAGGAAGACAAAAATAAGATTTCTCTTATAAAAATTTGGAAGCCTAACAGTATCACTTAAAACATAAAAAAAATTAATTCAATATATCAAATATGGTCTCTAATCATATGAACATAAAAGATAATTATGATAGATATATAGATCAAACCCCAACATAATAAAAAGAACATCAATGGCTTTACATGAAAATAGATCTTGAAAACGAGAAGGTTGAATGAATCCCTAAAAATTTTGGCAACCTAACCGCACCAATTAAAATTTATTAAAATGAAATGATGAGAGAAATAGGAGGTCTCTCATCATATGAACATAAAAAGGACATTTGGATAAATATATAAGAACTTCCCCAACATTAGAACATGGAGCATAAAATAAATTACATAAAAGAGACTACTTGGAATGAAAGAGAGATGTAGGATCTATTACCTTGAAGAATAACTTCAAAATCTCGATGTTTGGGACCTTGGGAGGCTTAAGGGAACTGTGGGATGACTAATTGGGAGGTAGGATCCATTACCTTGAAGAATAACTTCAAAATATCTATGTTTTGGACCTTGGGAGGCTTGAGGGCACTGTGGGATGACTAATTGGAAGGCAAAGAGACCACAATATCATTGAGGACGATTTTGGAATGAAATGGATGGGAGAATGGCTTGGTATTTATAGGGGAAGTGAGGGGACAAGGAATTAATGGCCAAGGGACACCACATTGGTGGTATTGGAAAAACCATGGGCTTGCCCATGGTATTTTCCCATGTTATTGGGCACTTGGGAAACCTCATACCTTATTATACTATTCATAAGTCGGCCATATTGATTACATACTTAATACATCATTTAATGATGAAATTAAACACTCGTAACCTAAAAACAGTCTTTTCACTATTCATCGAACATTCAACTTTCTCAGAATAAACCCAAAATTTCCACTAAACTAAATATCGATTCTCTGATTTCAAAAATTAACTCCATTTTATAAAAATAATTTTCTAAATATTTTTAACTTTATTTTTAAATAAATACACTGTTAATTGAAAATTCAACTTTCTCAGAAAAAAACCCAAAATTTCACCTTTACCAAATTTTGATGCTCTGATTTCAAAAATGAACTCAATTTTATAAAAATAATTATCTAAATAATCTTATTTTAATTTTTAAGTAACGACACTATTCATCGAATAATTCCTTTTTTTCAGAAAAATACCCAAAAATTACCATAATATAATATCAATGTTCTAAATTCATAAATAAATTCTATTTTATGAAAATAATTTTCTAAATATTTTTAATTTAATTATTAATTAAAAAACACTATTCACCCGAAAAAGCTAATAAATGACTAATAATTTCTGAAACAGTTATTTACCTATTTTATTGAATCACATTACCTAATAAAGGTGCCTATAATATAAAAATACTTTTTTTAAGTGATATTACTAATATATTTTGTCACATTACTAATCCTATGAAGAAAATCAATATTTATAAATTAATATTCAACGAAAATTATGTTGATCATATTAAACTCCAAATTTCTGGCATAATACATTTGTAGAAGGCCATTATTTGAAAATCATTACACATAATTAATTATTTAATGTTTACAAAAATATTTTAAAATATCCTTTTTTTCAAATTCATCTATAATATACATCCTACATTTATCCAATCATTTGAAAATTTACAAACATCACCATAAGAAGAATGAACAATTTTATTTATCTTAAAGGATTACACAAATGAGATATGGTCTCCTTACAAAACCCCTTACAACCCCAATATTGGACCTAAGTGTTAGGTTTTCTAAGGTGAGAGAATCTGAGGGCGGCTCAGCCAACATGGCACGAGTAGTAATTTCTATCAGTTTGAACTTCTTGCGAAGGAGATTCCATTCTATCATCACATGATGAAGTTCGGCTTGGGTTTTTTCTATAGAAAAGCCTAGTGGTGCTATCTCCTTCCCATGTTCTATTAGATGGGCTTCGATTGGCCCGAGACTACTAGATGAGGCCATCAAATATTTTTTTCTATATTAATTAACCAAGATTAATTGTATTTAGAGCCAATAATCGCAACATTTAGTTTCCAATGATCATATTGGCCAATGGTCATATAATAATTGAAAACCAATAGTCTCATTTTAATTATACTCATGTCATCAAATGAAATAGTTTTGTTGAGTATAGAATAAAATAACACGCAAAATTATGAATAAATATTTATTCAAAATTTCGGGTCGTTACAATACTAGGCTAAATAAATAAACCTTTTGAGGGTTTTGGGATGTGTTCCTTAAAATATTATCTATTTCATGGCTATGTGATTCATGTTATTTCTTTTCTGACTTAGGGATTTATTGTTTTTTTTGTTTATTTACATTAGGTGGTCATCCATTCATGGTGTTGTGGTTTTGTGTCAAATGATGTTTTGCATCCTGATGTTTTGGATTTTGTCATGGACGATAATATAATAACTTATTGTTTTACCCAATTATTTTACAATGATTCAGTTTTGTGATTTTAGGTTTTTATCCTAGATTTCTTCTTCATAGTTGAGTACTAGTAATTTTAATTGGCATCAATGTCATTCCTAGTTTCAACGAATCTATTTTTGATGGGTGGAACTATTTTAGGAGACTATATTGATGTAGAAATGTCAATAAATTCATCTCATTAGGGAATTAGCCCTTGGGATTTCCAAGGTGAGGATTGTTTATAGATAATTATCATGAAAAAATCACTTTCATGCTAGTGAGGACAATTCAACACTGATATTTTTCTTGATTCGTATACTTTTTCACGCCTCCTATTGGGACCATATGGATTGTTGTTTATTTGGATATTGAATGATGTTTATTTTTAATGCTTTTTTCTATGAATATATGAAATCAAATCACTTTTTAAAAGATATAAATTCAAGTCACTAACATAATATGTTGTTCATACATAAAATGATAAATAAATTCCAATGGATTTAGGGGAATATTTATAGAAGGAAATGTTTATCAGACTCACCTTGGGTCTAGAATGATGTGTTGATATTAATGGGGGAAAATAAACGTCTAAATGGATCAAATTAAATTTTATAATTAAATTTTATTTCATAACACATGGAAATAAAATGTTTTCTGGAGATCTTGTAATGGAAGACTTGTGAGGGAAATGTGGTTAATAATTGGTGCTAAATTTATTAAGGTTTTGAAAGATAGAGGTCACTAGACAACATGGAATTTAAAAAATATTCAATAAAATCTATATTTATTTTATGATATTCAAAATTATTTTCATTGTCAGGATTTCAAAATGATGTCTATAGAATTGTAATGTTTTTGTTGTATCACCACACGCTTCTACGGTACCTTTCCCATTGAATACTATAATGGCTTGTGTTGTAC
This sequence comes from Viscum album, assembly GCA_963277665.1. NCBI lineage: Eukaryota > Viridiplantae > Streptophyta > Magnoliopsida > Santalales > Viscaceae > Viscum > Viscum album. The sequence continues at coordinate 1,006,100,754 of OY728157.1, forward strand.
GCAACTTTGAGATTCTAAACCATTGCAACCAATCAAACATGTTGTTAGGAATAGTAATACCCACTTTTTGAAATTTAATAAATTTTTTCTTTCAAATTTGAGTTCATTTTTAAATTTTTTATAACGAAATTATCTTAGGGTAAGTTTTTTGTATTTTTCTGAAAACATTCAATTTTTTATGAATACTGAAAAACACTGAGTTATTGTCCAAAAACGATTTTTTATTTGAATAAATATTAATTTTATTTAAATTTATTTTTTGTCAAAATAGATACATATTAACTAAATATGTTCAATTTAATTAATTGGAGTCAGTTTATAATAAATTTAGATATATAAAAATTTTATTGAACTATTTACCATCTTTTACCCACCTCCTAGGAGCATTTTCCAATTTATATAAAACATAATTTTACCGCTTCTGTGAGTTGAATTTCAAAAATCTGAGAGACATGATTGATATCAGTAAGTAAAATGTTGTTCAATAAGATGACAATAATTATTAGTGAATAGTAAATTTTTACTTTTATTTACCGCGTTTAAATGTAAATAGGATAATTAAGGGTAAAATGTTATTATTATTACCCTAACACATGACCTAATTCTATTGGATAAGTGTAATTCGACCAAAATAAAACATAGAAATAATATATGATCCTTTAGGTCCACTTGGATTAGATTAGCACATTTATTATTATTTAATTCAAAGAAGAGTTAAAAGTGTTATATTCAAGTTTTTAGAACTAATTTTTTTAATATAGCGATAAACACAAAAAAAAATTAGACTATAAATAATTATTATAAGTATAAAGAGATTTGTTACATAATTGTATTTTATTTATAAATTTTAGACACTAAATAACTTAATTTATTTATGACACAATGATGATGCAATAATTACCTTATAAATGAATTATTAAAATAATTGATATTATAAATACCCAAAAAAATGTGACTTAAAACTTTTTAGTAATTAAAATTATTTTATAGGTTAATATGACATGTTATGTGTGATTAAATTAATTTTTTTCCAAGTAATAATGCTGTTATGAATTTAGGGAAAAAATACCAAAACGAGTCAAAATTGAATGAAAATAGTTTTTAAAACAAATATTCTATTATTAATAGGTATTTTGTTCCTAAAAATATATGTTTTAGACAATGGGATTATATAATATTATATATTCCATGAATTAACCACTTGTGGTTCTTGTAGAAGTTTATAGTATGATTATTTACCATATAATATAAAAATACAAAGAGACGTGGTAAATGTCAAACTATTTAACTAAGAGTTAAATCTAAAAGGGATAGTTAATATAGTGACACAAACGAGTCTAAATCATATTGGTTGATTACTTTTCGACACATCCCTACCTTATCCATTTAATAATTTATTTTTTAGCCATTATAAATTGAACATGATTTTATTATAAAATAATATTTCAATTTTTCTTAAGGTGCCCCTCACCCCTCTTATAAAATAGAACTTCACCTTCTCTCAAATTCACACCATCAAAAACATTTTCCATGGCCAGCCCCTAAGAAATTATCCTCTCATATATCCTCCATTCATCCTGGAGGCCTTAGTTTGATAAAAAATCCAACATAAGGATCCCTTTTGTTCGAATCAAATGGAAGAACCTGAAGAAGAGGTAAATATCTCAACACCTCTTTCATGATATTTTCTTCTTCCACTTCATCTTTATTTTTTATTTCAATTATGAAATAGTAACTCCAGTATCTTTTATATACTATGACGTTATTATAAAAATGGTACAACCATATTCATTATGATATTGACCCTATGAATAACATGTCACCATACGTGCGTACGTACGGGTTACCGTCTCCACATCGTGGTGCAATTGTTATTCAATACATTATTATTTTTATGGGTATAATAATGATGTATAATTGATGTGAATAATAGATATAACATGTTAATTATTCTATATATATGATATACCATCCATTTACTTAAGATTTTAATTACAAAATAATGATATTGTCACTTGTGTGTACTTACAACTAAAATTATGATACTACTAAAATATCATCAACAAATCAATATTGGAATATCATTTATTATATAAAATTATTGTATACGTTTCTTTTATAATTTAATAAAAATTATTTCAACATTATAAAGGAGTTTACCTTACCCTCTACCACGGAAAAGTACAATCTAAGGGTTAATTTCACAATCCCTTTTTTGTCTGAAGCTGTTTTTACGTAAGTTTTAACTAGGAACTCTTTGTCATTAACATCCATGTTTCTTGAAAATGTATTCAAAAAGATTTTTACTATTTACTAGACTATGGGTTAAAGTAATTTATACCCTTTTATTACTTTTTATACATGTGTTGAAATAAATCTTTCCTTCGTTTTCCAAACAAGGTATCTTATGAAATTTTAGATAAAATTAAGGTAAGAATGTTTTTTTAATTTATATGGTATGTGAAACTATTTTCACATCGTTATAACATCGTTTAAACATACCTTAAAAACTTATAAGAATATTTCAAAAATAAACTGTTTCTTTTATAATTTTTTTACATTAAATGATTTATAAAAAAAAGATAAGATATTTATCTCAAACAGTTTTGATTTTATCTTTGTCATCACCCTTTAATGGATATTAATCATCATTGATGATGATTTTTTATTTTACAAATAATATATTTTATATTAATGGTTTTGAGGTGTGTTTGAATATGTATGTGTTATTTTTCTACTATTCAGGGTTTATGGATTATGTATTGACATCTAGTATGCTTGTTTTAATACGAATGTTTATGTAACGTTCAAAACTTTACATTTGAGGAATGCATTGGACTTATTAAGTGACAAGTGGAGCCCGCTATATCTCCTCAATGAATACGTAAGACTCATGAGTAAAAATAGTTTCTTGGCACAAAGACTTGAAATAATCTTATTTGTAGTCTTGCCACAATTCCTTGAGTATGTTCTTATGAAGCCTAGCATTGTGAATTCCATCATTCTGAAAGTGGTTATTGATATTACATGTTATTATTCGACTATTAGAATATCCATGTGAGTAGGTAAATTGCATTATATTGATTAATATTTTCCATATTATGAATAAGTTGTTGTCGAAATGTCTTTTGATTTAGTTTTTTACATTACCTTAAATGATTAAGCTTATTTATAAAAGTTTCTCCTATATTGTTATCCTTACTGAGTATTTGAGCACAACCTGTTCGATGTTTTATTTTTCCCAGGATGCGAAGAAGAATATTATGACAGACCAATATGGGATAGTCTACGGGATCTCGGTGTTGTCTATGGAAACAAGGATTTTTAGTTTTCCATTTTTAATAACGAAATTATCATAGGGTAATTTTTTTATATTTTTCAGAAAACATTCAATTTTTGATGAATAGTGAAAAACACTGAGTAATTTTTCAAAACCAATTTTTTATTTGAAGAAATAATTATTTTATTTAAATTTATTTTATATCAAAATAGATACATAATATCTGATTATGTTAAATGTAATTAATTGGAGTCATTTTATAATAAATTTAGATATATAAAAATTTCGTTGAACTGTTTACCTTCTTTTACCCACATCCTAGGAGCATTTTCCAATTTCTATAAAATAAAATTTTACCAGTTCTGTGAGTTGAATTTACTAAATCAGAGAGACATGGTTTATATCAATAAGTTAAATTGTGTTCAATAAGATGAATATAATTTTTTTAATGAATAGTAACTTTTTTCTTTTATTTACCGCATTTAAAAGTAAATAGGATAATTATGGGTAAAATAATATTATTATTACCCTAACACATGACCTAATACTATTGGATAAGTGTAATTCGATAAAAAAACATAGAAATAATATATGATCCTTTAGGTCCACTTGGATTAGATTAGTACATTTATTATTATCTTATTCAAAGAAGAGTTAAAAGTGCAAAATTCAAGTTTTCATAACTAAATGTTTTTTAATATAATCATAAACACAATAAAAATTAGACTATAAATATTCACTATAAATATAATGATATTTTTTACATAATGGTATTTTATTTATAAATTTTAGACACTAAATAACTTAATTTATTTATGACAGAATGATGATGCAGTAATTACCTTATTAATGAAATATTAAAATTATTGATATTATAAATACCCAAATAAATGTGTATTAAGACTTTTTATGAATTCCATTAATTTTATAGGTTAATATGACATGATAGGGTTGATTAAATTTATTTTTTTCGAAGTAATAATGATATAATGAATTTAGGGAAAAAATACTAAAATTGTCAAAATTGAATGAAAAGAGTTTTTAAAACAAATATTATATTATTAATTGGTATATTATTCCTAAAAATATAAGTGTCAGCAAATGGGATTAAATAATATTATATAGTTCATTAATGAAACACTTGTGGTTCTCTTGGAAGTCTATATTATGATTATTAACCATATAATATAAAAATACAAAGACACGTGGTAAATGTCAAACTATTTAACTAAGAGTTAAATCTAAAAGAGAAGGTTAATATAGTGACACAAAAAAGTATAAATCATATTGGTTGAGTACATTTCAAACCATCCCGACCTTACCCTTTAAATAATTTATTTTTTAGCCATTAGAAATTTAACATGATTTTATTATAAAATAATATTTCATTTTTTCTTAAGGTCCCCCTTACCCCTCGTATAAAAGAGAAATTCACATTATTTCAAATTCACACCTTCAATCACATTTTTCAGGGCCAACCCCTAACAAAATATCCTCTAATATAGCCTCCATTCATCTTGGAGGCCTTAGTTGGATCCAAAATCCAACATAAGGATCCACTTTTTCAGATCAAAAGAAAGAACCTGAAGAAGAGGTATATATCTCACCACCTCTTTCAAGTTAGTTTCTTCTTCCACTTCATCATTCTTTTTATTTCCATTATAAAATAATAACTCCAATATCTTCTATATACTGTGATGTTATTATAAAAATGGTACAACCATATTCATTATGTCATTGATCCTATGAATAACATGTCACTATACGTGGGTACGTACGGGTTAGCGTCTCCACATCATGGTGTAGTTGTTATTGAATACATTATTATTTTTATGGGTATAATAAAGATGTATAATTGATGTGAATAATAGATATAACAAGTTAATGATTCTATATATATGATATACCATCCATTTACTTAAGATTTTAATTACAAAAGAATGATATTGTCAGTTGTGCGTACGTAAAGATTATCGTATCCACGAACGCGATGAGTTTCATTCCCCATCATAATCATTAAATATTAATTTCTATTTTATGATTAAAAAGAATATTTAAAGAAATTAATATCATTATGGATACTAATCAAATACACTATATCTAAATCAATCATAGCTAATGTAACTAAGCATATTAATGAAAATGAACTAGTTAACAACTGAAATGATTATACTACTAATATATCATAAAAAAATCAATATTGGAAGATCATTTATGATATAATATTAATGTACATGGTTCTTGTATAATTTAATAACAATTATTTCACCATTATACCGGAGGTTAACTTACCCTCTACCATGGAAAAGTACATGTTAAGGGTTAATTTCACAATCCCTTTATTATTTGAAGCTATTTTTACATAAGTTTCTACTAGGAAATCTTCGTCATCCACATCCATGTTTCTTAAAAATGTATTCAAAAACATTTTTACTATTTACTAGACTATGGGTTAAAGTCATTTGTACCCTTTTCTTACTTTTTTTAAATGGGTTGAAAGAAATCATTCCTTCGTTTTCCGAACAAGGTAACATAAGAAATTTTTTACAAAATTAAGGTAAGAAGGTTTTTTTAATTTATATGTAAGGTGCATCTATTTTTACATAGTTATAACATCATTGAAACTTACATTATAAACATATAAGAATATTTAAAAAACAAATGTTTTCTTTTATAATTTTTAACTTTTTAATGATTTAAAAATAAAAATCAGATATTTATCTCAAATATTTTTTATTTTATCTTTGTCATCACCCTTTAATGGATATTAATCTTATTTGATGTTGATTTATTATGATAAAAATCATCCATTTTGTATTGAAGGTTTTGAGGTGTGTTTGAATGTGTATGTGTTATTTTTCTACCTTTTTGGGTTTATGGATAAAGTTTTGACATCTAGTATGCTTGTTTTAATACGAATGTTTATGTTATGTTTAAAACATTTCATATGAGGAATGCATTGGACTTATTAAGTGACGGGTGGAGCCCGCTATATCTCCTCAATGAATCCGTAGGACTCATGAGTCAAAATAGTTTCATGGCACAAGGCCTTGAAAAAATCTTTTTTGTAGTCTTGGCACAAGGCCTTGACTATGTTCTTATGAAGCATGACATTATGAATTCCATCATTATGAAAGTGGATATTGATATTACATGTGATTATTAAACTATTAGAATATCCATGTCAGTATGTAAATTTCATTATATTGATTTATACTTTCCATATTATGAAGAAGATTGTGTTGAAATGTCTTTTGATTTAGTTTTTTACATTACCTTAAATGATTAAGCATATTTATAAAAGTTTCTCCTATATTGTTATCCTTACTGAGCATTTGAGAAAAACCCGTTCTATGTTTTATTTCTCCCAGAATGTAAAGAATAATATTATGACTGACCTATATGGGATAGTCTATGGGATCTCAGTATTGTCTATGGAAACAAGGATATTGTAGTTTTCCATTTTATGATTTAATGTAAACCTTATGAATTTATCTTGTACTTCTAAGGATACTAAACTAATCAGTATTTTGAGACATGATCTTTTGTGATCATTCCTATGGTACGAAATATTCCACCGAATCTGGGATTCTGGGGTCAGGACGTTAGAGTTAGTATTAGAGGATGTTTAGAACAAATCTTGGATGCTAGATTTTGAAAAAATCCGATTGGAGCACATTATCTTATGATAGACTTTGAATATTAGTATAGAACAACTTTCTTGAATTTTGGTATTGTAGAGATTTTATTTAGTTTTCCATAAAATACATCCCTTTCGGGATACGATCAGGTAGAGGAAGCTCCAACATAGATGTACCTTGGGGTAAAACCTGAAAACACCACCTTGATATAGAATAAAATGGGTACTGGTACACGATAACGGGCATTGATGCACTCTTGGTTACGACACTCTCGGGGGATATTCTTAGGATAATAAACATTTTCATTACCAACCATTATAAAAGATTTATGATTATATACCTCATCAGTGAAAACATTTTTTATGATTATGGATTATATCCATAAAATGTTCAATTTATGTTATGTATGTTATAAGTTTGGAATTATGTAATGTTATTCATAAACTAATATAGTATATGCAATTGTTTGGAAATGGCGCCAAGTGGAAGGAATGGAAACTGTATCAATTCACGCACTCCATGTAGGGATTTCCTTCTACATGAGATAATTGTAGTGGAGTTGGTGATACAACTGGTTTTGATCATCTTATCACCATTCTGGGACAACACACTCAGGTTATGAATAATAACCTCACCAGTATGGATCACCCTGATCCACAGTGCATAGGATCAATGTTATACCACTTCATGAGGAAAAAACCACCAACATTCAATTGGAGTAAAAATCCATTAGTAGCTGATAAATGGATAAATTCCATAGAGAAAATAGGTCACACATTGGGGAGTAGAGAAAGTGAACAAGTTATCATGGAAGTCTATCCCCTCACGTGATATGTAGATCAATGGTGGTCATTGATTCAAAACACAGAGAATGATGATGAAGTGTAAAATATGTAATGGAGGCAGTTTAATGAGATTTTAATACAAAAATAATTTCCTCATGATCATCAAGCAGATATGAAATGACATTGGGGAGTAGAGAATGTGAACAACTTATCATTGAATTCTATCCCCTCACGTGATATTCAGATCAATGGTGGTCATTGATTCAAAACAAAAATAATGTTTATGAAGTATCAAATATGAAATGTAGGTAGTTTAATGAGATTTTTATATAAAAATACTTTCCTTATGACCATCGAGCTGATATGTAACAAAAATTTCTGTGTCTGAGGAAAAAGGAGGATTAGTCTCACAATCCTTCTCATCGTATGAATATATTTTCTCATGTGCTATCAAGAAACAAAAATATTTCTCTATGTCTTATGACATTAATCCAAAGCAAGAGAAGAATAGATCTGATGAACACTCTGGAAATTGAAATAAGGGGAATAAGGGAAAGGTTGAATAACCATACTGTATTATATTAGGGAAGAAACACCCAGGTACTTGTGTGAAGGGAATATGATTCTGTTACATGTGTGGTGAAAAAGACCACCAAGCATGTGATTAAAGGGGAAGAAAAAGGCAGTTAATGTTGAATACTACAATAGTAGAAAAATGGGAAATTATAAAAATCAATGTCCTAAGCATCAGGGGAACATACCATAGAAAAGGACAAGGGATAAAGGCCTAGCATATGCCATCACTACTACTGAGGTTGATGCTCTGAAAGACGTATTGGCAGGTAATTTAATGGTTTCTTCAAGTTTATCCAATGCATTATTTGATTCTGGGTCATTGCATTGTTTAATATATTCCCAATTTGTAATGAAAATTAGATATTTTCTATTTTCATTAAAAAGGTATGTTTCAGTAAAAACATCTAAGGGAAGTATCCTTGAAACAACATTTTGTGAATAAGTCCCTATTAGGGAATTTAAAGGTTCTTTATCTACTGATATCATCATCATAACCAGTATTTAATATGATATAATCATTTGTATGGATTGGATTTCAGACAATGATGCGAAAACATATTCTAAGAAGAAAGAGGATACAATTATAGATGATGATAAGGAGTACCTTATCATTAGAGCAGAAATGTCACCACCTAATTTTTATCTAGATCCCCCCAGTAGCTCATCTAAATTCACTTATTGGGGAGGATGAAAATGAAATAACTGTGGTTTAGGAAAATATTGTTCGAATAAAGGAAGTATCTATGGTCAAAGAATATGTTGATGTGTTTCTAGAATATTTACCTGTACATCCTACAGAATGAGAAATTGATTTTTCCACTGACTTAATTCATGGTTCAAGGCCCATATCGATGAACCCTTATTTAATGGACACTGTAGAATTAGTGGAACTAAATAATAAACTAGAGGAAATTATTAATAAGGTATTTATAATCCCTAGTGTTTCTCCACGGGAAGCCCCAGTTATTTTTGTTGTGAAAAAAGATAGATATATGAGGTTGTGCATTGACTAGAGGGAGATCAATACTATAACAATAAGAACAAGTATCTCCTACCACGAATTGATGATTTATTAGACAAAATTCATGGATATCAATGATTATCAATGATTGGCCTTCGATCTAGATATAATTAGTTTGGTGTGAAGAAAGAAGACATCCCAAAAATATCATTTTGAACCAGGTACGGGAATTGTGAGTTTACAGTAATGCCTTTTGGATTGACTAATATACCCTCCATTTTCATGGATCTAATGAATAGAGTTGTCATGGAATATCATGATGAAAATTTAGTTGTATTATTGAGGAAATTGTTTCATACTCCAAAAGATAAAAAGATCATGATAATCACATGCACGTTATTCCAAAGACTCCTAGAAGACATGAATTATATGGGAAGTTTATCAAATGTGAATACTATATTCAGGATATTTCTTTTATTGTCCATACTATCTCTAAGGATGGAATCTCTATAGATACTTTTATGACCAAGGAAATCCAAGAATTTCCACCACCAATAAGTATAACTGAGGTAAGAAGTGTTATTGGTTTAGCAGGTTATTATCAGCGTTTTGTCCAGATTTTTTCCTGATTGGCTAACCCGTTAACAACACTCACACATAAAGGGGTGAAATTTGTTTGGACAACAGAGTGTGAATAATGTTTTGATGAATTGAAGATAAGATTAGTCAATGCTTCTGTCTTGACTCTAACATCGGGGAATGAAGAGTTTGTTATTTATAGTGATGCATCAATGAAAGGACTTGGTTGTGTCCTTATGAAGAATGACATGGTTATTTCCTATGCATCCCAACAACTAAAAATTCATAAGAAAAACTATCATACTCGTGATCATGAGTTAGCAGTTTTAATCATTGCTTTGAATATATGTGGACATTATCTCTATAGTAAAAAATATGAGATATATACCAATCAAAATAGTTTGAAGTATATTTTCTCACAGAATGAACTCAACATGAGGTAAAATATATGGCTTGAACTAATCAATGATTATGATTGAACCATACACTACAACCTAGGGAAGGAAAATAAGGTGACAGATGCCTTGTGCAGAAAGGATCATTGATTTCTGAACAAGATGGTAGTTGAAACAGATCCCAAATACCAGGTTCTAGTAATTTTTGACAAGGGGATAACCTTGGAAGGTGAATCATCAAAACATTTTAAATGATTTCCCAACCATATTTACTAAAAAGGATAATTAATTCTCATACCGATGTGGAAGAGTTTCAAAATAAGATTAAAGTTGTGAATGATGGGAGATTGAGTGATATTGTGTTTGAAGATGGAGTTTTGAAATTTGGTAAGAGACATTATGTTCCCGATATACCTGATCTAAAAAAATTGTTTGATGATGATAACAGTTCCAATTTCTCTAAACACCAAGGTAAGACAAAGATGAAATGAGATTTGAAGGAACATTTTGGTGGATCAACATGAAGAGGGATATTTCTGAATGTGTGTTAAGAGATATGGTTGGTCAACAAGTTAAAGATGAAAAGAAACAACTTAGAAGAGTCATGAAACCTCTTCCCATAAATTAGTGGAAATGGGATAATATTACGATGGACTTTTTCATTGGACTACCAAATACTCCTGGAATGAATGATGAAATATGGGTCATTGTTGATCATCTATAATGAATATATATTAATGAAGTTTTGAGACTTCATAGAGTACCCCTATCGATTGTTTTTTATCATGATCCGAATTTTACTTCAAGGTTCTCGAAATGTCTTCAGAAATCCCTGGATACTAAGCTTTGTTTGAGCACTTCCTAGCACCCAAAAACTGATGGACAATCAAAACTGACAATTCAATTATTAAAAGACATGTTGATATCATTCTCACATGACATTAAAGGTATGTGGGATCAATATTTACCTACGGTATAATTTTCGTATAAAAATAGCTTCCATTCATGTATTAAGATGACACCATATGAACTGTTATACGGAAAGAGATGTCGCACACCAACCGATAGGGATGATGTTGGTGAAAGAAAACTCTTAGGACTATAACATGTTGAGGAAATGATGGAAAATGTTAAGGGAATCCAAACCTAGTTCAAAGTAGCTCAATGTAAGCAGAATAGCTATACTGATTACCAAAGAAAGTATTTGGAATTTTAGGTAGGAGATCATGTTTAAATTAATGTTTCTCCAGGGATGGGTGTTATACGATTTGGTAAGAAGGGAAAATTAAGTCACATGTACATTATAACTTTGAAAATTCTAAAAAAAATGTGGTTGTAGCTTACCATTCGGAAATTCCACCAAGCCTCTCCAAAGTTCATGATGTGTTCCACATATCATTGTTGAGAAAATACATTCCTGATCCAATTCTTGTGATCAACTATGAGGAATTAGAGCTGGAACCTGATCTGTCTAATTGTGGAGAGCCTGTCAAGATTATTGATACAAGAGCGCATGTGTTGAGAAACCAGATTTCCCGTCTGGTAAAAGTTCTTTGGAGAAACAAAAAAATGGAAGAGGCAAAGTGGGAACCCAGGGAATTTATGATGAAGAAAAAACCCGAATAATTTTATGCAGTAATTTTATTGAAATTTCTAGGGAAAAATTATTTGAAGGAAGGTAGAATTTAACACCCCAATAATCAACGGTACGTTACCTTTTGAATAATACAATGGCTTGTGTTGTACGCAACATCGAGATTCTAACACACCACGACCAATCAAACTAGTTGTTATGCATAGTAATACCCACTTTTTGAAATTTGATAAATTTTATCATTAAAAATGACTTCATTTTTGGATTCAAAATTTCAAAATTATCATACGCTAAATTTTTTGTATTTTTCTTAAAACATTAAAAAATTTATGAATAGTGAAATGCACTATGTTATTGTTCAAAATCAAAATTTTATTTAAATAATTATTAATTTTATTTAAATTAATTTTAGGCCAAAATAGATACATAATACCTATGTATGAACAATGTAATTCGTTGGAGCCAGTTTATAATAATTTTAAATATATAAAAATCTCATGGATCTTTTTACCGTCTTTTACACACCTCCTATGAGCATTTTCCAATATGTATAAAACATAATTTTACTGGTTCTGTGAGTTGAATTTAAAAAATCAAATAGACACAGTTGGTATCAATAAGTAAAATGTGTTTCAATAAGATTCAAATAATTTATGGTGAATTGTATCTTTTTATTTTATTTACAATGGTTAAACATAATTTGGATAATTAATGGTAAAAATGGTATTATTATTACCCTAAAACATGTTCTAATTCAATTATATAAGATTTATTCGACCAAAAACAACATTAGGAATAATTTATGATCCTTTAGGTTTAGTTGGATTAGATTAGGACATTTATTATTATTTAATTCAAAGATGTGTTAAAAGTGTTAAATTCAATTTTTCATAAATAAACCATTTTTAATATAGGGTTAAACACAATATAAATTCTACTATAAATATAAATTATAAAGATAAAATAATTTTCTATATAATGGTATTACAGTTATAATTTCAATACATTATATAATTTATTTTATTTATCACACAATGAGGATGCATTAATTACAATATTAATGAAATATTAAAATAATTGATATTATAAATACCCAAATAAATGTATATGTGAAACTTTTTATTAATTAAAATAATTTTATAGGTTAATATTAATTTTTTGGGTTGATTAAATTAATTTCATTCGAATTAATAATGATTTTATTAATTTAGAAAAAACAAAATAACAAATACTGTCAAAGTAGACATTAACGTGTTTTTTTAAAATCATATATTATTAATAGGTTTTTTATTCCTATAATGATAAGGCTTGGCCAAAGGGATTAAATAATATTATATATGTCATTAATAAACCACCTGGGGTTCACTTGGAAGTTTATAGTACATTCAATAACCAAATAATTTAAAACTACAAAGAGACAGGATAAATGTCAAACTGTTTAACTAAGGGTTAAATCAAAAAGATAAGGTTAATATAGTGATACGATCCAATATAAAACCTATTGGTTGAGTTTTTTCGACCCCTCCCCACATTATATTTTAAATAATTCATTTTTTAGCAATTATAAATAGAAAATCATTTTATTATAAAATAATATTACAGTCTTTTCCTAAGGTGCCCCTCACCCCTCTTATAAAAGGTCACTTACCCATCTCTCAAATTCACACCTTTAATGCCATTTTCCATAGATACAACCTGCCCAAATATCCTCAAAACTATCATCCCCTAATCCTAGAGTCCATTGATTGATCCTAAATCCAACTTAAAGACCCTTTTCATAAATAAATAAAAATCTAAATAGAGGCAAATATCTCACCACATCATTCAAATTATTTTCCACTTCCACATCTTATTTCATTGTTGATTGCATTATAAAATAATTAATCCAGTATCTTCTATATACTGTTATGTTATTATGAAAATGGTACAACAATATTCATGATTTTATCCATCTTATTAATATCATGTCACCATACATGCATACGTATGACTTACCATCTCCACGTTGTAGTGTAGTTGTTATTCAATACATAATTATTTAGGTGGGTATAATAATAATGTATAACCAATTTAAATAATAGATATAACATGGAAGTGATCATTTATATATAATATCCATCCATTTAATTATGATTTTAATTACAGAAGAATGATATTTCCGCTCGTGCGTACGTACGGATTACCATCTCCACGAAGGCGATGTGATTCATTCCCCATCGAAATCATTCAAGAATAAATTTCAAGTGATGATTAAAAACAATATATAAAGAACGTAATATTTTTCAGGGTATGATTCAAGTACAATCTATCCTTAACAATCATGGACTATGTTACTAAGCATATAAATGAAAATGAATCAGTTAATAACTGAAACGATGATACTACTGAGATATCATTAACAAATAAATATTGGAAGATCATATATGATATCATATTAATGTATATGGATCATTTATAATTTAATAACAAATATTTCATCATTATACTGGTGTTTAACCTACCATTGACCAAGGAAAAGGACAAGGTAAGGCTTAATTTCACAATAATTTTATTATCTGAGGTTTTTTTTACGTATGTATCTACTGGGACCTCGTTATCATCCACATCCAAGTTTCATAAAAAAATTTCCAAAAAATTTGTAATATTTAATAGAATATGGGATAAAGTATTTTATACCCTTGTTTGAATTTTTAAAAATGGTTTGATAAGAATCTCTCTATCATTTTCCAAACAATGTACCTTATGACCTTTTTGAAAAAATTAAGGTATGAATGTTTTGTTAACATATACAGCGGGTGTGGCTATTTCCGTCGTTATAACATAGTCAAAGATTCCATTAAAATATTATAAGAATATTTTCAAAATAAATGTTTTCTTTAATAATTATTAAACATTAAATGATGTCGAAAAAAATCATGAGATATTTCTCTCAAACTGTTTTGATTTTATCTATGTCGATATCCATTAATAGATTTTAATTTTTTTTGAGGTTGACTTATTGTGATAAAAATATTCCATTATGTATTGATGTTTTGTTTATGTTGGACTATGGATGTGTTATTTTTATACCATTAAAAGTTTATGGATAATTTTTTGACATTTCGTATGATGGTTTTAATACGAAGGTTTATGTTATGTTTAATTCTTCTCATATGAGAAATTAATTGGACTTAGTGACTGACGGGTGGAGCCTCATATAGCTCCAAGTTGCATCAGTAGGTCTCATTAGACAAACTAGTGTCTTTGCACAAGGCCTTGGAAAAATCTTAGTTTTAGTCTTGGTACAAGGCCCCAAATATGTGGTAATAATGTCTAGCATTATAAATTCTATCATTATGAAAATGGATATTGATATTGCATGTGATTATTCAACCAGTATAATATCCATGTGATTAATTTTATGGCATTATTTTGATTTATATTTGACATATTATGATAATATTTTGTTCAAAAGGATTTTTTATTAGTTTTATACATTGCCTTAACTGTTTATGCTTATTTATGAATGTTTCCACTAAATTGTTATCCTTACTGAGTATCTGAGCTCACCAATCTCTATGTTTTATTTTTTCCCAGGATGTGAAAAAGTATATTATGAATAAGCTCTAGGGATAGTATATGGGATCTCATTGTATTCTATGGAAACAATGTTGTTGTAGTTTTCAATTTTATGTTGTAATGTAAACCATATGAATGTATACACTACTTCCAAGGCTACTAAACTAATTGGCCTTTCCAGACATGATCTTTTGTGATTATGCCAATGAGACATAATAATGCACTGATGCTAGGCTTCAGGGGTTGGAGAGTTACACGTGTTGTTGAAGTTGTATAGTCTAAGTTCATTAGTGTGAGATCACCAAATGCAGGTTTGAATTAAGGATGAGAAGGTTGATCAGAATGACATAAGGTGAAGATTCTATTTTTCAATAATTCATAAAATAAAAAAAATTAATCATCATGGAAATATAATTGAACTATGTATCATAATCATAAATGGAAATAAGTTGTTGAATATGGTGTAGATTATATCAGTCCATCTGTTGCAATGTTTCATCAACCATCGACACCAGATTCATTTGATTTGGGTGTTTCAAAGACAATTGAAGAATAAAAGAAGTGTATTTTTTAGGTCTGATGTGAGGGTGTGTGTTTGATACTGATCAAAAAAATAGTTAACAGTTTTCACAAGGATGAATGTTTTCCAATTTAGAATGGAGAGGAATAAGAATCATGATAAGTTCTCACGTGGTTGAAAAGATATCAAACACCATGTGGTGCAAACTATCATATTTAATGATACACTAATCAATTAGAGGAATACATATTCTAGTCTATCAAACATGGACTTCCACTAATAACATAATATGATTTAGGATAAATAGATTGAATAAAAGATGAAAAAATAATTTTTAAAATTATTTATAGATGGTTTGTAAATGGGATAATGAATTTTGAAGAGAAATTAAAATTATTTTAAATTTATTTTGATGCTAATGAAGATGTACTTTAATTATGTATTGTAATCATTAGAAGTTTCTACTGTGTATATGATAGAAGTGTTTTAATAATTTATTATTATCATTTAATATAGATTTTTTGATTGGGAAGTGTGATTTTATGGAATCTTAATGAGACGAAATTTACTTTGTATATCTATCAATGTAAGTGAAGAATGTTTTTTTTCAATTTGTATAGAAAAAAATAATATTAAAATATCTATCTTTATCATAATGAGAAAATAAGAATAGAAAATGGAATTTTTATTAATGTTTGACATATGTGAGCTGATTCATTTTATATTCAAGGAGGTTCTACAAGAATCAAGAATACTTGAGAAGCATTTAGTAATTCAATGATGATGCCCACATTTAAAGGAATTGGATGATTCAAGAAAAATTATAGACCATAAAATATCATGTCAAATTCTAATTGAAACCATATATGGAACACCATATAAAATGAGAATGTACATTGTACTTTTTGACATTATTATAATAGTAAAAATAATAGGATTAGTTCTGAATCATTATAAAGATAATTTTTCTTGGATCGAGTATACTTGACTATTTTTTCATGAATTATGAAAAAAGGAGAAGATTTTATTTAGCTTACCATTATAATCAGTGGGATAATCATACTAGGAATCAGACATCTATTTCTAAACTATGGAAGATGAAGTTGATGTTGGCTTTAACAGTATTCTAACAATTTTATATTTCTAGAATAATTAAGAAGACTCAACTCATAGAACTGCAAAATTGTTCTATGTACCCTTATGAATTCAACGATGTTCATACATGCTTTTGGTTTTGAATGTGAAGAAATTTGGTCATAGAACATATTCTTGAATATTTAAAAGGCAACATATAAATATTTTTTGAATCTCTTAGTGAACATTTCATAACATGCTACACAAATTGCATTAAATCATCTAATGAAAAATAATGTACATGAATTGTTGTATTTCATTTAGTGCTACAATATTGTAAGGAAACATCCTAGTCATTCTATCAGGAAAAATTGATTGTTTTCTCTTTGATCATTTGGTTTATAATTGTTACAAAAATATAAAAATGACATAACTACTCTTTTTGAGTTGTTAAACATGTAAATTCTTGTATTCATATCATTTTTAGTGGATTGATTTCCTAAATTTAGCTACTATTTAATAAAAGGTGATGGTTGTTTCAATGAATGGAAACATAAATAGAAAAAATTTAACAAATTCACACCCTTCCCCTCTTAGAGATACAATGACATGACTTGGAACATTCACTTCACAATCCATATATATTAATATTACTGAATGATGGGTTGGGATGTGATTCTCAAATGAATGATGGTGTTATAGGTGTATCAGACTACACCATCTCTATTTTCTCACTTTGGTTTCTCTCTAGTGTTTCATTTCTTATTCATTTGTGACAATGATGATAGGATCACAGATTTCTACAATTTGTTGGTTTGTATAGGGGATGTATTTGGAGGGTACATCTACTAGGTTTTAGGACCGATTGATCATTTTTATTAATCATATTTATTGAAATTTGACATTTAAATTCATATTTTTTATATATATAATTAAGGTGTACACTGTATTGTAATTGGGTGGTTCTGATTCCCTCAACTAGTTCATTAGCTCCCATATAACATTTTAAAATTATATTAAGAATATCAATAAATATTTATTGTCTTGTGGGACGTCCTTTTTGTAACCATTTTTAGACTCAAAAATGTTCATTTGATATGCCTAAAAACCATACATTAGGATATTATCCTCTTCAAATTATATATAATTTTTCTAAAAATGAATCCTTTAATCAAATATAACAAAGTGATAAGAGCCCTAATAGACCTTGATTTATTTACATGAAACCTATAAATTATGATTTAAATTGAACCATGATCCTTGGGATATAGGAGACCCATGAGGGGTTTGAACTAATTACATTCAAATGATTAGGGATTACTTGTATTATTGATATGTCACATGGAGACTATTATGGAGAGTAGAGTAGATATTTCGGATTCACGGTCATGATGATTTTCATGTATGATAAAGAAGATCCATTAGTATACTTGGGAAAAAATTAAATAAGGTTTTCCTCCCCCAATTGGAAATGATAAATTGGGTGTTTAGACCATATAGATTTTGGTCAATAGATTTGGTGTCTAATTATTCCTATGATACCTAGAGAAGGGAATGAAAATATAGAAATATAAGTAATGTGATTGTTATGAGAGACTAGAGAGGCCTAAATGAGAACTATGTGACCCTGGTATGATTACCTTTTAATTACGACCTCAATGATATGGTGTATATTCGAACCATATGTTATAATATAGGGTGTTACCACACAACATGTGCCAATAATGTGATCCTTTGGGGATACATACAGCATTAAAATTGATTATCTTTTGGCTACCATATACCATGTTTTTATATATCCAATTATGTACTTTTAATGTATACGTATATGAATAATCATGTTTCCATGTCATTGGTCTTTATTTGTGATATGATTTCAAATGATGATGTTGATGGATAGAGGTACATCCAGGGAAAATTCATTTAAGGAACATCTATTATTGGTGTGGTGTGACTAATTAGATGAGGTTATATTGGATGACAAGTATGTATCATGTATTATTGAAGATGATCCATGTAAACGATTATCAGGACACCATGATTCAAACATTGATTTGTATGACACACCATGGACACCATGGATTCATATAATTTTCAGAATTTACTAAATATATCTATTCGCGCTATGTGATTTAATTATGGTCATTATTATGGGTTATCGAATTCAATCTTGTGATTATACTAGTAATGTATATGAATGTACTTGTGTTTTTTTGGATGAAAATGATTCCTATGATATGACCATTTAGATCGGTTAATTTAATGATGATTAAGAGGAAACTGCATTCAGGGGTGCCCCAGACATGGATTTTATCATTTCCTTAGATATGGATTTGACGATATCGATAGCATTCCATGTATCTGGATAATGAGGATTTTATAATGATATATTGGTTATCTGGGATTAAGAACAAAATATTCATATATTACACCATATAATCAATAAATTATTTTATTTTCCTGATATCATTACATCCATACAGGCACTATAACATTGTATAAATAAATTTTTGTCAATCATAGTCATTATATTGAAGAATAGATGGTGATCTTTTTATTTTTTTTATTTTTGATGGTAATGGTTTTTTCGGGGTAATCACAATCATATATAATGAATTTACTAGTTTTTAAGGTAGTGCACTAGTTGTGAACTCTTCTTTAATGTAAATACACCTAGAATAGTAATCCATGACACATAAGGTACATGTTCCATCATCTCACAAATCGCATATATATGGTGGGTAGACTCAATGTATAATGCTGCTGATCTGGTCGTATCATGTCAAGTGATATTTGAGACTGGTATTGAATAGATTCCATGGGATATGGTAGATATTTATGTACATTTAAAAAATTCATTTTTTAAATTTTTATTTATATAAATTTCCAATCATTTGGGAGGTCATTGTTGAATTACTATACAGATTTCAGTGTACACAAAATTAAAAGTTGGATGTTTTATATATCTAATTTTATTTGATATTTAAAATTCAGTCTCGATTCATGTTTATTTTATTATATACAACACACTTTGATTAGCTTTAATATTTAATCCTTATTACCATCTGAGAACAATGAAACCAATTGAGAGACAATAGAATATACAGAGCCATACTTGAAGTGCTTTTAGAACCCATTAAGCTACAACACATGTTTTGTTAAAATGTATAGGTTACTAGGGATATGGGATTGTTGTTTTTTGTTCCGATGAGATGGTTTATTATTTTACATTTCATGTAACTAACAAGCGGGTTGGAAATTATTATTTATGGTATTTTTTTGGATTTAATAATAACCCATTTGTGAGGAACCATTTCAATTAATCATATTTCAATTTTGGATTTATATGAAATTCACATGGATTAATGTGGTTATTATGAATAATTATATATTTAGTTTTTTAAATAATGAATAGTAACCAATAATTATTTTTCCGACATATTCTATATGATTCATTCTACTGAGTAAGGCCACCATGTATATTTATTTTATGAATGTTCAAAAAGATCAAAATTAAGACATGTGATGATGAATATGTGGTCTCATTAATCAAGGGATATATAATTTGACAGATAGATCGATAAAGGAAAATAAAATTTTTACAATAAACCCCATGATGTGGTTTTCATATATGTTAAATTAATTAATGTGTTTGAAACAGAGTATATTTTTTTCTTATATAAATTTATCAAGGAATTATACTTAACAATAACATAGAACATAATGAGTAAATTTCTATATGGTGGACTGATGTAATTATTTATGTGTGTGTGTGTGTTCTGACCAAAGAGAACATGATCCTTAAAATAGTGACTCTAATATGTGGAGTCATGGTTTGGATCAGGTTGGGATTTCGAATTATCTCATTGGTAGTGTAGTATGTGGATACTAATTGGGGATTCATTCCCTTTTAGGTTATTAGATATTATGTTAGTGATGATATTATTACCTGATACCTTAAGGTGGGTATTTTTCATTCATTATTTACCGTGGTAACTTTTATATAATAACATATATGTGTTTCCCCTGACACACAATGTGCACTTTTTATGTTATATGAGATAGGAAATAATCAAAAATGATTTTACATAAAAATCATGGAATTTAGTGATCCAATCATTATGAATAATATTCAATGACATCTAGTGGTTTACCATTTAAGAGGGGATATAATAGATTATATATTATTTATAAATGGGATGTATTAGTAGATAGATTAAATTATTTATGGTGCATGTGTGGGGTTGTTAAGATTGAGAGTTAATCATGGAAATATTTGAGGTATTCTAGTTGTGAGAAACATCAGAGGAACTGTAACGACCCAAAATTTTATTATTGAAAATTAATCTTGATATAGTTAAATTCCATATTATATAAAATGGTTATATAAAATATTCACATCCTTGGATATATGTTTTTGGATTCCAAAATACCATTCAGAAATATTACTATTTATAATATAGTCATTGAAAATTGATCACATGATTTTTATAAATATTTGAATTTAACAAATCTAATTTACTAAGACAAAGGATGTGCTGGTCTCATCAAGTCAAATTGCTCTATGAAAAGTCCATTTTTCATGTATTGGAATGTTGGTGGAATCACTGGACTTCACTCATGAAAAATCCTTTGACGATCTTTAACACAACTATAACAGAAGTAGTAGTTAATAGAGATTACCACCTAAGCGGTGTTATCTGAGCCACCTCAAGTGACTTTCACAATTCCACACCACACCCATAGTTATTATGTGGGGTTTATAAGGTTTTATGATGCAAGACCATATAAATATGATTATGTGCATTAGTTTTTTTTATAACAAGTATACTTTCATTTTATTATTGTTACTTTGTAAATGGTGTTTAAATCCCAAATACTATTTTTAGGTAATATTGAGACTCAATTAAAAAAAATATTTATTAATTTATGTATTTTTAATTAAAAACTTTTATATTACCTTTTTTACTAAATTAATATTTATTTAATATAAATGATTGCATAATTTTTATGAATACAATTGAAATTATTATTAAGGATTGAAAATATTTTTTATCAAAACACTTGAATTTTAAATAAATATCAGTCTTTCATTTAAATGTGAAAATTAACCAATGTAAAAAATTCTTTATATAAAATGAATATTATTTTTGTAATTAGGAGGTCAAAATTATCTAATGGTGAAATATTTATAATATTTTGGGACAATCAATTTTTTCGGTAAAAATAAAATACCATTTAAATATATATTTTGTTTTTTGACTTCATAATATCCAAATAAAGATATTATAAAAACATGTAAAGGGAAATTTTTCAATCATATTTTTACATTCAAAATAATTTGATTTATGATTTTTTAGATTAATATTATTGTTCTTTAGTAGAATTTCTGAGACTTATAAATAATTTTAAGTTTTTTAAATTATTTCATTCATAGTGTTACTCACCTCTACATTATGAAGACTAATATTTATATAAGTTCAGCCATTGGCCTTATAAAATAATATTTTCAACTATTATTTGGAAAAAATAGTTGGAAAAAACAACGGTATGGTATTTTTTTTGGTTCGTTTAATGTGTGATGTTGAAAACCAAAATAATAAAATTTTCCTCACCTCTCATTTATATACCAACTCAATATCCAATTTCTAATAACTCAAAACCTTAAGAGATCGGCCATCCTATTTCATCCACTCTCTAATATCCTACCAATGCATCCCAAATCCCATTTAAGCCTCTCTCAAGCCTTTAGGATCTCACTTTTAATTAAGGGATTTCATGCATTCTTATTTATGTCCAAATATCATTATATTTTAACATCTATTTTTTTCAATTACAAATGATGGTGTATGATTTCAAACCTCCCCTATACATCCCTTTTTATGATAAAATAATGATACACCTTTTTCTATCACCTTAAATCTTTTTAGTCACACCCGTTACCATATCGAAATTCTGTAAGGAATTCATATCTTCTAATTTACATAAAATAATCTCTATTATATGATGCATCTAATATTTTTTACATATGATGAAACATTTATCTATATAAACACCTTACTATTTATTTCGTGTACATATGTTTCAACACCCCTTTATCTCTTATCATCCTTTTAAATGAATTCTAATGTCACACCTTTATGTTGCCGAAGTTACACATTGATTATCCAACTGAAATTCATTTTTTAGTGAATACCAAGAACATTTTTCTTTCATGGGTATTCACATTTATTCACAAATTTTTATGATTTATAGAGTTTAATGGATGAATTCCTCATTACTTTATCATTAAATAAATGGTTATGTTTAATTAATTCATGTTGTATGATCTATGTCGCACACTTATGCATGAAATTTAATGATTAAGAAGGGTGTTCCTAGATAGTGCTACAATGCATTGGGTAGAGATTAATATCATGATATATCAAGATAAATGAGGGTTTACTCCTTCTAACTAAAGTAAAATGAGTGTTTAATCATGAACCATGTTAGAAAAATCCTTGGATCATGTTAATATCATGATTAATAATGATTCAACATTTCCTTGTTATGAGAATAATGTTATTGCATGCCTTTATATTCGTGTTTCTATTGTAATCAATTGCTATTCCAATTTCATCACACGTACATTTTTCATCATTTAATGCCTTTTTTCTCCCTTACAGGGCTATATAGCTCACCCTTTTCATATGAATGTCCCCAGGTTATCGCATCCAATGCGAAGTACAAAAGAATGTTATTGTCATTTAAAAGAAAATTTAAATTAATATATCCTATTCTATATTGTTATATAATCTTCCTAATTTCCAAATAAATTATACCACTAGATCCTCAATGTATTATTAAGTGAAATTTTATGTACTAAATGATTTTTAAGAAATTAATATAATGTATTTTTATTATAGTTGGTAACAAAAGATATGTTTAGTAATTTTTGGATTAAGATTAGAAAAACCCTAGTGAAATACATATGGATAAGACTAAGAATAATAAAAACATCACTTAATTTGGGTTGGTATTTAGTAAGTGGTTTATTAAGAAAATACAACTCTATCTAGATATGATCTTGTAGTGGAGGGTCTAGGAAAAATCTATCAATGGGTAAAATCTGAAAACACCACTTTGAGATAGACTCAAACATGAACTGGTTCACGATAGTTGGTCTTCCCCCACTCTTGGTTACGACACTCCATGGGGATATGCATTAGTAAATTTATAATCAATGTAAGAACCAATATTATGGATATTAAAAAATTTACCTCTAAGAAAAAATGTCGGGATGAATATCATGGATAGAAATGATAAGATAATGAAATAAATTGAATTTATAATTTATCCTTAGTTTTCATTGGATTCCCTTTTACGTGTTACCTCTATAATTTTATTTATTCCAGGCAATGGCTAGTAATTGGAGGACTCCTAATAAAAAACAATGTGAAGATAAGTGTTATGACTATTCTACTGGGTTTCCCAATCCGAAGGGAGTGGGAATCACATACATTGTTATGATACTATTTTAGTTAAATTATGGTTTTTATAGAAACATGGATCAAGGGTATAGTTTATTATCCCATATGAAATGAAAAATTAAGAATCAAGAGATTCATGAGATAAAGGACACATACTTTTAATGGTCCAAATGATCCCTCAATTTCTAAAAAATGGATCAACTCCATTGAAAATATATAATCCATCCTTAAATCTTCCAATCAAGTGAAGGTTATTCTGGTTGCTTATACTATAGAGGGTGAAGCTGATTAAAGTTGTAAATTGATTAAAACATGATTCCAAAGGGGGAGATCAAGGAGTTGGAATGAAAGGATTTTCAAAAAAAATTAGATAAATATTTTATCTGCACCCTCCCACATAAGACAGGAAGGGACTTCATTCCCCAAAAGCAAAGAGACAATGAATCCACCAGATCATATGATGAAAACAACACAAGGCTTGCTCGATATCCCTTCGGAACTACCGTTACCCAATAATGGAAGATTGACTGCTTATTTGGGGGGATAAAACCTAGTCTAAGGAAATCCCAAGGGATCAATGACATCGAGAGTTAGGTGGAAAATGTCAGATGTTCCCCCAAAGTCAAAAATCGAATAAGCGGATCTAAGGTGTATCATGGGGATAATAAGTTTTTGGTGGACTTTAATTCTAGCTGTCCGATGGATAAATCCATCAGTGGTAAGAAATTCTTTCATCCCACATTCCAATGATGTGGAAAAAATAACCACAAAAATTCCGTGTAGGAGACAATGAAATGGTTTCGGTGAGGAAGAGAGGGGCACCAGACTATTTACCATAGGCATAAAAACCCCACTACTATGACATAAGAGACAAAAACTCTATTTGAAACATAACAGAAAGTTCATTTTATCATCTGCAAAGAACAAGGGCACATTGGAATCCAGTGCCCTATGTCAGTGTTTTTCAGAGGCAACCAACATCTTCTAAGGCCATAATGGCGAGCTTTTGTGATCAATACCACCGAAGCGAACCCTGAAAATAATGTGGTTATAGGTATGGTAGTTATTAATTCAACAATATCAAAAATAAAATTTATTCTAGTCCAAAACATTCTTTTATATCCCTATTTTTTGGTATAACCATACCAACATCAAGACATGTCATGTAAGTAGATATGTCAGTGAGAACAAAAAATATGGTAATCCTTGCAACCCACGAACATAACCCTTCCCCTATCACAATATTTGGTTTAAATATTCTGGTGAACCTCCTCATACACCCTCTAGTGTAATGTTATGAAATTATTGGAATGTATATGATTTCTTCATATAGATCAATCTTAAATTTACATGATAGTGAAATAACTCTCTATCTGGAGAATCGACCATCAATTATGAACAAGTAAAAGGAGGAGGATGGATTTTTGTTTTCACCCTTATCTCAGGCATGTATATTACTAACCAATGAGAAAATGTATCTTTTTCACATGATTACATCTAACTAACCACCCATACTTGAAGACATTATTATTGTAAGGGAGTTCACTAATGTTTTTCTCATGGAATTTCCTTGTCTTCCTCATAAAAGAGATGTTGAACCCTCAATTTACCATATACTTTGGGAATTTCCCATATCCAAGACTCGGTATAAAATGTATATTGTGGAGAATGAAGAGCAGGAGAATCATATACATCATAATCTAGATAAAGTGATTATACACCCATGAGCATTATGATGGGGTGCATTAGTCCTCTTCACCAAGATGAAGGACTGGTCAATGCACCATCGTATTGATTATCATGAGATCAACACAATCATGATAAATAACAGGTATCCTCTGACTTGAATTGATGTCGTGTTCAATAAGTTACCTGGTGCACAATACTTCTACAAGGTTTATTTTCAATTGGTATATTACCATGTAAGGGTAAACAAGGGATGTATCCCCAAGACTGCTTTTTGTATAAGATACAAGGACTATTAATTCATATTAATTCCCATCAGACTCAATATTTCTAAAAAATATTCAAGGATATGATGAATATATTATTTATATTTACCTCATCAATTTTTTTTAGTATTTATAGATGATATTCTAATATTGTTCAAAACCATGGGGGAGCATGTGGAGTATCTATGCACTGTTCTAGAGACCTTAAGAAGGAAGAAGATCTATTAAAATTACAAAATGAGTGAGTTCTAGTTGATGGTTGTCTCATTCTTGTGTCATATCATCACAAGTAATGGGATATCTCTGGATCCCTCTAGTTCAGCCACAATTGAGGCGTATTGAAGGACAACATCAGCTATGGGTATCCATTGCTTCATGGGGATAGTTATATATTATCACAGTTTTGTGAGAAATTTTTCTTGTAAAACCCTCTTACCGAGCTAACTAAGAATGAATTCTTGTTTTGTTGGAGTGATGAATGCAAAGAGAGCTTCATGCAGTTGAAATGAAGGCTTAACTCTGTGGACGAGCTCATACAATCCACAAGTGGAAACATTTTGTTGTATTTAGTGATGCTTCAAAGAACTACTAGGGTTGTGTGTGGATTTAAAATTACAATGTAATTGCCTATGTATCTAGTCAATTGAATATTATTAATCAAAACTATCCAACACATGATCTGTATTTGTCTACAGTAATAATTACTTTGAAAATTTTGTGGCATTACATCACTGGGAAGAAGTGTGAAATATACAAAGATCCAAAAATCCTCAAGTTAATATTCACACAAAAAGTGTTGAATATGAAACAATAAAGATGGCTAGAGCTGATCAAAGACTCTGACTGCTCAATCCATTACCATCCTAGGAAAGTTAACAAGGGGGTATATTCTCTGTGTAGAAAGGAACAAATGATTTTATCATTAATGAAAATGGAAAAGTATCCAATATTAATAGATTTAATAGAGATTGTAGTGATAATTATAAGGAAGTGAACATCATCAATACTTTAACAAATGAATGATCAATAATCATTTTTGGAAAGGTTATAGTATTGTGAAAACAAAGATGTGGGAATTCATAGGAATATTGATACTATAAAAATAGAAATTCTAGAAGTTTAGTGTTAATGAATAAGGAATTTTGATATTTGGGTAAAGAATTTTTTTCCATCAACCACATAGATAAATAAATAACTTTTGGATGATGCAAATAGTTGAAATTTCATCATTCACCCAAGAAACACAAATATTAATTGAGATATCCAAGAGCTTTATTGGTGGAATAAGTTGAAGATATAGATTGCTGTGTATGTATCAGGGTTCCTTGTATGTCTAAAAATGATGTATGAGAGGCATATATCTAAGGGGGTGATGCAACCATTACCCATACCAACATAGAAATGGGAAACATCACTATGGAATTTATCACTAGGATTATGAATACATCCAATGGAAACAATGCTATCTGGGTTGTTATGGATCCTGTTACAAATATTGCACACTTACTTAAATTTTGAGAGGATTTCTCACTAGATCAACTGGCACAAATATATATCATAGATGTTTTTAGGCTACATGCAGTACCAATATCTATTATATCCAATCGAGATCCATGATTCATAACTATTTTTTGGAATTATCTTCAATATGCTTCGAAATGTGATCAAAAATTTAGAATCACTTATCATCCTCAAACTGATGGAAAATATAAGAAGATTATCCAAACACTTGGGAAAGTATTGAAAGCATGCTCAGTAAACTTCAAAAGAGGATAGTATCAACATCTTCTTCTGGTTGTGTTCTTTTACAATAACCATTTCCACTCAAGAATCCAAATGTATCATTATGAATCCCATTATTGGACGAGGTGAATAATACATGCTTGTTGGGATGAAGTTTGGGAGAGAAAACTATTAGGTCCATAAATGGTTGATGGAATGGTGAAAAAGGTTAATACCTTCCATCTTAAAATTAAATATGCTCATAGTAGAAAATCTAACTATGTTGGTAATCGTCATTGAGATTTGGGAAGCAGGGAAATCTCAATCCAAGGAACATGTCCTAATTCTATTGAGCAAGTGTATCTCGACCAAAAACAATTTTATAATTAAAATTTTATAATTTATGTACACTTGGATTATATTAGGACATTTATTATTATTTAATTCAAATAAGAGTAAAAAGATTTAAAATCAATGTTTATTAACAAATTTTTTTTAAAAAAGGGTTATAAATAAGATAAATTCTATTATAAATATTAATTTGAAAGATAAATATATTTCCTACATCATGGCATTTTAAATTTAATTTTTTTACATTATATAAAGAAATTTATTTATGACACAATGATTATGCAGTAATTACCTTATAAATGAATGAATCAAATAAATGGTATTATAAATATAAAAATAAATATAATTTCAATGTTTTTATGATATCCACGAATTTTCTAGGTGAACATGACATGTTATTATTGCTTAAATGTATTTTTTTGTAGCAGTCATGTTGTTATTGTTTTAACAATAAAAACAAATACCAAATAGTGTCAAAATTGACATAAAATAGTTTTTAAAACAAATATTATATTATTAATTGATATAATTTTCTTAAAAATATAAGGTTCGGCCAAAAGACTTATATAATAATATATATGTCATTAATGAACCTATTGGGGTTTTATATGAAGTATATAGTGTGTTTATTGACCTTATAGTGTAATAATACAAGATGACACAGTAAAAGTTAAATTATTTAACTTAGAGTTAATTCTAAATGATGAGGATGAAATGGTAACCTAAAGTTGTATAAAACCTATTGGTTGAGTTTTTTTGACATATCCACACCTTAGACGTTAAATAATCAACTTTGGAGCCTTTAGAAACATAATATTAATTTATTATAAAATAATATTTTATGTTATTCCTAAGGTGCCCCTCACCCCTCTTATAAAAGGTCACTACACCTTCTCTCTAATTCACACATTCTAAGCAATTTGGCTCAGCCAAACCCTGCCCAAATACCATCTAAAATATCCTCCCTTTATTATAGAAGAATTATTATGATCAGAAAGCCATCCTACGGAACCATTTTGATCAAATCAAAAAGATGAACCCAAAGAAGAGGTAATGATTTCACCCCCCCTCTTTCAAGTTCCTTTCTTCTTCCACTTCCCTTTTCATTATTGTTTCCATTATAAAATAATAAATCTAGTATATTATATATACTGTGATATTATTATAATTATGGTACAACCAAATTCATTATTCTATCCACCCTTTGAATGACATTACACCATACGAGCATACGTACGGCTTACCGTCTCCACGTCGTGGTGTATTTCATATTCAATACATTATTATTTTCATGGTTTATAATAATAATGTGTATTTGATTTAAATAATAAATATAACATGATAAGAATTCTATATATATATTATATACCATCAAATTATATATTATTTTAATTTCTAAAGAATGATATTTTTGCTCGTGCGTACGTATGGATTTCTATCTCCACGACGCGATGAGATTCATTTACAAGTTCACCATTCATCGACGATTATAAAAATATATATTACTAATAAGAATTTAATTGATGAAATAATAGTTCAACTGGAGATATATATATTTATATATGTATGTATTTATGTACTTACATATATCTTATTCACTTACATCCTGTCAATATTATATGAAAACGGAAACAACATTTATGCATACGTACAGACTACCGTCTCCATAAACGACGTATTCCATTTCATATTTATGTCTATTATACATAGTTATTTTATAAATATATGTCTGATATATAAATAATGTTTTATATTCTGGAAATATTTAAATCATGATCTAAGTGATATAATCAAGAGTAAGAATTTAAAACACGTATGATAAAGAATGAGATTATTATCCGAAATATTAATATAACATGGAAATTATTATGAATTGTGTAGTATAATGTCTGAAATGAATAATGTATGATATCATTAATATTAATATGGTTCTGGAATAATTTAATAAAATACTATAGTCTTCATACAAGAGGTTAAATGTACCCTCAACTAAATGAAAGTGCAAGGTAATGGGTTTTCATATAACTCTTTATTATTGTGAGATTCATGACATATTGCCACTATTACCTTTTGTGTGGTGTTTCTAATTCCCATAATTGTATTCTTTATAGAATACATTTTAATTTATGTGTATTTACATATTCATTGTATGATACCTCTTTCATGTGGTGTTTGTTTTGTAAGTTACCAAATTGGTGAGGGTTAATTTCACAATCACGTTATTATTCGAGGTTTTTTAAAGTAAGTATCCACTTGCACATATTTATTATCCATGTCCATGTTTTATGAAATAGTTTTCAAAGGGATTATTTTAAGGGACTTTTTACTAAAACATCATTTCAAATGTTTTTAATATTTATTCTTTTAAATATTTTTCATTAATGTCCATGTCTTCCAAATGGGTTTAAGTATTTATTTATATTAACATGAATGTTTTTAAAATGTTAATTCCTTTTAAAAAGTGTCAACGATCTATGGGAAACATTGATTCAAAAATGTCTTAAAATAAATTCTTTTCCAAATTGTGTGAATTTTAAATATTATCATGAAAAGGGGTATTTCTCTGAAAGAGTTTTACAAATCATTTTCATCATCATCAAAATCTTTTAATGGATTTTAAACATGTTTTGAAGTTGATTTATCATGATAAAAAGCTTCCATATTATTTTGAAGGTTTTGTGATATGTTCGACTGTGGATGTGTTATTTTTATACCATTCATGGTTTATGGGTAACGTCTTGACATTTCATAAGTTAGTTTTAATACAAATGTTTTTGTTATATTTCATCATCAACTTATGATAAATGTGTTGGACTAGTATGTTCTGTGTTGGGAACTGGTAAAAGTAAGCCCTCCAGGTTAGGGTCTGGTTAGAGCAGACCCTTCTGGTTGGTTTTCAGTTATTAGAGGCACTCCGAGTTGGTGTCTGGTTATTAGAGGCACTCCGGGTTGGAGTCCAGATACAGAGGCTCTCCAGGATGGAGTCTGGTTACAGAGGCTCTCCAGGTTGGGTTCCGGTTACAATGATCCCTTAGGTATTGGCATGAGGACATTAAACTGAAATTAATGTTCGTCATTATGCATTATCTTGTTATGATTGAGGTTATTGATACTGCATTTCATTATTCGATTAATAGAATGTCCATGTGAATAAGTAAATGGAATTAATTCATTTTATTTTTCCATATTATGATGATGTTCATGTTTAGAAGGCTTTTGTTTTTGTTTTATACATCGCCTTAAATGTTTATGCTAATTTTTGAAATATTATATTGTATTTCTTACCCTTACAGAGCGTTTGAGGTCACCCCTTTCAATGTTTTATTTTTAAAAGGATTCCAAGAAGTGTATTGTGATTAATATGTAAGGTTAATCCAAGGGATAATAGTGTTAATAAAGGATTATTTATGACGTTTTTATGTTATAAAATGTAATGTAACATTCATGTAGTTAATCTATTTCCCAATACTACTAAACTGATCGGTACTTCAGGACATGATTCCTTGTAATAATGCCATGGTTTTTAAATAATGCACCAACATTGGGTAACTGGGGTCGGGGCATTACAGTTGGTATCTTAGGATGTTTAGAAATAGCATTGGGAACTATATTTATATAAACATTAATTAGAGAACATCTCCCTAAGATAGACTTTGAGGAACTGTATAGAAGAAATTACTCGAATTTTGGTATTGTAGAGATTTTGTGAGTTTTCAAAGAAATACATCCTTGTCTAGATACAAGTAGGTAGAGGCTGCTCTGGCATAGATGTACCTTGGGGTAAAACCCAAAAACACTGCTTTGAGCTAGACTCGTACAGGAACTGGTGCACAACAACGGGTTTTGTTGCACTCTTGGTTACGACACTCCCGGGTGATATTCTTAGGATAATTCTCATTTTCTTTACAAACCATTATGAAGGGATTATGAGTATATAGTTAGTCAATGAATACATTTTTATGATTATGGATTATATCTATAAACTATTTAATTTATGTTTAATATTTTACAAGTTAGGTATTAAGTGTTTCTATTCATAAAAAATTATACTGTATGCCATTGTTTAGAAATGGCACCCAGTAGTAGGAATGAGAACTCTAGCAATACATATGATCCAAAGAGTAAGAAGGATCATAACATTCACGATCCTAATCCAGAATTTCGACGGGAAATAGTCTCCCACTTATTGTCACCATATGAAGAAATAATATCATGTGCTGATAAGATAAGTAAAGAATTCTCGGAGTCCTATGGATTTGAAGTGTAGCCAGAGAAGAAAACGATGGTAGAGAGAATGACAGATAAAGGAAATAAGGTAAAGAAGGATTTTCCCATATGTAATAACTGTGGAATGAATCACCTTGGTAAATGCATGAAGGGAAAGTGAGTATGTTTTAAGTGTGGTGAAAAAGGACACCAAGTACATGACTTCCAGTGTAAGAAAAATGTTTCAAATGTACAATGCTTTATCTGTAAGTAGTTTTCACATTACGCGAACCAATGTCCCAATTATCAGAATATACCACAAATGATGCTATTGGATAATAGTCAAGTTATGAAACAACCACATATTAAGAGGAATTACTAGTGTTCTTATGTTGTTATTTTGGAATTATTTAATTGAAGTGTTGTATCAATGATGTACTCGAAATAAATAAGGATTTTATTGCAGCACTATTTCATTGAGGATTAGAGATTTTATGGTACTATGAAAAATGACACTACAATGAGTTAATCTTTTTGAAAATTACATGGTTGAATGAAAGAGAAACCTTAATATGGTCCTAATATTGAGGTACTGATTTTGGAATACGATATGGTTGATTTGGGTAAATTATATTGGATATTCTTGAATTCATTGAAACTGATTAAATATTTATATATTCCATCATTGTTGGAGTTTACAACATTTTTGGATGAATGAAGTATATCTGGTATTTTTTAAGGAATATGGGAGCATGAATGTAATCAATAAGGTTTAATGGTAATTCGGGATGTTTCAGTTTTTTAAAAATATACAAGATGAAGGTATTCACATACTATTACGGGGTAAAAAGGATCTACATTATGTTTAAAATTCATATAAATTTTATACTGAGAGTTTACAAAAGTATTTTGGATACGTCTAAAGGTTGGAAGGGATTATTTTTGAAAGGTTATTTTTGGTGTTTTATTAAAGGACAACACAAAGACCGTGTAACGACCCGTCGCGTTGGACAAAGTTGCGGGAATCGAACCCACAACCATAGTGCAATTGGGATTTATCACCAACCACTGGACATAATGATGTTCCTGGATGGTATAATGTAGTTTTTTTCATAAATGTTCTGATATCTGAATTATAAATTCATTATATTTGGAACCCTATACGAATAGGATAAATAGAGTATTTTTGCGTTGTATTATGTGTTGGGGTGAAAGATGAGTTTGTTGTAGAAATTTATTAATGGATAAAACTATAATTATAATGTAAGTACATGTCTTTAAGATCTTATCCAATCTCATAAATTAATATTTCAACATTATGAAAAGTAACAGAGAACAAAAATGATGTCCAAGACGGTACCTTAGATCTTCACAAATTTATGGATTTGGGGTTATTGGCCTTTTAATATCCATGTTCTCTACCAATCTCCTTCATATATTGATGGTAATATTTCTCTTCCATATCCATATTTTCCTACTTGGAACCCTAGTATGTGTTATTTTCGGTAACCTTCATACTTACCACACACTATTTTAAATAGTGGCCTCATTAATCCATTTTTCGATGTGGGATTTCAACTATGATATTTTGAAATGTCAACTCCAAGTTTTCAATACTGAGAATAAATTGTTAGGGCACAATTTATTAAAGGAGTGGAGAATGTAACACCGTAATCTTCCGTTATACGAGTCTCTTTGAATAATACAATAGCGTGTGTTGTACGTAACATCGAGTTCTAACACACACCACAACCAATCAAACTAGCCCCTATGAATAGTAATACCCACTTTTAGAAATTTTATACATTTTATAATTCAAAATGGACTTCATTTTTGGATTTAGAAAAATGAAATTATCTTACGGTGAATTTTCAGTGCTTTTCTGATAACATTCATATTTTAATGAATAGAGAAAATTACTGAATTTTAATTAAATACAACTTTTTTAATAGAAATAATAAATAGTTCTAAAATATTAATTTGACTGGTTTAAAATGATATTTAGAATATATTTTTACAATTTTATTCATTGTTTGTCGTTGGACATAATTTCATATTTAAACCGGACATAAACAAGTGTCAATCTTTTGATAGTTATTGTTTCTTAAAAAGACGCTTATTATTTGGACATCAGGAATTAATTTTAAATTATTAAATGCAACTTCTATGTTTTTAATTTGGTAAAATAGACTTCATTGTTAAATTAGGAATATAAAAATTAGCTTAGGGTGAATTTTTTGTATTTTTTTGAAATCATTTTAATTTTTATGAATAGTGAAAAACACTGAGTTATAGTTTAAAATCCAATTTTTATTTAAATATTTTGTTAATTTTTTTAAATTATTTAATGTCAAAATAGATAAATTATACCTAAATTTTTTCAATGTAATTAATTTTAGTTGGTTTAAAATAAATTTAGATATATAAAAATTTTATTGAACTTTTCATCATCTTTTACCCACCTCCTAGAAACTTTTGCAAATTCACATAATAAATAATTTCACTGCTTATGTGAGTTGAAATTAGAAAATCAAACAGAAACAGTTAATATAAAGGAGTAATGTTTGGTTCAATGAGATGAAAATAATTTTTTGTGAATAATAACTTTTTTACTTTTATTTACCATGGTTAAAAGTAAATAGTGTAATAAAGGTAAAAATGATATTAATATTACCATAACACATGACCTAATTCTATTCGAAAAGTGTATATAGACCTAAATAAACCTTATAAATAAAATATTTTCATTTAGGTCCACTTGGATTAGATTAGGACATTTATTAATATTTAATTCAAAGAAGAGTTAAAAGAGTTAAAATCAAAGTTTATAAACTAAAACATTTTAATATAGGGTTATACATAAGATCAATTCGATTATAAATATTCATTAGAAATATAAAAATATTTCATACATCATGTTAATTTATTTATAATTTTTAGACATTATATAAATAATTTTTTTATGACACAATGATGATGCAATAATTACCTTATTCATGAAAGAATCAAATAAATGGTATTATAAATATTAAAATAGATATAATTTAAAAGATTTTTTGACATCCACGAATTTTCATGGTGAACATTACTTTTAAGGATTGATTAAATGTATTTTATTTGAAGCAGTCATGTTGTTATTAGTTTATAAAAAAACCCAAATAGTGTCAAAATTGACATGAAATAGTTTTTAAAACAAAAATTATATTATTAATTGATATAATGGTCGTAAAAATCTACGGTTCATCCAAAAACATATATGAGAATATATATTAAATTAAAGAACCAATTGAGGTTCGATTGGAAGTATAAAGTATGTTTATTAACCATATAGTGTAATAATAAAGAAGGCACAATAAAAGTTAAATTATTTAACTTAGAGTTCATTCTAAAAGATATGGTTAAAATGGTAACCTTAACTTGTCTAAAACCTATTGGTTGAGTTGTTTCTGACCTATACCCACCTTAGTCTTTAAATAATCAACTTTGGAGCCTTTGGAAACCAACTATAAATTTATTATAAAATAATATTTTACGTTTTTCCTAAGGTTCCCCTCACCCCTCTTATAAAAGGGCACTAACCCTTCTCTCTAATTCACACCTTCTAAGAAATTTGGCTCGGAAAAAACCTAACCAAATACCATATAAAATATCCTCCCATCATCCTAGAGGCCTTATATTGATCATAAATCCAACCTATGGATCCCTTTTTATCAAATAAAATGGAAGAACCCGAAAAAGAGGTAATGATTTCACCACCCTAATTCAAGTTCCTTTCTTCTTCCACTTCCTTTTTATTTATTGTTTCCATTCTAAAATAATAAATCCAGTATATTATATATACTATAATGTTATAATAATTATGTTATAACCAAATTCATTATTCTATCCACCCTTTGAATGACATGTCACCATACGCGCGTTTGTACGTCTTACCATCTCCACGTCGTGGTGTAATTGTTATTCCATACATTATTATTTTCATGGGTATAATAATGATGTGTATTTGATTTAAATAATAAATATAACATTATAAGGATTCTATATATATTATATAACATCCAATTATATATTATTTTAATATCAAAAGAATGATATTTTTTCTCGTGTGTACGTACGGATTACAGTCTCCACGACGTGATGAGATTCATTTCCAAGTTCACCATTTATCGATGATTATAAAAATATATGTTACTAATAAGTATGAAATAAATGAAATAATAATGATATTAGATATATATATATTTATATATATGTTTATTTATGTACTTACATATATCTAATTTACTTACTTCCGTTCAATACTATATAAAAACAGAAACAACGTTTATGCATACAAACAGACTACTATCTCCATAAACGGTGTTTTACATTTCATATATATGTCTCTTATAAATATTTATATTCTAAATATATATATGATATATAAATCAGGTTTTATATTCTGGATGTATTTAAATCATGATCTATGTGATACAATAAAGAGTTACAAGTTAAAATACGTGCAATAAAGAAAGAGATTATTACCCGAAATATTAATATAACATGGATATTATTATTAAATGGGTAGTATAAAGTCATAAATGAATAATGTATGATATCATAAATGTTAATATGGTTCTGCAATAATTTAATAACATACTATAGTCTTCATACAGGAGGTTAAACGTACCCTTGACTAATGGAAAGTGCAAGGTAAGAGTTTTCATCTCACTCCTTATTCTTGTGAGATTCATTCCATATTGACACTATTAACTTTTTTGTGGTTTATTTACTTCCCATAATTGTATTATTATTGTAATACAATTTAATTTATGTGTATTTACTTATTCATTTTATGATACCACATTCATGGGGCGTATGTTTTATAAGTTACCAAATTTGCAAGGGTTAATTTCACAATATCTTTATTATCAGAGGTTGTTTTTATGTATGTATCTACTGGGACATATTTATTAACCATTTCCATGTTTTATGAAAGAGTTTCAAATGGATTATTTTAAGGGACTTCTTACTAAAACATCTTATAAAATGTCTTAAAAATTTATTGTACTAAATATTTTTCATTAATGTCCATGTCTTAAAAATTGTTTTAATTATTTATTTATATGGACATGAATGTTTTAAAATGTTAATTCCTTTAAAAAAAATTCAATGTGGTATGGGACACATTGATTCAAAAATGTCATTAAATAATTTCTTTTTCAAATTGTGTGACTTTTAAATGTTTTCATGAATAAAGGGGTATTTCTCTCAAAGAGTTTTACAAATCATTTTCATCAAAGTCAAAATCCTTTAATGGATTTTAAACTTGTTTTGAAGTTGATTTAACATGGTAAAAATCTTCCATTTTGGGTTGAAGGTTTTCTGATATGTTCGACTGTGGATGTGTTATTTTTATACCATTAATGGTTTCTGGGTAATGTATTGATATTTCGTATAGTAGTTTTAATATGAATGCTTATTTATATATCGTCGTCTTAAGATGAATTTTTTGGACTAGTATTTTCTGGGTTGGGAACCAGTAAAGGTAAGCCCTCTGGGTTGGGGTCCGGTAATAGCAAACCCTCTGGGTTGGTGTCCGGTTATTAGAGGCACTCTGGTTTGGTGTCCGGTTATTAGAGGCACTCCGGGTTGGAGTCCGGTTACATAGGATCTACGGGATAGAGTCCGATTATAGAGGCTCTTTGGGTTGGGTTCTGGTTACAGTTATCCCTTAAGTCTTGGCACGAGGTCATGAAAAAGAAATTAAACTTTGAAATTATGCATTACCTTGTTATGAAAGTGGTTATTGATATAGCATGTGATTATTCAACTAGTAGAATATCCATGTGAATAAGTAAATAGGATTAATTTATTTTAATTCTTCCATATTATGCTGATGGTCAAGGTTAAATGGCTTTTGTTTTAGTTTTATACATTTCCTTAAATGTTTATGCTTATTTTTGAAAGTTTCCACAGTATCTCTTACCCTTACTGGGCATTTTAGATCACCCCTTTCTATGATTTATTTTTCCCATGATTCCAAGAATTGTATTAAGATTAATATGCAGGGTTAATCCAAGGGAATAATGGTGTTTATAAAGTATTATTTATGTTGTTTTATATTTTATAAAGTGTAATGTAACATTAATGAATGTAATCTATTTTCCAAAACTGATAAAATGATCGGTACTTCGGGACTTGATTCCTTGTAATAATGCCAATTTATTAAAATAATGCACTGACTATGGGTAACTGGGGTCGGGGAATTACAGTTGCTATCAGAGGAAGTTTATAAATAAACATGGAAACTAGAATTTTATAAACTATGATTGGAGTACATCTCCCTAAGACAGAAATTGAGGATTTATATAGTAGAAATTCCTAGAATTTAGTTATTTTAGATGTTTTGTGAGTTTTCCAAACAAGACATCCCTATCTGGATACGAGCAGGTAGTGGCTGCTCTGGCACAGATGAACCTAGGGGTAAAATCCGAAAATACCGCTTTGAGTTAGACTCGAATGAAAACGGGTGCATGACAACGGGCCTTGCTGCACTCTTGGTTACGACACTCCCGAGGGATATGGTTAGTATAATTATCATTTTCATTAAAAATCATTATGAAGGGCTTATCAGTGTATACTTACACAAAGAAAATATTTTTATGATTATTGATTATATCTATAATCTGTTTAATTTATTTTATGTGCTTTACAAGTTCAAAATTAGGCATTTCTATTCATAAACAAATCTAGTGTTTTCCATTGTTTATAAATGGCACCCAGTATAAGGAATGAGAACTCTAGCAATACATATAATCCAACGAGT
Source organism: Viscum album (assembly GCA_963277665.1). Taxonomy (NCBI): domain Eukaryota; kingdom Viridiplantae; phylum Streptophyta; class Magnoliopsida; order Santalales; family Viscaceae; genus Viscum; species Viscum album. The sequence continues at coordinate 1,006,140,225 of OY728157.1, forward strand.
AAGAAGGATCATATCTTTCATGGTCCTAATCCCGAATATAGAAGAGAAATAGTCTCCCACGTATTATCATCATATGAAGAAATAATATCATGTGTTGATAAAATAAGTAAAGAATTCTCGAAGTCCTATAGCATTGAAGGGAAGACAGAGAAGAAAATGATGGTAGGGATAAGGGAAGATAAAGGGAAGAATGTAATGAAAAATTTTCCTATATGTAATTACTGTTGAAATAATAACCATGGAAAATGCATGAAGGGAATGGGAGTATGTTATATGTTTGGAGGAAAAGGACACCAAGCACATGACTGAATGTGTAAGAAAAAAGATTCAAATGTGCAATGCTTCATCTGCAAAGCGTTTGGACACTACGTGAACCAATCTCCCAATTATTAGACTATTCTGCAGCGAGTTAAACTATTTGGAAATTACATGGCTGAAGGAAAGATAATCCTTAATATGGTCCTACTACTGAGGTACTGATTTTGGAATAAGATATGGTTCATTTTGGTAAATTATATTGGATATTCTTGAATTCCTTGAAACTGATTAAAGATTTTTATATTCCATCATTTTAGGAGTTTACAACATTTTTGGATGGATGACGTATATCCAGTATTCTATAAGGAATAAGAAATAATTAATGTAATCAATAAGTTTTTATGGTAATTCAGTATTTTCCAATGATTAAAAAGTATAAATGATGAAGGTATTCACATGCTATTTTGGGGTAAAAAGAATCTACATTATGTTTACCATTCATATAAATTTTGGACTGCGAGTTAACAGAATAATTTTGGGTAAATCGAAACGTTGTAAGGGATTATGTTTGAAATGTTATTTTTGGATATTTATAAAAGGACAACACGCGGACCGTGTGACGACCTGTCACGTCGGACAAAGATGCGCGAATCAAACCCACAACCATAGTGCAATTGGGATTTATCACTTACCATTGGACTACATGAAGTTCATGGATGGTATAATGTTGTTGTTTTCTTCATAAATTGTCTGATATGTGAATTATAAATTTATTATATTTGGAACCCTATACGATAAGAATAAATAGAGTATTTTTGAGTTGTATTATATTTTGGGGTTAATGATGAGTCTGTTGTAGAAATTTATTAATGGATAAAACTATAATTAAAAATTAAGTATATATCCTTATGATCTTATCCAATCTCATAAATAAATTCCTCAACATTAAGAAAAGGAACATAGAACAAAAATGGTGTCCTAGATGGTACCTTAGATCATCACAAATTTATGGCTTTGGGATTATTGGCCTTTTCATAGCCATGTTCTCTACCACTCTCCATCAGATATTGATGGTTATATTTCTCTTCCATATCCATATTTTCATATATGGAACCCTAGTATGTGTTAATTTCGGTAACCATAATACATACCACTCTTTATTTTAAATAGTGGCCTCATTAATCAATTTTTCGATGTGGGATTTCAAATAAGATATTTTGAAATGTCAAATCCAAGTTTCCAATACCGAGCATAAATTGTGAGGACACTATTTATTGAAGGTGGGGAGAATGCAACACCCCAATCATCCATGATACGCTTCGCTTTGAATAATACTGTAGCGTGTGTTGTACGCAACTTCGAGTTCTAACACACACCACAACCAATCAAACTAGACCTGATGAATAGTAATACACAATTTTTTAATTTTTTTACATTTTATCATTCAAAATGGACATCATTTTTGGATTCGGAATACCAAAATTAGCTTTGGGTGAATTTTTGCTAATTTTTTGATTACTTTAATATTTTGATGAATAATAAAAGATACTAAAATTTAATTAAAAACAACATTTTTAATAGAAATAATTAATAGTGATAAATTATGAATTTCAGTGGTTTCAAATTAAATTTAGAATATATTTTTACAATTTAATCCAATGTTGGTCATTGGACATAATTACAAATTTAAACAGGACATAAATAAGTATCAATCGTTTGATAGTTATTGTTTCTTAAAAACATGCTTATTGTTTTGACAGTAGGAATTAATTTTATATTAATAAATGCAACTTCAATGTTTTAAATTTGGTAAAATAAGCTTCATTATTGAATTTGGAAATCATTATTAAATATGTTCAATTAGATATTAATATTTATGATAATTTTCCATATTAAAAAAACAACTTTTTAAGATTAATAATATATTAGTCTCATTGATGGGGTGATAAAAGGTTTATTAATTGAAATCATTCAAAATATTGAAATGATTTTATATCAAAATTAATTGTAAAAACGAATTTGAGATGTTAAAATATATTAATTGTTATAATAATGGTCTAATTGTGCATTACAAAAATTAAAAGAAACAATAAAACTCAACAAATAATGTAGATTTTTTTCAATTAATATCGATTATTTTTCACTATTAATCATAACATTATAATTATCATAAAAATAAAAAAAATTAAACCAATGAAAAATTTTATATTCATATTTCATAGATGAAGTTTTTTATTAAAAAGTAATTAATAAAAGTCATTAAAAATTAGATTTATAAAAACATTTCCATCAAAACATGCTAAATTTTTAATAATAAAATACTTTTTTAATTTGTAAAATTCGATATATTTTTATATCATGATTATAAAATACATTGTATAATTTTAAACATTTTATTTAATTATATTATATATTTAGTTAACTAAAATAACTCAAAAAGTTTGATTGGTTTATTTTATTAATATAAAATACATAAGTTCACATTTAAATCATTTTTCAGAAAAACATTTACATTTACTTTAGAGAGGGTTTTATTTTAATATATAATTAATTTCTAACAAAATAATTAATTATATATGCCTTTGTAAATCATATTTTTATAAATATGTTTATCAATTTCATTCCTTCCAATCTAACAGTTAGATTTTATTGGAACCATATAAATAAACATATTTACATGATTCTTTAAGATTGATGTGGTCTATCATTGACACTATCAAACACATGGTCTCCTTTTAAAAAATATGTTTATTACATTCTCCCCCTTTTATAAATTTCATCTCTTAAATTTGAAATCATTCTTGGTAATCAATTTTATATTATTCAAGTTTCCATTATTTAAATCCCACATCAGAAATAGGATTAATAAAAATTCAATATTAAATTAATGAATTTGATGTAAAAATGAAATATGAAATAACATATAAATAAGATTCTATGTTGGATAACATTAAAATGTAAGAAAATACTATGTATTATGTTATCATGGAGAGTGATGGAAAACATGGTCATTATATACTTATCTCTCACAACACAATATATCGTTGATGGTTTAAGTGGTCATTAAAGACATTATAAAATAAGAAAACATATATCCTTTTTGTTTAATGAATATTTCTACAGATATTAAAAATTATATTACTACATGGAATTAGAACATAAATAAATATATTTTCTCAATAACCATTATTTCATACGTTAATCAATTTCCGTGAAAAATTCAACTTTTTCTCCAAAAAAATTGTTTTTAAGATTACATTTTCTCATCATAAGTAATAGAATCAACTACTAATGAATCAAATAATCCATATATTAATAACTTTCTATTTATAATATCATTAAACAATAAGAGAAATAGAAAAGGTTAGCATAATATAAAATAACTCTTTTAAAAATTCATTATATGATGAGAAAAATACATTAATATCCAATATTTATCTATAACACCAAATGTTCTACATATATTATTTGATGAAATACGACACATAAATTCTCAAAATTAATAAATACATAGATTTAAACCCAAAATAAAGAAGGATGTAATCAAATAGTATACCAACATAAATTTTAAGATTTATTTTCTAGTAACATAAATTTCTCATGGAGTCTTATACCTAATAGAAATGGAACAAATAACCATCAAGATATTACATAAATTTCAATAAATTACCTGAATATACATAAATAAATCAAAAAATAATATATTATTCCAAAATAAAATATAACCATTATTATTCATATAAAATCTCCTAGTATTTATTATTCCTCAATTATAATGTCTTTAAATATGATAAATTTCTTTATAAACAATATTACTCAAATAAAAACCAAATCATTTTACAATCAAAATTATGTATGTTAAATAAAATATATAATCCAAAAATCAACATAATATTTATCTATCAAATAATTTAACTAAAAATAATATATCACACAAGGAAGGTCTTCACATAAACTAGTGGTTGGAAATGTACCCTTGTCACAATTCAGTTGTGAGGTCAATTCCAGAGGCCTTTTTAAACATGATGGGTTGTCACTAGAAATTTGGGTTTTCCTTTTCCTATCATTCTTATAAATTTTTATACCACCTAAAAATTAATATTAATACGATGAAACCTCAATGGTTATCTAAAAAATATAATTTTTTATCCCAAAAAGTAATAACCCATAATTAACTCAAAAATAAATGTCCTAAAAAACAACATTAGTTTCCATTAAATTTCACATTATAAATCCTAAAAAGGGTTTATAAAAAATAGGTATTATGATCAAACATATAATTATAAACCCACGATTATATCCTAAACTCTTAAACACCCAAATATCTAATGTTTTGTAAATAATCCCATGATAGCAATTGTTAACCAATATACTTAAAGATCACATATTATTGAATTTTGGACTAGAATTCAAATTTGATTATATTTTCTATTTTAAGATTTATAGAGGTAGGAAAAACACTTATAATATTAAACTACACATTAAATATAGACACATATAATCAATATCCATTTTACAATAATATAAAAATCATTTAAAAACATGATTTATATTTTTTTAAAATCATTACATTTATCACATTGATCACATCAATATCTATATTCTTCCATATAACATATAAAACACATATAAAAACATTGAATGAGGAAAAAATATAAGTAAGATACATAATAAAAGTAAATTCATAGTCTAGTGAATACAAGAAAAACCCATTTCAATCTTTTTCATAGAAACTCATTAGGAATAATAGATAAATAAATTAGTTTCCAAGGGAATATATTAATAAATAACAATGAAATTAATCTATATAAATGTAATAACCATACAGTCGACTTCCATTTTCTATGTACACAATGAATTGGTGGGTCATAAAGGGGAACGACGATCATATTTTGAGCTATATTAGTGATCACACTGTAATATAATGATCAATAATGGGGTAAAAAATTCATATCATCAGATATAATTTGATCAAATCATACTAATAAATGTATAGAAAATAGATAATTAGTAAAACCTATGAAAAATATTATAATCCCAAGAGAAATGCACATTCAAAAATCAAAATACCATTTTTTTGTAATTTTTTTTAAATATAAAATCCAAAAACATAAAAATGATTCCAAATTCAATTAAATGAAATGAAAAAAAATTTAATGAAAAAAATAATGTATTAATTCATTGTGAACATGGGAAAATCTTCACATACAATATGATTCAATGAAATCCTATTGACAATATTGAAAGTAGTTGAAAAATTTAAACTAAAATAGGGGTTATTATGGAATGTCGATTACATAAAGATATAAAAAATAAGTATTTTGAAACATATATATAAATTATAAAATTTAATTTTCAAAAAAATCATGAAATATTCATACATTCATAAAAATAAATATAATAAAATTAAAAATAATGACAATGATTTAAAAAATAAATCTTAACACATTTAAATTATTGTTTATTGAGGTAATAATTATCTTATAGATATCAAATAATTTTTGATATAATAATTAAAATGAATGTATTATTTGTATATTTTATAAAATATTATACTAATTATAAATATAAAATATTATATTAGTATTCATTTCCCACATAAACATATCATTAAATAATTATGAAGTATATATTTATCCTAGGAAATAGATATTGGGTTAAAAATTTCCTTACTATATTGTATTTTTTCGAAGAGTATGCCATGTGAATGATTAAAATTTTATAAAAAATATATATCATGAGAATAAATCAATTTATGATATAAAATTTCAATGGAATTTTATCTACAAATAAAAAATAATATAGGTTCAGAACATAAAAATTGTCATTTCTTAAAGAAGACTGAAACAACATCCCATACCATAGGTTCAAATCATCAGGTACCATATTTATCATAGTGAATAATAAAATGGATAATTATTTAATATATTGATATATTTTATAAATTATATGATTTTTTTAAACAACTTATTATAATTTTATATTAATTAACCAAATGATTAAGATCATGTCTTTCATTTTTATGGTATTTGGTACTTGATTCAATAATGATATTGGTAGGATGTCTATAGTCAAATTGGTAATTAGTAAATCATACTCATTATAATATTTTTTAAATTATTATAATTTTTATAAATAAAATATAATTTTAAATCAAACCATTACGTATGGTTATGAAAAATTAACAATTTCAGAATCAAGTAGATGATATGTTGTATGTACACATCATTAACATTTTCATTTTTCATTGATCATTTTAGAAATATGGTAATTTTTATTTTATACTTCCATAATTATAATAATATAATTAATATAATTTTAATAATTTATATAATTTTATATATATGATCCATGGGATTTGGAGATGATAAATGTATCACACCACTTTATAGAGGTGAATGTTCCCACGTATGCACAGATGGAACTATCATTTTCTTTGCATGAGAATTTAATAACGTAATTGATATATAATATTTTCATAAAAGTAAATATATCATGAATATCTTATATTAAAATTAATTCTCTATTAATTTCTACCTTTTAAATAAAGTTATGCAAAATGACTTACATCAGTTCGTGAGATGGTATTATATCGTACACATAGACGATGAATTCTTATCTAATTTGATAGCAGTGGGGATGAATATGAGTCATTACACAAACATAATAATATATAAAAATATTTATTATACTATATTTGTTATATTTTTTTAATATTGAGGAATTTATATAAATGAATAATCAAATAATAAATAAATAAATGATTAAAAATGATACACATTCCTCAACCAATCTCTTTTTATTAACACATTAACGACACAATGGTGATTGTTAAAAAAAATAAGAGATCATTAAATTGGGGAATAATTCTAGGAATGGATTTTAATGATATTTTCTGATCTAGAGAGATTTCAAAAGTACTGAAATAATAGGTTTTACAACTATCGAGAATAATTGCATAAAATGAATACCTATAAGATATAATAGGTAACATGTATATGGTCTTTTGAAAAAAGTATAATCTATAATTAAATGACTTTAGATGAAACATAAATCTAATGATATTGAATTGGAACTAAAAATTTGATGAAAATATGACATCAAATGAAATATTTAATGTTGAGAAAAAAAATTAATGAAAAATTTAGATTATTATTAGTATAATATTACACTAAAAAATTTGATAACTCTTTCAATGGTGATATCAAGATATATTCTATAATTTTATTTACAAGAAACACTAATCTAGAATTAACTATGATCTGCTGAAAAAGTACAATGAATTTTTACAAAATTTTCTTCTAGTTTTGGGAAAGGTTGTAATTAATGGGAATAAATATGTCTTTCTATTTTTTCATTTGAATATATAACATTCATTGGTTATCAATTTTCAAAAGCATTTGACATTAAAGATGTAATTTTTTTCTAAAAATCTGTTTTTATGTGACTAATGTTTTTTTATAATAAAATAATTAATCACTAATGTTTGTTATTTTAATGGAATTTATTTATTACATATTAAATCGTATATTTTAATAATCATATAAATATTTTTAGAATGAATGGTTCAAGAATGTTTTTGGTTTTTTCATATAAATGCATTTTTATAAAATAATATATCATTTCATTTTCCATGATTATATTAAAATGTGTTTCTACCACATCATGAAATTTAATCATGAGGAATGGGTTCCATATTTGGAATCATATTTTAAAAATTTATTATAAAGGTCATCATTATATGTTTCCATTATAAAAAATAACTGTGATAAATATTTTTTTCATTAGTATGTGTAATTAAAATAATTTATATTACAAATAAAATAATAAGGAATAGACATATATATATATATATATATATATAACGATTTTTTTAAATTGGAAGATATTTTTTAGACACTCATCGTGAAATATTAGATTTTATGTTAATATGGGGTTCTTTTTATTTTATGAAGACCATATAATTATTTAATGACAATAATATATCAAAAATGACACTACCTTTATTTTGGTAACCATAATATTTTTTCATATTTATAAATTTATTTTATGTTTTATTTAAAATGGAAATATTAATGATTATATACTTATTTATGACATATGTTTATTTTATATTTTATGTGAATGAAAAAAAATTAATTCTTATAAAACATAAACATAATTCTTGTCTACACATTTGAAAAATATATTTAATGAATATATAAAAAATAAAGGAATAATTTATTATAGAGTCACAATGTTCCAGGAATTATTCAGAAAAATATATTATCAATTAATGTGTTAATTTTTTATATTGGATGTATATTAGCTTCATGATTTTTTTGTAAACCATAATTATATGAATAGTAAGTAAAATGAAATTAATGGATGTCTATATTAAACAATAATTTAACAAATGAATTAAAATTTATGAAAATATTATCCTTGTCTATAGTAATGGGATATGGTTGAATACATTTTTCATTATCCAAATGTTCATCAATATTTATTTTGTAGTATATATTTTTACCACTAATTTTTAAAAATAAATTAATAAAATGGAAGTCATAAAATGGGATTAAGTAGTGAAAAAACATTGACATAAGTGTTTAAAACCCCACTAAACATATCTAAATAATATTGGATGATATTATTGGTATTTTTCATAATTATATATTATAAAAATATCAATATTTTTCGATAATAATTTCGAAATTAATTTCATCTAATTTAATTATTATTTAATATCAAGGGTTCCCTTTCTTACTCATATAAAAAGACTCCACCTATTTAATCATCCCAACAAATATTTAGATTTACATATTTTCAAAAATAACAATAAAAAAAATTTTAAATCCATAGTTATATTATATTGGGATTTTATTTATAAAATTATATACCAATGGTCTTTAAAAAGATAACTAAATGATGGTTTTAAATGGTAATGTAATAATATTAATGGAGATAATTCAATATTAATTTTTATTATACATCATCATGACCTATATTTTCAATTAAAACATGATTATTTCAGAATCATTAAAAAAATTAATTATTATTATTATGGGTGAAAATTTATTTTTCCCTATCTATTATATCAAATAGAAAATTAACATTTCACTCATGAATTGGTATATAATACCATATACACACATATATGTGATTCATTTACCACCAATACATTAGATAGTGAGTTTCAATTATGTATCAATTATATAAATATTATAAACATTATATGAACATTTTATAAAATGGTTACTTGTTATATACCTTTCATTCATTCCATAATTCTTGAAGTGGAATCAACACTAATGCGTACGTACAAACTACTGTATCCAGAAAATGATTTAATTTAATTTTCATCACTACATTACATGAATGGTGAAAAATATATTTATAAAATATAGATGTGATATTTATATATATTTGGAAATTATGTATATTATGTAACCCTGATGATGTAGAAAGGACCATAAATATTAAAGAGTATAATTGAATAACATAAAAAATAACACATGAAATGATGATTATAATGAATATTTAATAATGAATTAGCGGTGAGATTTAAAAAAACACCTATGATATTATATAAAATATTATGTTTTTATTGTATATTATTAATTTAATTTAATTTATTATATAAGAAGAAAAATAATTTATCATGAAAGTTCAGCAATATGTATGGGTTTTATGTCTTATTGATTTTTTTATGACAGGTTTATTGTAATGTGACTATTTACGATTTTGAGGAGTATCTAATTCTACATTGATATTATATATCATGATTAAATTTATATTCTCAGAATAGAATTGTTTTTATAAATTTTATTTTTTTCATTGGGTTTATGATTCAAATATTTCATGTGAATAATTTTTATTTACAATTAAATATCATTTAATAAATATTGTATATGTATAATTAACCAATAGTAAAATTAAGAGATATTTCCATAATAAAAAAGATTTTGTTTATTATAATCAGGTCATTGTCTTAATTAGATGTCTTCCTACCATTTTCATTATTAAATTTACATGAATATCTATAATTATTATTTTATAGAAGACAAATTTCATTTCTCTCTTCCTCTAGTAATTTTTTTCATCCATGTACATAAATTCATTAAAATGATTCCATGATTTTTATTAATGTAGATAAAAAATTTATTTCCGATATTAAAAATTATTGATTTTCTATAAATATGAATAGAATTAATATTCTTATAATTTATTGAATGAGGGAAATTTTAACAATAGATTAATAAAACCATTTATTTCAATCACAACATGAGTGGAATTTTCCTTCATGATTTCCATATAATTATATAATAATTATCTTAAATTTACCAATCCGTATTTTACGAATTACAATTTTAAACTATTATATTGTGAAAATTTTTCTTTTGAAAAATTTATTTCAAAATGAAATGTTTATTTCCAATAATAAATGATCATTCTACTTTTTAAATGAATTTTTCACCAATTATATCAAAAAATTATACGACATATGCTTTACTAGGGATATGATTTTCTGATTCACTACTAATTATTTTTCAATATTTTTTATGGTTTTGATGATGAAAAATTCATAAAACTCATTTTTAATAGGTTATGTTTTGAGTAATTATAAATTCATTCATTATCTTGTGGTAATATATTTTTCGATTAATATTTCATGATGGGTGTGCTATTTATATCACCAACATGTATATTGTGATGTGTGAACCTTTATAAGCTCAAAAAATCCATGTGATGTAATCTAAAGACTAAAATATAAAACATGGGAGGTTATCCCAGTTCTATTAGAGTATACACAAGATGATTTCCATAGTCTAGTTTTTTTTAACAAATGGTAGGTTATTTACGTTTGATGAAGTCACGTGGGTTGATAGTCAAATACTAACATGTGAAGAATTTTGTGGCGGGTGGTGGATATTTGTTATTTAAATGACTATGAATATGAATCTCTTTAAATTGATATTCATGGAAATGATATTATGCAAATTTTATTCACAAGAAGATTATATTGTTCTATTTTAATATGATTCTTAACTGGAAACATTCCATAAAATATGACATGGATCAATATTATGACCAATAAATTGTTGGTTATGTTTTTCATAGGTAATGATAACGATTTGTTGCCATTAAGCACATGTATTTGTTTATTGTTCACTGTTACTTCACTTGTATTTCTTAATAAATTACCCGATATCACCACTTATTATTTTTACTTTTCTATAAGAATTCTATTATATTTTTCATTATTTTTTTGTTTAATAATGTTTCTTGATGTAAATAATGATGTGTTAGATATTTTATATCATCAATGTACATTATATATATATATATAAATAAAATAAATAATTATTATTTTTGTGTGGATCATCTTTTTAAATAATAATTTTTCATATTATAGTATGATACATTATTTATGAAGTGATTCAGTGATCATATTCATAGGTTACATTTTGTAACAATGATTTAGAATTGAATTTTGATGTTTGAAACAAAAAAATGGTTGTTTTTTTCCTGTAATCTTGAATAATGGTGGATAAGATATGTGTGATGATAACATAAAGAAGTCATGTTAGACCAGTTATAATATATAGAAACTGGAATGATAGTATCAACCAATTGACATGTTTGTGGGGTGAGAAACAAATGTTTCCACATCACGTGACAACATCTAGCTGACAAAGTTAAATGGTTAAATTTTCTATTTCATCCCTTTAATAATTAATTTTTCCATACATATTATCTCCATTATTTTAAAATAATTGAATAATCTTACTTTTTATCATTATTATCCTCCTATAATATCATCAATTGTGTGTTTTTGGTTGCACTATATTACATTTTGAGGTTTATATTTGAATATATGTTTCCATACATACTTCATCTTTCCTTTTTCTCTAATTTATTTTCTCCATTATTTTTTTGATTACATTAGAAAATAATTTAATTTACTGAATATGATTAATATATTACTCATCCAAGGATTAGTGTGACCCATATTATCATTTTTGAAATGATTATCACATTGTTTGTTAGGTTTCATTGAGTTTCCAAATATTGATAAATTATTTTCATTCGAATGAGATTTATTCATTGAATATAACACCACTACCTATTAAAATATTTCATCTACATGAAAAGGTTATGTTCAAATTTGGGATTATCCTCAAGTCATAGTTTATTCCAATGAGGTCATTAATGATTGTACTATTTTTAGTGTTTTCTATAAATTTAAATAAATCATTCTTATTCATGTCTATAATGGTTAAAGATTTAGTACATATAATGATCATATCACGATGTGTTTCATTTTCATGGGTTTGATCATTTTTTTAATTCAATGATGTCACACAATGTTATTTTTGGTATATTTATCATTATGAATTATATATTTTATTTTTTCAAGAATTATTTAAATTAATTAATAATTTATTATTTGATTATAATTATATAAAATTGTTCTTAGTTTCTATTCAGGGCCTCATGTATTTTAGATTATGGAAGGATGGATTTATAGAGAATTGATGAGATAATATAGTGTACATTAAAAGGATATTGGGCTTGGTTTGAGGATGGATGTCAAATTCAAATCCATTTCTTTTAAAAAAATTACTTTCATACATTTTCTATTCCAGGACCCTCTACATTTGGTTGTGAGACTTTTATGTTTTCTCAGTTGATCAACATGAATTAATCAATGTGATATAATTTCACAAATAGATGAGTGACCCAATGAATACTCATGTTATATCAAGGCAAGAATGTAATAAATAGATAAGGATGTAAATTTAATCATGTTCCATGTCATATAAAAACCCCATGAAGGTGTGAATTAAATAGGTTGAAATGAATAGTGTTCCAATAAGTGATAGAGTGAACATTATGTATAGAGGGAGGTGATATGGAATTCATGGGAAACTGATTGGTATAAATGTTAACATTGAGCATCCATGTTAACATGTATTAAGAGAAGGAAACTATTTGACACAAATTGCCATTTGATGACTTTGGAGGTATAAAATTGTGAATACGGATTGATAGTTTAGTCATTTGGGTTAATATATGATAATTTTGAATAGAAAATTATTTATGTCCATCTCATGAATATGGAATCCCAGATAGGGTAATAATGTCTCAATTTGACCCTGAGTTCACTTGTAGGTTCCCCCGTGACATATAATACTAGTGAGTGGGTGTATATTATAATATATAAAGAAATAAGTTGGTGGGTACATTGAGATTACATAGGTAATGTGATCTAAATTTACTAATTATAGTGAGAGAGAGATAGTAATTCCATGTATCCATACATGGTGAGTAATCTTTCATTGTGTTATTTTCGATGTAATTAGATTAAGATTTCTATTTTTCCAAGGACAAAGATAATGTGTAAGGCCAAGATCCTTAACATTAAAATTTTTATTTTTAGCTATATTTCAAAATTGACTATCCATTCAGTTATTAGTTTTCATTATATAAACCAACTCTTACAGAGTAAACCCATACATTAAATTTCAACAATTATAATATTTATAAATATTATTCCACAATAATAAAGTCTTTAAAACAAAAAATGAATCATCATTATGAAAATTATTCACAATCATCCCCTATATCTCATTTATATCCATATTTTTACTTGTACCCAATGAAAAATATTTTAATACATGGAATGAGAACTAAAATATTTTTATGGGACATAAATAAATCTAGTCGTTAGTCCATTTAAACTAAGAAAGGCTATTAGTTTTTTTAATAAGAACTCAATATAAATAATAGAATAGTCATATAGGTTCCTTGGGATATCATTTCCAAATAATAATTACATTAACCATCACAAATGGTACAAAAATATGAGAATATTCTATCTAAAAACTACCTAATGCATTGGAGATATATAATGGGGATGATGAGTAATATTTTGATCTATAATGGTTATCAAAAACTCATATATTGATCTATAGTAGGGATAATCCATCAAATCCTAAACTAAAATTGGATTAAAATAAATTAAAATTTTTACAAGGAACATAACATGACTAAAATTGATGAAATTATTTCTAAAATCATGAGGTATACACGTTTAGATATCAAAATACCATTTTAATAAAAAAAATCACCGATAAAATATAAAAACCACTCACATAAAAATGTAACTATTTTCATTAAAAAAAATTATAAAATCATATAATGAAAAAACTATAGCAATTAATTTTCATTAAATTATGAGAATCCACTAATTCCATATAAGTTAAAAGACCTTCCCTTTTTACTTTTGTATAAAGAGTTAAAAAATAACATTAATATAGGTTTTTATAAGAAATTAAAATATATAAAACCATATACATTTCCAGTCTAGAATAAATTGTGAGGAATTATATAATTACATTATAAAATATTTATTTATATACAACCAAATTAATAAAAATAATTTTATATAAGTGGAAATTAAATATAAATATTTATAAAACTAATATTTAAAACAATTAATAGATGGTTTATTTAGTTAAAAATTATCATACAAACATCATATCATTGAAGTGAGAATTAATAAAATGAATTGATTATTTATTGCTACTATAAATCCATTTAAAAAAGTGGAAATAAAACAAAATACATATCTATTTAATTTCACACATATTCTTATAATTATAAAATCACATTTCACAACATTAACCCAAATAATAGAAATTTGGTTAATAATTATCTAACTAATTTTTAATCAGTCGCATTATATTTTAAAAGAAAGTGTAACATTGATAAAATGTAAAATATAATGAGAATAAATTTATCAATGATATAAAATTTTAATGGAATTACATGTACACCTCAAAAAATAATATAGGTGCGTATTATCGAAATATTATTCAATGAAATAAAATTGAGACGAACTCCATTACAGTGTGTTCGGAGCGTAAAGTAACATATCTATCATCATTATTAACAAACCCATTTTTATTTTTTACCTGATATAGAAAATTAATAAATTTTAGTAAACCTTATCATTAACATATTATAATTTTATAACAGTTATTTATTAATTTAATATTACTTTTGAAATTTTGGTGATATTCACGCATGAGTCGAACATTGAATTTTGAAGGATGTATATAGTTATAATAGTAATTAGTATATTATTTTAAAGATACTTTTAATTCAATTATTATAATATTTATAATTTAATTTTAATTTTAAATCAAACCATTATGCATGGTTATCAAAATCTAAATGTATTATTTTTGTGGATACAATATGTCATACATACTCATGGGCAATGTTTTTATTTATCAATGATAATATAAAACTAATGTATTATTTAACATTTATATTATGATAGTAATTCAATTACTATCATATTAATAATATAATTATAGTTATATATATATTCCCTATGATGCGGTGATGAAAAAATGAATCACATTGCTTTGTGGAGGTGATTGTTGACATGCACAAATGAACTCCATTATAGTTTTTATGTGAATTGAATGATATTAACATAAATTAGATATGACACATTAATAATAATAAATATGTCATTTATATAAGATATAAAAAAATTATAACCAATATTATAGTACGTATTGGGAGATAATGGTGGAAAATGAATTAATCCAGTTCATGAGGTTCCATTCGAACAAACACGAGGAAAATAAATATATCATGCATCTGATTGAAGTGGAGATGGATATGAGTAGTGAAACAAAACTAATAAAATCTCATAATGTTTATTATATATGATTTATTATATTTTATTTGATGAAGAATATTTTAAGGATAAGAAATAAGAATGAAAATAGAATCAATTGATTAAAAATGTTACCTCATTGTTGAACAATATTATTTGATTACAACCATAACACTAATAAGGATAGTTTTATTCATAAAATAAGACTTATATAATGTATGTAGTGATTATATATAATTAATTTTGTATATATTATCAAAACATGATATGTTTTGAAGCCTAAATAAAAAATAATAAGAGGATAACTTTTATAATATAGGGGAGGGGAAATCATGGATTCCATCAAAATATTAAATTAATTTATATCTATTTTCTATTTTGAATGAATCGAAATATATTAATTTAGAATATATGATGATATTAGTTTAGTATAAAGTAATTAAATAAATATTAGAATAGTTTTTAATCTTTATTAAACCTAATTTTTTTTAACATTTGTTTAACCTCATTAATTTTTACAGTTATAACATATGTTTTTACTAATTAAAGGTTAATATATGTATTATATAATGAAAAATAACATAAATGAAGATTTCATAAAATTTAATACATTATCTAAATAATTTTTTAAATTTTATATTTAAGAAAAATTACATCATTTAACAAAATAATATTTATTTTAAAATATCTTTAATGTAAATTTTGGGAACATTCATTTGATAACATTTTAATAATATCACTAGATCATGATAAATTTAAACAAATTCTTCTAAAACATTAATAACCAGACAAAATAATAAATAAAAATCATCAATTTCATTAATTATTTAAAATTATATATATTTTAATATTTTCATTAATTTAATATTAATTACAAATAATTAATTAATTAGTGAATTAATATTATGTGATAATTTTTTGTAATTTTTTTTTCTCATGAAAATTAAATATTAATTAAAATAATGTAGACATGTTTTTTATCAATAAAATTACTATTTATTATTGATTATATATTCTAAATAACCATATAAAATAACTATTTATTTATTAAAACCTAAGTATGACATATTGAACTTTTCATAAAAATGAAAACGGTATTTGATTTACAGTCATAAAAGTATCTCCAAGAGGTAATAAAATAATCCCAAGGGTTTTTTATATTTGAAAGAAATTAATAAAAAAATCCAAGACAAGTGTTATTGTAATTTGATAATATTAGTAATATTATTTTTACCCTTAATTTCATTATTTACACTTAAATATGGTAATATCAATTATCAATGTTACTCTTAAAATTTTCAAAAATAAGAGGGAAATCATTATTAAATATGATCAATTATATTTTAAATATTAAAGATAATTTTCCATATTAAAAAAATAACTAGTTAAGATGAATTTAATATTAGTCACATTAATGGGGTGAGAAAAGTATTATTAATTGAAAACATTCAAAATATTGAAATGATATTTTATCGAAATTCATCGTGAAATCGAATATGATATATTAAATAGTATTAATTGATATAAAAATTGTCTAATTGTGCATTAAAAAGATTAATAAAAACTATTTAATTCAACAAATTATTTAGATTATTTTATTACAATAAATATCCATTATTTTTCACTATTAATCATAACAATATAATTATCATAAAAATACGATAAATTAATCCAATGAAAATTTTTATATTCATATTTCATAGAAGATGATTTTTATTAAAATATAATTAATAAAAGTCATAAAAAATAGATATAAAAAATATTTCCATCAAATCATGGTAATGTTTTTTATAATAATATAGTTTTTATTAATTTGTGAAACTGGTTATATTTTTATATCATGATTATAAATTACATTGTATAATTTTAAACATTTTATTTAAATATATAATATATATAGTTAACTAAAATAATTCAAGAAGTTTGAATATTTTATTTTATAAGTATAAAACACACAAGTGCACACTTAAATCATTTTTCATAAAAACATTTACTTATATTTTATAGAGGGGTTTATTATAATTTATAAGTTATTTATACCAAAGTAATTAATTATATATACATGTGTAAATCATATTATTATAAATATGTTAATCAGGTTCATACCTTCCAGTGTAAAAGCATTATTATATTGGTAACATATAAATAAAGAAATTTGCATGATTCATTATGATTGATATGGCCTATCATACACACTATCGAACACAGGGATTCCTTTAAAAAAATACGGTTATTACATTCTCCCCTTTTAAAAATTTCAACACTTAAATTTTAACTGATTCTTGGTAAACTATGTTATACTATTCAAATTTACAATTTTTAAATCCACCATCAGAAAAAGGATAAAAAAAAATTCAACATTAAATTAATGAATTTGATGAAAAAAGGATGTCTGAAATAATATATAAAAAGGTTCTTATTTTGGAAAACATATAATTGTAAGAGAATACTAGGTATCATGTTATCATGTAGAGTGATGAAAAACATGGTCATTATAAATTTATCCATCACAAAACCATAAATCTGTGATTGTTTAAGAGGTCATTAAATACATTATAAAATAAGAAAACCTATATCCTTTTCGTTTAATAACTATTTCTATTGATATTAGGAATTATATTACTATAAGGACAAATAACATAAAAAATATACTTTCTCAACAACCATTATTTTATCCTTTAATCAATTTCCTTGATAAAATCAACTTTTTCTCCAAAAAAATTGTTTTTAAGAATACATTTTCACATTAGAAGTAAAATAATCAACTACTAGAGGAGAAAATTATCCAAATATTAATAACTTTATATTTATAATATCAATAAAATTTAAGAGAAACAGAAAAGGTTAGTATAATATAATATAAATCTTTTAAAAAATCATTATATGATGAGAAAAATACATTAATATCCAATATTTACTATAACACCAAATGTTTCACATATATAATTTGATAAATAACAACACATAAATACCAAAAATGAATATATACATAGATTTAAACCCAAAATAATGTAGGATTTAATCATATAGTATCCCAATATAAATTTTAATGATTATATTCAAATAACATCAATTTCCCATTGAGTCTTATAACTAATAGAAATGGAACCAATATCCATCAAGATATTACATAAACCTCTATAAATAACCTGAATATCCCTAAATAAATAATAGAAAAATATATTCTTCCAAAATAAGATATAACCCATATTCCTCATATAAAATCTCATTGTATTCATTATACCTCAATCATAATGTTTTAAAATATAAAACACATCTCTATAAATAATATTATTCACATAATAAATAAATAATATTACAATCAAAAGGATGTATGTTTTAAAAAATTTATAATCCAAAAATCAACATATTATTCCACTATCAAATCATTTAACTAAAAATAATATATCATACAAACATGTCACTCTCATAAACTCGAGGTTGTAAATGTACCTTTGTCACCATTCAGTTGTGAGGTCAATTCCAGAGGCATTATTGAACATGATGGGTTGTCACTAGAAATTTGGGTAGTCATTTTCCTATCTTTATTATAAATTTTTGGACCTCCTAAAAAATAATATCAATATGATGAGACCTCTACGGTTATCCCAAAACTGTATTTTTTTATCCCAAAAAGTAATAACACATAATTAACTCAAAAATAAATGTCTCCAAAAACAACATTAATCACCATTAAATTTCACAACATAAATCCTAAAAAAGTTTTATAAAATATAGGTATTGTGATCAAACATATTGTTATGGACACATGATGATATCCCTAAATTTTTAAAAAACCAAATATCTAATTTTTTTAAACCTTCCGATGATACCAATTGTTAACTAATAATATTAAACATCACATATTATTTAATTTTTACTAGAACAAAAATTTGAGTATATTTTCTATTTTAAGATTTATAGCAGCTGGAAGAACTCTTATAATATTAAACAATACATTAAATGTAGACACATATAATCACTATCCATTACACAATAATAAATAAATCATTTAAAAAATGATTTATATTTTTGAAAAATAATTACATCTATCACATTGATCACATCATTATCCATAATATTCCATATACCATATGAAACACAATTTAAAACATTTAATGAGAAAAAAATCTCAGTAAGAGGCATATTAAAGTAAATTGTTTCTCTAGTGAATATAAGAAAAACCCATTCCAATAATTTTCATAGAAACTCATTAGAAATAATAGATAACTAAAATATTTTCCAAGGGAATAAATTTAAAAATAATAATGAAATTCATATATATAAATGAAATAACAATATAGTCGACTTCTATTTTTTGAGTACCAAATGAATTAGTCATAATGGGGAACACTTATCATATTTTGAGCTATGTTAGAGATCAAAATATAATATAATGATCAATAACAAGGATCAACACTTCATATCATGAGATATCATTTGATCATGTCATACTAGTAAATTTATAAAAAAACATATATTTTAAAAAACCAATGAAATGTATTATAAACCGAACAGAAAATCACATTAAGAAATCAGAATACAATTTTTTTTCTAAATTTTTTTTAAATATAAAATCCACACACATTAAAATGATTCCAATTTCTATTAAATGAAATGAAAAATCATTTAATGAAAAAATTAATGTATTCATTCATTGTTAACATGGGAAAATCTTCTCATACAATATGAGTCAAAAAATTCCTATTGACTATACTGAAAGTAGTTGAAAAATTAGCACTAAAATTGGGGTTGTAAATCAATGTCCATTACATGAAAATATAAAAAGACACTATTTTAAAAAATATATAGAAATTATTTAAATTAGTTTTCAAAAAAATCATGAAATATTAATACAATCCTAACAAAAATTTAATAGCATTTAAATTAATGATAATGATTTAAAAAATAAATCATAAAACATTTCAAATAATTTTTATTGAGGTAATAATTCTCTTACAGATAACAAATTATTTTGGTGAGAATAATACAAATGAATTGATTAGTTTTATATATTATAAAAAATATATAACAAGTATAAATATAAACAATTATATTTAATATTAATTTCCCATATAAACATATCATGAAATAATTATGAAGTAGATATTTATCTTATGGAATTGAAATTGGGTTAAGAACTCCCTTACTATACTATATTATATTGAATAGTATTCCAAGTGAATGTTTGAAATTTTATAAAAAATTTAATATCATGAGAACAAATAAATTCATGATATAACATTTCAATGGAAATTTATATGCAAATGGAAAATAATATAGGTTTATAACATAAAAATAATCATTTACTTAAGAAGAATGAAACTACATCCCTAACTATAGGGTCAAATAATCATGTACCATATTTATCATAATGAATAATAAAAGAAATAATTATTTAATTTACTGATATATTTTTTAAATATTATGATTTTTTAAACAACTTATTATGATTTTATATTAATTAATTAAATGTTTAATGTGATGTCTGTCATTTTTATTGAATTTGGTACTAAATTGTATAATGATATTGGTAGGATATCTATAGTCAATGTGGTCATTATTAAATCATATTCATAATAATTTTTTTATTATCATTTTAATGAATAAAATATAATTTTAAATGAAACAATTATGTATGGTTACGAAAAATGAACAATTCTTATTTTTAATAAAATTAAAAATAACATGAATATCATATATTAAATTGAATTCACTAATAATTTCTATATTATAAATAAAGTTATGGAAAATGACTTAAAACAGTTCATGAGAAGGTATTATATCGCACACATATATGAATAATTCTTATCTAATTTGATAGTAGTGGTGATGAATATGAGTCATTAATCAAACATAATAATATCTAAAAATATTTATTATATTAAATTTATTATATTTTATTACTTTTGAGGAATTTAAGGCAATGAATAATCATATAAAACATAAAAAATTGATTAAAATGATACCTATTCCTTGACCAATCTCCTTTAATTAACACATTAACACCACAATGGTGATTATTATGAAACAAATAAGATATAATTAATTTGGGGAATGATTCTAGGAATGGATTTGAAAGATATTTTCTGAACCAAAGATTTTTCACAAGAACTGAAATCATAGGTTTTACCACAATCGAGAAAAATTCCATAAAATGAATACCAATAAGATATAATATGTCACATGTATAATGTTCTTTGAAACAAGTCTAATCCTTAATTAAATTCCTCTATATGAAACATAAATCTTATGAAATTGAATAGGAAATAAATTATGTGATAAATATATAACATCAAATTATTTATTTATTGGGGAAGAATATTTTCTAATAAAAAACATAGATTATTATTTGTATAATATACACCAAAAAAATTATACGTAGTTCAATAGAAATATGAAGACATATTCTATAATGTTATTTACAAGAAACACTATGAAATAATTAACTATACTATACTAAAAATTATAATTATTTATTATGAATGTTTCTACAAGATTTTGGAAAGGTTGTAATTAATTGGTATAAATATGTATTATTTTCTTTCAATTGAATTTAAAACGTTCATTGGTTATCAATTTGAAAATTTATTTTACATTAAAATAAGTAATTTTTTCTATAAAACTATTTTTATTTGACTAATGTGATTTTATAATAAAATAATTAATCACTACTATTTATTATTATAATGAAATTTATTTATTACATATTAGATCATACATTTTAATAATCATATAATTATTTTTACAATGAATGGTTCAATAATGTTTAATGTTTTTTTCATATAAATTGATCATTGTGAAAGAATATTTCACTACATTTTCCATGATTATATTAAAATGTATTTCTACCATATCGTGAAATTTAACCATGAGTAATGGGTTTCATATTTGGAATCATAATTACAAAATTTATTATATAGGTCAACATTATTTGTTTTCATTATGAATAATAACTGTGATAAATATTTTTCACATTATTATGTGTAAATGAAATAATTTCTTATAAAAATAAAATGATAAGGAATAGAAATATATATATATATATACTAATTTTTTTTTAATTGCAATTGATTATTTAGACACTCCACGTGCAATATTATCTTTTATGTTTATATGAGGTCCTTTTAATTTTATGATGACTATAATATTATTTAATGACAATAATATATGAACTATGAAACTTACTTTGTTTTGGTAACCCTAATATTTTTTCATATGGATAAATTGAGATTATGTTTTATTTAAAATGGAAATATTAATGATTATATAATTAAGTTTTGACATATGTTTATTTTAAATTTAATGTCAATGAAAAAACATTTAATTCTTATAAGACATCAAAATAATGATTGTCTACACGGTTTAAAAATATATTTAATGAATATAAAATTAAATTATGTAATATTTTATTATAGAGTCACAATGTTCGATGAATTATTCAGACAAATATATTTTTAATTAATGTGTTAATTTTTTATTGGATTTATATTAGCTTCATGATAATTCTTTAAACCATAATTATATGAATATTCAGTAAATTGACTTTAATGGATGTCTATATTAAATAATAATTTAATAAATTAATTAAAATTTTATAAAATATTATCCTTTTCTACAGTAATGCGATATGGTTGAATACATTTTTCATTATCTAATTCTTCTTGAATTTTCCTTTTGTAGTTTATTTTTTGACCATTAATTTGTAAAAAAATTAATAAAATGGTAATAATTAAAATGGATAATGTAGGGTAAAAACTATGATATAAGTGTTAAATCACCCATTAAACATATCTAAATAATAATGTATGATTTTATTTGTAATTTTTATAATTATATATTATAAAAATATCAATAATTGGCCACAAGAATATTAAAATTAATTTATTATAATTTAATACTTTTTGTAATATCAAGGGTTCCCTTTCTTGCTCACATATAAAGACACCATCTAATTTATCTTCCCCACAAATATTTATATTTTCAGATTTTCAAAAATAACAATAAAAATATTTAAAATCCATAGTTATATTATATTTGTTTTTTATTCATAAAATTGTATACCAATGGTCTACAAGAAGAGACCAAAATGATAGTTTCGTTTGGAATATAATAAAATCAAAGTAGGTCATTCAATAAAAGTTTTTGTTATATTTCATCAAGACATATGATTTCAATTAAAACATGATTATTTGAGAATCATTAAAAAAATTAAGTATTATTATTATGCGGGAATAAATATTTTTCACCATATGTTCTATTAATAGGAAAATTAACATATCACTCATGCATATGTATATAATACCATATACACACATAACTGTGATTCATTTTACACCACTACATCAGATAGATTGTTTTAATTATGTATATATTAAACAAATATTATAAAAATTATTCAAAAATATTATATAATGGTTACTAGTTATATACCTTGCATTCATTCTAAAATTCTTGAAGTGGAAACGACAGAAATACATAGGTACAAACTACTGTATTAGAAAAATGATGTAATTTATTTTTCATCACTACATTACATGAATGGTAAAAATATATATTTATAATATATATATGTGATATTTATATAATTTTGGAAATTATGTATATTATGTAACCATGATGATGGGGTAAGGACCATAACTGTTAATTAGTATAATTGAATAGAATATAAAATAACACATGAAATTATGATTATAATGAATGATTAAAAATGAATCAGTGGTGAGATTTTATAAAAAAACTTTTCTGATATTATATATAATATCATGATTTTCTTGTATATTGTTAATTTAAATTAATTTATTATATAGGAAGAGAAAATTTATTATCATGAAAGTCCAGTAATATGTAAGGGTTTTATATCTCATTGATGTTTTTTTCTGACATGTTTATTGTAATCTGACTCTTTATGATTTTTAGGAGTATCTAATTACACTTTGATATAATATATCATGAATAAATTTATATTCTCAAAATACAATTTTTTTCTAAATTTTATGTTTTTAATTAGGGTTATGATTAAAATATTCTTCATGAATAAAGTGTATTTACAATTAAATATCATTTAATCATTATTATATATGTTTAATTTACAAATTCTAAAATTAAGAGATATTTCTATAATAAAATAGATTTAATTTATTATAATTTTGTTATTCTCTTTATATATTGTCTTCATACAATTTTCATTATTAAATATACAACAACATCCATAATAATTATTTTCTGGAAGTAAAAACTCATTTCTCTCTTCCTCTAGTAATTTTTTTCATCCATGTACACAAATTCATTAAAATGATTCCATGAATATTTTGTATTGAAGATAAAAAATTTAATTCAAATATTACAAATTAATGGTTTTCTATAAATAAGATTAGAATGAATATTCATGTATTTTATTGAATGTGGGAAATTTTACCAATATATTAATAAAAGTTATTTTATTTTTCAATTACCACTCGAGTGGAATTTTCCTTCATGATTTCCAATGAATTATATGTTAATTCCTTTAAATTTACCAATCTATATTTTAAAAAGTATAATTTTCAACTATTATATTGAAAAATTTTATCTTTTTAATTTTTTTTTTAAAAATCAATTGTCTATTTCCCATAATAAATGATCAATCAACTTTTAGAAGAATTTTTCACCAATGATAACACAAAATGATATGACATATGATTTAGTAGGGATATGATTTTCTGATTCAATACTAATTATTTATGAATAATTTTTATGGTTATGATGAGGAAATATTCATAAAACTCTTTTTTAATAGGTTATGTTTTGATTAATTATAAATTCTCTCAAGATCTAGTGGTATTATATTTGTGGATTATTATTTCATGATGGGTGTTCCAATTATATCACCAAAATGTACATTGTGATGTGTGATCCCTTATAAGCTCAAAAAATTCATGTGAGGTAATATGAAGACCAAAATATACTTCATGGGCGGTTATCATAACCCCAAAAGAGTGTACACAAGATGATATCCATAGTCCAATTTTTTTTATCAAATATTAGGTAATTTACATTTGATGTAGTTACGTGGGTGGATAGTCCAACACTAACATGTGAATAATTTCATTCTGGGTGGTGGAGATTTGTTATTTAAATGATTATGAAACGAATATCTTTAAATTTCTATATTTTTAAATGATATTATGAAAATTTTATTCACCAGAATATTATATTATTCGATTCTAATATGAATCCTTCCAAGAAACATTCAATAAAATAAGACATGGATCAATATTATGACCAATAAATTGTGGGGGGTGGTTTTTTTAGGAAATTATAATGATTCTCTACCATTAAGCACATGTATTTGTTAATTGTTCACTGATACTTCACTTTTATTCCTTAATAAAGAACCTACAATCACAACTCATTAGTTTTAAATTTCTATAAGAATTCCATTATATATTTATTGATTTTTGTTTTAACGGTGTTTCTTGAAGTAAAGAATAAAGTTAAAGTTATTTTATATCTTCTATTTACATGTTTTCTATATATACATGTAAATAAATTGAAAAAATAATTATGGTTTTTTGTGGATCATATTTTTAAATAACAAATATATAGTATGTCACATTTATTTATGAAGTGATTCAGTCATTATATTAAAGAGGTATATTTTGTAACAATGATTTAGAATTGAATTCAGATATTTGAAACAATAAAATGGATGCATTTTTTTGCATGTAATAGTGAAATGATGTTGGATGAGAGAAGTGTGATTATAAAAGAAAGAGGAAATGTTAGGAGAGTTATAATAAGTAGAATCTGGAAAGATAGTATCAACCCATTGACATGTTTGTGGGGTGAGAAGTAAATGATTCAACAACATGTGACAATAGCTTTCCGATGAAGTTAAATGGTTACATATTCAATTTAATATATTTAATGATTAATTTTTCCATACATATTATCTACATTATTTTTAATAAATTGAATAATCTCACTTTTTATCATTATTCTCCTATATTAATATCTTCAATTGTGTGTTAATGGTTGCTCTATTTTACAATTTTATTTTTGTCTTTGAAAATATTTTTCCATACATACTTTATCTTTCCCTTTGCTCTCATTTTTTTCGCCAATTTTTTTGATTACTGAAGAAAATATTTTAGTTGGCCAGATATTATTAGTATATTACTCATCCATGGAATAGTGTGACCCATATTATCATGTTTGAAAATAATATTACATTATTTTTTAAGTTTCCTTGAGTCTCTAAATTTGATAAATGATTTTCATTGGAATGAGATTTATTCAATGATAAGAACACAAATACCCATTAAAATTTATCATCTACATGAATAGGGGATGTCCAAATTTTGGATCATATTCTAGTCATAGTTTATTTAATGTAGTTCATCAATGTTTGTAAACTTTTGTAGGGTTTTCCATAAATTTAAATAAATCATTATTCTTCAAGACTATAATGATAAGAGATTTGGAACAAAAAATGATCGTATCATGATGTGTTTTATTTTCATGGGTTTGATCATTTTTCAAATTCAATGATCTCACACAATGATATTTTGGGAATATATACCGTTATTAATTAATTTTTTTATTTTTTTAATAATTATATTTTTTAATTAATAAATTATTATTTGATTATAATTATAATTTTTTTTAGTTTCTATTCAGGGCCTCATGTATTTTAGAATATGGAAGGATGGATTTTGTATAGCCTTGTTGAGATAATATAGGGTACATTAAAAGAATATTGGGCTTTTTTGAGGTAGTATGTCAAAATCCAATCCATTTTTTTAAAAAAAATGTTACTTTTATACATTTTCTATTCTGGGACCCCGCACATTAGGTTGTGAAACTTGTATGTTTTCTGAGTAGATCAACATCAATTAATCCTTGTGATCTAATTTCACAAATAGATGAGTGAACCAATGAATACTCAAGTTCCATCAAGTAAAATGTGCAATAGATAGATAAGTATGTAAATATAATCATGTTCCATGTCATATAAGAACCCAATGATTGTGTGAATTAAATAGGTTGAAATAAATACTGTTCCACCACCCATATGATATGTTATAGAGTGACCATTATTTAGAGAGGGATGTGATATGGAATTCATGGGAAAACTGATTGGTATTAATGTTAACATTGAGGATCCATGTTAACATGAATGAAGAAAAGGAAACTATTTGACATCTATTGGGATTTGATGACATTGGAGGTTTGAAATCGTGTATACCGAAAGGCAGTTTAGTTTTTTGGGTTAATATATGATTCTTATGAATGTAAAATAATTTATGTCCATATCAAGAATATGTAATCCGATAGAGGGTAAAAATGTCTCAATGAGACCCTGAGTTCACTTGTAAGTTCCCCCGAGACTTATAATATTAGTGAGTGGGTGTATATTATAATATGTAGAGAAATAAGTTGGTGGGTACGTTGAGATTACATAGGTAATGTGATCTAAATTTATTAATAATATAGGATATTGAGTTAGTAATTCCATGTATCCATACATAGTGATTAATTTTTCATTCAGTTCATTTTGATGTAGCTATATTAACATTTCTATTTTTCCTAGGAAAAAGGCAATGTGTAAGGCCCAGATTCGTAACATTAAAAAATATATTTTTTTAACTAGAATTCACATTTGACGATCCATTACGTTTTTAGTTTTTATTTTTTAAACCTACTCGTATAGAGTAAACACAGACATTACATGTGAATAGTTAAAATAAGTATAAATATTATTCCACAATGTAAAACTCTTTAAAATAAAAAATGAATCATCATTATGAAAAATAATAACAATCATCCCCTATATCTCATTCATATCCATACTCTTACTTAAACCCTCTGAAAAATATTTTAAAACATGGAATGCGAAGAAAAATATATCTATGGGACATAAATAAATCATGTCACTAGTCCAATTAAAATAAAGAATCCAATTATTTTTTAATTAAGAACTCATTATAAAGAATATGATAGACATATAGGTTCCTTGGGACATAATTTCCATATAATAATAACATTATCACTTAAAAATGGTACAAATATATGAGAATATTCAATCTAAAAACTACCTAATGCATTGGTGATATATAATGGGGATCATCAGTCATATTTTGAGCTATAATAGATATCAATAACTCATACATTGATCTATAGTTGGGATAATCCATAAAATCCTAAACTATAATAGGATAAAAATATAATAAAAAAATTACAGGGAACATAACATGAAAAAATTCATGAAATAATTTTTAAACCCATGAGGTATACACTTTTAGATATAAAAAATACATTTTTAATAAAAAAATAACCGTTAAAATATAAAAACATCTCACATAAAAATGTTAATATTTTCATTAATAAAATTATAAAAAAAATAATGAAAAAACTATTTTAAATAATTTTTATTAAATTATGAGAATCCACTCATTCCATATAAGATTAAAGACCTTCCATTTTTTAATTTTGTATAATGAGTTAGAAAATGACATTAAAAGTGGTTTTTAAATGAAATTACAATATATAAATAATTATAAATTTCCATTTTACAATCAATTTTTAGGAATTAAAAAATTACATTATAAAATATTAATTTACATTTTTCCAATTTCATAAAAATAATTTTATAAAAATGGACATGAAATATAAATATTTATAAAATTATTATTCAAAATAATTAAAATATGATTTATTTTGTTAAAATGTCTCTTACAAACATCAAATAATTTAAGTGATAATTAATATAATTAATTGACTATTTATTGCAACTATAAATACATATAAATAAAGTGGAAATAAAACAAAAGACATATCAGTTTCATTTCACACATATTCTTATAATTATATAATCACATTGTAGAACATTAACCCAAATAAGGGAAATATGGTTAATAATTTTCTAAATAATTTTTAATCAGTCTAATTATATTTTAGAAGAATGTGTAAAATTTATAAAAATTAATATATCATGAGAATAAATTTATCTTTTATATAAAATTTTTATGTAATGTTATGTACAACTCAAAAAATAATATAAGTGCATAATATCGATATATTATTCAATGAAATAAAATTTAGATGAATTCCATTACATTGAGTTCGATGCATCAAGCACCATCTCTATCATCATTATTAATAAAACTATTTTTATTTTTTACTTGATTTATTAAATTATTAAATTTTAGTAAACCATATCAATAACTTATTATATTTTTATAACAGCTATTTATTAATTTAATATTACTTTTTAATTTTTTTGCGATATTCATTCATGAGTCCAACAATGTATTTTGTAAGAGCTATATAATTATAATGATAATTAGTATATCAATTTCAGAATTATTTTTATTCAAATATTATAATTTTTATAAATTAATTTTAATTTTTAATCAAACAAGTGTGTATAGTTAGGAAAAATTTAATGTGTTATATTCGTGGATACGATAGGTCATACATACTCGTGGACTATGTTTTTAATCATCAATGATAATTAAAAACTAAAGTATTATTTAAAATTTAAATTATGATAAAAATTTAATTATTATCATATTAATAATGTAATTATACTTATATATATAACCCATGTGATGCGGTGATGAAAAAAATGAATCACATTGCTTTGTGGAGGTGATAGTTGACATGCACACATGAACTCCATTATCGCATTTATGTCCATAGATTGATAATAACATAATTTATATATTAGATATTAATAATAATAAATATTTCATTTATATAAGATAAAAAAATAAAACAATCATTATACCACATATTGGGAGATAATAATGGAAAACAAATTACTCCAGTTCATGAGGTTCCAGTCCAATAAACATAAGGACAATAAATAATTATTGTATTTGATTGATGTGGAGATGGATATGTATAGTGAAATAAAACTAATAAAATCACATATTGTTTAGGATATTGGATTTATTATTTTTTAATTTATGAAGAATATTTTAAGGATGAAAAATAAGAAAGGAAATATAAACAATTGATTAAAAATGTTACCTCATTGTTGAACAATCTTCTTTGATTAAACCCGTAACAATAATAAGGATACTTTTAAACATAAATTAAGTCCCATATACTATAAGGAGGGATTATATGAAGGTAATTTGGTAGATACTATCAGAACAAGATATGTTTTAAAGCATGAATATCATAGAATAAGAGGATTCCTTTTATAATATAGGGGAGGGGAACTCTTGGATGTCATATACATATGAAATTAGTTTCAATTTATTTTCTATTTAAAATGAATATAATGTTATTAACTTACAATATAAAATTATATGAGTTTAATATAAAGTTTTTAAATACATATTATAAATTTTTTGACTATTTATTAATCCAAATAATATTTTTAACATTTCTTTAACCTCTTTATTTTTTATAGTTATAACATGTGTTTTTACTCAATAATGGTTAATAAATGTACTATATAATGGAAAATTCCATAAATGAAGAATTGATAAAATTTAATACCTTATCTAAATAATTTTTTAAATGTTCTATTTAAGAAAAAATTATATCGTTTAATAAATTAATATTTCTTCTAAATTATCATTATTGTCAATTTTGATACCTTTCATTTAAAAACATTTTAAAAATATCACAAGATCATGATAAATTTAAACAAATTATTCTAAAACATTAATAACTAGTCAAAATAATAAATAAAACTCTTCAATTTAATTAATTATTTAAAATTATATATTTTTTACTAATTTTTCAATTTATTATTTATTTTAAATAATTATTTAATTAGTGAATAATTATTATGTGAGATTTTTTTTTAATTATTTTATCTCAAGAAAATTATATATAAATTAAAATTAAGTAGACTTGTTTTTATCAATAAAATCTCTATTTATAATTAATTTCTTCAAAATATGGAAAATACATGTGATGTGAGAAAGTACCTTAATCACTATATACAATATCATATTTAGGCTAACATGCATGGGGTTTTCATGAAAGGAACATGTGACCATGGTATTCCTAGTCTATATATATGTGGCTTCCCCTTTGAATATTCATAATATTTCTAATGACAAAACATTATCTATTTCGCACGAATGGCTTTCACATGGATGAAGTATGTGAAATTAATCTAGATCAAAAAATGTAACTTTTTAATATATAGAAATAGTTAATCATGTGGTGTGGTTATGTGAACGATAAATGTTTTTATGAATTCCCATTAAATGAAAACCCTAAAACAAGCATGGGAGAATAGGTGTTGTGTGCAAGAGATGTGTTGAGCTTCATTCAGTTTCTGAATATCCATTTTGTTGGATATGTGCTTTCATGTTCCTTAATTCATGATTATGGTGAAAGAATATTCCCATGCAATTCATAGAAAATACAACAATTCCAATCTATTAGAAAAACCTTCATGTTGATAAATTGATTAACGATTATCCCAGAACAGTGAACTTGGTGTTCTATCCCTAAAATCATTTATATAAACTGTGTCTACCATAGAGTGACTATGAGTAAATTTATTTTTTAAAAATTTAATTATTAGTAGATTTCTTTATGATCAACCCACTGTTATCATATTCTCTTTATTCTGGACCAAAGTGTTGAACCATGTAAAATTGTTGTGTTATCTCTTTTCTTTTAATTATTTTTGTTCTGAGCATTTCCCTCAAATAGGTTTTACTAGTTCCTTCTTACATGGGAACATGATTTACCACTATATGAATAAAAATTTTACACCCTCATTCAACCTCCCATTGCAATGTGTTTTAGGATCCATATATATTGATCTCTAATTAGGGGTTATAGTTTACCAAGGTTACAACCCTAAATACCCACTACATGTAGAAAACAACTTTTATACTAGAATTCTCACTTGATGTCCCATAATTTATCTATTTGGGAAATCGATCAAGTAGAATATATGTTGGAGATTTTTTCAACTAAGGAAAAAATTTAAACACCATCTGAAATAAAAATAATCATTTGTGTAACTTATAAAATAAAAAAAATCAGTTTTTACTATATTTTTCTACTTATTTTTTTGATTATTTTTTAAATAACATATAATCACACATATAAAATTCCCAAATTATATTTTCAAAAATGGAATCCATTTTAATAAATTAATTTATCAATATAATGATCTTAAATTTTAATATAATATCTACATTGGTTGAAAAATTCATATTTTTAATTACCAACTAAATTTAATGCCTATGAAATTGTTCATGTAAATTCAAAAAAAATATATTATCATTATTATTAAAGGATCCATTATTTTCATAAGAAATAATAATAAAATAAATTCTATTTCTTATTTTTAATGATATTTTAATTTATACCATAATAAAAAGCAAATTTGATTTAGAATAGTTTATTTATTGTTTCTTTGTGTAAAACATTGAATTCATTATATTAAAAAAACATTATTTTACTGATTATATATGATTATTATAATATTTTTATTTTAAAAGGTATGAAAATAAAATTTTACCATACCATTGAAGGTGTACCTATTATAAGGTTAATGTTACAATTCATAAATGAAATATCTTTATTCATAGACATCATATCACTAATAAAATTGGAAAATAAATAGTCCAATAGTCTTATTGGTTTTTTACTTCCTATAAATACCTCCAATATGAAAGAATTATACATTAGTCAAATAATGCTTTTTATAGAATCACTATTTGTAGAGACATCTATTGAATTTTTAATGATTGGTTTCCTTATATAATAATTTTTAGAAAGTTGTATAATTCCAGAATACCATGATGACCCAAATTTACATATTATTATTTTTATATTATACATTGATTATAGTCCAATTGTAACACAATCAATAAATATGGTGGGTATATTATATTAATTATATATTCAAATTAATATAATATATATTTTTAATTTTTATAATAAGGTTCACTCATTAGAAAATGGTACACATATATATTTTTAGAATTGAAATTTTTTTCATAAATATATGGTATGTAGCATTCTTTCCCCAATTATAAAATTCACCATTGAAATTTTATTCAAGATAATAATGTGAAATTAGTTCAAGTTACATCATTTTCAATTATTCATCATGTTTCCATTATCTATTCTAATACATATAGTATTGAGATTAAAATTTTCCCTGGTGAAAATCCATATTTTTGAAAAAAAAAATCATGATATAATAGCATACTTAACTACTATTTATATGAGGAATAAATATCCATGTTTTATTCATATTTAGTTTTATATTTATATTGATATTTTTTAAATAATATTCATTATATGTTATGAAAAACAACAATTTTATTTTCTTATTAGAAAAAATATTTTAAAAATAAATTTTGTATTTTTTAAATATTTAGGTAATTTTGAATGTAATTTATTTTTACTAAAAAATATAGTGAAATATGGTGCCCTATTTCAGTATGTAAATTTATATAAAATGTTATGAATACTTGAATAGAATCTCAAGTATGGTTCAACAAAAAGATGAATATTAATTGGACTGTATGAAAGCATGATATATAATTAAACTATGCATGTGTAAACCAATGAAGGTTGTCCCTTCTCTAGAAAAACTGTGAGAATAATGTCATGTCTTTATGAAAATGGATCATCCAAAAAAATATAAAACCCTTGTGGGATAATGTATGCATGGTATACTACTCAACATATCCCTAATGACATAATTTTTATTTTTTTACAACTTTGTATTTTTTTCACCTAACTCTATCCATTCCTTTCTGACCACACCTCTTAAACTCTAGTACCACAAGAAATAAAGAATTTTCATGATCTCGATTTCACTTGAAAATTTATGGAAATTTCCATGGATGATAATAGTGAAGGTAATATCTTCATATATTTATTTATATTAATATAGAATTTTTTTTATTATAAAGACAATGAATAATGAGATCACTGGGTTATGGGAGGGTAAGGGTCCTTTTTTAGCAACCATGTAATGATCAAATGATTATTACAAGAAAAACATAACGGTTGTGTGGATGATATATTCTAGAGAAAATATTAAATTATAATTGATATATAAGGGAATAATATAGCTTCCAAAAGGTCAATCTAATACTGGTTAAAAGTAATGGAATGTAATTTATGTAAGGGATATAGAATCATTTATACGATTTTTATTGTCTACATAACGGTAAAAACCCATATAAAATTCATGAAATATTATGTTAATTTATAATTAAAATGTTGAGGAAATTTTTATATGGAATATAGTGGAGTATGAAAAATGTTTTTGGAGGGTTAAGTGTCCAGGGATGCCCTATATGAGGGAATGTAGTGTCTCATCAAATGAGTTTATATGAAAGAACCGGAACCCTTAAATATGGTGTTTGTAGATGAGGGATGAAAATGAATATAGTTCACAAATAATTCATGAAAACATGATATAAATTGAATTATTTAGTTCAAATAATTTTATCCACATAATAATATATAAACGATAAATATTTCAGTTTGAGGAAAGGATCCATAACAGAATTATTAGAATATCCACCAAGTGGTAAAATTCAAATTTGTTAACTATATGAATATAATGATATTGATATTTAAGAAATATGACTAGAATATAGAGACATATTATATAATGATGGAGTTATCATGATAAAATATTACATACAAATCGATTCATCCAACAATGAATAAATGGGATTAGAGAAGGATAGGTCATACAAAGGTTTTTCCTACTGTATTAATTGGACCTGATGATGTATCATATTTTTATTAGGTTACATATTTATTTTCAATTGAATAAAAACGTGAAATATATATTTATAGTAATATTTTTTGGATAAATATAATAATGATTAATTTTTTTATATATCATTATATTATCTCATAATATTTTTATTTGGGTTTTCATTTTGAATTCATATTTCAATCTATATATGTCTCTCTCTTTTCACTACACATTAATGTTTTATATAGAATGATGTAGAAACATCTAAATTAATTAAATATTATATGGGTCCTCACCATTACCATCAGGTTGTCTATACATTAGGAATACATATTGGTTTAAATTATCCTTTTCACAATATACAATGTACCCGACCATTCAAAATGCAGAATATATAAGAGTGAGGGTTTATAATGGTACCAAGGTTGCTTAATATATTCTCTTTTGAAAACATAATATTTAATTATTCTTTATTTCTTTCTAAAAAATTCAATAATATTTTTTTTACATTTCATATACTTTTATTCGATTCTTGTCCCCTTTCATAGTTCAGATTTAAATGAGAATTATTTTATCACATTTAATTATTTCTTAGTTTAGGAAATAGGTATTGAGGTATAGTTTTATGAATAGTCCATTAGGAATTAACATAGACATGAAATGTCCAATACTAAGTAATTATATATTTAGTGAGTTTTTTTTGTGATATTTATAAATTTTAAATAGGTTTGGATATAGTGAGTAATTATTCCCTATAGTTGAATAATAATTTAAGTATATATGACAAAGATTTCCTGAAGAATAATAATATTAGAAATTAACTAAATTTATTTTCTTATCTACCTTTCTATGTTTCATATTTTTTATTAGTTTTGTAGAGTTTTAATTCATTTTATATTCTATGGTAATTTTTCGTTATGTTGAAAATAGACATTAAAATATAAGAAACAAGACCTGTTTACTACCAAAATCATTTCTATATGACAAGAAATTTATGATCATAATGATAAATGTCTATGTGTTTTTGTAAAATGGATACCAGTACCATACATGAGTTATAATAAAGAATGGCTTCATGAGTTATTATTTTTATCCCCAGAAATGTTCAAAAACATGGATATAGTGGTGGAGGCAATTGAAGATTCCAATGTGCTGTTCTAGGATGAAAAAAATTCCATGATTAAACATGAGTATAAATATAAGGATAATGATGAATATTATCACCCCCAAGAATAATAATTTACAATTATTTTCTAATAGAGAACATTATATGAGAATAAACCTCAAAAATATAAATTTTTTATATTCCTATAAAAGCAATAAAATAATTAAAAAATATTCTTGAGGTCATCATATTAGTTTGTTTCTAAAAAATTTGTTGAATCTATCGAATAATTACAAGAATAAAAAACCTCATATGTTTTAAAAATGAATAATAAGTGGGGATAATAGTGGTAGAATAAATGATGGAGAATTGTTTTGATTTGGAATGATATAAAAATGAATATCATTTAGATAATTATATAGAATTGTATTTTTGGACAATGAAGTAGATTTAAGAAATTGAATACGATATTATTGGTCAATTAGAATTATATAAATTTGTTTATAAATTATATGGAATTCTTCTTTAAATAGTGGATTTACTTTGTGTTTGGTCAAACTCTACTATATAATGGTTCATGATATTTTTAAT
The DNA here is from genome assembly GCA_963277665.1 of Viscum album. Lineage (NCBI taxonomy): Eukaryota > Viridiplantae > Streptophyta > Magnoliopsida > Santalales > Viscaceae > Viscum > Viscum album. The sequence goes on from OY728157.1 coordinate 1,006,177,560, forward strand.
GACAATTAAGAACATATCCACCCCAAAATAACATAATAGTCAATATTAGGTAAATATAATTTTGGTATCTATTTAATATACCCATATCTCACGATCAAACGAGATAATTTAATTTATAATGACCTTATAGAAAACATTATAGGATGAAACTCAACATTTTTAAAATATTTAACGGAATATTCTTTTTATTTCAATGTAGTTAGTTTAGAAAAATATAATGATGTAATTTCTTTTCCCCATTATTTTTAAGTGAAATTATATTTTTCCTCCATTTTGTTACTATTTAAAAATATTTTGTAGTCATATTATGGGATGAATGAATAATTATAGAATGAAAAATATTATGACTTATATGGTGGAAAGGGTATTAATATTTTATATTATGACTATTTATTTTATTCCAATATTTATATTATTCAGTTTTAAAAGAGAAATTTCATACCTCACACTAAATATTTTTATTATTTCTCTATGTGAAAAAATTTCACCTATGATAACAGTGATTTCATGTTTCATATTGTATATTTTAATATGATTTAATTATAAAAATGGGTGATTGAATGAATTGATATAAACAATGGGGTATTTAATTGATGATTCATGATTCAGGATAATAAATGAATAATTTATATAAAAATATTCACCATGATGAATATAATTTTTGATGTTTACTTGGTATAACTTTATATCATTCATCATTCAATATGTAATTATCCTAAATATTTGTTTCCTTTTACATGAGGGTAATTGGTAAAATAATGTTATTTGGTTATATATATATATATATTTCACAATATATACTTGGATCATGAAACATTATCAAAAAATTGATATATTTTAATTGATATGATTGAACAATGTCACAAAAAAATGATTGAGTTAGTTATAATTATAGAAAAATTCTCTCCAATTCCAACTTGAAATTATATACATCATTTTATTTCTTATAATACAATAAAAAATTTGTTAGTAATGATCCATATTACATTACTATTTTACAATTTGTAACAATACTATTAGGATAATTTCATGATAATAAATTGTTATGTGTGAGGAAGAGGTTGTTGATCGGTTAAATATATGCTTTTTAATTGAGATAATACATGGGAATTATTCATTATATATCATTATGTTCATTATGATTAAAATATTAATCTTATTTTTTATAAGTAACGAATGATATAATATTGGATAAAATATGAATGAAAATGGTAAAAAAAAATTAAAATATTTTTTTTTGGAAAAAATGTTTTTTGATTTGGAAATATAAAAAATTCATGTTTTCTGATCCTATGTTCTTTTTCATATTATTATAATTAAAATTTACAACTTATATTTTACAAATCTTCCTTTTTATTGTTTTTTATTAAATCATTATTGTGTAACAATGATTTCATAAAGCACAATAAATATTTAAAATGTATTTATCATTCCCCACAAACTCGACTATCTCAGAACATTATGAAAAATTTAATGTTATTTAATTTCAACGTACAAAATATAAAAATAATATTCATTTTATATAAATAATTTTCTAAGTATGAGAATTTTTATATTTAACATAAAAAATGAAATTTATAAAAAATTCATGGTTTTTGAAAAAAAATAGCTTTCAAACCTTAATAAAAATTACAATTGTATAAAAAATGTAATATCATTTTTATTTAATAAAAGTAAATTTATTAATATTAATTTAAAAAAAATATTATTTAATGTCAAAATACATTTATTAATCAAAATATATTCGTTAATTTAATATTAAATAAAAATAATATTTGTTCTTTAAAAAATATTTAAAAATTAACAATAATAAAATTGATGTCTATTCATTATAAATAAAAATGCACATAATCATAGTTCTAGGGTCATTTTACAAAACCCCTTATAACACACACATAGAATCTTAGGGCATGTGGTGTTATCATGACAGACTCTTCGGGCTGCTCATTTAAAATCACTGATGTGGTAATCACTATTGAATTTCACTTCTCCTATAGCTGGTTTCATTCATGATTAATGTGCTTATGATCTACATGGGTTTGGTCAATAGATAATCCCAATAATGATACCTCATTTTTTAGATCCAACATATGGGATTTATATAGAGAAATTCTACTGGATGATGCCATTATCTCCTTTATCTGAGTAAACTAGATTTGTTAAGGGCCTATATTTATACTAGTCATGTGATCACAATTCAATGACAATATTATAAATGTTAAAAATTCATAATGGTATATTAAAATCCAAAAATATAAAACCATTTAAGATCATATGTTTTATATATCAATTTTACAAAATAAGACATTTAATTTAATCATGCATAATTTTTATTAATTATAGTCTGGGTCGTTTCTATCTACCTCATCTAAGAAATTTCACCCTTGAAATTTATTTGTCCCACACTAATAAATATGTGGGTAACTCTACTTCATAACATCCTCTAATTCACACTTTTCCTCTACAAACATGTGGTATCGCCACAACACCATAATTAGAGGAATTTTCTCATTTTGTAGAACATTTCATTATGATCTAAGATATTAATTGACTTATCTTCATAGGTTTGGTAATTAACCCATTGTAACTACTGTGTATAGATTATATGTGAACATTGATACATGGAATACTTCATGTACTTGAGATGGGTTCAATGGCAGTGCTAGTTTATAGGGCAGTACTCGAATGCATTCAAGGATCTCAAAATAGATGATTTTCTATAAACTAAGTATTCCATTATTACAATATCTCATAACTCTCTTACACAGTGATATGTGGAGTAATACCATGTCTTCAACATCAAAATCTAGGTCTCATAGATTATTATCAACATAGATTTTTCCAACTCTACGATGCTTGAATGTTCTGCTTGATGGTCTTATCTTTCTCCACCATTTCATCGACCATTTTGGGTCCTATGAGTTTTTATTCCCAATATCATCCAAACATGCTAGTGTTCTGTAATTCTTCCCATAATTCTGCATATAAGTATCTATTTGGATGATTTAGGGGAAACTGTTATTTTATGAGAAATATACCAGAGAAATTTGTTTATCCCATCCACCTTTGAAGTCTATTAGAAATGATCTAAACATTTCTTAAAGTATTGGTACAGAATTCTTAGATTGGCCATCAGTTTGAGGATGATAATCCATACAGATGTTCAGCTCTATTTTTAGAGCATGTTTGAGAACCTTCTAGGACATAAAGATCAATATTATATCTCGATCAGAAAAAATCGATAGTGGTACTCCATGAATCGTTACCAATTCTATAATGGATATGTTTTTCTAGTGATCCAATGAAAAGTCCTCCCAAATTGCAATGAACTATTCTGTCTTTGTAGGATGATCCACAACAACCTAGATAACAATTTTTCCTTTGGATGAATTTGGAATTCCAGTGAAAATGTCCACGGTGATGCTCTCCCATTTCTATGTTTGTATGGTTAATGGTTTCTTCATCACCTTAAACATTTTTCTCTCATCCATCAGATGCTGACAGACCAGGCAAATTGATGTATACTCTACAAACATTTTTATCATGTTATCCCACCAATATTGGTCTCAAGGAACTCAATTCAACTGTTTTTTTCTTGGGTGAATAGAGACATTTGAACTATGTGCTTCATCCAAAAGATCATTCTTTAACTCATGATATTATAGAACACATATTATTCACTAAAATCTCAAAATTATTTCTTTATTTAAATTTACCTCAAAGTATTTACTTTTTATGATAGTTTCCAGTTTCTTATGAAATTCCAATATATCCTTTTGAGGATTCATTAACCATTCCAAAAGAGATGGTTCAGAAATGATTTTTAAAAGGATTTATGATGTTCCCTTATTTAAGATTCTGATTTCCATCATCGTAATATTTTATATGTTTAGATCTATTTCAATTCTCATCAATTATTGAATCATTGGGTCATTTCTTCTTTGAGAATCATCCACCTATTTAGTTTTTTGCGGACACTAGTGAATTGAACTGTCATTGTCTTTGGAAAGCTCTATCCATATATTTTGGTTAGTATTTACCTCTTTCTGTGTGAATATATATTTGAGAATTTTGGGATCCATATATATTTTAAACATGTCCCCAAATAGGTAATGTATCAAAATTTTTAAAGCAATGATTACTACAGCCAACCACTACTAGAAAAACGGCATATACCCACGATTCAAAACCGTGGGTACATCCCCCAAAACTGTGGGTATAGCCTATACCCACGGTTTTGGGAACCATGGGATGGAACTGCATCGGCATAGGTCCCCAACCTAGACCCACAGTTTTCCAAAACTGTGGGAGTAGGTTTCCTACCACAGTGTCACCGAAACATAGCCAATTTCCATGGTGTCAACGGCTTTCACCCACGGTTTCAAAACCGTGGGTATCGGTCCTAAATTAATGCAGGCGCTGAGTTTTGATCCTGTAACCTCTTCGTTGCAAACAACGCATCTAACTACTCCCCCAACATCACCTATATGTATATATATATTTATTTAGTTAATTATAGTTATAAAAACTGTGGGTATAGAGGGAAGAACTATGGGTATAGGGTTCCTGCCAAAAAAAATCCTTCCAGCGAAAGAAAATTTCTCGTGCACACAAAAGTGACTTATACACACAGTTTTTCATAACGGTGGGTATAGGTATTTTAGCCCATACCTATCGCCATTGTTTTCCCCAAAACCGTGGGGATAGACCCCCATATAACCACAATTTTGGGAAACCGTGGGTATAGGTCACTTTTCAGGACCTATCCCCACCGTTTTGGAGAACCGTGGGGATAGACCCCCTTATACCGAATATTTTGGAAAACCATGGGTATAGGTCTTTAAAAGTCACATATACCCACAGTTTCCCTAAACTGTGGGTATAGGGGGGTCTATCCGCACAGTTTTGGGGAAACCTGTGGGGATATGTACATTTTCCATTATTGAACTCTAGATCATCTATTGGAGATTTTTTCTCATTTACATTAAATTTTTTTAATGAATCAAAATTGAATTTTTCATTTTACATCTACACACATCCTGATTCCATATTCATAGCGTCACTGTATACCACTAATGGTCCTCCACTTGTTCGTAGATTGATCATGGACACAATGATGAGGTTTCATTTCAACTTTGTGAAGCATTGTTCGTATTCATCACTACAAGAAATCATGACACCCTTCTTAGTTATCATGGTAAAGATTTTAAAATCATGGGAAATTTATCGCAATTAATTTTTAATACATAGCATACCCAATGACAATATTTATATATGAAAAATATTTTGTCCTCAGACAACCCTCTACTGCATTTATTTTGGAGGGATCCACAAATATCGCATTTTTTGACATGATATGACCAAGGAATGTGACAACCTTAAACAAGAACTCACACATTGTATACTTTTCATAGTGGTTATCCATTCACATGGTCTCCAATACAGTTCTTATATACTCCTCATACACCTCCTTGTTTTTGTAATATATTAAAATATAATCTATAATAACTAAAGAAAATTTGTCGAGGTAATCTATAATGTCTCTATTTATCAATTACATGATGATTACTAGAGCATCAGTGAGTTTGAAATGAGTTAATATGAATTCACTGTGCTCGTACCTTATATTAAAAACCAGTCCTGGGGATATCCTCCTTCCTCACCCTTACATGGTTATATCCCGACCAAAGATCATCAGTGGAGATGTATTTTTCTCTACATAGCTATACAAAGAAATCATCAATTCATGGTATATGAAACTTGCTATTTTTCATGATTTTGTTGAGATCATGATAATCAATTCAAAGGAACATTAACACATTTTTATTCTTGATGAAGAGGACTGGTGCACCACATGGTGAAGCACAAAGGGGGTATAATCCATTTATACATATTCTCTTTTAGTTGTTTCTTTATCTCTGCATGATCCACTAGATCCATTATAAAAAGAGTCTTGGATATTGGATGAACACAATTATAATATCAATTGAGAATTCAACAACTCTTATAGGAGGAAGAAAATACAATTCCTCAAGAAAACATTTAGTGAATTTCCTCACAATAGGAATGACTTCAAGAATGGTTTCTTCCTTAGACTAAATCATCTAAGAAAGATATGTGTGCTCATAGAGAAATTGTATCAATTCATTAGATCATGGTTTAATAAATATTCATCCTCATCATTACACTTGTAAAGAATAAGGGGTCAATTCTCCATATGGAATGTGATTTCCCACTCACCAAAATATATGTGGGCTCTAATTAGGTAATGTCAACCCATGAAAATAATTGCATAAAATTCCACAAGAGGGAGTATAATGAGGATCACCAGGGAGTTAAATCCGCAAATTTTAACTGGGGTTTTATGAAAACCCCTCTCTCTCACTCTTCAAAGTCCCCTAGATCTCTTTCTCCCACCACATTAATGTTATGAATCTCCTTACATCTTTCCTTGGATCGTCTTCAATGCTCCCTGGTTAGTCGTCTGGTATAACATGCAGAGGTTTTATCTCATTCAGACCTGATGCCATCTGTAACACCCCAAGATTTCATAGTGTATTATTTCTTCAAAATAATTTAATAACTTGCACTACACGCAACACCGAGTTCAATTGCACCATGACTTACCAAAAAAAATCCATTAAAAGAGGTCATGAATAGTATTAACTAAATTTTAAACTTTATATAATCCTTATAATTTTAGAATCCATATTATGAGTTTCTTAGTCATAATGCAAGAATAGATTCATTTTCAGTATTGCACTTTTATCAACTTTTGATAGTGAAACCTTTTTAAATACAATATTTTAAACTTTTTGACTAAATAGAGACATCAAAAAAATTTAAAATGAAACATCACAAGCTTCCACGGTACGCTTTCCTTTGAATAAAACAGTAGCGTGTGTTGTACGCAACTTCGAGTTCTAACATACCGTAACCAATCAAACTAGCTGTTATGAATAGTAATACCTACTTTTTGAAGTTATATATATTTTATATTTTAAAATGGACTTCATTTTTTGATTCGGAATATCAAATTTAGCCTAAGGTGAAATATTGGTACTTTTCGGATAACTTTCATATTTTGATGAATAGTGAAAATTACTAAATTTTAATTAAAAACAACTTTTTTAATCAAAATAATTAATAGTGATAAGTTATGAATTTGAGTGGTTTTAAAGTATATTTAGAATATATTTTTACTATTTAATATAATTTTTGTCATTGGACATAATTTTACAATTAAACCGAACATAAACAAGTGTCAATCTTTTGATAGTTATTATCTCTTAAAAACACGCTTTTTGTTTTGACAGCGGGAATTAATTTTAAATTAATTTCTGCCACTTCTGTGTTTAGAATTTAGGAAAATGGATTCCATATTTTTAATCAGGATGTTAAAATTGTGTAAATAGGTAACTTTTATTTTTAGACATTTTGAATAATTACTGCGGTAAATATTTTATTTACCATGGTTAAGGGTAAATCCGGTAAATAAGGGTTAAAAAATAATATTATAATAATACTAAATTACCCTAAAACGTGTCTTAACCCTATTGGTTGATAAATGGTCGACCATGGGCATCTTTGTGTCAATTTTGGGACCCCATGGATCCACTTGTAAGTGATAATGACACTTTATTTTAATTAAGTCAAAATGAATACAAAAATGACACAAGCATATATCTTTTAAAAAACAATTGTTACATAGAGTTATATAAGTTGGATTTTAGATTATAAATATTCATTAGAAAGATAAAAAGATTTCCTACATATTGATATTTTATTTATAATTTTTAGACATTAAATAATTTATTTTATTTATGACACAATGATGATGCAGTAATTACTATAATAGTGAAAAATTAAAATAATTGATATTATAAATACCCAAATAAATATAATATGAAACTTTTAATGAATTAAACTAATTTTCTAGGATAATATGATATATTAGGATTTATTTAATTGACTTTTTTCGAAGTAATCAATCTGTTATGAGTTTCACAAAAATCAACCATTGAATAGTGTCAAAATTGACATAAAAGAGTTCTTAAAACAAATATTATATTATTAATTGATATTAAATTCCTAAAAATCTAAGGTTCGGCCAAGAGACTTATATCATGATAGGTTCATCATTAATGGACCACTTGTGGGTCGCTTGGATGTATATAGTAAGTTTATTAACCATATTATATAAAAATACAAAGAGACATTGTAAAAGTGAAACTAATTAACTTAGAGTTAATACTTAAAGATAAGGTTAATATAAGTACCCAAACCTGTCTAAATTCTATTGGTTGAGTGGTTTTCGACCTATCCCCACCTTAACCTTTGAATAATAAGCTTTGGAGCCATTAGAAACCGAATATGAATTTATTATAAATTAATATTTCTAGCTTTTCCAAAGGTGCCCCTCACCCCTCTTATAAAAGGGCACTCCTCCTTCTCATTTTTCACACCTTAAAACCTTTTGGTTCGGCCAAACTCTGCCCAAATACTCTCCCAACATCCCTCACTACAACCTAGAGGCCTTAGTTTGATCAGAAAGCCAACCTAAGGAGCCCTTTTGATCAAATCAAAAGGAAGAACCCGAAGAAGAGGTAATGATTTCACCACCCTTCTCCAAGTTCATTTCTTCTTCCACTTCTTCTTCCTTTGTTCTTACCATTCTAAAATAATAACTCCAGTATCTCACATATAATGTGATGTTATTATAAATATGGTACAACCATATTCAGTATTCTATCCACCCTTTGAATAACATGTCACCATACGTGCGTACGTACGGACTACCGTCTCCACGTCGTGGTGTAATTGTTATTCAATATAATATTATTTGGATGGGTATAATAATGATGTGTAACTCATGTAAATAATAAATATAACATGTTAATGATTCTGTATATATGATATACCATCCATTTATATATTATTTTAATATCAAATAATGATATTGTCGCTCGTGCGTACGTACGGACTACCGTCTCCACGAACGCGATGAGATTCATTCTCCATCGTATCCATTCAAGTATAATTATCATTTGATGATTTAAAAATGATTTTTAAGGACTTGATATCATTCTGGATATGAATAATATACAACCTATCATTTACAAAAAGGTCTTACGTAACAAAACATATAAAATAAAACAAGTAAGTTAACACCCGAAACAATGATAATACTAAGATATTATTATAAATCGATATTAAAAGATCATATATGATATCATATTAATGTATATGATTCTTATATAATTTAGTAACAATTATTTCACCATTATACAGGAGGTTAACCTACCCCAACCAAGGAAAAAGTACAAGGTAAGGGTTATTTCACAATCTCTTCATTATCCGAGGTTGTTTATACGTAATAATCTACTGGGATATCTTTATCATCCACATCCATGTTTCTTAAAAATGTATTTCAAAACATTTTTACTATTTACAAGAATATGGGTTAAATTCATTTATACCCTTGTTTGACTTTTTATAAGAGGTTTATAAAGGAATCTTTCCGTCGTTTTCAAAACAAGGTCCTTTTTAACCTTTTCGACAGAATTGAGGTAAGAATGTTTTTTTTAACTTATACGGCGGGTGCGGTTATTTTACGCCGTTATAAAATCTTCAAAGCTTTACTTACAAGCTTATAAGAATATTTTCAAAGAAAATGTTTTATTTTATATGGCTCTTAAATGATTTCAAAAATAGAAAGAGATATTTCTCTAAAAAGTGTTTTGATTTCATCTATGTCAACATCCTTTAATGGATTTTACGCTTATTTGAAGTTGATTTATTATAATACAAAACTTCTATATTGTATTGAAGGTTTTGTGATATGTTTGACTGTGGATGTGCTATTTTATACCATTCATAGTTTATGGTGAAACTATTGACATTTCGTATGCTAGTTTTAATCCGAATGTTTATGTTATATTTCAAACTTTTCTTCAGATGAATGTGCTAAACAAGTATGTTCCGGGTTGGGGACCGGTAAAAGTAAGCCCTCCAGGTTGGGGACTGGTAAAAGTAAGCCCTCCAGGTTGGGGACTGGTTAAAGTAAGCCCTCCAGGTTAGGGACTGGTAAAAGTATGCCCTCCGGGTTGGTGTCCGGTTATTAGAGGCACTCCGGGTTGGTGTCCGGTTATTAGAGGCACTCCGGGTTGGTGTCCGGTTATTAGAGGCACTCCGGGTTGGGTTCCGGTTAGAAGTAACCCCTAGGTCTTGGGATGAGGCCTAGACAAAGAAATTAACGTTTATCATTATGCATTCCAACATTATGAAAGTGGTTATTGATTTTTGCATGTGATTATTCGATTAGTAGAATATCCATGTGAATAAGTAAATGGCATTATTTCATTTTATTTATGCCGTACCATATTGAATGTTCATGTTTGAAAGGCTGTTGTTTTATTTATACATTGCCTTAAATGTTTATGCTTATTTTTGAATGTTCCGCTATATTGTTATCCTTACTGGGCATTTGAGCTCACCCCTTTTCTATGTTTTATTTTTCCCAGGAAGTGAAGAAGTAAATTATGAATGACCTGCAGGGATATTATATGGGGATATGAGTGTGGATTATGGAGACATTATGTTGTTGTAGTAGTTTTTCATTTTATTATGTAATGTAAAACTTATGAATATATCTAGTATTTCCAAGGCTACTAAACCAATCGGTCTTTCGAGATTTGATCTTTCTTGTGATCATACCAATGTTATGTAATAATGCACCGACTCTGGGTAACTGGGGTCGGGGCGTTACAGTTGGTATCAGAGGATGCTTAGTACAAACCTTGGAAGCTAGATTTAGATAAACTCTGATTAGAGCACGTAGACCTAAGATGAACTTTGAAGATTAGTATAGAAGAAATTCCTAGAATTTTGGTATTGTAGAGATTTTGTGAGTTTTCTGAGCAGTACATCCCTGTCTGGATACGAGCAGGTAGAGGCGGCTCTGGCACAGATGTACCTAGGGGTAAAACCCGAAAACACCGCTTTGAGCTAGACTCGAACGGGAACTGGTGCACGACAACGGGCCTTGCTGCACTCTTGGTTACGACACTCCCGGGGGATATGCTTAGGATTACTCTCATTTTCTTTACAAATCATTTTGAAGGGATTATGAGTATATACATCCTCAAAGAAAAAAAAATGATTATGGATTATATCCATAAATAGTTCAATTTATGTTAAGTGTTTTATAAGTATGGGATTTTGTATTTTGATTCATAAACTGATCTAGTTTATGCCATTGTATAGAAATGGCGCCCAGTAGAAGGAATGAGAACTCCGGAAATGCACATGATCCAAAGAGAAGGAAGGATCATATCTTTCATGGTCTTAAGCTAGAATTTATAAGAGAAATAGTCTCCCATGTATTATCATCATATGAAGAAATAATATCATGTATTGATAAGATAAGTAAAGAGATTACTGAGTCCTATGGCTTTGAAGGGAAGCAAGATAAGAAAAGGATAGAAGAGAGAAAGATGGATAAAGGGAAGAGGGAAAAGAATAATTTTCCCATATGTGGTAACTGTGGAAAGAAACACCCTGGAACTTGCCTGAAAGGAATGGGAGTTTGTTATAAGTGTGGAGGAAAAGGGAACAAAGTACGTGACTGCAAGGGTAAGAAAATGTTTTCAAATGTACAATGCTTCATTTGCAAGGAGTTTGGACACTACGCGAACCTATGTCCCAGTCATCAGACTATGATGCAAATGATGATATTGGATAATAATCAAGTTATGATACTACCACAGATGAAGAGGAATGATTAGAGTTCTTATGTTGATTATGTCAATTGAGTGTTGTATCAACAATGTACTTGTTATAATAATTATGGAGTATATAAGGATTGTACTGCAGTACTATTTCATTAAGGACTTGAGATTGTGTGGAACAATGAAAAGTGACTCAATAGCAGGATAAATTTTTGGAAAATATATGGTTGAGAGAATGATAAACCATAATATAGTTCTGATACCGAGGTAGTGATTTTCGAATAATACATGATTATTTTGGAAAAAATATATTGGATATTCTTGACTACCTTGGAACTGATTAATGATTTGTATATTCCATCATTGTTGGGGTTTAAAACATTTTTGGATTGATGAAGTATATCCAGCATTCTATATGGAATAAGGGAGCATGAATGTAATCAATAAGGAATATGGTAATACATGATGAAGGTATTCATATGATATTACGGGGTAAAAAGGATCTATATTATGTTTACCTTCCTTATAAATGTTAGACTGTGAGTTTGGACAGAAGTATTTTGGATAGTTCTAGTTTGGATTATTTTGGATTGCCATAAAAGGACAACCCGGAGGTCGGGCGGCAACCCGTCGCGTCCGGCAAGGCTGCGAGACTTGAACCCGCAACCGAAGGGCGACAAGGGTGTATCACCTACCACTGGACCATGAGATGTCCTGGATTAAATAATGTAGTTTTTATTAAAAGATCATGTAGATGAATTATAAATTCGTTTATTTTAGAACCCTATACGAATAGTGTAAATAGAATGTTTTTTACATTCTATTATCTTTTAGAGTGAAAGATGAGTTTGTGGTAGAAATTTATTAATGGATAAAACTCTAATTATAAAGTAAGTATATCTCCTTATGATCTTAGCCAATCTCATAAATAAATTCCTCAATATTAAGAAAAGCAACTTTGAACAAATTTTTTTTTCCTATATGGTACCTTAAATCATCACTAATTTTTGGCTTTGGGATTGTTGGCCTTTTTATAGCCATGTTCTCTACCACTCTCCATCAGATAATTGATGGTTAGATTTTTCTTCCATATCCATATTTTCCTACATGGAACCCTAGTATGTGTTATTTTCGGTAATCTTCATACTTTCGACTCTTTATTTTAAATAGAGGCCTTATTAATTCATTTTTCGATGTGGGATTTCAACTAGGATACTTTGAAACGTCAAAAATGTGTTATCCTAATACCCTATGTTTTGTTGAACCGATGGTATTTCAATTCATCATAGATTGATGAATTTAAGGACCTCAATTTTATACCTGTTTGTGATTGATGACCTCAATCACTACCTATAAATATTTACGTTTTTCCTCCGATTATATGTCTCCAATTTCCACCAATGTTCTCCTAATCGAGATCATAATTTGGTGGTGACCCTTTGATTTCTCTTTTCCTCATATTAAGACTAAATTTTAGTAACCCAATTTCCGATGTGGGTTTTCCCACAAATATATTTTCTACTTTCAACCTTTTATTTTCGAAGAGCAATTTCAAATTGCGAGGACGCAATTTATTGAAGGAGGGGAGAATGTAACACCCCAAGATTTCATAGTGTATTATTTCTTCAAAATAATTTAATAACTTGCACTACACGCAACACCGAGTTCAATTGCACCATGACTTACCAAAAAAAATCCATTAAAAGAGGTCATGAATAGTATTAACTAAATTTTAAACTTTATATAATCCTTATAATTTTAGAATCCATATTATGAGTTTCTTAGTCATAATGCAAGAATAGATTCATTTTCAGTATTGCACTTTTATCAACTTTTGATAGTGAAACCTTTTTAAATACAATATTTTAAACTTTTTGACTAAATAGAGACATCAAAAAAATTTAAAATGAAACATCACAAGCTTCCACGGTACGCTTTCCTTTGAATAAAACAGTAGCGTGTGTTGTACGCAACTTCGAGTTCTAACATACCGTAACCAATCAAACTAGCTGTTATGAATAGTAATACCTACTTTTTGAAGTTATATATATTTTATATTTTAAAATGGACTTCATTTTTGGATTCGGAATATCAAATTTAGCCTAAGGTGAAATTTTGGTACTTTTCGGATAACTTTCATATTTTGATGAATAGTGAAAATTACTAAATTTTAATTAAAAACAACTTTTTTAATCAAAATAATTAATAGTGATAAGTTATGAATTTGAGTGGTTTTAAAGTATATTTAGAATATATTTTTACTATTTAATATAATGTTGGTCATTGGACATAATTTTACAATTAAACCGAACATAAACAAGTGTCAATCTTTTGATAGTTATTATCTCTTAAAAACACGCTTTTTGTTTTGACAGCGGGAATTAATTTTAAATTAATTTCTGCCACTTCTGTGTTTAGAATTTAGGAAAATGGATTCCATATTTGTAATCAGGATGTTAAAATTGTGTAAATAGGTAACTTTTATTTTTAGACATTTTGAATAATTACTGCGGTAAATATTTTATTTACCATGGTTAAGGGTAAATCCGGTAAATAAGGGTTAAAAAATAATATTATAATAATACTAAATTACCCTAAAACGTGTCTTAACCCTATTGGTTGATAAATGGTCGACCATGGGCATCTTTGTGTCAATTTTGGGACCCCATGGATCCACTTGTAAGTGATAATGACACTTTATTTTAATTAAGTCAAAATGAATACAAAAATGACACAAGCATATATCTTTTAAAAAACAATTGTTACATAGAGTTATATAAGTTGGATTTTAGATTATAAATATTCATTAGAAAGATAAAAAGATTTCCTACATAATGATATTTTATTTATAATTTTTAGACATTAAATAATTTATTTTATTTATGACACAATGATGATGCAGTAATTACTATAATAGTGAAAAATTAAAATAATTGATATTATAAATACCCAAATAAATATAATATGAAACTTTTAATGAATTAAACTAATTTTATAGGATAATATGATATATTAGGATTTATTTAATTGACTTTTTTCGAAGTAATCAATCTGTTATGAGTTTCACAAAAATCAACCATTGAATAGTGTCAAAATTGACATAAAAGAGTTCTTAAAACAAATATTATATTATTAATTGATATTAAATTCCTGAAAATCTAAGGTTCGGCCAAGAGACTTATATCATGATAGGTTCATCATTAATGGACCACTTGTGGGTCGCTTGGATGTATATAGTAAGTTTATTAACCATATTATATAAAAATACAAAGAGACATTGTAAAAGTGAAACTAATTAACTTAGAGTTAATACTTAAAGATAAGGTTAATATAAGTACCCAAACCTGTCTAAATTCTATTGGTTGAGTGGTTTTCGACCTATCCCCACCTTAACCTTTGAATAATAAGCTTTGGAGCCATTAGAAACCGAATATGAATTTATTATAAATTAATATTTCTAGCTTTTCCAAAGGTGCCCCTCACCCCTCTTATAAAAGGGTACTCCTCCTTCTCATTGCTTCACACCTTAAAACGTTTTGGTTCGGCCAAACTCTGCCCAAATACTCTCCCAACATCCCTCACTACAACCTAGAGGCCTTAGTTTGATCAGAAAGCCAACCTAAGGAGCCCTTTTGATCAAATCAAAAGGAAGAACCCGAAGAAGAGGTAATGATTTCACCACCCTTCTCCAAGTTCATTTCTTCTTCCACTTCTTCTTCCTTTGTTCTTACCATTCTAAAATAATAACTCCAGTATCTCACATATACTGTGATGTTATTATAAATATGGTACAACCATATTCAGTATTCTATCCACCCTTTGAATAACATGTCACCATACGTGCGTACGTACGGACTACCGTCTCCACGTCGTGGTGTAATTGTTATTCAATATAATATTATTTGGATGGGTATAATAATGATGTGTAACTCATGTAAATAATAAATATAACATGTTAATGATTCTGTATATATGATATACCATCCATTTATATATTATTTTAATATCAAATAATGATATTGTCGCTCGTGCGTACGTACGGACTACCGTCTCCACGAACGCGATGAGATTCATTCTCCATCGTATCCATTCAAGTATAATTATCATTTGATGATTTAAAAATGATGTTTAAGGACTTGATATCATTCTGGATATGAATAATATACAACCTATCATTTACAAAAAGGTCTTACGTAACAAAACATATAAAATAAAACAAGTAAGTTAACACCCGAAACAATGATAATACTAAGATATTATTATAAATCGATATTAAAAGATCATATATGATATCATATTAATGTATATGATTCTTATATAATTTAGTAACAATTATTTCACCATTATAGAGGAGGTTAACCTACCCCAACCAAGGAAAAAGTACAAGGTAAGGGTTATTTCACAATCTCTTCATTATCCGAGGTTGTTTATACGTAATAATCTACTGGGATATCTTTATCATCCACATCCATGTTTCTTAAAAATGTATTTCAAAACATTTTTACTATTTACAAGAATATGGGTTAAATTCATTTATACCCTTGTTTGACTTTTTATAAGAGGTTTATAAAGGAATCTTTCCGTCGTTTTCAAAACAAGGTCCTTTTTAACCTTTTCGACAGAATTGAGGTAAGAATGTTTTTTTTAACTTATACGGCGGGTGCGGTTATTTTACGCCGTTATAAAATCTTCAAAGCTTTACTTACAAGCTTATAAGAATATTTTCAAAGAAAATGTTTTATTTTATATGGCTCTTAAATGATTTCAAAAATAGAAAGAGATATTTCTCTAAAAAGTGTTTTGATTTCATCTATGTCAACATCCTTTAATGGATTTTACGCTTATTTGAAGTTGATTTATTATAATACAAAACTTCTATATTGTATTGAAGGTTTTGTGATATGTTTGACTGTGGATGTGCTATTTTATACCATTCATAGTTTATGGTGAAACTATTGACATTTCGTATGCTAGTTTTAATCCGAATGTTTATGTTATATTTCAAACTTTTCTTCAGATGAATGTGCTAAACAAGTATGTTCCGGGTTGGGGACCGGTAAAAGTAAGCCCTCCAGGTTGGGGACTGGTAAAAGTAAGCCCTCCAGGTTGGGGACTGGTTAAAGTAAGCCCTCCAGGTTAGGGACTGGTAAAAGTATGCCCTCCGGGTTGGTGTCCGGTTATTAGAGGCACTCCGGGTTGGTGTCCGGTTATTAGAGGCACTCCGGGTTGGTGTCCGGTTATTAGAGGCACTCCGGGTTGGGTTCCGGTTAGAAGTAACCCCTAGGTCTTGGGATGAGGCCTAGACAAAGAAATTAACGTTTATCATTATGCATTCCAACATTATGAAAGTGGTTATTGATTTTTGCATGTGATTATTCGATTAGTAGAATATCCATGTGAATAAGTAAATGGCATTATTTCATTTTATTTATGCCGTACCATATTGAAAGTTCATGTTTGAAAGGCTGTTGTTTTATTTATACATTGCCTTAAATGTTTATGCTTATTTTTGAATGTTCCGCTATATTGTTATCCTTACTGGGCATTTGAGCTCACCCCTTTTCTATGTTTTATTTTTCCTTGGAAGTGAAGAAGTAAATTATGAATGACCTGCAGGGATATTATATGGGGATATGAGTGTGGATTATGGAGACATTATGTTGTTGTAGTAGTTTTTCATTTTATTATGTAATGTAAAACTTATGAATATATCTAGTATTTCCAAGGCTACTAAACCAATCGGTCTTTCGAGATTTGATCTTTCTTGTGATCATACCAATGTTATGTAATAATGCACCGACTCTGGGTAACTGGGGTCGGGGCGTTACACCATCGGGAATCAAAAAAAAACTCTAGGTATATCGGGCTTCCCCGCAAAGGGTTCTATTACTCTCATTGCTTCATGTTTATTTGGCTCTGTGGTAGAACCTCTCCTCATCAAAAATAACATTCTCCCACTTTGATGATGTCGAGGAATCCTTCAAGAATAATGACCTCTCTCCCAGATGAGATTATTCAACAGTGTGCCCAACAGAGCTTATCACATGATCCAAGTCGAAGGATCATGTCTGTTAACATTGCTAATATCTTCTAACATGTATGGTCTGAAAGGATGTTGGTGCATGGATTAATGTTATCTATGATTATCTAAAATGAATAGGTCACGGGATTCCAAATGAAACATGAAATCCTTGCCTCTAAAATATAGAAACAACATACCTATGTCATTATAATCATCGAACCCAAACGATCTACAGAAAAGATTCCCTTCATGGCCAAGAGAATGGGGTTTTAGTAATTTTTGAGTGGGAATTCAGACAATAATTATTTTGGATCTATTAAAAGGAACAACTAATTGTTGAAGTGTTGAGGTTCATGCCACAATGCGTTAACATGATGCTATCTGGAAACGACTAGGTTCTCAGAACATTAGTCTATGCAAGTGTTAATCCCACTCAATGGATGTATCTTTTGAAACTTCTAGAAGCCTTCAATCCAGGATCACTATTGTGGTTCATTAGGGGAGACTTCAACACAATAATGGACCCCTCTAAGAAAGGTGGTCCTACAACTGTCAACCTTGGTGACGTGCATGTATTTTAGGGGTTTCCATCCTCCAAGAGCATGCATAATATTGAATATATTGGACCAATGTACACCTTGTGCCATAAAATCCATGGAAATAACCATATCATTAGTCGGCCAGATATATGATTCACTAATATAAAGGGAATGGATTCTTTCCCATGAATTGCGGTTACACAAATGACCCATTCTCTCCCAGATAATATTCCACTACATGTGGACCTGAATCAGATGTCTCATTTAGTAAGGTTTTCCTATACTCAAACATCTGGAATTATGATGATTCCTTAAAACGAATGTTAATAACATCTTGAGATCAAGGGGTGGTCGAAAGGTCTTTCTGCGGGAAGATGAAGTGTCGTAAACACAATAAAGAGGATATATGAGGCTGGTGGAAAAAAGCATAAGGATACTAGTGGGGTGTACAATATTCAAAATAATATTAATAGAATGGATGAATCCATTCTTCTTGACTAGGATCAAAATACATTCATTCTCTTATGTGAAAAAGGTGGATCTCGCTAAAAAGTTGCTAAAGATTGAGTTTACCTAAATGCAAAGGGCACTGGTGATATGGTTAATAGAAGGGGATCAAAACTCTTCCTTTTTTCATGAATGCATGATGGAATGGAGGAGTATTAAGATTAACATGAGCCTTGGAAACCATTAGTTCACCTTGGACATGGAGGTGGTGGGTAGAATGGTATTGTAACACTTTGTAGGTATCATAGTCAAGGAATCAGAATCCTAATTTGTGCACTCCCAAAACGATCTGACAAGTGAGGACATATTGGGATACTTACCTGGTCTATAGGGGATTTCTGAAAATTATCTTATTTAGGCCATTCCATCAAAGGAAGCAGTCAAGGATTTAGTTTAGAGGATGTTTTAGGATAGTTCACCTAGACATTATGGTTTTCTATATTCTTTTTATGTGGAAGTATATGAGGTGGTCAGACCGCCATCGGTGGAGGTCATTCAGGATTTCATCAGTGGAGGAGGATTGAACATGGGAACATTCACTTCCAGAGTGGTTCGGATTCCAAAAGGTTCGGATCCCACAATCATCCAATATTATTAAAACAATTTTCAATGAAACGTTTCTTACAAATGTTTGTCAACCATTCATTAACAAGGAATTAATGGGTTCATTGAAAGAATGGTTTTGACGGATCAACATGGGTTTTGGCAAGGATGTAGTATTCAGGTTGTAGTTTGAAATTCCAGTGAAATGGGGAATGATATACATAAAACCTGGGTTTAAATGTTGTTTTTCAAGGTTATATAGACAAGGCATATGATAAAGGGGAGTGGATTTTCATCATTTGGATGATGTAGAACATCAGGTTCATGGAATTGTTTTTTGATCTCTACATCAGTTAATTTTTCACTCCTTTGATTCTCTATCCTTATATGGGAAAACCATTGGATTCGTTAAATCAGTTCACTATCTCCAACAAGTTGGTCCACTATCTCTATGCATCTATATTTTTTCTCAATATTCATTATTCAGGAACCTTTTTAACGATATATAGAAGGGAATGAATCATCCAAATATCTGTAGCCATGTTTTTCTAGGACCCTCCCACATCATGTTTGTATATTACATTATTATTTTTACTAATGGGTGGTTTAGGTCTCTATCCAAAATAATGGAGATTATGAACACATACTGTCTGCTGAGTGGAAAAACAATCCACACAATGAAAAGACATGTTTTAATATAAAATAATTTCTATAGTAAAAGAAGAAGAGATATCCAGGGCCATATCATATTGAATGGGAAGCTACTGTAAATATTGCATCTCGCTGTCCCAATCTCAAGTGTTCGGATTAAGATGATTTACATTGATAATATTATAGACCACCTTTTATGCAAGGTTTTCAGCTAGAAGTGTAAATTACAATATTTTAGAGGTCAAGTCACCATGATTATTAATGTTATCTCTTCTATACCTATGCCCATTTTCTGTATTATAAATTCCCCAAAAGGTGTTTTGGATAGAACAAAAAGGATTCTGAACTCCTTTCATTGAGATACCAACCAAGCTAGCCGCTCTCACTGAGACACATGGTTTTTCTTAGCCAAACTAGTTGTCAATGGAGGGGGGTAAGTCTTTAGTATATGAGAAAATTCATAAAGGGAATGCAGGGAAAGATGGTGTGGGATATGTTGGTCAGAGTGTCATTGTGTGAATATGTTTTTAGGACATGGTACGGTGATCCATGAGAATAGATTAATCACCATGTCATTCCAACTAGGCTTGTGAAGTTCTTGTTCTATCACATTGAGCCTCTACAGGATGCCTGTCAGTGGATCATTGGGGATGGTGATTTAAATTTATGGAAAATAAATGGGATGTAGAGAAAACTATGTTTCCCAATTTCATTTTTACATATATATTGTTTAGAGATGCGACATAGATGCACAACCTCATACACAAGACTCTCAGTTCTAACCAGATGAGGGTATTCCATATTTTCTTCATGGGCATGGAATTTGAAAAATCTTACTTTATTAGATCTGGTTCAGGTAGGTTTTCTTCATCTGTTTATAGGATTCTTCTCCATGTAAAAAATTTTGCAGATGAGTGGTCCCCAAATTTGTGGTGTAGGGAGATTCTCATGAATATGAGCTTCACTCAGTGGATCATCAAGAACATGTCCATTCATAAATAAAAAAACAATCAAAAGAATCTATCCCCCTACCCTACCACTTCTTTTGTTTCACGAATATGTAGCCAGTGTATATTCCTTATCTATTATTTCAGTGGTGCTGGGTAAAGCACCATTGGGATCTCTTCACACATTACCCATTTTGGGACATAGAGAACATTTCCTTGCATGGATTCATTGATTCCTAGTTGGCTGGTTTGGACTCTAAGGTTTTGGATCTGACAGTCTAAACTGTCATCCTCATCACCATATGTTGGACCATCTTGTAGGCATGCAACCAAGTATGCCTTCTCTCCAATTGATCCTTGTTTTTCCATCAAAAGAGGTTCAATTATTTAGTTCAAGAACAATTATAAATTTTGAAGGGGGTCTTGGAGTCTGTTATGATTTTCAACGTGCATCACATTCCATGCACAACTCACAAGGTGAAAATCCTTTGTGTAATATTGGTTCCACCTCTCAGTGTACTGAAGCTGAAAAAAAATTGATCTTTCCTAAATTACACTATGAGGGGTGAAGTGGTGCATATGAATTCATGGGGTTCTGTTCTATTGGAGTTCAGTTTTTTAATGGTCTAGGAATATCGTTGGTTTTGGAGGCGAGGGCACTCTTATTAGGCCTCATGATATGTAGGAGACATGGGATCTTTTTTTATGATGTTGAATCAGACTCGGAGGTTTGGGTGAAAACATTTTAGGGACATCTCACGTTTCCTTGAGAGTTATTCTACATGATCTGCCAATGGAGTTTAGAGACCCATATGTGGAAAATTATTTATGACAGTTGGAGGGAGAAAAATTTTGTGGTAGATTTTTTGGCACATAGGGGAAGCTAGAGAGATACTGTTATTGATGGGAAAAAATCCTTCAAGGTAACATTGTAGTATTTTGGGGTTGATTTTGTTTGTTGACAAAGCAGGTTTCAATGGGGAATTGTCGAGTTACTAAGAATTTGTTGAAAAGCCGTGTTGACAAAGAATAAAAACAAAGGAATAGATGATCTGGAGGCGGTGAATTGTCGAGTCCCCAAGAATTTGTTGAAAGTCCATGAAAATCATGTTTCAATATGGAAAAGCCCTGAATTTAGCGAAGAGAGGCTTCATGGTTTGGATTTCTCGAAGACTAGAAAAATTATGGTGGTGATTATTTGTGATTACGTCAAAGCATCAGGAACGACAGAGGTTGAAATGAATCGCAGCGGAGAAGGGCTTTGTGAGGGAACTTCGCGGAAAAGTCATTAAATAATTTTGACAGTGATGCTCCGCGAATACGATGAGCACTGTGATCCAAGAATTTCTGTGGTGCTTCGCGATTTTGACAGAATTCCGGCAGAAACTTCAGAGCGTCACGATAGGCGATGATGTGGCTCTGACTTCTTGTGGAAGGGTCGAGGGTTGGTGGAATTCCCTATAAATTGAGGCCGACCCCCTCGAGAGAAGTAGAGAGATATTCCAAAGAAAATGCTTTTCTCTCGTTTCGCGAGTGTGGTTCGCGAAGATAGTGTTCTTCACGAAAGAGAGGTGCTTCGTGGTGAATAATATATCTCTGCGAAAGGCAGTGTGCTTCGTGAGGCCGCATGGTCTAAGTAGTGTGCATTGCGAAGATATAGGAGATCCATGACGGCCTAATCATTGCGAATGCATGAGCATTATGAGAGTGCTTCGTGAGAGTGCTTCGCGAAAATACAGGAGGTTTGCGAAGGCTTGATTGAGCTCCGCTAAATTGGGAGCCTCGTGATATAAGGTGCATTGTAAAGGTGTTTCCAAAGGTTATTGCCTAGTGTTTAGAAGCAAAGGTAAAATCATCAGTGGATGAAATCTGGACTTCAACAGAGCATCTATCAATAGTTGGGGATGTGTGTATTCATGAAAATGAAGAGACCTACAGGTCTATAAACTATGAGTGGATTTCTTCCAGAACAGTGAGCAAAGGAAGAGAAATAAGTTGATCCTCTCCATCGACAGTGAGCCAGAGAGAGGGAAACAGGGAGGTACCCTTGGGAATGTAGTGAGTTGACCCTAAACCCTATAATGTCTATGTTCCTGGGATATAGTGATTGTACCCGAACCTTGTTATCCAAAACTAGTGATGTTTAGTAGAATTTGGTACGACCGGAAACCTGTCGGCGTATGCTCCTTAGAAGTAGCCCTTAGCGACAATCCAAGTATAATTGATGTGTCTTGTGCTTTCATTGCATTCTTTTTATATTGTGCAACAGGAAAGAGAGAGAAGATTCTTTTTCTTAACATCAAATCAAGAACTGAACGGGCTTTAATTTTAAATTAGTCATACCATGATTCACCTTCCTCTCAATGTATTCAGCCATGTGAACCTGAAAATTTTTAATTATGATTATATGGTTTCCCTCCCTATCGAATTTAATTCGTTCATATAGTGTTATTCCCTTTTTCATCACCACTTCTGGTCTTCTTGAAGCCTTGTTATAGGGATCTTGGACCATCGGATTTAATAAAATGCATGCTTGAGTTGCAATTCATGAATGAATTAGTAGTGTACTTGTCAACACATCGTTGTTGGGGTTCTATTAGATGATATTGATTGAAAATTATTGGCCTTTCTTCCATGGAGGATTTTGGTTGCATCTGAAAACCCTTGGCATAGAGAACTAAATTACAATTCCCTGGATAATTTCAGCCGAAGCAAAGAACAATGCGTTGAGGGTCGAAAATAATTTTCCTCTCCTATATCCCAGCAACAGGTTTTCCATGTTCGTAATTAATGGTCACATTCCCTTCTCTTACACACCTAAATGATTTCATCAACTCCCTAATAAAATTTATGGGGATCTTCTTTCCACACGATTTTAATTTGAGGTGCTGTAAATTCATATCCCCCTAAAGGATTTTTGGGTTGATTGTGTTTGTGGACAAAGCCGGTTTCTAGGGAGAATTGTTGAGTTCTCGAGAATTTTTTGAAAATACATGTTGACAAATAACAATGAAAAAGGAATGGACGATCTGGAGGTGGTACAAAATTGTAGTACAAGGTGGCGCCATTTTCTAGTGTTTGACAAATGTTTGGGGTCCAAAATTTGGAGGTTGGTGAGCATCGTGAAAATTGGATGTACATGAAGATCATACATTAATAAGGAAAAGGCATGAATTTCACGAAGAGAGGTTTCATGGATTGGATTTCGCGAAGACCAGAAGAATGATTGCAGTGATTCTCTGTGATTACGTCAAAGCTTCATGAATGGTAGAGGTTGAAGTGCATCGCGGTAGTTAAGTGCTTTGTGAGGGAACTTCATGGTGGAGGAGCGAAATAATATTGATGGTGATGCTCTAAAAATACGACGAGCTCCACAATCAGATAATTTCCATGGTTCTACGCGATTTTGACAGTATTCCGGCAAATACTTCGGAGCTTCGCGATAGTCGATGACGTGGAACTTACTTCTCGCGGAAGGGTCTAGGGTTGGTGGAATTGTCTATAAATTGAGGCCGACCCCCTCGAGAGAAGTAGAGAGAGCTTCCAAAGAAAATCCTTTGCTCTCATTTCGTGAAGGTGTTTTGCGAAGATAGTGTTATTTACAAAAGAGACGTGCTTCACGATGGCTAATCTAGCTCCGTGAAAGGTACTGCACTTCGCGAGGCCGTGTGCTCTAAGGAGTGTGCTTTGCGATGATGCAGGAGCTCTGCAATGGCCTATGCATTGTGAAGGCTTGAGCTTCATGATAGTGCATCATGAAAAGGCAGAAGATTTTTGAAGTCTTGTTTGAGCTTCGCGAAATTGGGAGCCTCGCGAAGTAGGGTGCTTTGCAATGGTGTTTCCAAAGGTTGTTTCCTAGTGTTCAGAGGCAAAGGGAAATTCATCAGTGGATGAAATCTAGACATTAACAGAGCATAAATCAACGGTTGATGATGTGTGTATTAATGCAAATGAAGAGACATACATGTCTATAAACTGTGAGTGGATTCCTTCCTAAGAACTGAGCAAAGGAAGAGAAAGAAGTTGATTCTCTCCATCGGTAGTGATCCAGAGAGAGAGAGAAATAGGGAGTGACCCTTGGGAAAGCAGTGAGTGACCCTGGACCTTGTAAAGTCAGTGTTTCTGGGACAGAGTGGCTATGCTCGAACCATGTTATCCACAACTAGTGAAGTTTAGTTGAATTTGGTATGACCAGCAACCTGTTGGCATATGCTCCTTGGACGTAGACCTTAGCGGTGAACCAAGTAAATTTTTTGTGTCATTTGATTTCTTTACTTTCCATTTATATTGTGCAATAGGAAAGAGAGAGAATAGTGTTTTTCTTAATAGAGAAACAAGATCAGACCGGGCTTTAATTTTAAATAAGTCATACCCTTATTCACCCACCCTCTAAGGGTATTTAGCCTTGTAAACCTAACAATTGGTATTAGAGGGAATGGTTGATATCTTCTCTTCTCTCAACGGAGGTCACTAATCATAATGGGATTCCATTCTTCGACGGATGTAATTTTCAGATATGGAAGAATCGAATGCAACACTATTTCTGATCTTTGGGAATGTTTGTGTTTTCAGTAGCTATGCATGGTATCACAGCTGATATTAATAGTGGTGCATTATCAGAAGATGAGCATAGAGAGTTGGATACTGATTCAAAAGCAATCAATGCCTTAGGGGGAGCCTTTTCCAATCCCATATACACAAAGGTGATTTTATGAAAAACGTCACATGATATTCGGGAAAAACAATTGAATATATATGAAGGAGATACAATGGTCAGAGAGAAAAATCTGCAAGTGCTGTGGAATAAGTATTATGATCTGATGATGATCCTGAATGAGTATGTTGATGAATTATTTGACAGGGTAAATATTGTCTTGGAAGATATGTGAGGGCTTGGTGAATTCATTGAAGAAAAAATGATCATAAAGCTCATCTTAAGGAAGCTTCCACCTCGGTTCAATCCAAACGTTTCAGTACTAGAAGATAAAGATCCCAAATAGATGAAATTGGACAATTTGCACAGTACCTTGGTTTCATATGAGATGAGAAATGATGATAACGAGGTTGTGGAAAAGGGGAAATCCAATTAGATTGCACTTAAGGCCATGAAAAATATCACCATTGAAGTTTCTCAGGAAGAAGAAGAGACAGATGAGGTGATGTCATTCCTTTCCTTAAATCTGCAATGTGGAAAAGGACAGTTTAAAGGGAAACTTCCACTAGCATGCTTTCGATGTGAAGAGGTTGGTTATCTTGTTGAAAAGTGTCTCAAAAACATTCAAGAAAATGATGATGATGATGAAGTAGAAATTCCCATGAAGAAGTCTTCAGCATTTGTGAAAGGGAAGAAATATTTCATTTGAAATTTCTTCTAGAAGAATAATCTTCTTTCACAAGATGTAGACCGTTTAGATGAGTCTGAGGATGAAGAGGTTGAGGAGTTTGAAAATTGTAAATATCATGGACAAAATTCAATGGTGGCTATTGTTGGTAGTGCTCATGAAAAGGAATAAACTGATGCTGATGAAGATGAAGAATAAATTGAAGGTAGAGTTGACATGTAAGCTGAATTAGAAGCAGATCTTGAATAGATAGATATTTGGAGAGCAAAAACAAAGAAATCCAACAAGGTGGTACATGATGAAAAATTCTACATGCAATAGCAGGATGATATGATTTATGAGATTATAAATTAAATAGAAAACCTTAAGTCTTCAAGGACTGAGAGCACATATAAGGTTGATGAGAATAAGCTCACGATTGAAGAACAGAAAAGGGAGATCACTGGATTGAATGGAAATTTGAAAGATCACGTCAAGTGTATCGAAGACATATAAGAACAAGTTGTCGGTCTATGGAGAAAAGTCAAAGACCAGGAAAAAAATTTGATTCCTAAACCATTCCTAGGAAGGAAGGTTTTTATGAATACTAAAAAGATGAAAGAGGACCCTAGTGGTTCAGCATGGATGAAGTAGAAATTGAGCTCCGAAGTTAAGGTTATTTCAGGCCTTAATCGGAAACAAAAATCTGTGACAATTGAGTTCAGACCCCAAGCACCTGTCCCGAAATTGAAAGATGATTTGACCACAAAGAAAAATTAGAATATACAGAGATCCCGAAGGGAATTTGTAGTGCTGAAGTAACACAAAGGAATGTACCTTATATCAGGTGTTATTGTTGTGGGAAGATAGGAAATTCACAGTATGTGTGTTCCATAGCAAATAGATATAGAAGGTAACCAGAAAAAAGGTGGCAGCCAAACAGAGAACAGTTTTACAGAACATATTTCGATGTACACTGTTTTTGGTGCGGAGGATTTGGACATATGGCTAGGTACAGTACTTCAACCATACAGATAAATGAGCTAAAGAAGAATCAAAACATTCACAAGAAGTAAGTCAAAAAACCCACAAGTTAGTTAAAAATGCAGAATATATTTGGGCTTTTCAAGACGAAGCTAGTCCATCATACTCTGAGAAATACCAGAAGTCTCAATCTATGCCGAGTGTGAAGGAAAAAGAATGGACCACGAAGTGGAAAGAAGGAAATGTGATAGTTGTAGAAATTGCACTTAGAGCTTAAAATCGTTCAGGAATATGGATACATGACAGTGGTTGCACATCCCATATGACAAGGAACAAGGATCTCATTACAGACATAAAATATGAAAAATAACGAGTTTTCATGTTTGGGAATGATGAAGGGATGAAGATTGTTGGTTCTAGAAAGGACGAATTTGGGGGAAAAAGAAATGAGACATGATTATGTCTTGTTAGTAGAGGGGTTTTGTCATAACATACTTAGTGTTAGTCAATTATGTGACTCTGGGCACTCTATCCGATTTACCAAAATGATGGGTGTTGTGAAAGAAAAATATGGATCAGTTTTTCATCAATGAAAAAGGACAATGGGAAATCCTTACATTGTAAGTGGGGAATATGATATCTGCATTTTATCCAGAGAGTAAGAAAACCAATTGTGGCATAAGCGACTTGGTCATCTATGTCAACCATATATGGATGATCTTGTAAAATGTGATGATGCTGGAGATCTTCCCAAACTATCACGTGATCGTACTCATACATGCAATGCTTGTCAACAAGGTAGGATCATTAGAAAGACATATAGGCCAAAGGAATAGAAATCAATTAGAGTGCCTCAATTGGTGCATTCTGATGTATGTGGACCTATCTCACCACGAGCAATAAATTGGAAAAGGAACTATGTCCTTTTCATTGATTATTATAGCAGAATGGCTTGGGTATTGGTCATTACCCATAAGACAGAAGTATTCAGTTGTATCAAGCACTATAAGAGGGAACCAGAAAGGATTCTTGAGCATAAATTTTTTATGTTTCGTTTAGATAACGGTACAGAATTCACAAACAGTAAAGTCGAAGACTATCGCAGGAAACATGGGATAAGGTATCAAGTTTCATCAGTGAGAACTCCCCAACAGAATGGAGTGGTTGAGAGAAGAAATCGGATCATCAACAACATATCCAAAACGATGCTTATTGAAAAGGACCTACCAGAGAAATTTTGGAAGGAAGAAGTTTTTTCATCGGTCTATATTTCGAATAGGTCTTTTTTGTGTCCGAAGGAAGGGAAGACTTCGTATGAAATGTGGTACCGAAAGAATCCAACATTAAAATACTTTCGAATCATTGGAAGTAAGTGATTCATTATCAACAAAATAAAATACCATAGAATTTGAGTCAAGAGGATATGATGGGATATTCATTGTCTACTCAGGGAAATGTAATGCATATAAATTCATCAACAAAAGGCTGGGAATGATTGTTGAGAGCAATGATGTCACTATTGTTGAAAATTAACAGAATAATCAATGACATAGTGTACTATTTCTGCATGGAAGTGATGATGAGGTAAGAAACATAGGGGGAGCAGAAGTGGTAGAGGCTGACTCAGAAGAATATACTAATGATGAACAAGAAAGTGTCAAATCGATGTCTGCAAGGAAGCCAAAGATTCAAGATAATATTGATATGCAGAATATCATTGGTGATCAGAAAACTCCAATTCAGACTCGAATAATGAAGTCAAAACAACAAACAATTTTTTTTCTCAGGTAGAGCCGAAATGTTTTTCCAATGCAGTTGAAGATGAAAACTGGGTTCAGGCTATGAATGAAGAGCTTGATCTGATTGAGAAGAACCAGACATGGGATATTGTTTCGAGGCCAGCAGACAACAATGTCATCAGGACTAAATGGGTCTATCACAACAAGATGAATGAAGATCGCATAGTGATTCGAAACAAAGCATGGCTAGTGTGGAAGGGATACTCCCAGATAGAGGTAATAGAAGTTGATGAGAAATTTTCACCAGTTGCACGGCTGGAAACAATAAAATTATTTTTGTCCATAGTAGTGTAAGGAAAGCTCAATGTGTTCCAGATTGATGTCAAATCATCATTCTTGAATGGTGTTATGGAAGAGGAGGTGTATATTGAGCAGCCAGATGGTTTTCTCATTCATGAGGATGAGAACAAAGTGTCCAGACTGAAGAAGGCGTTGTATTTGATGAAACAATCACCAAGAACATGGTACTCAAGGATTGATCAATACTTTAAGAAGATTGGTTTTCAGCATGGTGGAGTTGATTACAACCTCTATTTCAACAACAATAATAATCAAAGTATGATGGTGCAAGTTTATGTTGATGACATAATATTTGGTGGATCAGATGAAGTTCAGTGCAGACTGTTTTCCGAATTCATGAAAAATTAGTTTGAAATGTCAATGATTGGAGAGATAACGTTTTTCCTTGGACTTCAGGTGACACAAGGATGGAATGGAAGATTCATTTCTCAGTCAAAATATGATATGGAGGATATGAGAAGATTAGGAATAAAAAATTACCAGGAGATGAAGTCTTTGGTTTCTACCTGAATGAAATTATCAAAATATGAGGATGGAAAGGCAGTTAATATTACCGAATATAGGAAAATTATTTTGAGATTTCTTTACTTGACCACAAAAAGGCCTGATATTGTTTTTCCCACATACCATGCAGTGAGATATAAGAGTAATCCCAAGGAATTCCATATGATTTTAGTGAAAATAATACTTCGGTATATCCAGGGCACATTGGATTTCGGCTTGACATATAATGATAAATCTCAAATAGTGTTATTGGGATATAATGATGAAGACTGGGCCAGTTCGCCAGATGATAGAAAATCAACGTCAGGTGGTGCATTATATCTTGATGAATTGGGTATTTCTTGGCTCAGCAGGAAGCATGATTGAATTTCACTGAGTACAGAAGAATTTGAGTATATTGAGGCCACTCAAGCATGAAAACATTTATTATGGATGAAGCAGCAGCTTGAAGATATGGGAGTTTAAGTGAAGTCTCCAATCAAAATCATGTGCAATAATTCAAGTGTTATGAATCATAGAAAAAATATTGTCCATCACTCAAGGACCAAGAAAATTGAAATACAATATCATTTCATCAAGGAGAAGGTTGAGCAGGGAATTGTGAAGTTGGAGTATGTTCCTACATGGCTTCAGGTTGTAGACATTCTGACAAAGGCCTTACCAAAGGAAGAATTTTAGATGCATCGACTGGATCTGGGAGATCGGTCGACTCCCCACACATAAAAAAGTGTGGATGTGGAACCACCCCCACTCTCCCTGAGGTATGATGTGTTTTTCCCTCATGTGTTGATTTTTTCTCTACTCTATTAAAGACTACAAACGAGTTACCTTTGGGTTCATTGACAAACGGTGAGAAAATAGTGATTGTTAAAGGGGATGATAGGGTGGAGATATGATAAATCATGAATGATATGGGGAGAAGCTGACAATAGTTCAAGATTGAGACAGTTTGGAGATTTCATAAATCATGAATGATATGGGGAGAAGCTGATAAGTGGATCAGCCAGATAGGGGGAGTTGAGGCTAGTTTCACGTGCTTAGCCAGAGCATAGCTTGGACAACATAGGAAATAAGGATTAATAGGTTTTGTAGCTGACAAGGGTTGAATATGTGAACCGAAAGGGGGGAGCGTATGTAATATTATGATGCTAGATGTGATCGATCAAAGACTAGAGATCACGACTGCTGAGCATCGTGATAAAAGAAGAATAGTGAGTTTTGGAATGGTGAGATAAGGGTTTCAGCAATCACCAATTGGTATCATTATGGTTCAACAATTGGTATCGTTTTTTCAACTGGTATCAGCTTGGAATCGACAATTGGTTTCTGACATGAAGTGATTCATTGATGATCATTTCATACTACTCTTGTTTCTCACGCCGAGAATTACTCATGTGGGATTAGAATATGTGTTAAATGAATCCTTGAATCCTATCAGAATCTCAAGAGGCGAATGGTGGTTGCGTCTGGAAGAAGACTTCATGAGGTATCAACGTGCTGAAAATCATTCTGATAAGAGTTATGAAGATTTTTCAACAAACCCACAGGTGGAGATTGTGGGAAAAAAATCCCTCAAGGTAACATTACAGTATTTTTCGGTTGATTGTGTTGGATGGAAAAGCAGGTTTCTATGGAGAATTGTCGAGTTCCCGAGAAGTTGTTGAAAATTCTTGTTGACAAAGTACGACGACAAAGTAATGGACGATCTGGAGGTAGTACAAAAGAGCATAACAAGGTGGCTCCGTTTTCTAGTATTTGCCAAATTTTTGGGATCCAAAATTTGGAGGTTGTTGAGCATCGCGAAAAGTGGATATCCATGAAGATCATATTTTAATATGGAAAAGGCATGAATTTAGAGAAGAGAGGCTTCATGGTTTGGATTTCACGAAGACCAGAATAATGATGGCAGTGATTATTCACGATTACGTCAAAGCTTCGTGAACAATAGAGGTTGAAGTGCATCACAGCGGAGATGGGCTTTGTGAGGGAGCTTCGCGTCGACGGCATGAATTAATGTTGATGGTGATGCTCCGCGATTACGAAGAGCTCCAAGAACGAAAAGTTTTTGTGGTGCTTCGCGATTTTGAAGGAATTCCGGCAGAATCATCGGAGCTTCGCGATAGGCGATGACGTGGTGATGACTTCACGCGGAAGGGTCGAGGGTCGGTGGAATTGCATATAAATAGAGGTCGACCCCCTCGACAGAAGTAGAGAGAGTTTCCAAAAGAAAATACTTTTCTTCCATTTCACGAAGTTCATTCGAGATGAGAGTGTTCTTCATGAAAGAGATGTGCTTCACGATGGCTAATATAGATCCACGAAAGGGAGTGCACTTCGTGAGGCCATGTGCTCTAAAGAGTGTGATTCGTGAAGAGGCAGTAGGTCCGTGATGGCCTAAGAATTGTGAAGGCTTGAGCTTCGCAAGAGTGCTTTGCGAGAGTGCTTGGAGAAAAGGCAGGAGCCTCGCAAAGGGTTATTTGAGTGTCGCAAAATTGGGAGTCTTGCAAAGTAGGGTGCTTTGCGAAGGTGTTTCCAAAGGTTGTTGCCTAGTGTTCAGAGGAAAAGGGAAATTCATCAGTGGATGAAATCTAGACTATAATAGAGCATCTATCAACAGTTGGGGATTCGTGTATTCATATAAATGAAGATACCTACAGGTCTATATAATGTGAGTGAATTCCTCCCAGAGCAGTGAGCAAATGAAGAGAAAGAATTTGATCCTCTCCATCGGCAGTGAGCCAGAGAGAGAGAGAAACAAGGAGTGACCTTTGGGAATGTATTGAGCTGAACCTAAACCTTGTAAAGGTAGTGTGCCTGGGACAGATTGACTGTGACCGAACCATGTTATCCAAATCTAGTGAATTTTAGTGGAATTTGGTATGACTGGAAACCTGTCGGTGTATGCTCCGTGTACATAGCCCTTAGCGGTGAACCGAGTAAAATTATTGTGTCCAGTGCTTGATATTTTTTAGGTTTATATTGTTCAACAGTAACGATAGAGAAGAGTGTTTTTCTTTAACAGTGAAACATGATCTGAACCAGCTTTACATTTAAATTAGTCATACCATGATTCAACCCCCCCCCCCCCGCTCTCAGGTTACTCATCCTTGTGAACCTAACACTTGTTAATTATGATATTATGGGTTCCCTCCCTATCGAATGTAATTCTTTCATACCAGTTGATTCCCTTTTTCATTGCCACTTATTTTATTCTTGATGCATAGTTATAGTGATCTTGGAACCTCGGATTTAATAAAATGCATGTTTGAGATGAAATTCATTAAGGAATTACTATTGTACTTGTCAAAACATCATTGTTAGGGTTCTATTCTGAGATATTGAGGGAAAAAAATTGGCCTTTCTACCATGGAGGTTTTCTGGTGCATCTGAAATCCCTTGGCATAGAGAACTAAATTACAATTCCCTGGATCATTTCAGTTGAAGCAAAGAACATTGCGTTGAGGGTCGAAAATAATGTTCCTCTCCTCTATCCCAGCAACAGGTATTCTATGTCCGATTTTTATGGTCACATTACCTTCTATTACACACCTAATGAATTTCATAATACCCCTAATAAAATTTATGGGGATCTTCTTTCCACACCATTGGAATTTGGGGTGCTGGAACATCATATCACTTTTGTATTTATCCATTGGATAACCTAAATTAAAAAAATCCTTCCACATCATATCACCTAGATTCTCTAGAGATTTTACAATCACATTATTGACTTTGAGGGAACATATGAATATATACTTATTTATATTGAAGGAATGGATCTATAGTTATTTCCATTAGTTAGGTTTTATCCTACAAATTATTCAATCAACCACGAATTTGGGGGTAACGAAAATTATAGATTCGTATTGTGCAGTCATTGTGATGTTTTCATCATACACTCCATTGTATTCATCGACTTTTTATATTGTGGTCAATTAAGTAATTTTATATATTATGTCGTAGGGTGTAAGGAAAGTATTTATTTAATTTGTTTTCCCAAATATCCATCCATTCAATCTCCTCGATATCATCATCAGGATTCATATTTTTTTATCAATTTCCACCATTGATCAGTTTCACCCTATAGAAAAAGCATCTAGAAGACCCTTCTATTGTTTGTAACATTAATGGAAGGATAATATATTATAAAATGTGTTGATCTATTTTTAGGATATTGAGGTATCAAAAGATCAATTAAAATTAGGAGGCCTTTTTCTCATGTTGATCTCAATTACCCTTTGTTCTTTCTTAGGGGGGTGAATGATCCTCTTGACCCCTGATTATATTCAAAACCTGTGATTGTTGAGATAATATTTTGACAAAAATTATTATTCCTGATCCCATCATATTTGTTATCTCATTAGAACAACAATGAAATTGATCGTGGAATCCACATTTATCTGGAGCCCTCCTATTACAGGACAATAACTGGAATTAAATGAAAGTTAAGGGTGACACATATAGGGGAATCCATAAGAAAAAAAGGGATAAATTTTAAATGTAATTCATTTCCTCAACTTATAAATTTATAGGCATAAATCTATATTATCCATTAACAACTTCCCATCATATATCTATTGGGTTATGTTATTTATTCCCTTAATAATAATTCATACTATTCTTATGAATTTTCCAAAACATATCCCCTAGGTGTTTCAAAACTAGAGTACATCAAATTCATTTTTCATAAACCAATTTCCATTTGAGTCGAGCTCGAAGGGTGTTTTCAGGGTTTACACCTAGATACATCTCTTCTAGAGAGGCCTCTATTTGTTTGTATACAGTTATGAATGCATTTTCTTGATGAAAAACATACTATATACACACAAAAATTTATGGATGTTTTCATTATACGTAGACTTATACCTATGACTTTCACTAGGATTTAATAATCCAAATCCCAAAAATAACTAGACTTATCCCTTTGATACAAACTATAACAACACTAATCATTATGCCAAACTTAAAAACAATTTTTTATATAAAAATTCAATTATTTCAACTCCAAGAAATATGAGGTCTAATTTCTAGGAAAATGAAGATAATTACATGACAACATAAGACATAAAATACTACATCTTTATTTAAAACATATATTACATGACCACAAATTTCCTTCGTAATCATCATTGCATTGGATGACATGAGGACATATATTTGAAAAGGGTTAGCTATAATGAGAAATAAGGTATTAAAAAAGGCATATCATGAATATTACAATACATGTTAGTAAATAGCCATATCAATGGTTGATAGGAGAGACACGGACATAAGGCCATGATATAACATGATTATCATAACATGGAAGTGTGGAAACAACATTTAACAGGATATTAGCATGTTTTAGAGCTCATTGAACATGGAGAATGAGTAAACCCACAATTCCAATTAATTATAACAAGTAAAACCTCATTGTACTTGTTGTAACATGATACTAATCATTACCCATTTAATTAGAGTGCTATCAAGGCACACCATTCTAAGTCCTTTCATTTCATCCATAAGTGTGCCACATTGATCATATAACATGGATTCATTAAACTTAATAATTTATTCAATGTATAAAGATGTGGAATAGAAATTTTACCCCTAAATAATTATGTAATCATGTATAATGATTAATACCTTTGATAGAGAAGTATTTATGGTATTCACATACACGATGGTTTTGGCTTGAGAAATTTTGGTGTAACATTTGCAGCATAACAACGTCAAATAGAAATCATAAAATGGGTTGATGAGAGAAGAATGAGATAATAATCAATCTTTTATTAAATTAAATGTATGGGTGTTCATTGGAAATTATATACCAACATATATAATGGATTGTTGATGCATAATAAAAAAAATTACATTACTGTAAACAATGATAGAGAAACCCCTTAGGGAATTTCAGCATGGTGACTTGTGTACATGAGAGGCATTAGTGATACATAATGTGGTCTCACATAACTAAATCATAAGTACAGAAGTATAGTGGAGATGAGAATTAATCCCCAAAATTTTTTAATTAAAAATTCAAGAGGCACGCCAATATAAAGAAACATGGACATAAATTCAGAAGGATGGAATGTGAGGATCTCATACTTGAGTGTTTGTGCTCAAGAGCATGATGAGGGGATTCGTGAGAGATTGGGTCCCCTTGGGAGGATTCTAGTCAGATTAGGCTAGAGTATGTAATTTCTATTAGGGTCCACATGGAAATAATTCACACCCTCAAGGAAATCATTTTAAAATGTTAATATATTCAATAAGTTTTGGAGCATCCACTAAGGCATCATAAAATTAATCATAAAAATATAAAAACCAATTATATTAAATGTAAAACAAATATTGGACGAATAACCATTTTATATTATATTATTATATATCTATTGGTTCATTATGATGTCAAAAACAAATTATTCATTTAATCATTATTTAATTTTTCTTCAAAAATTTGACTAACTCAGAATGTTATACGAAATTAACAACTAGATAAATTCAATGTACCGGATCCAAAAATACTATTCATTTTATCTAAATAATTTTCTAAATATGTTAATTTTTTACTCATAAAATAAAAACATACATTTTTCGAAATTTCATGGGTTTTAAAAGAAAAACCTTTAAATCATTAATAAAAATTTCAATTGTAAAAAAATTTTATGACTATTTATATTTTTTATTATGTAATTTATTATTCATATTTTATTAAAATATTTTTTATTTAGAAAATACATTAATTCATCAAAATAAATTATATAATTAAATATTAACTAAAAAACTAATTTTTCATTAAAACCCATTTACCAACTAAGAATATTCAAGTGAATGTATATTGTTTATACAAACAATAGTGGAAATAATCATAGTGCTAAGGTCTTGCTACATTACCCCATAAATCACCTGCATAAGACATAAGGGTAAGGTGTTCAATGGTGATAGATTCTTGGAGAAGCACATATAATATCACTCATGTGGTAATCCCTATTAAAATTTTAATCTCTTTTAGGTGGTTCTGTTCAAGCCTAATGTGTTGAAGATCAATTGTGTGTGGTCTAGAGCTACACCCAGAGACGATACATTCTTTCTGAGCTCTGACAAATGGGCTTCGTATGGAGAAATTCTTGTGGATGAGGCCATCACATCATTTTTTTATGTAAATTGGATTTATTAAGGATGTCAATTTATACTAATAATGAGATCAATGTTCAACGGCTATATTTGAACTGTTAATAGTTGTTAACATAATTTCAAAATCCAAAAATCTAAAATCATGGAAGTTAATATGTTTTATATAACAATTTTTAAAAAGAATGGAATTTAATTATATCATGAGTAATATTAGTTAATAAGTGGTTTGGTGGTTACATGATGAAGTCATATGTTACAGAATAATTTTAAATTAATATAAAAAGTAGTACAATATAAAAGAAAATATTATAATTTTATTGGCCATAATGATATATTACACTAATAAATTTATTTAATTATGATTAGTAAATTATATTAATCTACCATATATGTTATATATTAGTTAACTAATTTTTATATTCATCCAATATATTTTATAGATATAATATAAGAACAAAAAAAAATTATGATAAAAACCAATATTTTTATTCGGTAATTTTTATTACATTTTAATGGATAATCCATATTAAATTCATTTTTTGGATATTTTATTTATATAATATGTCAAAATACACTTAATATTTAAATACATACACAATAATTAGTATAAATTAAATATTTGGTATTTTATGTGATGTTTCATTTTTTAATGCAGAATGAAAAATAACGATTTTTTTTCCAAACTGCATTTTTAATCTAATTCATAT
Organism: Viscum album; assembly: GCA_963277665.1. NCBI lineage: Eukaryota > Viridiplantae > Streptophyta > Magnoliopsida > Santalales > Viscaceae > Viscum > Viscum album. Next base: position 1,006,215,229 of record OY728157.1, read on the forward strand.
ATTATGAAGAGTCTTATTTTATGCTGTTTTCGAAGAAATAATTGAATAAATATTTATCAATGAATATAATTTAATTAATTGAGATCCATTTTACTTCTAAATTGGGAAAAACATAACATACTTTAGATTGTTTTTAAATTAAAAACCTACGTTGTCGACCCAAATGCAGGATTAAATTAATATCACCCACCTATATGAATTTAATTTAAAAATATGGATTACATTTTATATATAAATATAATTTTTAATTTAGTATATTATAATAATTGTTTTAACGAAATATTTAGTGCAAGTTTTTAAAATTAATTACATCGATTATGGTTTAATTAAGCATTACTAAAGACAAAACCATAAATTTCATACCCAAAACGACCTAAACAGCTATCCAAGAAACATGTTTTTCCATATTTAAAAATTATATTAAATTGAATTTATTTTGGTCCACTAATGTATCCACATCACATGTGAAAAACGTGTTTGGAATTTATTTCTCAAAATACTAGAAGAATGCAAACCCTATTCCACTATTAATGTCCTCAAATCCACCACTTATTCACACATCAAAAAACATATTTGTTTGGATAATATATTCCAAAATATTATCCCAAAAATAATATCGTCATCATTGAATCAAATCATGTTATGAAATCCTTCTATGTAATCTATTTGGTGCAACAAAAGAGTTACATGATAAAGATGTAACCCCTTCCCTCAAACTCCATATTATCCTTTTCACTCTCCCCTCCCTAAAATCATATTATTCTATGATGGTATAATAAAAAAATATCTAAAATATTCTTCATTTTTTATGTAATGGTTTTGACCAACACATACAATCACTTTTATCTAATGGGTAACGAACATATTATTTACATGTTTGGCGAACTACATCCTCACTAAATGATGATTGTTAATTTTTCCTTAACTACCACTAATTGTATAAACTAGGATGGAAAATATATTTACATAAATTATATATTTTATTAATTATTTATTAAATATTATATAATTAGTTTACATCATATATCTATATAATTTCAATTTTTTAATATGATGATTTTGTTTAAGGAAGTGTGGAATGCCACACCCTGAATGAGATTATACTCATTCATACACTATATAAAATGAATTAATGATGGTTGTACATAATATATATGATATATATTTTATATTAAATCCACATTAATATATATATATATAAATATATATACATATACATAATTTACTTTATTAATTTCAACAATGAAATATTTGGAAATAGCGTTCATGTATACGTCTGACCAACCATATTCAAGAATGTTGAATTCTATTTAATACTTTTATATTATAATAATTTTCATAACAAAATTATACTGATTATAAATTATATTTTAATCATTTTTAAATTTATACAATCCTTGATATATTGATAAGTACTAAATATATAACAAATTAAGACACATGAAAAAGTGAAAACTAATATTAACCAGAGTAATATATTAACATTGAATTATTAAAAATACGGTTATATAAATCTTTTATAAAACCATATATTATATTAGAAGTAATATTATTGTTATTTTATAGATTAAAAATAAATTTATATTTTTTATACATGATAATTTAATTAATACTACAAGAGATAAGACATAAGGTCAAATAATTTCATCTATCTAATTATTTCTGTGAGATAAATGATTTATATACCACCCATTATTATTTTCCTATTGTGTATAATTCACATGAATGTATTATATTGTTATTATTGGTATATTTATTCATAGTTACATATCTATTCTATAATATAACTTTCATGTGGTTTGTGATTCAAAATATATAAAATCTTTATGATAATTATGTCTCAATTTTAGATCCCTGAGACACATGAAATGTTATACACCTTTATTTTAAAATGAGGTGTATATACAGCCTTGTAAATTTAATATAATTAATATAATTCTATTGACTATATTTTTTGATTCATTTAATTTCATGTTCTTAATTTTGGACCATATTTCAATGTAACTAAGTGATAAAAGTTTATTGAAGATAAATATCAATTTATGACGTTTATGATTATGCCTCCTCTAATGAAATCATATGATATATCCCTCATGATCACTCATGAATTTTCTTCTACCACATTTATTCATGATATATTTATGTACCAATACCATTTATTTAATATTATTTATAAAATATACTTAATAAAGACTTCATTATGCCTAAAACATCCCTCTCATTGTTCATAAATTTTTCTTCCTTCGTTTATTTTTAAAAAAACTATACAAAATAATATTGTCATAATATCCTATGATCATTAAAAATCTATTTGAAACAAAGTTTCCATTAGAAAATTGTTTCAATTGAATCTTTTTATCTCTTTCTGGATGAAACATTTTTCAAATCTTTTTATAGGGCCAAATTAATGTTCTTTTTACCTCGTCTGATAGGTGCGAATTTACCCACATTTAGTTCAACAAATAATTATTTTCATGTTTAAACGGGTAATTTTTAAGATTTTTTTTAATTTAATTTTTAATGAAATGGTATTGAAAATGTTTTTAAGCTTCATTTATATTTTTTAAAGGAATATTATTTTCAAATAGTTTTCAAGTTATCATTATATGTTTTTGGTGAAAAATCTCTCCAAAAGGTTTTTTAAAATTTTTTCATAAGATTTCATGTTTATTTTATAAAAAATAGTTTTAAAAGTCTATTTATTTTTAAAATATCTTTTTATAAATAAAAATTTATATTTTCCATTTTAAAAGATTTCAAAATATCATTCCATGTTTTTTCAATCAAATATGACAACTATTGATGTTACTCATCACCTTATAAAAAATGAACTAAATATTCAATTCAAATTAGTTCATGAATGGTTTCTGTTTTTATGGAATTATGTTCATGAATCCTATTTCATATATATAGTTTCAATTATTTTGAATCCTTATTCTTTCCATGGGTTATGATTTAGATAAAATTATTATGAAATGTGTCTTTTCCCACACGTTCAGACATGATTAATTGTTTATTACACCCATTTAATTTCATTAGTAATGATAGTATTTTTTATAATATTATTTCACGTGTATATATGATTACATTAAAAAATTGGTGGGATCTGTATCTCAACCTGATGTATTGCGTAATGGTAAATTTTTTATGAGCTCAAAGGGTATATGAGAGGTTATCTAAAGCACTATATAATAGGGTGCATGGGAGGAAATCAAATCAATGAAATATGAGTGTTCATTGGAGTACATCCCTATACAAAAATAAAAGGGTTCACTAGATGGAATCCCAAGACACTTGTGGTTACATGGGTGATTAAAAAAATCATGATATATAACAAAATAATTTATAGACTTCCATGACCTAGGGTTTTTATATGTGTAAGTGTCCTCCATAATTCTGTGTTTCATTCTTATGTTAGGACTTCAGTGATTATGTTAACTATTTATTTATGATTTATATCCTATTAACTATTCAAATTTATTCCAAGATACATGTTCATGATCTTGGATATGTAGATTATGATCTTATATTTGCATGATCTTGTTGTCATACCCCAATGATCATGATTATTCATATATATATCCTTTTTATTAACTTAATGAGTAACTGTTATCACCACTTTCTAGGTTTATTTACTCTATTTTTTGAAGAGATATATTATTTTTTACGTGTCTAGGAAAGTTTATAGTCATATAGAACGTATTGGAAGATGATATAGCTCTTTTATATGCAGTGTTTATATTTTCATGTTTCAAATAGAAATGCACATGTATGGTGTTTGGGAGTCTGTTTGTATAATGTTTAACGTATTCCAAAAAAATTATGTTATGTTAGTGTATATAATGAATTAATTGTTTTATATAATGTAGTGGGAAATAAATATATATTGAGAATAAAGATTTTTTATAGTTGTTTATACTAGTTGACCAAGTCCACACTTCATAGACTAAAAGATGAAGTGTTTTACACCATATGATCATCACATAAAAATAAGAAACTATTTAGGATACATGATATTTAAAATATATTATACCAAAAAATATTAAATATTTAGTGATCCTAAAATGTTCGGGAGATAAAATTGTCTTTAGAGAAACTCACATAATTATTACTAATTCAAAACAATCCAAAACTAGTCAAAATATATCTAAAATACATTCTTAATGAATTCAAGGATTATAATAATATAATTTTATTAATAAAATTATAAAAATCATCATTATTTTTAAATATCATTCAAAATTACTTTCTCCATAAATTTAATAATTTCAAAATACATTTGAGGAGAGATCACATTAATTTATCGTATAAAAGAATGGATTTCTACCATCGAAAAACATGTCACCTTTGAATGTATTCTAACAATTATGGACTACAATCATTAAATGGGATAACTATAAAACCCATATAGAGATGGGTTTATTGGTTTCTATTCACTATACCATTGAAGCTTCATTCAACCATCTAAAGGAAAGCGAACATTAAAGTCGACATTAGGCACAAATGTTAGATGTTTCTTTTACTTAGAGGGTAATCAGCTACTATGTGATCCATGGTTGATAGTTTCAGTTATGAATTAGTGATGATCATCGTTGATAACACTGATGATCCCCACCGCATGAATTGTATAAGACATGGATAAATGAATGTTCAAAAGAGTGATCTTCTGTTAATTTTGGTCACTCTACTGATACCACAATGGATAATGTGGGTATATATTGGTAACAAATAAAATTTTAATTCAATATATATATATATATATACATATTATGAAAATAAAATTTATCAGTAACATGCATTAACATATTTATATATATATATAATAAATATAACAGTATATATATATATTAAATTATTTAATAGTGTAATAAATGTAAAATAATATTTCTATATATATTGAAATTAAAAATCAGTTTAATTTTTGGAAAAAAAGTATGCATTCCCAAAATATAATATTATTAAATTTAAATTATTCAGAACACTTTATTAAAAAAATTAACTATTTTGATATAAAAATAAATATATTACATGAATAATTTAAAGCACATTATAATATTGAAAATAAAAATTCATTTGTGGACATATAATAAAATAAATAAAATAACACAATATGTAATAATATAAAACAAAAACATTAAAATGAAAATTCATAATGGGAATCATGGGTAGATACTTTAGATTATGTTGAAAAATTAAATGAGGTACTACAAAATACGAGTAATATGAAATTAGATTCCATCGAAATATATTTTGTAGAACTTTTAGTTTATATTAGTATTTATAGAGCTATTTTTTAATTTAATGTTTAGTGTAATTCATATACATATTCTAATTTAATGAAATTACTAGTTTTATAGTGGTATAACATAGATGATTTATTTATAAGTTCTAATTAATCCAAATATTGGTTGATCTTTTATTATAAAATGATATAGATAAAATTCCTAATTTTTATAAGGATATATATGGTTTATTTTGGATGTATATGAATAAAATTTATTGAGAATTTTCATTAATTTAAAAGTGTGATATTATATTTAGTGAAGTGAAAATCACGGGATAAAGTGTAAGGTTTTGATATTAGAAAATATTCTAGAGTGCATATTATTGGAATTTGGAATAATTAAAAATAACGAAAGGACAATAAAAAGGATTTATTTTAAATGTCATTCAGAATACCTTAGTTTCTAAGATGCAGACAAATGAATATGATGAAATTACTGTATTCTTGGAAACACAAATATTTTATGGCAATGTGGGATGTTATCTATATGAAAATTATAAATCTATAGATCTATACTATAATTAGTGGATATCGAATGAACATGGATTAGGGTTAGTAGAAGATGTCCATTGATAAAACTGGATGATGTTTAAATTGATATCTTTTGTATATAATGACTGATATTTGGGAGTTAACCATTATCTAGTTGATTGTATAACCATTTATTTTTAATTAATTCATCTATTACTAAGTATTATGTTCTTATGGTCCATGAGTGGGTAGTGATATATGTATCATTACATAGATCTTCTATATATATGCATCAATGTACAATTGGTACTTGTGATAATAGATTGCGCATGTGATATATGGGAACAAATCCATCCAAGTATCATCGTAAATTACTGAAACATTTCATAGGATAGTCATTATGGATCTTCTGTATTAGAAGGTATATAAATTTTTTTACATTGGGATAATATGTAAATAATAAATTTGGTATTTAGATTATATGATGGAATATCTATCTCCGTTAAAATTGAGGAATATATTTTTTGGATGTGATCAAAATTTGATTTGGATCATTGGTGCAACAATTCTTAATTGGGAAAGTGATATCTGAACTTGGTTTTTCAATAATTAAATTATTAATTTATAACTAATTATATGTTTAAACATTAGTGACCTCTTATAAAAAATATTGGTATTCTTTTGGGAGTATAGGGAATGAGATCAACTGAGGTGACGATGCATCAACTTGATAGACTGAGCATCATAATTTTGGATTTTCCAAAGGATGTCTTGAATAATGTAACCAAGTCAATAAATATATAATTATTTAATAATTTAAAATGAATATTCAATGCAGAACAAAAAAATAAAAAACTAATAATAATGAGGGATATTTTCATTTGTATGATAGATATATATCCAACATATTTCATAAAATTTCTGCAATATATACCACATCATTCATAACTCATTTTATGCTTTTAATGAATTTCCTACATAGTACCATTAATAATGCAAGGGTTAAAGGAAACAAAACATATGGTGATCTATGATTCTCAATAATGATGAACACAAGAGATAATATTCATTTATAATAAATTAGAATATAAAAAATTATTGGTATAAGAACATAATAATGACATAAAATAATCTTAAATAGTTCTTCAATGTTCATTAATCCGAAATTATGTCAATAGAATTTGTCATAAAAAATTAGTAAGTCTTATTTTTGTAGATTTATCAAAAAAAATCGCGACCTATGATAAATTTTTTTTAAAATCATTTGTTATTTGTAAACACATAAATACAAAAATCATTTCCATTGTCAAGAAATATTTTTAGAGCTACATTGTTATATTATTTCACTCCCCATTCCATTATTTTATTATTAAATGTTCAATCCCAATGTTAGCATAGTGGATAGATTATATTATTGAATTCAGTTCATATACCATTCATTTTTAGCCAATTTAATGAGATATCAATAATTTCATAATTCTTATAGGGAAATATAATTCCAAGACCAACCATAACATAATTATAACAATACATAGTTGTATGAAAATTTCATAAAAAATACTTTATATCATTATATAATATCTCATGTAAAGGTATTTAATTTCATAATCATTAATCAATTCATCAAAATATTATACATGTAAATGTATAGGGTTTCATAAATATTTCATCTTGTCATAAATTACCCATGATAGTGAACCTTCTTTCAAATAATAGTTCAAAATCATTTAAATAAAAATACATATATAAAAATAAATAATATATTATCACATTATGATGTTCACATAAAATTATAAAAATCATTATTAGAAATTAAAAATGATTAAAAATAACATAAAAAATCATTTGAACCCTTATTTATCAACATGAGAATAATTATCCATATATTCTGAAAAAATTTTAAATAAAAATTTAGTATATGTTAAAAAAAATTATTTTATATAATATAAAAAAGGAAACATGTAAAAAAAGTTTCAATGAAATTAGGTGTCCTTCAATATTGAAAATTAATTCATTCTATACTTGTTGAAATAGAACATTCCATTCACAATTATATGAATGATAAAAACTATGATATTTTGGAAAAAATGAATTTAAATTATACAATATAATTATTTGGAATTTTTGTAATATATATTGAATATGACTGTTCCATAGCATCATCTAAATATAAATATATCTCTAATGAATGTTCCAAGAGCAAGGACATGGTTGAAAAATTTTATCCTATAGAGAGGAAATATGTTCTTAAATTTATTAAATGCCTTTTTCAATAATAATATGAATAATATATATTAAAATTCCAAAAAAATATTAATTTTATAATAATAAATAATATATAAAAATAATATATATATCTAATGAAATGATCCATATAATTTTCCATATTGTAATTTTAGCATTGTTAACTTAAAAAATGAATGTGATTGTTACATAAAAACATATGACAAGTTTAATCCTGATTCATATATATTCCAAAAAAACAATATAATAAATATATATTTATTATAAATATAATTAAAAATATCAACAAAAAAAATTATATCATACATGGTTTACTAATATCATATTAGTACATGTTCATTTACAATATTTTATTGTCACCATCAATTGTATTTTTAATTTCATTATTTTTCATCTCTGTTTCATTTTAGAATTTATTCATTATTCAAATTGATAATTGTACCATGATCGTTAAAATATTAACCATAAAAAATTATCATATTATTATCTACCTAAAAATTGAAAACCATTATAAATAAATAATTATTTGAAAATAATAAATTGAAAATAATTATCTAACTTCGTAGAGATGATCAGCTTTTTGTATGTGTGAATGATATTTCCCCTTTTTGATGTATTAAAGATAATAAATGTAAATAATAATTCATTATTAATATATAATTATATTTCCATAATTTTTTTTAATATTTACCATGTTAGTCCATTTTATAGTCAATGTAAATAGTTAAATAAAATCAAATGACATCATTTTATAGTTAGGATTGTACACACATATGAATGAGTGATGTCATTGTTTACAATTAGTTGATAATTTAATAATGTAGATAAGTGAGTATAGATAAAAAATGATAATTTTTTTAAATATAATATATGAATATTATATCAATAATAATGAGAAATATTGTAAATTTGTTGCGAAAAATTATTTGTACCGTTTCTTGGTAGTAGTAGTCAAGACCAATACATAGGCAAAAAATTCATTCCCATTTGATGGAGAATATGTGGGGAATGATAAAACTATAATAATAATATTTTATCAATGAATTTGTTATATTTTATTTATTATTGTAACATGGATACAATAGGTTAATTATAGGTGGAATGAGAGATGATAATTAAAGAACATGATTATGAATTATTCCTATTCTTTGAGATACAATCATTCATATAATTGTTAATTATTTATAAAATGTTATTAATATAATATCAATGACCATAAAACAAGACATAAACACATATGAAAGTCTAATTATGGTATTTTATAATATAGATGTCTCAAATATCATAAATTGGTTGATAAAGGATGTGCCATTATAATATTGACTGAGTGGAAAGACATTAAATTAAATACAAAATTTAACGAAAAATATTTTCATTTTATTTTATATGTGGAAACAAATGGATGTTAATTCAATGAAAATTTAATATATGGGACATATATAGTCAAAAATAACAATTATAAATGTTTATATTGAAATAAAATCATTATTACGTAGATAAAACCCACATTAAATCCATTATAACTAATATTGGTAAACCAAAATTTCTATTTTAATATTTATAAAGACAAAAAATTAAATTTAACTCATCCATAAATTAGTTCATATTCATTCAAAATTTTATATAGAATTTATCAAAATCAATTTCAATAATAATTAAATTTAATAATTAAAATAATTGTTCAAAATAAAGAATTATCCAATTTTGGAAATATAAATCATAATGAATATATCATTATTTACTCTCAAAACGTGGGTATAAATTTCTATAAGAATAATGTAATAATATTTTGGAGGATGTATTATCTAAAAATTACATTATAATTATTAATAAATTGTCATTAATATAATTTATTTTTATAAACCACATCCCTCATATTAATGTTTTTTTAGGGAATTGTTTTTTTAAACCATAAATGAAATTAAATAAAACTCATATATAACAATGATTATTATTGTAGTTTTTAAATTTTATATAATTATCTTGAAATTATGATATATTAAGATCAATTTGAAAACAGAATGGTTCTTTTAAAATACATTATTGAATGAAAAAAATGATAGGTTTAAAAATTTTGGTTTCATTTCAATGCTAATATATAGATAAAACATTTATGAAAAATTCAAAAAAAATCACCCTATTATAATTATTAATTTATTATTTAAAATTGGATATTCATTTCCTCAAATAAGTTTTTTATGAAACATTATATTATTCATGATAAAAAATAAATAATGAAAAATATCTAATGAAAACATATTTTTAGTCATATTCAATATAATGAAAATTGATTTCATATAAGTTATATATTTATCAATATTTTTGAAATATATATATATATTATAAATAATTTTTTCTTTTAGTTTCTTCTGGCTCATGCATCCAATTTAATAACATATCTATAATGGCCACATATAGATCAAATTTTATTTATAGTATATCACATCATTATTAATGATTGATGTTTTTTGTTATGTAAAAATAATATTAAATTAAAATAATATTTTGTCGGTGGAACATTACCCCCACCCCCCAATAAAATTAAATGATCCATCAATATTTTTATCTCAGTAATCCATTGTATGAGATTTGAAAATAAATTTTTTGAAAATCTCCATCGTACAATGGGATAATAAAATATCCTTTGAAAAAATGCTGTTAAAACCAAAATGTTATATAATTTTAATTATAATAATATTCCTATAAAAGGGAAAAAAGTTCGGTATGAGATAATATATATATTTTGAAGATAATTATTGTGTTATAAATAAATTGTGTGATAGAGATCATGATCATGAGAAATTAAATGACCAAAAAACCAGATATTAGTAAGTGATAAAGAAGACATTCAAGTTATATAGAATAATGGTTAAAGGATTACATTTATATTTCATGATTATAATCAATGAGTTGTGGGAATAATTCAAAATCATGATATGGAAAATTAATAAATACCCTTAATATATGTCTATTAATATCGTAATCACAATTCCAACAGTTTGATGTGCATTGATCCATTTCCAAATATATCGCAAATCATAATCCATGAAATGAATATTCAAATTAATTTTTATTCTTGAAAAAAGAAATAATTTTATATTTCCCACATTACGTAATATAATAGTGAGCTATACTTTTTATTTATAAATTTTTTTGAAAATCTATATTCTTAACAAACGTAATTAAAAATCTTAAAATAATCTTATAATAATAGCATATCAATCTCCAAATACTCAATAATAACACTATAAGTATATATTAAAATTTTCAAAAAATAATTAACCATTACAATACTCCTAAATATGTATTTCCAAAATCAAAAAACCAAAACTATTTAAGATTATTTAACATATTTTTTCCATGAAAAATATTGATATTTACCACTCACAAATAAAAATAATCTCAAAATGTATATATTATAATTATGTGAACAACATGATCATATAATCTATTAACATATCATAAACCATTCAAAAAAACTCAAATATATAATAAAAACTAAATAAATAATTAGATGCAACAAAAAAATTACTCTATACAAGATATCCAATATATTCTTTAACAATTACAATAAACATAAATGTAAATCACATTATAAAAAACCACTAGTCAGTTTCAATGACAATAATATTATCCAATTCACCTTGTAAATATCATTCAATATATTATCATAACTAACCATTATTATTATATTATAAGGAACCTATTTAGGTTTATCTATCCCCCAATAATGTTTTTTACAGATATATAATCACTCCACTAAATAAATTTTTTTGTTCAATATTTCTATAAAATTTAATATTTATGATAAAAAAAATGAAAAACTGGTATAGATAAATCAGTAGATATTTAATGATTCTTATAACCTGAATCCCCATGATAAAACATAATTAATGATTCCTAATAAACATACACTACTATAATTACACTTCTTTATGATGCTATTAATAAGGATTTATTATTTTTTCTTCAATAAAACCTCCATTAAATATATTACTCATTTTCTCATGATTGTCAATATTAATTTACCTACTCGTGTAACCATGATGGTTCCCTTTATGATATTCTCCCCAAGTACATATATTTAAAAAGTGCTAATAATTTCTATTTTTTAAAAAATTAATATGTAGATTCCTCCTTTTGGAATCCATTATTCACATAATCTATGTTAATATATGTTTTTATTTTTTTACATCACATTTAAAACATTATATCATTTTTTTCCAAACATTAATCATCTACCTATTTTATATACATTCTCATTAGTTATTCAACACACATTATATACATATATTATGCGGAATATAATTTCATCTTTGGTCTTCATAAAATTTACCACCATGTTAAACCATATCTCCATTATTGGGTGTGTTATAAAACACTCCCATATTTTCTGTTCAATAAGAGGTTGGATTATCATGTAGTAATGATGAAAAATTAAATATCATATCCTACCAATATAGAGTTTTTAACCATAGGTACATCCATCCCATAAATGAATTCACATGATAGTATCAATGTTGGGATATATATTTTATGAAACCATACTGTATTATTTACAATAACGTTGAATAATACCCAATACATAGTCATATGATAAGGGTTATCACCAATTATTTCTCATCTTAGTTTAAAAAAATAAATAATCCATTATATTATACTATCCATTGGAACCTAATAATTACATACATAAGTGATACTTGAATATATTTTCTTTATAATATTAAACAATCCTAGGTAATAATAATTATTGTATCATTAGATCATATTCCTATTGAATCATAAGATATATCTACAAATGATGTTATAGATGAAAAATATATCTAGATCAACAATCAAAAAATTTATTTAATAAATTTATAACACATTATATTTTTATTAAAATTATAATTTAAAAATCCTAGAATATTTATAAAATTATTTTCATTGAAATGGAAAATAAAATTTATAAATAATGTTAAAATAAAAATCAATTAATCATAATGGAAAATTATATTATTTAATTTATTTTAAATAATATAAAATATATATAACGTTAGCTTTTCCCAAAAATTTATATAATGTTAAAAAAGAACTTTGATGATTACTAACAATGATTATATAGTTATTCGACCAAATATGAAATATGATAGTCAATTTTTAAAGTAATTTCACAACATTTTTATGTTCCAAATAGTGGAAATGGAAATCATACAGAAAAATGTACCGAATAACCATAGGATAAGACCATATTTTGTATTTGTAAAGATCATATCCAACTCATATTTCTCACTGATAATTTATTATAGACAGTCCTGATATGTAATGTGATTATAACATAGACCCTAAATGCATGTTTCGTCCTCCTTTATATATATTCAATACTAAAATAAAAAAAAAATTATTATGAATATATTATAGAACTATATTAATACTTATTAGACCATTAATTTTTTATATATAACATATTATCCCCTATTAATCTAGATAATTTTATTATCATCTCAATTTTAATGGAAATTACTTTGTTTTAAATGAGATTATCTGTTTAATTCTGGTGTTAATATAAAATGTTTCCTAGGAAAATCATATAAAGAATATTAATTGAGTTATCGGTATCATATTTAATCATTATATGAAATTTATAATAATTTATATAATATAATGATTATGAAATAATTATGTCACATCGTAGGGTAGGTAGTTTGTATGTAAGCAAGAATAATGTTTTTACATTTTTATGGACTGAATGAACGATGGAAATGTAATAAATAAGAATTATATTTTAAATATATTATCATAAATATTTTTTTATATTCATTTTTATCTCATTTATATCATCTATTTAAAAAAATAATGAAAACTGAATGTAATTTTTTCTTGCCATTGTTAGTCCACAATAAGAATGAGATATTGAATCATTCCTAATATTTGGGATTGTAAGATAAAAAATATCGACACATAGTTAAATAATATTATATATTAATTAAATATCATATATTAAAATATATTCAATGATAAAAACTAATTATGAATGATAGTGATGGATGAAAAATAATATCTTTATGTGGTTGTTATTTTTTACATGTACATAGAAGCGGAACTTTAATTATCCATTTGATTGAAAAATGATGGGAAAAGATTTTTCCATCATGATAATAATATATAATTATATTTAAGACATTTCGGTCTTAATATATTATATATTAAATAGGTATAGATTATGTTTATGGATAAATAAAAATGAAATATCTGAATTAGGATTTATACAACTTATTTGATAGACAACATTTGTATTACAACCTTATCGTTGAAGAACACATATTATGGGAAGAACATAGGATCATTGATGATGTTAAGGAATTTTAATTAATATGTCTCTTTTATTTTCAATTCAATATGAAATAGTTATTGAATTACTAGGGAGGGGAACATTCCATTTATAAATGAGGGAGATAACATATATGGAATTACTTAAATGACTCGAATAAAAGGGTAACATTTTTTATGGAAAATAGTTCAAAATGGTTATGAATTAATAGTAATTATATGATATGGTAAAAATATATTTGACCAATAATATTGAAGAAATTATATTTCTAAATTATGCACTAACTCTATTCTTTACCCCCTTAAAACATGTTTTACACGTAACCATAGTGACAAATATTTAGTCATTTTATAATTAATAATAACCAAAAACGAAATTTAAATCATGAATTTTTTAGAAAAGATGATGCTTAATATTAATTAAATTTCATAAAATTCAATTTATTTTTGTATAAAAGTGTAATTACTAATAACTGTGAAAAATTAAAAAAATTCAATTTTTTTAAAATAAATTGATGTTTTTTTGTAAAAAAAATAGATTACTATCACACCATTCATAGAAATAAAATTGTAACTAATAAAAAATAAATTATAAAATATGTCATATATAAATTTCATTCGCATTATAAATTCATTGTGATTATTTTAATTTATTATAATGACCACATATTGTGGACATAATTTTTTTAGATAAATGTATTTTTATTAGGAAAAAATGAATTCATACCCAGATCATGTATAATACCGATTCCTTAGAATGTAATTATGTTGTTAATAATTAAAGTAAAACTATATAACATTATTTTAACATTTAAAAATAATAAAACTATCAAATTACAAGATGTAACAAAATGAGATGGCAGTTTTACAAAAATATTATACCTCAATGTTCAATGGAATTTTTTTTTTCAAATTAGAATAATTAGAAAAATACACAACAAAGAAATATTGAAATTATAGTTTAACAATTTATAACCATTTAAAAAATTAAAATTTATATAAAAGATATATATTAATTATAATATTCATGAAAAATTTACAATAATATACATTTTTCAAAAAATAAGAAATTTTATGAATAAAATTACATTAATGAAAATATAGAAAATATTTATTATTAATTAATAAATTAATCTCCATTATATTAAAATTTTTATAATATTTTAGATATTTTCCCTCAAATGAATGATTTTAATTTTTAAAATCGGTTATAAAAGAAATATTTAATTATTTATTTTTATTCAGTATATCACTGTACGCTTAAAGATGGTGAGGAATGTTATGAGTAAAAATTATTAGTTTAGGTTATATGTTAATGTTTTTAATAAGAGTAGTTTTTTACATTATTGGATTTGTAGTTATCCACATTGAGAATATTATAAAACTACATTAAATGTTGGTTATTATGTGAATCAAATAGCAGGGTGCATTGTGGCCTAAAATCAGCCATAACAAAGGGAGGATTTTAGTTAGGAGAAAATGAAACAGAGCGACAATATTGTTGAAGAAATTGTTGTGTTAGGAGACTAATGGGAACTAGTATTATTATCAATGGTTTTTTATTTTTTATAATTATTGGTGTTTGGGTTTTATTGAATAAAAAGCCTCACGTTTTGGTATTCCAAGTATAGGGTTCATTCACCATTCTATTGTATAATATGATGAGTTGGTTAGGAATATATTGATATAATATGAAGTGATTAATTATTCAATAGTTTTTATTGATTAATAGTAATGATAATATTTATGGTGTAATGGTTTCAATGTTTTTTATTAATTATATATATTGAATATCATCATAAATTTGACTATATAACATCTAAACATATTTTTATTGTGAACCGATATTTGGATCTGGTATCAATGATATTAATCTTATTGAGGTAATGATTTACTAATTTTGTATTTGACCAATATGTGTTTAATATGATTATATTTTTGATATATAAATTATGAATGCTCGATAGGCTAAAGGTATTTTTATAGGTCCTTATGTATTTTTTTTGGGTTGTGGTGCTCCAAGTTTGGACATTTGGGATACGAAAAAGGAATCAATTCCTTGTAGATCCTAGGAGTATTGATGAATCATCATAATTTTAAAACCTAGGTTGAAATTAATATGGTTAAACCCTATTGTGAATGAAAACTAAGTAGACAACCGTATAGTAGTGCCCCTAGATCTAGTGTTTCAGTAGGTATTTTTTAGGTGTAAGACTCCATTTAGAAATGAAGAGTGATTTTTGATGGTTGGACTTGATCATGAACATATTATATAATTCATGGTATGTAGGGAGGACCACTATGAATTTTCGTAAGCAGTGGTGTACTCCATTATTCCATGCATGACATTATATTTTGTATAAATCTCTCATTTTCGCATATCAGTTTTAAGGGATAAATACATTATTTTAATAATAATTCCTCATAAATGATGACATAACTATTACCCTCATTTAGATGTCAAGACACTATGAAATTGGGTATATTATTTTGTGATTTATATGATGACATCGTGATTTTTTCATAAATTGTCTTTATGTTTTCGCCCTAATATTGTTTTTAAATAAGATAACCAACATTATATTTGAAGAATATTACACGAAAAGTATAGATTTTATCAGTTAAGATTAGGTTGTATTTTATTTTTTGGAAAATGGATGTCCTAGGATGGTTAATGGATGCTCCCAAACATAGTTTATATCAATTCAGGCAAATATAATAATTTTGTTAAGGTTTTAGGTTGTTTGGGATTAAATTTATCATAAAATAATGTAATTTTATTGAGGAATTGAACATGATAATATTACTATGTGTGTGAAGAGATGGTTTTTATACCATTTATAATTATTTTGGATGGTCTATACTGACTAACCCATGTAATAACTGGTGGTGTCCAGTTTGAATTCATTAATCTCTAGAAAGAATATCCTGGTAGCGATTCAATGTAAATTACACCAATGTTAAGGTAGGTTGTCCTATTAAATTTTCTAATTGTATTGATGTGTTTTATAGTAGAAATGTAATTTTTTTTGTCACTCCAGTTTTCTTGACTATGAAATTTATTATCAATTAATTTTGTATATTAAACTAAATGTTAATGAATGATGTTAATAAAGTGATAATGTCAATGAATGATTCTTTTTAAATAATAATATTACTCAAATTACAATGTATTGTTCCATGATTATATTTTTATGTACCATGTGTCTATAATATTTATGAAATAAAGATAATTATATCTTGGGACACTATTACATCCATGTGATATGAATTTTTCCAAGAATAATAATGTTATAAATGAAATTTAGTAGGTGTTATTGGTTGATATATGACCATAGGGGCCTTAATGGATTCCCCATTGATGTAATGACAATAAAGAGAGTATAAAATATAATGTGTAGTAGAAATTTCCAGGTACACCATAGAAATATAATATATAACCTGATATTTATATGGACATATTGTTGTAGATAATTTACTACCTTGAGAGGAAAACCTCATTTAAGTGATACATGCATTGAAATATGGCCAATAGTCGTGAAATTTATACATGGTATGGAATTCTCTGAATATTTTTATATATTATATACATATTCATACAAGGGGTTCAATGTATTCTATCATTCCGTATATCATATAGGCAAAATTCCATGGAATTCAAAGGAGTACCTATTTTAATTCAGTTATTATAATTCGATTATATATATTTCCCTATATATCTCTCGAGTTTTATCATTGATCACATTAAAATAGGATTTCTAAGGCATCCTTTTAGGGACATGTGATGGTTCCCAATAACATGAATTTATTATTAAATACAATTAGGAATCATCTACATATTCTTCTAAAACTATAATCCATGAGTACATTCCCCATGGAATTTAATATGGATCCTGATAAAATTTTAAGTTGTTGGGTAACCATGATGGGATCCACAGTAGTCCATATATTACGTGATTTTATAGGGTTATACCCATTGGAATCAAATATGAATCTTGAAAAAATTGATTTTCTAAAATCACTCCTTACGAATAGGTTTTGGAGACTAATATTTTCTTTTTTGGTAGGTTTATCCCAATATGATTTATCTATGAATCCTATAGATATATAAATTCATTTATGATTTCCCCAAATAATTAGTTATAGATCAAAATCATTCATAATTGACATTGGACAACACATGAGGATTTGTCTGTGGATCTTGATGATTGTATATAGATAAGTTAAAACCCTATTGGAATCGATGATCGAAGCTAAGGACTATAAACCCACATAGGATTAATTCATTGGGTTCAGAAAAGATGGATTATATTTCTGATCACCTAAAATTTACTCCTTGGGATTGAAATTACCCCTACATCTATCTTGTGTCCTTATTATATTCCAGATAAAATTAAATTGAATAATAATACTATATAAATGTGGAAAAAAATTCTTTTGATTATCTGTGTGAAATTTTTAGACACGCTAAATAAATATCTATAGTTGGACTAGGTCAACACAATATTCAATGTATGAATTTGATGGATGATAGTGATCATTTATTTTTGATTCCATTTTTTTCTAATTAGGTGATATTTTAATAGAAACATAATCTATATTTACTTATAAAATGAGGGAATACATTGGTCATTACCTATTGAATTGTACTCACAGTATGCACATATATACATTGAACATGGTAATGTGAGAAGCCATCACATATAAGATTTTCTTTTTTGGATGCGGCCCAAAGGATGATGATCACATGTGATAGCTCAGATTGATACTATAAAATGTGATGAATTATGGGTATAGATTGTATTAAGTAATCTTATAATTGTTTATTTTTTTATTTTTGTTGACATAGTTGGTGATCAATAAATTATATTATCAAATATATGATTTTTTATGGTTGTTCCCATCAATATATTTGTTAGATATATTAATGTGATTTATTTACTACATCAACATATATTGATGATTATTATTGTAATATTTATTTCAGTTTCTAATTCATATATTTTCCGTTATTATATAACCACAATAACACAGGTGACCCCCACTGCTAGTGGTAGCCTCTACCATATTGGGATGCATACATTCATTCTCTATGACTACTCTTCTAATATGTGAATCACGTAGTGTATACTAATAGTGGATTTATATTAAAATTATAAATCATCAATTTAAAATTAATATTGGTAGGGTATCTCGTGGGATCTTATATAATTTTTTTTATAATGGAGTTTACCCACAATGAAGATAATAAATCATGATCTGACCATCGTTTTGTGAGAGTGATTGTATTCAGGATGCTACAACATAATGTTATTTATATGGTTATGAGTTCAACATAATATTTTTGTCGATATCTAATAATAGATAAATGGTCAAATACAAAAGCATATGTAAGTTAATGAGATCTCAATATATTTTTTAAGGATATTTGTATAATGGTAATTGAATTTAATGTGTGTAAGGTTAAAAAAATATTTTGTAAAGGATTAGATGGTCAATTATGTGAGATAATAGATGTTTATTTAATCCATGATGGATGAATAAACAAAAAAATATATATAGATAGTGTTCTATTGATTATAGAGGAGAATTATTATGTCATTAGGAATGGTGAAATGACCTATTATAAGCATAATTTATTCATGTTCTTCACAACATGATTAGTTTTAATGAAAAGTAAAAAACCATTACATATTTTTTAATTTTAATATTTTGAAAAGAAATTTGTTGTGTGATTACATAATGGAAAAATAATATCTATAGAAATATAAGACTCAAATACAATCACCCTAATGATAATATATAATTTATTATTTTGGAAGACAGGTGGATTAATGTATACAGGATTTGGAAGCATATCAATGAGGATATTGCATTCTATGTCAAAGTGAATAATGATATAAGGAGGGTGATTTTTTCTCCCATTAATGTTATACAATTAACATTTTATTTTTATGTATGTACTTGTCATTTATTTTACATATAAAAATGGGGAATTAATTGCTGGAGCATAAAAAATAAATTGACTTTTTTATTAAATACAACTGGGAATCATCTATATAGCCTGCTAAAAAATAATCTATGAGTATATTCCCCATGGAATTTAATATGGATCCTGATAAGTGTTTAAGTGGTATGGTTAACACCAAGGAATCCAAAATAGGCTAGATATTACTTTATTTTATAGGGTTATACACATTAGAATCGAATATGGATCTTGAAAAAAAATATTTTCTTTTATCACCCCTTACTAATAGGTATTAGAGACTAATATTATAGTATTTCCTAGCTTCATCACAATATGTTTAATCTATGAAACCTATATATTCATAAATTTCATTATGATTTCCCCAAATAATTCTTTATATATCATAGTTATTCTTAATTGACATTGGAAAACACCTATGGAATTGTAAGTGGGTCTTTATGATAGTATATTGAATAGTTAAAACCCTATTGGAATCCGTTATAGATGATGATGACTATAAAACCACCTAGGAATAATTCATTGGGTTTATAAAAGATGGATAATATTCCTGAAAACCTCAAATTTACTCCTTATGATTGAAATTTTCCCTACATCTATCTAGATTATTTTTTATATTCCAGATAAAATGAAATTTAATAATAATACTACATAAATGTGGGGACTATTTTTCATTTGAAGAGGTGTCTGAAACTTTTTGACACAATAAACTAATATTTATAGTTGGTCTAGGTCAACACAATATTCATTCGATGAATTTGAGGGATGATTGTGATCATTTATTTATGATTGTATTGTTTTTTATTAATTAAATGATATTTTAATAGGCACATAAACTATATTTACTTATTAAAAAGGGAATACATTAGCATTTATCTGTTGAATTGTACACACAATATGCGCATATATAGATGGAACATGGTTATGTGAGAAGCCATCACATATAACATGTCCTTGTTTGGAATGGCCCGAGAGGACTATGATCACATGTGATAGCTCTGATGGATACTAAACAAAGTGATGAATTATGGGTTTAGATTGTATTAAGGACTCTTATAATTGTTTATTTTTTTATTTTCATATTATGTTGACACAGTGGTAGATCAATACATTATAGTAAAAAATTTATGATTTTGTATGATTTTACCCATCAATATATTCTTCATATATATCAGTGTATTTTGTTTTCAACATCCACATATATTTATGATTATTATTGTGCTATTTTTTTCTGTTTATCCTTCATTTATTTTAAGTTATTATCTACCCATAGTAACACTTTTGACCCCCACATCTAGTTGTAGCCTCAACCAAATTGGGTGGCATGCATCCAATCCTTATGAATACTCTTCTAATATGTGAACAACATTGTGTATACTAATAGTGGATGTATATCAAAATTATAAATCATTAATTTAAAATGAGTATCTCTAGGGTATGTTGTGAGATCCAATATAATTTATTTAAATGGAGTTTACCCACTATGAAGATAACAAATCATGATCTCACTATGTTTGGGTGAGAGTAATTTTTTTTGGATGATGAAACATAATTTTCCTTATAAGGTTATGAGTTCTGCATAATATTTTTGTCAATTATAAATGATAGAAAAATGATAAAATACAAAAGGATATGTAAGGTTATGAGATCTCAATATAACGTTCAATGGTATTTGTAGAATGGTAATTGTATTTAATGTGTGTATGTGAAACAAAATCATGTGTAAAGGGTTAAATGGCCAATTATGGGAGATAATAGATGTTTATTTAATCCATGATGGGTGAATAAACACAATAATGTATATGTATAGTGTTCTATTGATTATAGAGGTGAATTATTATATATTAATTAATATTGAATTGACCTATTCTAATGATAATTTAGTCATGTTCTTCCCAACCTGATGATTTTGAATTTAAACTAAAGGAAACCCTTACAGATTATTCAATTTTATGACGGTTGAAAACAATCATCTTGTGTGATTACATAATGGTAAAATAATATCTATAGAAATATATGATTTAAATATTATCACACACATGATAATATTGAATTTATTATTTTCGACGACTGAAGGATGAATGTATAAAGGATTTAGAAGCATATCAATGAGGATATGGTATTCTACGTCAAAAATAATAATGAAATAAGGATGATGATTTTTTCTCCCACAACTGTTATATAGTTAACAATACATTTTTATGTATGTTCATCCCATTTATTTTACGTATAAGAATAAAGAAATATCTCCCTATGCATAAAAATGAGGACTATAAATTCATTAGAACCTATTAAGAATTTTTTAAGGACATTAAATATGTGGTTATTATTTAAACATCAGTCATTATTATAAAACTATTTGATTCTTTGAATGATTAAATACAAGTCCCCAAATGTGTTATTGATATGAAACAATAGTTGATAAAAATAATTATTTTATTCTCTCACAAGGTATATATATAAATAAGTGATTCAAATTTTTTATGTGGTTTAAATTATAACATAATTATGAAATAACAAGAAAAATTATATAAACCACTAGGTTGAATGAAATTCTATGGGCATACAAGAAAAAAATATAGGATTAAATATATTGTAAATTTTTTGAATGGAAATAGGAGGTGACATAAAAGATGTAATACTAGAGAAAATTACCATGTCTGTCAAAACATGATGATGGAGAAAATTGAAAAAATATAGGAAATAATAGTACCAAGTAATGTACAACCAATTATATAGTTAATAAAAAGGTTGTTTTATTATAATTACTCTGATAAGTGAATGACTAAAAAGGTTTATGGTTATAATGGAAATAAATAACATATTAATTTAAAAAGTAATTTGAAATATAATTCGATCAAGAATTCCAACACTATGAATAAGAATAACTTGGTGAAAGGTAAACATATAATCCATTATGAACCAAACAATACATGATTTGATTCTATATCAACCGGATACATAAAATCTATGAATTGTGATAATGGTGTCACATTTCTACAACAAAAATTAAATGATGATTCAGAATTGAAAAAATTAACCAGTCGTTGAAATAAAATTATGTTAATATTTTCACCCCAATTAATGTCTATGATATTTTACAATTGTAAAATCATGAATTATTTCTCTACTAGAGATTTATTTTATTATAGGCATGGAATATATATCTCTATTTAGATACCATATTTATTTCAATGTATGAGAAGTCAAATTTCATTTTTCTAATGACCCTATTATCATTTATTAATGTATAGATGAATATAAAGATCCAATTTAAATGACATATATCATATAGGTCTTTATTCCCATACATGATGGGTACTTTTCAAAGAGGATTTTTTGGAAACTAAACATTGAGGATATTTTTAATTTGCATATTTTTCTATTAACATTCTTTTAAATTTTCATAATATTCCTTGAGGTTATGATGATGAGCTACCAATAAATCTCATAATCGAGGCTACACATAGATAAAAGATTCCATATTAAATGGACCTAGTTAGGTTGTTTGAATATTATAATTAATTCCAAATGAAAATTGAAATTTGATTAATACACCCATGTGCAATAAATCGGGATGTATCTATTTTTTATGTATTATTATGGGTCAATAGATCTTCACCATGATTATTGGGAACTAATGAATATACATTTCAAAAAAATCCATCCTCTAGTCATTATTGATGAATTTTTTTTAGTTACATGTATCCCAATAATATTCCATGATTTTACTATATTCAGTATTTCATTAGTTACTGCTTAAGGAGGATATACAGAAGACATCCGTATATATGTGGAAATAAAAAAATTAATATATAGTGACACCATTAGTAAATTAAAATTAACAATCTAGAATTATTGATACAATTAATAATGTATTTACAGATTACCGTAATCATTCTACGGTTAAATTTATTGGTTATATTATTTGTTCTTCAATGATCATTGAATAGATTATATATGATTCACTAATTGTGATAAATACCCATTAATGAGATGTAGTTTTTTAAATATACAGAGGGTAAACTTTTTTATTTTAAATTTATTTTAAAGACATATTGTATTCTGTGAGTTTATATCAGCGGATCATTAATTGAATAATGTTATAAAAAATTGTTCTAAATATACCTTACATTAGTTTGTTACATAAAGATCATGAGGAGGGGACTCGTGAGAGATTTTGGGGCCTTGAGATTATTCAAGAGAGATAAGTTTAGAGTAGTGATGTGCTTAAAGGGTTTTGAGTGAAGAGAATTGGGATATTGGGTGGGTTTATTTTAGAAATGAGAGAGAAATTTTTTAATATTTCCTAAACATATGTTTTGGAATCTATATAAATAAATTTTCAAAAAAAACTAGTACTGGGGTTTTTCTAACATATTATTCCTATGGGCAGTGGAAAATATTATTTTATATGTCCGATGGACTAAATTATTAAAATATTAGTCTTGTGTATATAGAGGTGAGTCAAACTCTCAATGAATTCATTTTAAAATGTTAAAATATTTTATAAGTCTTAGAGGGTCTACTAAGGCACCATATAATTGATAAAAAAATTATAAAATCACATTATTTTAAATTTAATAATTATTTTTTCCAAATATTAATTTTTTTGTATTTTATTACATCATTATTGGGTTATTATGATTTATTAAAAACATTAAATATTTAAAATGTTTTTATTTTTTCTAAAAAATTCGACTATCTCAGAACATTATGAAAAATTTACTGTTATTTAATTTTGATATACTGATTTCAAAAATAATATTCATTTTATCTAAATAATTTTCGAAATATGTAAATTTTTACTTTTAAAATAAGAAATGATATTTATAAAAAATTTAGGTTTTTTGACAATAATAACATTCAAAACTTAATAAAAATTACTATTGTATAAATATTGTACCATAATTTTTATTTATTAAAATATAATTTAGTAATATTAGTTAATTTAAATATTATTTCTTGTAAAAATCAATTTATTAATCAACATATATACCATAATTTAATATTAACTTAAAATAATATATGTTCTTTAAAAACTATTTGGAAATTAAATATATTTATATTGATGTATATTATTTATAAAAAATAATTCACATAATCATAGTGCAAGGTTCATGTTACATAACCCCTTATAAAATGTGCATAAATCCTTAGGGAATGGTGTGCTATCTTGACAGACTCTTCAGGATGCTCCGATAGCAACACTAGGTTGGTAATCTCTATTAACATCCACTTATTCTATAGGTGGTTTCATTGAAGCATAAAGTTCTTATTCTAATCATGGGTTTGGTCAAGAGAGAATCCCACTTACGCTTCCTCCTTTATAAGATCCGACATATTTTCTTTATATGGAGTAATTCTACTGGATGAGGCCATTGCTTCTTTAATCTGAGAAAATTCAATTTTTTATGTCCCTATATTTATACTAATCACGTTAAAAAAAGTCAACTACTATATTAGAAATGGTAAATATACATAATGTTAATTTAAAATCCAAAAACAAAAAATCGTCGATGTTCATATGTTTTATATTTCAATTTCACAAAAAAAGAATTTTTTTAGATCAAGAAGAATTTTCATTAATAATAATTTCTGTCTTTTCTAACTAACCCATATAAGAAATTTCTCCCTCAAAATTTCTCTTTCCCATAGTAAAATAGATGAGGGTAACTCTACTTCATCCCATCCTCTGATTCACACATTGCCTCTTTCAAGCATATGGTTTCGCCGCAACACCTTAATCAGAATAATTGTCTGATTTTGTATAAATTTTCATTATGATCTATGATCTTTACTGACTTATCTTTATATGACATTACATTTTATGGTTATACCACATCTATATTGTTTTTATGTGAAGACTGATACATGGAATACATCAAGTACTTGAGACAGGTTCGGTGGGCGTTCTAGTTGATAGGTTACTACTCTAATGCGTTCAAGGATCTCAAAATGGCCGATGTTATTTGGACTAAGAATTCCATTATTCAAAATCTCATAACTCTCTTATGTAGTGATATGTAGAGGAATACTGTGTCTTCAACATCAAACTCTAGGTCTCACCGATTTTTATCATCTAAGATTTTTTTTCAATAATGAGATTCTTTAATGTGCTACTTGACAGTCTTAACCTTATCCACCATTTCTTCGACCATCTCTGGACCTAGGAGTTTTTTATTCCCAACATCATCCAAACATTACAGTGTTCTATACCTCTTCCCATAATGGTTTTTAAGAGGATCCATTTGGATGATTGATTGAAAACTGTTATTTATGTGAAATCAAGCAGTGGAATATATTTATCCCATCATCCTTTTAAGTCCATTTAACATGCTTTAAACTTTACAAAAGTGTTTGTATAGTATTCTCATATTGGCCATCAGTTTGAGTATGATAATCTGTACTGATGTTCACCTCTGTTTTCAGAAAATGTTGGAGAAACTTCCAAAACATAAAGGTGATTCTTATATCACAATCAGATACAATAGAAATTCATACTCCATGCATCCTTACCACTTCTCATATGTATATATTTCCCCTATGATCCAATGAGAAATACAGCTAAATTTAAATTAATCGTTCAATTATTGAATGACAATCCACAAAAACCTAGATATCATTCTTACCTGTTGATTTCTTCATAATTCTAGTGACAAAGTCCTTGGTGATCCTCTCCCTTTTCAATGTTGGTATGGGTAAGGGTTTCATCTTTTCCTTAAACATTTTCTCTCATATTTAACATGATGATAAACTAGTCATATTGATGTATACTCAACAATCATTTTAATCAAGTTATCCCACCAATAATGCTCTCAGAGTACTCGATGCTACTGTTTTTTTATTGAGTGAATGGAGAAATTCGAACTATGTGCACCGTCCAAAAGATCCTTCCTTAAATCTAAATTTTATGGAACACATATTTTTTACCAAAATCTCAAAATTCATTCTTTATTAATATTTAACTCTTATGATTTCCATTTTATGATTGTTTCCAATTTATTATGAAATCCCACATTATCCTTTTGAGGATTTTTATCCCTTATAAAATATATGGTTGAGAAATGATTTATGAAAGGATTAATGATTTTCCTTTCATTATGATTCCCATTTTGATTGTCATTATATCTATGATTATTGGATATGGTTCAAATCTCCTCAATGATTGAATCACTATGTACATTAAACTTATTGAATCCTCCACCTTGTTCGTTTTTCCCGGATGGTCGTGAATTGAGCAGTCATTGTCTTTTGAGGGCTCTAACCATCTTTTTGGGTTCATATTTAGCTCTTTATGTGTGAATATATATTTGATACATTTGGGATCCGTATATATTTTACACATATCCCTATAAAGGTAATGTCTCAAAATTATTAATGCAATGATTACTATAGCCAACTCCAGATCATGTGTTGGAGAGTTATTCTCATAAAAATGTAATTTTCGTAGTGAATAAACATGGAATTTTTCATTTTGCATCAACACACAGACCGAAAACTACTTCAAAACATCATTGTATAACACTAAAGGTCCTCCACTTTTGGGTAGTGTGATCATGGTCACAATGATAATGTTCCTTTTCAACTATGTGAAGATTTTTTCGTATTCATCACTGCATGAAATCGTGAGTCACCTACGAGCTATCTTAGTAAAACGTATTGAAAATCATGGGAAATTTATCCAAAATAGGTGTTAATACCTAGAATACCACAATATGATATAGATATGATGCAAATATGTTGTCCTCTGACATCCCTCAATTGAATTTATCTTGAATGGGATCCAAAGATATCCCATTGCTTATGATGATATAACCCTAGAATGTGACGTCCTTCAACCAGAACTCACACATTATTTAATTTTCATAGATGTTATCATTTCTCTTGGTCTCTAGTACATTTCTTAGATACTCCTCATACACATCCTTGGTTTTGTAATATATTAGAATATCATATATTATAACTACCACAAATTTCTCAAGGTAATCTCAAAAGACTATATTTATCAAGTCCACAAAGATTACAGAGCATTAGTGAGACCGAATTTAATTACTATGAATTCACAGTTCTCGTACCATGTATAAACACCCAGTCTTGGGGATATCCTCCTTCTTCACCTTTACAAGGAAATTTCCCAACCGCAGATCCTCCGTGGAGATTTATTGTGCACCACATAGATAAACGAACATGTCATAAATTCATGTTATAGTATACTTGTTCATTATCAATATTTTGTTGAGCTAAAGATAATCAATTAAAAAGATCATTAACATATCTATCTTCTTGATGAAGAGGACTGGTGCACCCCATTGTGAAACACATTTGGGTATAAACCATTTATACATATTCTCATATAGTTGTTTCCTTATCTCCGCAATATCTACAAAATCCGTTATTCATATAGTCTTGGATATTGGAAGGATTCCATGTATAATATCAATGAAGAATTAAACATCGCTTATAGGAGGAAGACAAGAAAATTCTTAAAGAAACCGTTCAGTTAATTCTCTCACAATAGGAATGTATTTATGGATGGTTGCATCCTTAGACTAAATCATATAAGGACGTTATGTGTGGTTATAGAGAAATTGTATCATTGCTTGAGATGATGGTGTTAAAAAATATTCTTCCTCCTCCTTACACTTTTATATAATAAGGGGTCAATTATCCATAAGGAAAGTGATTTCCCACTCACTGAAATTTATGTTGGCTCTATATAGGGAATTTAGGTCCATTAAAATAATTGAATAAAGTTCCACCAATGGGAGTATAATGAGGATCACTATGTAGTTCAATCCATAAATATTGATTGGGGATTCATGAAAACCCATCTCTCTCCCTCTTCCATGTCCCCATGACCACTTTCTCCAACCACATCAATGTTCTGAATCTCCATCCATCTTTCCCCATATCATCTTCAATGAACCTTGGTTTGTTGTCTAGCATCACATGAAATGGTTTTATCTCCTTCAGATTTGATTCCATAGGGTAATGAAAAAGTACTCAGGGTCCGGTGGGATTCCCCAAAAAGGTTTCTATTACTCTCATTGCTTCAGGACGATTTATCTTCATGGTCGAACCTCTCCTCGTCAAAATGAATATTCTCCCTGGTTGATGATGTCGAGGTATCCTACAAGAATAAGGATCTCTCTCCCAAATGAGATTCTCCAATGTTCTGGCCAATAGATCCTATTACTCAATCCAAGTCGAAGGACTCATGTCTGTTTAAACATCTAATCTCTTCTATCATGTCTTCTCTGAAAGGGTGTAGGTTCATGGATTAATGTCCTCACTTATTATCTGAAATGCATAGGGCATGGGAGACCAAATGAAACATGAATTTCTTTCCTTTGAAACATGCAATCATCATGCCTCACTCATTGTAATCATAGAACCCAAACAATCTAAATTCAAGATTCGCTTCATGGACAAGAGAATTGGGGTTTATATGTTTTTTATGGGCATTCAGACATTTTTTATATTTGGATCTATTGGTATGACCAACTGTCTATTGAAGTGTTGAGTATCATGCCACAATGTATTAACATGAAGTTATCTGGAAACTTCATATGGGTATACATAAAATTAGTCTATGTATGTACTGATCCCACTCAAAAGATTATCTTTTGAAACATTTGGAAGCCTTCAATCCATGCACACTACTGTGGTTCATTATGGGGGACTTCAACTCAATAATGGACCTCTATGGGAATGGTGGTGGTGCAACTATCAACCATGGAGACTTACATGTATTTCATGTTTTTTATCCTCTACGACATTCCTGATCATGCATATATCAGACCCGAGTTCACCTTGTGCAATAAACGCCATGCCACAAACCATATCATGACTCGAATGACTAGGTGATTCACTAATATATAGGTAGTGTATTCTCTCCCTTGAATTTCAGTTACACACTTGACCCATTATCGTTCAGACCACACACCTCTACTTGTGGACCTGATGTGGATGTCTCATGTAGTATGTTTTTACTATACACAAACATCTAACATTAGTATGATTCCTTAAAACAAATGATAAAAACATCATGTGATCAAGGGGTGGTCGAACGGTCTAGTTGTGGGATGATGATGTGTCGTAAACACCATAAGGAGGATATTAGAGGCATTCAAAAAAACATAAGGATACTACTGGGGTGGAAATTCTTCAAAAAAGTATTGATAGAATTGACGAATCTATTATTTACGACTATGATGTAAATAACTTCATTCAACTATAAGATAAAATGGTGGCTCTAGCTGAAAATATTTTAGATTTTTTGTTTACCTACATGAAAATGTCCTTGGTGAGATGGTTGATGTATGGGGAATGAAAATATTCCTTTTTTAGAAATTCATGATGGAATGGAGGAGTATGAATATTAACATGAGCCTTGGAAACTGGTTTTTCTCCTTGGATGTAGAGGTGGTTGGAAAAATGACATTGGAACACATTATAGTTCTCTTAGTCGTGGAATCATAATCCTACTTTTTGCACTCTCAAAACTATCCCACAAGTGAGGACTTATTAGCATGCTTACCTCATCTGTATGAGATTTCTAAAAATTCACTTATATTGGACATGCCATCGGAGGAAGAGATCAATAATTTAGTTCAGAGGAAATTGTAGGATAGTGTACCTGGAAAGAATGGTTTTCCGGATTTA
The DNA here is from genome assembly GCA_963277665.1 of Viscum album. NCBI lineage: Eukaryota > Viridiplantae > Streptophyta > Magnoliopsida > Santalales > Viscaceae > Viscum > Viscum album. Next base: position 1,006,246,191 of record OY728157.1, read on the forward strand.
TTTTACATTGCAGGATGGGAGGTGGTCAGACCGTAGGTGTTGGAGGTCATTCAAGAATTTCATCAGTGGGGGCGCATTGAATGTGGGAACTTTCCCTTCTAGAGTGGTTCAGATTACAAAGATTAGGGATCCCATAATCATACAATATTAAAAACACAATGTTCCTTGCTATGTTTCTTTAATGTTTTTATACACCATTCATTAAAAAAGAATAAATGGGGCCATTCAAAGATAGGTTTTGAGGGAGCAAAAGGGTTTTTGCAAGTATACATTACTCAGGGTGTATATTGAAATTATAGTGAATAGTAAACGATCATTATAAAAATTGTGATAAAATTTTATTTTTCATGTCGATATGGAATAGGCATTTAATAAAAGGTTTTTGAGTTTCATCAATAGAATGATGCAAAAATTCAGATTCCAAGAATTGTTTTTTGATCTCTGCTTTAGATGATTTTTTTCTCCTTGGATTTCTCTCTCCATATGTTGGAGTAGCTTTTTTTTCTTTTAATCGGTTTGTTGTGTCCGAAATGGTGATCCACTATCTCCATGTATAATTATTTTTTCTAAATATTCCTAATACAAGAACCTTGTTAATGACATAGATTATTGAAGGCTTCATCCCAATATTTATAGCAGTGGTTTTCTAGAACACTCCCACCTCACATTTGCAGATGACATTTTTATTTTTACTTATTGGAGGCATAAGTCCCTATCCAAATTAATGGAGATTATGAACACATATTTTTAGCTGAGTAGAAAAATTATCAACACAATTAAAAGCAATTTTTTAATATACAACAATTTCTATAGTACAAGAAGTATCAATATCTAGAGGCTTCTCATATGGCAATGAAATAGGCCGCAAATACTGTATCTTGGTGTCCCAATCACATGTGGTCACATCAAGAGGATTTAAATAGATGATATTATAGGCCACCTTCTAGGTAAGGTTGTCAACTAGAAGAATAAATTCCTATCATTCAGAGGTCGAGTCACCTTTATTAATATTGTTATCTCTTCTATCCCAATATCGATATTATCTATTACAAATTCCACCAAAGGCATTGAAGTTTGATTGGAAAGGAATCCAAACTGCTTTCATTGGGATGCCAACTAAAATGAAAACTCTCACTGGGAAACTTGTTCTCTCATGGCCAAACTGGTGGTCATTCTTCAGGATATGAGAAAAACCATGATGGGCATGCAGTATAGGTTGGTGTGGGATATGTTGGTCGGAGGGACTTTGTGGGAAGTGGTTTTTACAGCACGGTACAATGATCCACATGAACTTCTTAATCACAATGATGTTCCCACTAGAATTGTGTAGTTATTGTTCTATCATCATGAGTCTCTTCAGGGTGCATGTCAATGGATCATTAGGGATAGAGTTTTAAATTTATTGAAAAATAACTGGGATGTTGAAAAACTGTGATCCCCAGTTTCCTTTTTCTGTATATCTGATTTAGAGAACCAACATAGATGAACAATATAATTCATGGGACATTCAATTCTAACCAGATGACGGTGTTCCATGATTTCTTCATGGGTAAAGAATATGAAAAATGTTACTTTATTGGATACAGTTTAGGTAGGTTTTATTCTTGCGTTTATAGGATTCATATCTATGAATAAAAATTTCCAGATGAATGGTCCCCGAAATTGTGGTGTAGAAAGATTCTGAAGAATATGAACTTCTTTTAGTAGAGAATAAGGAACAAGGCCATTCCGACTAAAAAAATATTCAATGAAAACCTATCCCTTTTCCCTCCCACTGCTTTTGATGCATGAATATGTAGTTGGAGTCTATGCTCAATCTATTCTTTCAGAGTAGCTGGGTGAATCACTAATGGGAACTCATAACACTTAAGCCATATGGGAAATAGTGAATAATTCCTTGAAAGGATTCATCGATTCCAGGTTTGGTGGTCTATAATCTTAGGTTATGGATCAGAATGCCTAAATTGTCATCCTCATCACCATCTAGGTTGTCTGCAACCAAGTCTGCATCATCTCCAAATGCTCCCTATTTTTCCATCAAATGAGATTTAATTCTATTGTTCCTGAACAAGTCAAACTTTTGAAGGGGTTCCTGATGTCTTTTATTACATGAATCATACTTCACATGCCATGCACAACTCACATGTAAAAAGGCCTTTGTCTCATATGGGTTCCACCTCTCAGTGGACTGATGCTAAACAAGAATGGATCATTCATTAATTGTTCTATGAGGGTTGAAGTGGTGCATATGATTTCCTGAGGTTGGGTTATGTTGGGGTTATGTTCTTTTTATGGTCTAAAAATATCATTTATTTTGTAGGTGAGGGCACTCCAATCAGGCCTCATGATATGTAGGATACATGGGCTCTTGGAAGATGATTTTGAATCAAACTAAATGGTTCTGGTGAAAGAATTTTTGGAACATGTCACAGTTCCTTGGGAGTTATTCTACATAATCAGTAATGGACATTTGATACTAAGAAGGGGAAGATTCTTCATCACAGTTAGAGGGAGAAAAATTTTGGTTGATTCTTTGACACATAGGGGGATCCATACAGATACTCCTGTTAATTATGATTATATAGTTTCCAACCCTATCAAATGTAAATCTTTCATATATGGTGATTACCTTTATATTCACCATGTTCGACCTTCTTAATGTCTTGTTGTAGGGTTCTTGGACACCATGATTAATAAAATGTAATTTTGAGCTGCAATTCATGAATGAATAACTAGCCTACTTGTCACCACTTCATTTTCGGTATTCTATTTGGCGATATTAATTGTAAAAGATCGTCCTTACTTCCATGGAGGATGTTGGTTGCTTATGAAATCCCTTAGCATATGGAACTGAATTACCATTCCATGGATCTTTTCAGTTGAAGCAATGAACAATGTGTTCAGGGTCAAAAATAGTGTTCCTCTCCTCTATTGTAGCAACAGGTTTATCTTGTTCAAAATTAATGGCCACATGCCCTTTTATTCCACACCAAAATTATTTCCTCATCCCCCTAAGACAATTTATAATGTTCATTTTTCCACACCATTGGAAAGTGGGGTGCTGGAATTTCATATCACTTGTGTATTTATCCATCGGACAACAAGAATTAAAATCCACTTTCCGTATATCATATCATAGATTCCCTAGAGAATTGACAATCACTATTTTGAATTTTAGGGCACATAGAACTATATCCTTATTTCTATTGAAGGCAAGGGTCTCTAGGGAATTCGATTGGTTTGGATTTATCCAACCAATGATGTGATCAACCATGCATTTGGGGGTAACGACAATGCATGAGGTGTATTGTGCAAGCCTTGTGGTGATTTCCTCATACAGTCCACTAGATTCATCGTCTTTTTTGTTCTTGTGGTCAAGTAATTCATTTTCTATATTATGTCATATGGTGTGAGGAAAGTATATATTTAAAATTTTTCCCCAAATATCCATCCTTTCCAACACCTCTATATCCTCCACAGGATTCATAATTTTGATCAATTTCCACCATTTATTAGATCCACCCTCCATACAAAAAGCATCCAGAAGAACCTTCTTTTGATCAAAACATTGTTGGAAGGAGAATTAATTCTAAAAGGATTTGATCCATTATTCAGCGATTGAGGGATTAGAAGATCAGTTAAAATTAGGAGCCATGTATCTCATGAAGATCTCAGTTAAGGTTTGTTCTTTCGTGGCGGGGGGGGGGGGGGGGGTGGAAGATGCTCTTGAACGATGATTATATTCAAAACATGAGTTTATTGAAGGAGTATTGTGACAAATATTATGATTCTGGATCCCATCATATTGGGCATCTCATCAGAACAACAATTAAATTGATATTAGAATCAATTTTTATCATGAGTACTCCTATTAGATGACAATAACTGTAATAAAATGAATGTTAAGGGTGACACATAATGTGGAATCCATAGACAAAAAGAGATAAATTTTATATTATATTTATTTCTTAACTTATGAATTTATAGGCTTCAATATGGGTTATATATGATCTAAATCCCACAATATATTCATAAAATAATATTATTTATTCCCATAATAATTCTTCATACTAATCATATTAATTTACCAAAACATTTCCCCCAGGAGTTTGTAACCAAGAGTAAATCAATGTCTGTTTTCATGAACCAAATCCCATTTGAGTCTAGCTCAAAGCGATGTTTTCAGGGTTTACACCTAAATAAATTTCATCTATAGAAGCCTATAATTTTTCACGTATACTTATGGAAACATTTTTATTGATTAACCACTTAATATACACACACAAAAATTTTGGGTTGTCTTTATTATACGTCGTATTATCCTTAAAGATTTCACTGTGGTTTTATAATCCCAATCCAAAAAATAAATAAACCTATTGCTTTGAAATCAACTTTAAAAACACTATTGATTATTTCAAACATAAGTAAAATTAGTTACATAAAAATTCACTTATGTCAACCCCAAAAAATAAGTGGTCTAATGCCATTAAATATTTTGAACATTTCATGAAAACATAAGACATAAAATACAACATCTTTATTTAAAACATATTTTACATGGCGGTAACATTCCTTCGTACTTTTCATGGTATTGGATGACCTGAGAACATACATAAGAAGGGGATCAGATATAAATACCAATAAGGGAGTAAAAATGGAATAACATGAAAAATACAATACATGATAAGAAATAGTAATATCAATGGAGCATAAGAGAAACATGAACATAAGGCCATGATATAACATGATTATCATAACATGGAAATGCGACACCAGCATTGAAAATGATATTAGCATGTGTCAAAGATCATTGAACATGGAGAATGAGTAATGATTCATTTCACATGAGTTATAACGAGTAAAACCTCATTGTAGCTGAAGTAACATGATACTAATCTTTACCCAATACAATATAGTGCTATTAGGATGCACTATTCTTAGTCATTTCATTTCATTCATAAGTGTGCCACATTGATCTAACAACATTGATTTATTAAGCATCATAATTTATTCAAAGTATAAATATGTGGAATACATAAATTTATGTCCTCAATCACCATTTAATCATGCATAATGTTTAATACCATTGATAGATAAATGTTAATGGTGTTCACTTACACGATGATTTTGGCAAGGGAATTTTTTTTTAACTTTGGCAGCATAATGAAGTCAAATAGAATTCATAAAATGGGTTGATGAGTGAGTAATGAGACTATAATCATTTTTTCATTATTTTAAATTTATTGGTGTTCATATAAAATTATATACCATCATAATTAAGGTATTTTTGATGTATAATATAAAATAATTACATGAATATAAACGATGATAGACAAATCCCTTACGGATTTTCAGCATGGTAACATGTGTACATGAGAGGAATTAATGAGACAGAATGGGGTATCACATAATTAAATCATAAGTAACAAAATATATAGGAGATGATAAATAATCTCCAAATATTTTTAATTTTAAAAAAAAGAGGTATACTAATATAAATAAAACATTGATAAAAAATTAGAAGGATAGAATACGAGGATCCCATAGTTGAGTGTGTGAGTTAAAGAGCATGAGGAGGGGATTCATGAGAGATTGGGTCCCAATGGGAGGATTCTTGATAGATTAGGTCAGAGTAAGGATGTGATACAAAGGTTTTGAGATATTATAAGTGGGATCTTGGGTTGGTTTATATAAGAAAAGTTATGGGAGTTCTATAATATTTCACAAACATATTTTTTGGAAATCTATATAAATAAATATTCAAAACCACAAACCAAACCTTAGTTAATACCAATTGATTCTAACACTGTTGACCGGAAAAAAACTATTTTATAATCCCAATGGCTGGACATATTAATATATTAGATATGTATATGTTGAGATGATTCACATTATCAAAGAAATCATTTTAGAATGCTAATATATTCTATATGTTTTGGATGGTCCACTAAGGCATCATAAGATTAATCATACAAATGTAAAATCACATTATATTAAATTTAAAACATATATTGGATGAATGACACTTTTATAGTATTTTATTATATCACAATTGGTTGATTATGACATCATGAAACACATTATTTATTTGAAATGTTTTTTAATTTTACTTTAAAAATTCGACTGCCTACAAAAATAACGAGAAATTAACCATTAGATAAATTCCATTTCCTAAATCCAAAAATTCTATATATTTTATCAAATTAATATTCTAAATATGATAATTTTTACTTTTAATATAAAAATATATATTTTTCTAAATTTCATGGGTTTTGAAAAAAACATTCAATCATTAATAAAAATGCCAATTGTATAAAAATTTAATGATCATTTATATTTATTAAAAAGTAATTTATTATTAATATTTTATTAAAATATTATTTATTTAGAAAATGCATTAATTCATCAAAATAGATTATAAAATTAAATATTAACTAAAAATACTAATTTTCCATTAAAACCCATTTACCACGTAACAGTAATCAAATGAATGTATATTGTTTATATATAAATTAGTGAACATAATCATAGTGATAATGAATTTTTACAAAACCCCATATATCTCCCGCATAATCCCTAAAGGTAAGGTTATTGATGGTGATAGACTCTTGGATAAGCCCACATATCATCACTCATGTGGTAATACCTATTAACATTCTCATATCTTATAGGTGGTTAGGTTCAAGCCTAATGTGTTGAAAATTGGCTAGGTTGTGGTTTAGAGCTATGCCCAGAGATGCTACATCCTATCCGAGCTTTGACAAATGGGAATCATATTGAGAAATTATTGTGAATGAGGACATCACTTCATTTTCATATGTAAAAAATATTTTTAAAGGACATATATTTTTACTAATAATGTGATCAATGTTCAATGGATATATTTGAAATGATAAAAATTCATAACAGTATTTCGAAATCCAAAAACATAAAATCATAGTAGTGAAAATGTTTTATATAAATTTTTTACAAAATAACGCATTTAATTATATCAAGATTAATTTTCATTATTAAAAAATTATCTTGTTACATTATTAATTCATATGTTACTGAATAATTAGAAATTAATATGAAAAACAATAAAATATAAATTAAAATACTATAATTTTATTGGTCAAAAATATATATTAGACTAAAAAATTAATTTTATTATGATTAGTGAGATATATTAATTTACAATATATAATATATATTCAATGTCTAATTTTTATATTCATATAATATATAATATTATATAAATAATATAAGAAGAAAACTAATTTTATGTTATAATGAAAACATTTTTATTAGGGCATTTTTACTACATTTTAATAGAGAACCCATTTTAAATACATTTTTTTGGAAATTTTGTAGATATAATATGTAAAAACAAACATCATATTCGAAATACATGATTAATAATTAGGATAAAAAAATATTTGGTATATTTATGTGATGTTTCATTTTTTAATTCATAGTGAAAGAAAATGTTTTTTTCAAAATTGCATTTTTTATCTAATTTGTTTATTATGTAAAATTATATTTTATATTTGTATCAATGTATAATTAGAATATATATTTAAAAATTAATATAATTTAAGTCATTGAGATCCATTTCACATTGAAATTAGGAAAAAAAACATAACATACCATAGATTGTTTTTACATTAAAAACCTACGTTGTCAACCAGACTACGAGATTTAAATTGATATCATCCACTTATATGTATTTCATTAAAAACATCAATTCTATATTATTAGTTACTATAATTTTTAAAATATTATATGTTAAAAATATTAATAAAATAATTAGTGAATGTTATTAAAACTAATTACATCGATTATGGTTACATTAAGCATTACTAAAGACTAAACCTTACATTTCAGTCCCAAAACGACCTAAATACCTATCTAAGAGACATGTTTTCCCATATTTCTACATTATATTAAATTGAATAGATTTTTTTCCAATAATGGATCCACATGACATGCAAAAAACGTGTATGATATTTAATTGTCAAAATACTACAAGAAAGAAACCCCTATTCTAATATTAAAAGGCCTCAAATCCACCACATATTTACACATCTAAAAAACATATTTGTTTGGTGAATATATTCCCAAATATTATCCGAAAAATAATTCCCTCATCTGTGAATCATATCTTGGTATGAAATCCTTCCATGGAATCTATTTGGTGTAATGATACAGTTACATGATGTGGGGGTAACACCCTCCCACAAACTCCATATTTTCCATTTCACACACCCCTCCTTAAAATCATAATATTCTATGATTTTATAAAAAACAATACGTAAAATATATATTTTTTTATATGTAATTTTTATGACATACACATACAATCACATCCATTTAATGGTCAATGAACTTATTATTTACATGTATGGCGAACTACATCATCACTAAATGATGATTGTTCATTTTTCCATTACTACCACAAATTGTGGAAACTATGATGAAAAATATTTTTAAAAATATTATATATTATATTTATTATGTATTAAATCTTATAAAATTATTTTACCCCATATATCTAAATAAAATGAATTTTTAAATATGAATACTTTGTTTAAGGATGTCTGACTACCACCCCCTCAAAGCGAATATTCAAATTCATACAGTCCATAAAATGAATTAATGTCGGTTGTAGATAATATATATTATATATATTTTATAATAAATACTCTTTAATAATTTTATATATAACTATATATACATATATTTATTTTACTTTATTAATTTCAACAATGAAACTAAATGGGAATATCATTCATATATGTACGACCAACCATATTCATGAATGTTCAATTGTATTTTATACTTTTATATTATAAGAATTGTAATAACAAAATGATAATTATTATAAAATATATTTAAATCATTTTTTAAATTATAAAAACCTTGTTATAATTATATAAACTAATGATATAACAAATTATTACACATGAAAGAAACAAAAATTATATTAACCAGAGCGAAATATTAACATCAAATAATTAACAATATAGTTATACAAATCCATTATAAACCAGATATTTTTTTGGAAGTAATATTATTGTTATTTTATAAATTTAAAATAAATTTATATTTATTTTGCATGGGTATTTAATGAATACGACAACAACAATGACATATGGTAAAATATTTTCATCTCTCTCTTTATTTCTGCGAGTTAAATGATTTATTTACTACCCATTATTATTATTCTATTGTGTCTAATTCCCATGAATGTATTATATTTTTATTATTATTATATATATACATTGTTACATATATATTCAATTATATTACATTAATGTGGATTATGTTTCAAAATATTTCAAATCGTCAAGATAGTTTTGTCTCAATTTTACTTCCCTGAGACACATGCAATGTTATACACCTTTATTTTAAAATGATGTTTATATATAACCTTTTAAATGTAATATAATTTATCTAATTCTGTTTATGAAATTTTATGATTCATTTAATTTCATTTTCTTACTTGTGGACCACAGTTCAATGTTACTATGTGATTAAAGTTTATTGATGAAAAATTATCAATTTTTTACGTTGTTTATGATAATGCCTAATCTAATGAAATAATATGATATATCCCTCATGATCACTCATGAATTTTCTTCTACTAAATTTATTCATGAAATATTTATGTATCGATACAATTTATCTAATATTATGTATATAATATAGTTAATAAATTGTTTATTATGACTAAAATTTCCCTCTCTTTGTTCAGAAATATGTCTTCCTTCAAAAACAAGTTTTATAAAAATGATATAAAATAATATTATAATAATATACTTTGATCATTAAAATTCATTTTTTCAATTTTTATCCATTGTTAATTTTTTTCAATGGAAGCTTATTTTATCTTTATGAATGGAACATTTATTAAACCTTTTTATAGGTCCAAGGTAATGTTATTTTTGCCTTGTATAATATGTGAGAATTTACCCACTATTAATTCATTAAATAATTATTTTCATTTTTAAATGGGTAATTTTTTTGATTTTTGAATTGTTATTTTTAATGAAATGGTTTTCAAAATTATTTGAAGCTTAATATATATGTTTTGAAGAAAAATTATTTTCAAATAGTTTTCAAGATATAATTATATGTTTTCAGTGAAAAAAGTCTCCAAATGGGTTTTAAATATTTTTTCATAATATTTCATGTTTATTTTCAAATAAATAGTTTTCAATGTCTATTTATGTTTTAAATATCCTTTTATAATTAAGAATGTATATTTTTTACAAAAAATGTTTTCAAAATAACATTCCATGTTTTTTCAATATAATATGACATCCGATGATGTTACTAATGACCTTATAAAAAATTAACCACAGATTCAAATACAGATTACTTCATTAATGGTTTCGGTTTTTAAGGAATTATGATTACGAAACCTATTTGTATTCCGTAGTTTATATTCAATTAAATCCCAATTCTTTTCATGGGTTATTATTTTGATAAAATCATTATTAAATGCGACTTTTCCCACTTTTTAAGACATGATAACTTGTTTTTGAACCCCATTTAATTTAATGAGTAATAATAGTATTTTTTATCATATTATGTCACATGTCTGTATGATTAAATTAAGAAATTGGTGGGGTATATATCTCCCTCCACTGTATTGGGTAATGGTAAATGTTTTATGAGCACAAATGGTATGTGAGAGGTCATCTAAAGCCCAAAACAAAAGGGTGCATGGGAGGACATTCCATCCATGAAATAATAGTGTTCATTGGAGTACATCCTTATATGAAAATAAGAGGATTCGGAAGAGGAAATTTCCAAACCCAATGTGGGTAAATGGGTGATTAAACAAAGCATGACATGTGGCAATGGAATTTCTATCTTTCCTTGACATAGGGATTTTATATGTGTATGTGTCTTCCATAATTTTGGGGTTTTTCCTATATTAGGACTTCAAAAATTATATTCTTTATATTCATATGATTCATATAATATAAACTACCTAGATTTATTCCATAATACATGTTCATGATCTTGGTTTTGTAGGGTATGATACTCTCTTTGCATGATCATGTTGTCATACCCCAATTATCATGATTATGCTTACATATATCCTTTTTATTCACATATTGAGTATCTAATATAACCTATTTTTAGGATTTCTTCTTATAGTTTATGATGTGATTTATTATTTTTTATATGTCTAGAATGGTTTCTAGTAATAAAGAACATACTGGGAGATGAGGAAGCTCATTTGTTGGTTGTGTTTATATTTACATGTTTCAAATAAAAAGTCACATGTACGGTGTTTGAAAGTCTGTTTGTATAATTTTTAAGGTATTATTCAAATTTTATTTAATGTTAATGTACATACTGATTGTATTGTTTTATATAATGTAGTGGTAACTAAATATATATTGACCAGACAGATTCTTTATAGTTGTTTGTACTCGTTGGCCAAGTCCAGTCATCACAGACTAAAAGATGAAGTGTTGTACACAAAATGATCATCATATAAAAATAAGAAACTTTTGAGGATACATGGTATTTTATATATATTATAAAAATAAATAATATTAAATATTTCGTGATCATAAAATGTTTTGGAGATAAAATTGTTTCTAGAGAAACTTATGGAAATAATACTAAATTGTAACAATCCAAAACTAGTCAAAATATATCGAAAAAACCTGCTCAATAAATTCAAGGCTAATAATAAAAAATTTGTCTTAAAAAATTATAAATATCATCATTATATCTAAAAATCATTCAATATGACATTATTCATCAATAAAATAATTTAAAGATAAATTCGGGGAGCGATCACCTTTATTTATCAAAAAAATAATGGTTTTCTACTATCGAAAAACAGACCACCTTTGAAGGTATTCTAACATTTAGAGACAACAATTATCAAATAGAATGATTGTAAAACCTGTAGAGAGATGGTTATATTGGTTTCAATTCATTATACCATTGATGCTCCATTCTAACATCTAAAGTCAAGCCAACATTCAAGACGACATTATCCACAAATGTGAGATGTTTCATTTAATGAGATGGTAATCATGTACCATGCGATCTAGGGTTGGCAGTTTCAGTAGTGAATTATTGAAGATCATTATTGATAATACTGATGTTCCCCACAACATGAATTGTATATGGCATGGATAAATTAAGGTTCAAATGAGTGAGCTTTCGTTGATGTTGGTCACTCTACTGATACCAGAATGGATAATAAGGGTATATATTGTTAACATTTAAATTTTAAATTGATATATATATATATATATATATATTATGACAATAACATTTATTAGTAACTAGAATTTACATATGTATATATATATAATAAATAAATAATGATATATATATATTTATTAATTTAATTTTGTAATAAATATAAAATAATATATATATATATATACATTGAAATTAAATTTCAGATTAATTTTTGAAAAAAATATTATGCATTCCTAAAATTTAAAATTATTAAATTAAAATTTTAAAAAACACTATATTAAAAAAACAATTTTTATATAAAAATAAGATATATAACATGAAAAATTTAATGGACATTATAATATTGAAAATAAAAAATCATTTGTGGAGTTATAAGCAAATAAATCAAATAATACAATATGTAATAATACAAAAAAAACGTTAAAATGAAAATTCATAACAGGAATTAGGTGTATATGCATTAGATTATGTTGGCAATTTGAATTTGGTGCTACCAAATATGTGTAATAAGAAATTAGATTCTATCTAAATCAATGGTAGAGTACTTAATGTTTACATTAATATTTATAGAGGCATTTTTTAAATGATGGTTTAGTATAATTCATATCCCTATTCAAATATAACGAAATTACTAGTTGTATAGTGGTATAGAGTAGAATAATGCTTTAATGGTTGGAATTAATCCAATTGCTGGTTGATCTTGTTTTATAACATGGAATTGGTATAATTCATAATTATTATAAGGATATATAATGGTTGTTTAGGATATATATGACTGAAATTCCATGAGAATTTTCATTAATTTCATAGTGTGATATTAGTAATAGTGAAGTGAATATCACGTGAGAAAGTGTTAGGTTTTGATATTGGAAAATATGCTATAGTACACATTGTTGTAATTTTGGAATAATTAAAAATAACAAAAGGACACTAAAAAAGGATATATTTTACATTTCATTCATAATACATTTGTTTATGAGATGCGAACAGATGAATGTGATGAAATTACCGTAGTCTTGGAAACACATATTTTTTTTTGGGAATGTGGGATGTTACCTATATGAAAATAATTAATCTATGGATCTATAGTATCATGAGTATATAGTGAATGAACATGGTTTAGGATTAGTAGAATATGTCCATTGATAAAACTGGTTGATGTTTAAATTGTTATCTTGTGTATATTATGACAGATAGTGGGTAGTTAACCATTAGCTAGTTGAGTGTATAACCATTAATTTTTAATAAACTCATCTATTACTATGAATTATGTTCTTATGATCCAGGAGTGGGCAGCGATCAATGTATCATAACATTTCTCAATTATCCATATGCATCAATGTACAATTGGTACTTGTGATAATTGATTGTCCATGGGATATTTGGGAACTAATCCATTCGATTATGGTTGTGAATTACTGAATCCTTTATTTGGATATTTATTATGGATCTTCTATTTTTGTAGGTTGATAAACTTTTTTACATTCGGATAATATGTAAATAATAAATTTGGTATTCAGATTCTATGATGGTTTGTCCATCTTCATTGACAATGAGGAATATATATTCTGGGTGTGATTCAAATCATATTTGGATTATTCGTGCAAAAAATCATAGTTGAGAAAAGGATAACTTAATTTGGTTTTTCAATAATAAAATTATTAAATTATAACTAAATATATGTTCTATCATTAGTGACATCTAAAAAAATATAGTTGTTATTCCTTTAATAGTATAGTGTTTAGGATATGGTGAGGTGGCAATGCATCAACTGGTTAGACTCAGCATCATAACTATGGATTTCCTTAGTATGCCTTGAATAATGTTACTAAATCATTATATATATAATTATTTAATAATTTCAATTGAATATTTAATGTAGAAAAGAAATATACACAACCAAGAACCATGATGGATTAATGAATTTGGATAATAGATATAATAAAAATATATTTCGTAAAAGGTCTGTAATATATACCACAACATTCATAACTCATTTTAACCTTTTAAGAAATTTCATAAATAATACCAATAATAATTCTAGGGATAATAGAATACATAACATGTGGCGATCAAATATTCTCAATAATGTTATACATAAGAGATACCATTCATTGATAATATGTGATTATATAAACAACTTATGTGTACAAGAACACGATAATGACATAAAATAATCATAAATTGTTGTTCAATGTTCATTAATCCTAAATTATGTAATTAGAATTTCTCAAAAAAATTAAATAGTCATATGTGTATAGAATTATCAATAACAAATCATGACATAGTAAAACATTTCTGTAAAAAAAATCATATCTTTTTTGTATACACATTAATACAAAAATAATTTCCATAGTCAAAGAATTTTTTCAGAGCTATCATAGTGGTTTGATTTCACTCCCCATTCCATTATTTAATTATTGAAGGTTCAATCCCAATTCTATCATAGTGGATGTATTACATTATTTAATTGATTTTATATACCATTAATGTCCCGAATATATAATGAGATATCAATAATTTCAAAATGCTTTAACGGATATATAATTCCAAGACCACCCATAACATAATTAAAAAAATACCTATGTGTGTGAAAATGTCATAAAAATATTATATCTTTATATAATAACCCATGGAAGGGTAATTAATTTTATATTAATTTAATCAATTCATAAAATAATTACACACGTAAAAGAAATGTGTTTCATAAATGTTTGATCATGTTATAAATTACCCATGATAGTGAAACTGCTTTCGAATAATAGTTCTAAAATCATTGAAATCAAAATACATATTTAAAAATAAAAAAGATATTATCACAAAATGATGTTCTCATAGAATCATGAAAATCATTATTAAAAATTAAAAATTATTGCAAATAACGGTAAATGAACATCTGATCCCTTATATGTCAACATTAGAATAATTATCCTTATATTTTGATAACATTTTAAATAAAAATTCACTGAATGTTAGAAAAAATAATACTATAGATATTAACAAAGGAAAAATTAAAAAATGTTTCCATAAAATGAGAGGTCCTTGTATATGGAAAATTGATTCATTTCATAATTGTACGAATAGAAAATTCCATATCAAATTTTATGAAAAATAAAAACTATTTTATTTTTTAAAAAATAAATTTCTATTCTACAATAGAATAATTTGTAATTTTTTTAATAGATAATGAATATGACTATTATACATCATTATCTAAATATAAATACATCAACAATAACAATTCCTAGAGCAAGGACATAGATGAAAAAAAATTAATATAGACATGAAATAAGTTTGTAAATTTATTAAATACATTTTTCAATAATTATATGAATAAGATATATTAAAACATTAAAAAAAACCGAAATTTTATTATAATAAATACAAGATACAAATAATATAGATTTCAATGGAAATGATTTTTATAGTTTTCCTTGATGTAATTAATGAACAGTCAAGATAAAAAGGAATGGGATAGTTATATAAAAACACATGACATGATTAATCCTAATTCATATATATTACAAAAAACAATATAATAAATATATATTTATTATTAATATATTTAAAAATATCAATAGTAAAAAGTATACCATACATGGTTTACTAATATATTCTTATTTCATTTTCATTTTCAATCGTTTTTGTCACCGTCAATTGTATTTTTAACTGCATTATTTTTCATCTATGTTTCAGTTTAGAATTTATATTTTATTCACAATGATCATTGTACAATAAAAGTTAAAATATTAACCACAGAAAATTATCATATTATTATCTACATAAACATTGAAATCCAATCATAAAAAATAGTTATTGTAAATTAATTCTGTTACTTCTTAGAGATGATCACCTTTGTGTATGTGTGAATGATATTTTCACTTTTTGATGGAAAGATGATAATAAATGAAAATAATAATTAAATATTATTAGATAATTATTTTTTCATAAATGTTTTAAATATTGACTATGTTAATCCATTTTATAGTCCATGTAAACAGTAAAATAAAATCAAATGAAATCATTTTGTAGTGGTGGTAGTCCACACATAGGAATGAGTGATGTCATTATTTCCAATGAGTTTATAACGTAAACATTTATATAAGTGAGTATAGATAAAAAAATTCATTTTTTTAAAATATCACTTTTGAAATTTAAATCAATAATAATTTGAAATTTTGAAATTTTTTTATGAAAAAAAATTCATATCATTTATTTTTAGTAGTAGTCAAGATAAATATATAAGTGATAAATTTATTCCCATTAGATAGAGAAGATATAGGGAATGATGGATCTATAATAATAATATATTATAACTGTATTTATTATATATTATATATTAGGTTATTATGGATATAATAGGTTAATTTAAGTGGGAATGACCGATAAAAATTAAATAACATGATTAGGAATTATTCCTCTTCTTTGAGGGCCATTCATTCACATAAATGTTAATTATTCATAAAATGTTATTAAGAGAATATCAATAACCGTAAAACATGCCATAAAAATATTGGAATTTCTTGTAAAGGTATTTTATAAAATTGATGTCCCAATAATCATAATTTAGTTGATAATGGATGTTCCTTTATGATACTGAGCGTGAGTAAAGACTTTAAATTACATACCATATTTAAAAAAAATATTATTATTTTAAATGTGGAACCAAATGGATGATAATTCAATGAATATGTAATATATGGGTCATATATCATCAAAAATAATAATTATAAATGTTTATTTGGAAAAAAATCATTATTACAAATACTTATCTAGCATTAAATCTATTACAACTAATATTTGTAATGCAAAATTTCTGTTTTTAATATTTAGAAAAACCAAAAATGTAATTTAACTCATCCATAGATTAGTTCATATTGATCCAAAATATTATATATAATTTATCAAAATAAATTTCAATAATAATTAAATTTAAAATATAAAAAATTCTTTAAAACAGAGAAATAACCAATTTTCGAAATATAAATCATAAGAAATATATAATTTTTTACTCTCAAAACATGGGTATAAATTTATATAATAATAATGTAATAATTTTTGATAGAATGTGTTATCTACAAATTAAAATATAATTATTAATATATTGTCTTTAATATAATTTTTTTATAAAAAATATCCAACATATTAAATTTATTTAAGAGAATTGGTTTTTAAAACTAAATTGAAATTAAAGAAAACTCATTTGTAATAATGATTATTATGAAAAATTTAAAATTTTATATAATTATATTGAAATAATGAAATAATAAGATCAAATTCACAATTTAATGGTTCCATTAAAATACTTTATTGATTGAAAAAAAGGGAAGGATTAAAAAAATAGGTTTAATTTCAATACTAATATAAAAATAAACCATTTAAGAGAAATTCTAAAAATTCACCCTAATATAAATATAGCGTTTTTATTTTAAAAATATTATTCATTTCCACAAATAATTTTTCTGTGAATTATTATATTATTCCTGAAATAAATTAAATAATGAGAAATATTTGATGAAAACATATATTGCAATCATATTAACTATAATTAAAATTTATTTCATATATGTTATATATTTATCAATATTTTTGATATATATAAATAATTTATAAATAATTTTTTCTTTTTGTTTTTTTCCAGTCATACATCCAATTTAATAACAATATTATAATGGTCAAATATTGAAAAAAATTTATTTACAGTATATCACATCTTCATTAATGATTGGACTTGTTTGTTATGAAAAATAAATATTGATTTAAAATAATATTTTATGGGTGGAATAACACCCCCCAATAAAATTAAATTATCCATCAATTTTTTTTATCAGTAGTCCATGGGATGATATTTAAAAGAAAATTGTTGGATATCTCTTTCATATAATGAGATAAGAAAATGTCCTTTAAAAAACTAAAGTTGAACCCTAAATGGTACATAATATTACTTGTAATGAATTTCCTAGATATGGTATAAAACATGTCGTAAGAGATAATATATAAATTTGGGAGAAAATTAATTTGTTATAAAAAAATTGTGTGATAGAAATCATTATCATGAGAAATTAAATGACCATAAAACCAGAAATTAATAATTCATAAAGATGACATTCAAGTTATCTAGAATAATGTACAAAGTATTACATTTCCATTACATTATTATTTTCAATGAGTTGTGGGATTAATTAAAATTCATGATATGGTAAATTAATCAATATTCCTAATTTATGTATGTAAAAATCGTAATCATAATTCCATCAGTTTAATGTGCATAAATCCATTTCCACATATATATCATCTCATAATGTATGAAATTAATATCAAAATTTATTTTCATTCGGAAAGAAAAAACAAATAATTTTATATTTCAAATGTTACAAAAATAATAGTGATTAAACATAATCTATATAAATATTATTAAAAATAAATTTTTTTAACAAATTCAATCCAACACATAAAAATAATCATATAATAAAAGAATATCAATCATTAAATCCTCCATAATAACTCTAGAAGGATAAATTAAAATATTCAAAAAATAATTAACCATTATAATACTCCAAAATATGTATTTCAAATCTCAAAACCCAAAAAATTTATGATTATTTAACATATAATTTTCATGAAAAATATTTGTATTTACCCCCAATAAAAAAAGTATCTGAAAATTTCATATACAAATTATGTGAACAACATGATTATAAAATGTTTTAACAAACAATATACCATTCAAAAAAACCGAAATCTAAAATAAAAACTAAAAAAAAATTAGCTGCAATAGAAAATTTACTCCATAGAAGATGTCAAATATATTCCTTAAGAATTAAAAAAACCTAAATGAAAATCACATTATAAAAAATAAAAAGTCAATTTCATGCCCACTAATATTATCAAATTTACCTTATCAATATCATTTAACATATTATCCTAACTAACCATTATAGTTTCATTATAAGGAACATATTTGGGTTTATCTATCCATCAATAATGTGATTTAAAAATATATCATCATTCCACTAAATCAATGGTTTTTTTAAAATTTCTATATAATTTAATATTTAAAATAAAAAAATGAAATAATTTAATAGGTAAGTCATTAGATATTTAATTATTTCTATTACCTGACTCTCATTGATTAAACATAATTAATGATTCCTAATAAACACATACTACTATAATTACACTTCATTATTATGATATTAACAAGGATTTATAATTTTTTTCTTTAATAAAACCTCAATTTAATATATTACTTATATTCTTTTGATTATCAATATTAATTTATATACTTGTGTAATATTCAAGGCCCTCTTAATGACATTATCCCCAAGTACATATATTTATACAGTGTTGATAATTTTTTTTTATAAAATTTAATATTTAGATTCCACCTTTTGGAACCCATTATTCTCATAAAATATGTCAATATATGTTTTCATTTTTTCCATCACATTTTACAAAATTATAATATTTTTCCCACACATAAAACATAAATATATTTTATAGAAATTCCCATTAGTTATTCAACAAGCATTATATACATATATGATGCTGAATATTATTTTTTCTTTGGTGTTTATAAAATTTATTTCCTTGTTAACCATATTTCCTTCATAGGGTGTGTTATAAAACACACCCATATTTTTTGTTTAATATAATGATGGATTATCATGTAGTATTGAAGAATGAGTAAATACCATATCCTCCCTATTTAGAGTTTTTACCCCTAACTGCATCCCACCCATAAATACATTCACATGATAGTATATATGATGGGATATTTATTTTATGAAACCATATTCCATTATTCACAACAATGATTTATGATACCCAATACATAGTAATATCCTAAGGGTTCTCACCAATTATTTATCATCATATTTAAAAATAAATAAATAATCCTTTATATTATACAATCCATTAGAACACAATCATTACATACATTAATGTTTCTTGAATATATTTTCTCCGTAATATTAAACCAACCTACGTATTAATAATAATTGTATCATTGGATCATATTCCAAGTGAATCATAAGAAATATCTACAAATTTTCTTAGAGATGAAAATTATATTTCACTCAACTATCAAACAATTTATTGAATAAATGTAAAATACATCATATTTTTTTATAACATTATAATTAAAAAAACATAGATTTTTAATAAAATTATTTTCATTAAAATATACAATAAAATATATAAAAGAATATTAAAATAAAATACAATTAATGATAACAGAAAAATATATTCTTTCAATAATTTTAAATAATTCATGATATATATTATGTTATATTTTCGTAAAATTTTATATAAAGTTAACAAATAACATTGATAATTATTAACATTGATTATATAGTTCGTCTACCAAATATAAAATATGTTAGTCATTTATAAAAACATTTTCAGAACAATTTTATGTAACAAATAGTGGAAAAAAGAAATCATACATAATAATGACCTGAATAACCATAGGATATGATCTTATTTTTTATTTTGAAATATCATTTTGAACTAATATTACCCAGTAATAATTTATCATAGACACTCTTGATATGTAATGAGATTATAACAAAGACCCTAACTTCACGTTTGATCCTCCTTTATATACATTCAAACCTAAAATAGAAAAAAATTGTTATATTGTAAATATATTATCGATGTTTATTAATACATATTTTACTATTAATTGTTTACTTATAGCATATTCTCACCTCGTCATCAAAATTATTTTATTATCAGCTTCATTTTTTCTATAAATTACATTGTTTTAAATGAGTTTATCAGTTTAGTAGTTATGTTAATTTAAAATATTTCCTTAGTAAATCATATAAAGAAGATTAGTTGAGTAATTTGTATCTTATTTAATAATTATATAAATTTTTATAATAATTTATACAATATAAGGGTTATCAAACAATTATGTCACATCATAGAGACAGTAGTTTATACGTTTGTAAGAGTAATATTTTGACTTTTTGATAGATTGAATGAAAGATATGAATGAAATAAATAAGAATTATATAATAATTATTATATCATAAATGTTTTTATATTCATTATTTTTATCAGTTATACAATATATTTCATAAAATAATGAAAACTGAATATTATTTCATCATGATAGTGGTAGTCCATGGTATGAATGAGATATTGAATCATTCCCAATATTTGGGAATGTATGATTAAAAATAAGACCACATAGTTAAATAATATTATATATTAATTAAATATCATATATAAAAATATAATCCCTGATAAAAACTAATTATGAATTATAGTGATGGATGAAAAATCATATCTTTATGTGGATGTTATTTTCGGCATGTACACAGAAGTTGTAATTTAATTATCCATTAGATCAAGAAATGATGGGAAATGATTTTTCCACCATGATAATAATATATAATTATATTTAAGACAGTTCAGACATTATTTATTATATATAAAATAGTTTTATATTATGTTTAAGGATAAGTAAAATTTAAATATATGTGTTAATATTTATACAACTTATTTGATAGACTTTATTTGGGATACAACATTATCCATGGATAACACATATTATAAAAAGAACATAGGGTAAATAATGATGTTAAGGAATTTTAATTAATCTATCTTTTTTTCCAATTTAATATGAAATTGTTATCGAATTACCATGGAGGGGAACATTTCTTTTATAAAAGTGTGAGAAGTCAAGTATGGATTTACTTCAATGGTTGGAATAATATGATGTCGTTTTTTATGGAAAATGGTTCCAAAGGGTTTTGAATTAAAATTATTGATATGATAGGGTAAAAATATATTTGACCAATAATAATGAAAAAATTATATTTCTAAATTATACACTAATCTCTATTCTTAAATCCCTAATAACTTATTTTACAGGTAACCATGGTGACAAATATTTACTATTTTTACAATTAATAACAACAACAAAACGAGATTGATATCATGATTATTTAGAAAGGATGATTATTAATTATTATTAAATTTCATAAAATTCAATTTATATTAGTAGAAAATTTTATTTCTCAGCAACCGTGAAAATTGAAAAACTCAATTCTTTAAAAAAATTATTTTTGTAGTATAAAATATACTTTACTTTGACACTATTCCTAGAAATAAAAATGAAACCAATAACTTTTTTTATAAAATATTTAATCAATAAATTTCAATCTCATTATAAATTCATTTAGAATATTTTAATTTATTATTATGACCACATATTGTGGATATAAGAATAACTTTTAGAGAAATTTTTTTTCTTCAAAAAAAATGCATTCATTCCAAAATCAAGTATAATATTGATTTTAATGTAATAAATTATGTTATTTATAACTAAATAAAATCAATATAACATTTTTTGAACATTTAATAATAATTGAAATATAATATTACATGATTTAACAAATAGAGATGGCAGGTTTACAAAAATAATATTCCTCAGTGTTCAGTGGAAAATAAATTTTTAATTAGAATAACTAAAAAAATACACCAAAAGGTAATATCAAAATTATAATTTTAAAATTTATAACCATTTAAAAAATTAATGTTTATTTAAAATATATATATTAAATATAATTTTCATGAAAAAAATTACAATAATAATTATATTTCAAAACATCAGAAATATTATGCATAAAATTACTATTATGAAAATATAAAAATTATTTATTATTAATTAGTAAATTAGTTTTAGTTATATTAAAAAATTATAATATTTTACATATTTTATCTCAAATTAATGATTTTAATTTTAAAAATAGTTTATAATAGATATATTTAATTATTTATTTTTATACTGTATATCATTGTTCCCTTAAAGATGGTATAGAATGATTTGAATAAAAAGTAATATTTTAATGTATATGTTAAAGTTTTTAATAGGAATAGTTTTTCACATTATTGGATATATAGTTATCAAACCACATTGAGAATTTTATAAGACTACATTAAATGAATTTTATTATGTGAATCAAATAGCAGGGTGCAGTGTGGCCTGAAATCGGACTAAGAAAAAAGAGGATTCTAATGAGTACAAAATGAAATAGAGTGAATAATTTTTTTGAAGAAAATATAGTGTTAGTTGATTTATGGGAACCGATATGATTATTATTATTTTTAATTAGTTGTGGTTTGAGTTTTATTGAATAGAAAGCATCTTGTTTTGGTATTCAAAACACAGAGTTCATTCAACATTCTATGCTGTAAAATAAGGAGTTGGTTAGGAATATATTGATGCAATATGATGTGATTAATTATTTAATAGTTTTTATAGATTAATAGTAATGATAATATTTATGGTGTTGTGGTTTTAATGTTTTTTATTTTTTATATATAATGAATATCTTCGAAAATTTTACTCTATAACTTCTAAAAATATTTTTTTGAGGTTATATATGGATATTGTATAAATGATATTGATATTCTTGAGGTGGTGATTTACTAACTTTGTTTCGGACCAATATGTGTTTAATATGATTATATTTTATACAGAGATATTATATATGCTGGGGAGGTGAAAGTTATTATTATCTGTCCCTATGGAATATTTTGGGTTGGGGTGCACCTAGATTGGACATTTGGGACAACAAAAAGGAAATAATTCCTTATTGATCCAAGGGGTATTCAAGAATAATCATAAATGTAAAACATGGGTTGAATTTAATATGGTGAAACCCCATTGTGAATGTAAACTATGCATCCAACCGTACAATTGCGACAATAGATATGGTTTTTCAGTGGGTATTGTGTAGTTTTATGACTCCATTTACAAATAAATAATAATTTTGATGGTTGGACTTGATCATGAATATATTATGTAATTCATGGAATTTAGGGAGGCCCACAATATATTTTGGAATGTTTTGGTGTATGACATTATTCCATGAATGACATTAAATTTTGTGTAAATATCTGATTTTCGCTTATCAATTTTACGAGATCTAGATATACTTTTAATTATAATTCCTCATGAATGAGGACTTACCTATTACCCTCTATTATATATCATTCCCCAAGGAAATAGTGTATATTGTTTTGGGATTTATATGACAAAATCTTGATTTTTCCATATATTTTATTTTGTTTTCTCCCAAATATATTTTTTAATTATCATAACCAACATAATATTTAATAAATATAACCAGCAATGTATAATTTTCATCAGCTAAGATTTTGTCGGCTTCTTATTTTTATGTAAAAAGGATGTCCTAGGATGGTTATTGGATAACCCACACATATTTTATATGAATTCAGACTAATATAAGAATTTTGTTTAGGTTTTAGGTTGTTTTGGATGAAATTTATCATAAAATAATGTTATTTTATTGAGGATTTGGAAAAGATAGTGTCATTATGCGTGTGAGGGGTTGGTTTTCTCATCATTTATAATTATTTTGGATGGTGTATAATGACCAACCCATGTAATAATTGGTTGTGTCCAGTTGGACTTAATTGATCTCTAGAAAGAATATCCTGGTTGCGATTCAATGTAAATAACTCAAATGTTGATGTATGTTGTCCTATTAAATTTTCTGATTCTATTAATGTGTTTTATTTAAGGAATTTTAATTTTTAGTCAATTCATTTTGTTTTACTGATAAATTTATTGTCAATAAAATTTTTATATTAAATTTAATGTCAATGAATGGTGTTAATAGAGTGACAATGTCCATGAATGATTCTTTTTAATTAATATGATTTCTCAAATTCCAATGTATGGTTCCATGATTATATTTTTATGTACCATGTGACACATAGATATTAAGTTGTTATAATTAAATTTAATAGATGTATCTGACATATTCCTATGTGAGGTTCATTAACTATAAGTAATAGATGGTGTTTTACTAGGGATTTCTATTTGAGTAGACCAGGTAAAACCCATCAGATAAAATAAATCATATGTTATTGTAAGATGATCATAAAAAATATGTTCCTATGACACTATGATTTTCATTACTAGATATGATGCCTATGTCGAAATTGATGAATATGTTTCTTATGACGACTGACATAGGCTGACATGGTGATGGAATGAGACATAAACCATCAACCTTATTTGATTATGTATATGTTTCTAGAGTATTTATGAAATAATGATAATAATATCTAGGGACACTATTACCTCAATTTGATAAGAATTTTTGTTATAGATAATAATGGTATCACAAAATTTGGTAGCAGTTTCTGGATGATATATGACCATAGGGGCCTTAATGGGTTCCCCATTGATGTAATGACCAAAAATAAAGTACAAAATATAATGGGTAGTAGAAATTTCGGGGTACACCATAAAACATTGATTGATGACCTGATATTTATAAAGACATATTGATATAGATAATTTTTTGGCTTGAGAAGATACACTATTTTAAGTGATACATGAATTGAAACATGGCCAATAGTCATGAAATTTTTACATGTGATGATATTGTATGAAAATAATTATTTATTATTTATATTTTCAAATAAGGGGTTCCATGGATTCTAACATTCTATATATCATATATGCATAATTCGTTGGAATTCCAAGGATTGCCTATTATTATTCAGTTATTTGTCTTATATTCTAGATATTTCTCGATATATATCATAAGTTTTATCATTGATCACTTTATATTAGGTTTGCTAAGATAAACTTTTTGGGACTTTTGATGGCTCCAAATAACTTGAATTTATTATTAAATCGAACTACTAATCATCTATATATCCTACTAAAACTATAATACACGAGTATATTTCACATGGAATTTAATATGGGTTCGAATAAAAGTTTAAGTGGTAGGTTTACCACCAAATAATCTACAGTAGGCTAGATATTACTTGATTTTATAGGGTTATACCCATTGGAATCAAATATGGATCCTGAAAAAAAGATTTTTCTACTATTACCCCTTTTGAATAGGTTTTGGAGACTAATACTACCTTATTTAATATGTTCATCCCAATATTTTTAATCTATGAAACCCATATATACAGAAATTCATTTATGATTTCCCCAAATAATTAGTAATCTATCATAATATTTATAAATTGACATTGTAAAAGACAAAAGGAATTGGATTTGGATGATGATGATTTTATATAGATTAGTTAAAACCCAATTGGAGTCAGTGATGGAAGCTGATGCCTATAAACCCACCTAGGATTAATTGATTCAGTTCAGAAAAATATGGCTGATATTTTTTATCACCTATTATTTACTCCTTGGGATTGAAATTATCACTACATCTATCTTTAGTCCTTTTTATATTCCAGATAATATTTAATTTAATAATAATACTACATATATGTGGGGACTAGTTTCAGTTGAAGAGCTCTGTGAAATTGTTAGAGACACTAAACAAATATCTATAGTTGGTCTAGGTCAACACAGTATTCAATGTATGATTTTGAGGGATGATAGTGATCATTTATTTTTGATTCAATTGTTTTTTATTAATTAGAAGAAATTTTAACAGGCACATAAACTATATTTACTTATAAAAAGACGGAATACATTGGGGTTTACCTATTGAATTGTACTAACAATATGCGCATATATAAATTGAACATGGTTATGTGAGAATCCATCACATATAACGTGTCCTTCGTTGGAAGGGGCACAAAGGACTATGATCACATGTGATATCTGACATGGATACAATAAAAAGTGATGAATTAGGGGTTTAGATTGTATTAAGTACTCTTATAAATGTTTATTTTTTTATTTTTTTATTTTGTTGAAACGGTGGGTGATGAATAATTAATAATAACAAATATATGATTTTTTAAGATTGTACCCATCAATATATTCATCAGATATATTAGTGTGTTATATTTACTTCTCAACTTATATTGATGAATATTATTGAATAATTTTTTTTTCATTTTTCCCTTCATTTAATTTTGTTTATTTTCTACCCACAGTAACACCCATGCCACCCGCTTCCAGTTGTAGACTCTACCATATTGGGAGGCATGCATACAATCCCTATTACTAGTCTTCTAATATGTGATCCACATAGTGTATTCTAACAGAGGATGCATATTAAATTTACAAATACATAATTTAAAATTAATATCTATAGGGTATATTGAGGGATCCAATATTATTTTTTTGTTAATGGAGTTAACCCACTAGGAAGATAACAAATCCTTTTCTCACCATGGTTGTGTGAGAGTAATTGTTTTTTGGATGCTACAACATATTGTTCTTTATAGGTTTATAAGCTCGATAAAATATTTTTGTTGATATGCACTGATAGATAAATGGTCAAATAAACAAATCCTATGTAAGGTTATGATATCTCAATATAATATTCAAGGGTATTTTTATAATGGTAATTGAATTTAACAAGTGTAAAGGTTACAAAATCATGTGTTAAATATTTTATGGTCACTTATGTGAGATAATATATGTTTATTTAATCCAAGATGGATTAATAAAAAGAAAATTGTATATGGATAGTGTTCTATTGATTATAGAGGAGAATTATTATGTCTTTATGAAGGCTGAGATGACATATTCTAAGAATAATTTAGTCATATTCTTCCCAACATGATGAGACTGAATGAAATATAAGGAACTGTTACATATTTTTCAACTTTACGATGGTTGAAAACAAACATGTTACATGATTACATAATGATGAAATAATATCTATAAATATATATGATTCAAATATTATAACCCAAATGATAATATTTAATTTATTATTTTATAAAACTAATGGATAGAGATATAATGGATTTGGAAGCATGGAAATGAGTATATTTCATTCTATTTCAAATTGAATAATGATATAAGGGCGATAATTTTTTCTCCCATGAGTGTTATATAGATAACAATATATTTTTATATATGTAATATCCTCTTATGTTACATATAAGAATGGAAAAATAATTCCCTAAGCATAAATATGATGATTATAAATTCATTGGAACCTATTATGAATTTTTAAGGAAATTCAATGTATTGTTATTTTTTTAACATCAGTCATTATAATAAAACTATTTGATTCATTGAATTATTAAAACAATGTCCCCAAATGTGTTATAGATATAAAACATTTGTTTATATAATTACTTTTTTTATTCTCTCACAACGTATACATATAAATAAGTGATTCACATATTTTCAGTTTTTTAAATTATAAAATAAATATGAAATATCAAGAAAAATTGAATAGACCAAAAGGTGGAATGAAATTATTGGGGAATACAATACAGACATGGAGGATTTAATATATAGGAAATTTTATTAATGGAAATAGTAGATGACATAAAATATGTCAGACTAGACATAATTATCATGGGTGTCAAAACATGATGATAGGGAAAATTGATAAAATGTATGAAATAATGGTACCATGTAATGAATCACCCATTCTCTAGTTAATTAAACAGATGTATTATAATAATTACTCTGGGATGATAATGAAAAAATGACTTTGGTGATAATTAAAATCAATAACCTCTTAATCCATTAGGTAATTTAAAATATCATTAGATCACGAATTCCAACACCGTGAATAAGAATAACTTGGTGAAAGGAAAACATATCATCCATTATGGACCAAATAATACCTTATTTGATTCTATTTCAACCAAATACATCAAATCTATGAAATGTGATAATGGTATGAAATTTCTACCTCAAAAAAGATGTTGATTTTGAATTGAAAAAATTAATCACTCGATGAAATAATATTATGTTAGAAGTTCCACCCCAATTAATGCTTGTGATAATATACAGTCACAAAATCATTTATTATTTCTCTAATAGATATTGATTTTGTTATAAGCATGGAATGGAAATCTATATTTAAATCACATGTTTATTTCTATATATGAGAAGTTAAATTTTATTTTTGTAATGAACCTATTATCATTTATAAATTTATAGATGAATATCAACAACAAATTTAAATTACTTATATCATCTGGGTCATTATTACCATACATGACAGGTATTTATCAATGATGATTTTGTGGAAACTAAACATTGAGGATATTATTTTTTTACATAATTTTACAATAAACATTCCTGAAAATATTCATAATATTCCTTGAGGTTGTGAAGTTGAGCTGTCTATAAATCTCATTATTTATGCTACACATAGAATAAATACTCCATATTAAAAGGAACCAATTCTGATGTTGTAATATAAAAAAAAATTCCAAATAAAATTGATATGTGATTAATACACCCCAGTTTAACAACTATGGATGTATCAATTTTTTAGGAATTATGATCGGTCAATGGATCTTTACCATGATTATTGGGAAATAATGATTATAAATTTCATTACGAGTATCCCAATAATATTCCATGGTTTACATTCATTTTGTATATCGTTAGTTAATGGTTAATGGGGGTATATGTAAGTCATCATTATGTATGTGGAAAAAAATATGATTATGTTGTCACAAAATTAGTGAATTAAAATTAACAAACCAGAATCATTTATGCAATTAATAATACCTTTAAGGATTAACTTGATCAGTCTATGGTTGGATTTAAAGGTGATATTATTTTTTTATTCAATGATCAATGAATAGATTATAGATGATTTGATAATGGTGACTATGTCCCACAAATGATATATAGTTTGATAAATACACTAAGGTAATTTTTTTTAATAAATATTCCTTTTAGTAAAATATGGTATTCTGTGAGTTTATATCAGAGGATCCTTAAATGTAGAATGTTATTAAAAATTTTACTAATGATACCTTAAATGAGTGTGTGACTTAACGATCCTGAGGAGGGGCTTCATTAGAGCTTTTAGTGCATTGAGATGATTGTATAGAAACAAGGATAGAGTAGTGATGTTCTTTAAGGGTTTTGAGTGAAGAGAAGTGGGATAATGGGTGGTTTTATATTAGAAATGAGAGAGAAATTTTTGAATATTTCACAAACTTATGTTTTGGAATATATATAATTAAATATACCAAAAGAAAATTCTACCCATAGTTTTTTCCACAATAATTTTCAAATTGGGAGTGTAAAATATTTTTTTATATGTATAATGGACTAAATTATTAAAATATTAGGCTTTCGTATATAGAGGCGAGTCACACTCGCAAGGAAATCATTTTAAAATCTTAAAATATTTTATAAGTCTTAGTGGGTTCACTAAGCCACCCTAAATTTTATAAGACAATTATAAAATCACATTATTGTAAATGTAAAACTTATTTTTTCCAAATATTTTTTATTGTATTATATTACATCATTATTGGTTTATTATGATTTCATAAAACACATTAAATATTTTAAATATATTTATTTAATCACAAAAAGTTGATTATCTCATAACATTATAAAAAATTTACTGTAGATAATTTTGTCATCTTGATTCCAAAAATACTATTTTTTTATTCTAAATAATTTTCTAAATATGTGTGATTTTACTTTTAATATAAAACCCGATATTTACAAAAAAATCATGGGTTTTGACTAAAATATCTGTCAAAACATAATTAAAATTAAAATCGTATAAAAATTATACATTGATTTTTATTTAAAAAATGTAATTTAGTAATAATAATTTATTAAAATATTATTTAATGTAAAAATCCATTTATTAAAAAAAATTATTTCTTAATTTAATATTTAATATAAATAATATTTGTTCTTTAAAACTATTTACAATTTAACAATAAAAAATTGATGTTTATTCTTTATAAAAAATAATCCACATAATCAATGTGCTAAGGTCATGTTACAAAACCCTTTATAAAACATGCATAAAACCATAGGGAATGGTGGGATATCGCGACAGACTGATCATGCTACTCAGATAGCATCACTGGGGGAAATCTCTATTAACATCTACTTCACATATAGGTGGTTTCATTCAAGATTAATGTTTTTATTCTCACTTAGGGTTTGGTCAAGAGAGAATCCCAACGATGCTTCATCCTTTATGAGCTCTAACATATGGGGTTTAAATGGAGCAATTCTATTAGATGAGGCCATTACATCCTTTATCTAAGTAAATTGGATTTGTTAAGGAACTATATTTATAGAAATCATGTGATCACAATTCGACGACTATATTAGAAATAATAAAAATTTATAATGGTATAATAAAATCCAAAAACAAAAAACAGTGGAAGTTCTAATTTTTTGAATATTAAATTTAAAAAATAATAATTTTTATTAGATCATGCATAATTTTCATTTATAATAGTTTGGGTAAATACTATCTACCCCATATAAGAAATTTCTCCCTAGAAATTTATTTTCACCACACTAAAACAAATGAACATAACTGTACTTCATCACATCCTATGATTCACACATTGCCTCTTCAAACATGTTGTTTCGCCACAACATCATAATGGGAGGAATTGTTTTATTTTTTATAACCTTTCATTATGATATAAGATATTCATCGAATTCTCTTCATAGGATATGTCATTCTACTATATTAAGACCTTTATATTAATTATATGTGAAGAGTGATACATGGAATACATCATGTACTTGAGATAGGTTCGGTGGGAGTGAATGTTGATAGGTTACTACTGCAATGCAATAAAGGATCACAAAATGGCCGATGTTCCTTGGACTAAGCATTCCATTCCTACAAAATCACTAAACTTTCTTACACAGTGATATGTTGAAGAATACAATGTCTTCAACATAAAACTCTAGATCTCACTGATGATTATCAACTTAGATTTTTTTCAAATCTAAGATGCCTTAATGTATTTTCGTATGGTCTTAACCTTCTACACATTTTCTTCGACAAACTATGGACCTAGAAGTTTTTTATTCCCAACATCATCCAAACATTCTAGTGTTCTATACCTCTTCCTGTAATAGTGTTTATAAGGATCCATTTGGATGATTGAGTGGAATCTTTTATTTTATGAGAAATAAACCAGAGAAATATGTTTATCTCATCCTCCTTTGAAGTAAATTTAGAAGATCTAAACATTTACCCATGTGTTTGTATAGTATTATTAGACTGGCCATCAGTTTAAGGATGATAATCCATACTGATGTTCAGCTCTATTTTCAGATCATGTTAGAGAAACAAATAGAACATAATGGTGAATATTAGATCTCAATCAGATTCAATCTATAGTGGTACTCCATTCATCCTCACCAATTCTATAATTTATATATTTTATTGATGATCCAATGAGAAATCATCCCGAATTTCAATGAAGATGTCAGTATTTATAATACTATCCACAACAACCCAGATAGCATTGTTTCCCTTGGATGTCTTCAGAATTCTAGTGACAATGTCTATGGTGATTTTATCCCTTTTTCAGGTCGGTATGGGTTATGATGCATCACCCCCTTAAACATTTTCCTCTCAAACTTCACTTGATGGCAGACCTGGCACATTGATATTTACTCAACAATCTTTGTCATCCTGTTATCCCACCAATAAAGCCCTCAGATAACTCGATACAACTGTTTGATTCTTTGGTGAATTGGGAAATTCAAACTATTCCCATCACCACAATGTTCATTCTTTTAGTCCATATTTTATGGAATACATATTCTTGACCAAAATCTCGAAATTATTTCTTCATTAACATTTATCTTTGAGGATTTCCATTTTTTTATAGTTTCCAATTTCATATGAAAATTCCACATTATCATTTTGAGGATCTTCTAACCTTTCAAAAAGATATGGTTGAGAAATTATTATTAAAAGGATTTATGATGGTTATTTCATTATGATTCCAATGTCCATCATCATTATAACTAAGATTATTAGATCTTCATCAATTTTCGTCAATGATTGAATCCTAGGGTCCTTTCTACTTAGAGAATCTTCCACCTTGATCTCTTTTCTCGGATGGTAGTGAATTGAGTATTGATTTTCTAAAGAAAGCTCCAACCGTCTTTTTTGTTCTTATTTTGCTATTTCTGTGTGAATATATACTCGAGACTTTTGTGATACATATATATTTTACACTTATCCCTAAATAGGTAATGTCTCAAAATTATTAAAGAAAATATTATTGTAGCCATCTCCATATCATGTGTGGTAGAGTTTTTATCATGAACATGTAATTTCTTTAATGAATAAACCATGTATTTTTCAATTTTCATCAACACATAGCCCAAGCACTTCTTCAAAGCATCAATACATACCACTAATTTTCCTCCACTTGTTAGTAGTGTTACATTGGGCATAATTAAAAGGATTCATTTCAACTATGTGAATATTTTTTCACATTCATCTTTGTAATAAATCATGACTCCCATCATAGTTATCTTGGTAAAAGGGTCTGAAAATCATTGGTCATTTAACACAAATCATTGTAAATACCTATCATACCCCAAGGCGATATGGATATATGAAAAATATTTTATCCTCAAACATCCCTCAATTGAATTTACCTTGGAGGGATCCATAGATATCCCATTTATTGTGATGATATAACCAAAGAATTCATCTTCCTTCAACCATAACTCACACATTATATACATTTAATAGAGGTTCTCCGTTCACATGGTATCCAATACTGTGCATAGATAATCCTTATACACATCCTTGGTTTTTTAATATATTAAAATATAATCTGTAATAACTACCACAAATTTGTCGAGGTAATCTCTAAAGACAGAATTTATCATGTCCATGATGATTACTGGAGCATTAGGGAGTCCGAAATGAATTACTATGAATTAAAAGTGCTCGTACCTTGTATAAAAAACTATTCTTGGGGATATCCTCCTTCTTCACCTTTACTAGGTAATATCCTGGCCACAGATCCTCCGTGGAGATGTATTATGCTCCACATACCTAAACGAACACATCATCAATTCATGGTATATGGTACTTGTTATTTGTAATGATTTATATCATCTCGTGATAATCAATACAATGGAACATTAACACATCTTTTATATTGACTAATAGGACTGGTGCACACCATGGTGAAGCACATGGGTGTTTAAACCATTTATAAAAGTTCTCTTATAGTTGTTTCCTTATCTCCCCAAGATCCACAAGAGATATTATAAATAGTTTCTTGGATATTAGAAGAACCCTAGGTATACTATCAATCGAGAATTCAACATCTATTCTTGGAGGAATACAAGACAATTTCTTAGGAAACCTTTCAGTGAATTCCCACTATATAGGAAATTATTCAAGAATGATTTCTTCCTTAGACTAAATGATATGTGAATATTATGTGTTATCATAGGGAAATTGTATCAATTCTTGAGATGATGGTTCTAAAAAACATTCATCTTCCTTCTTAAACTTTTATCGAATAATAGGTCAATTCGCCTTATAGAAAGTGATTTCCCACTCTCCAAAATTTATGTTGGATCTATATTGGTAATGTAAATACACGTAAATAATTGCATAAAATTACACCGGAGGGAGTATAATGAGGTACACCAGGGAGTTAAATCCACAAATTTTGATAGGGGGTTCATGAAAACCCCTCTCTCTCCCTCTAAAAAGTCCCCCCAGATCACTTTATCCTTCCACTTTAATGTTCTATATCTCCCTCCAGCATTCCCAGGATATTCTTCAATGCTCCATGGTTAGTTGTCTGGAATCACATGCAGAGTCTTTATCTTTTTCCAACCCAAATCCATTGGGAATATAAAAATAACTCAAGGTCTGGTGGGATTCCTTTGAAAGGGTTCTATTACACTAATTGCTTCAGGATTATTTGGCTCTATGGTAAACCTCTCCTTGTCTAAAATAATATTCTCACTGGTAGATGATGTCAAGGCATCCTTCAAGAATAAGGATCTCTCTCCCAAACGATATTCTTAAACAGTCTGGAAAACAGATCATATCACACTATCCAAGTTGGAGGAATCATGTCTATTTACACTACAAATCTCTTCTAACTTGTCTGTTCTGAATGGCTGTAGGTGCATGGATTAATTCCCTCCCTGAATATCTGAAATTCATAGGGCATGGGAGCCTAAATTAAACATGCATTTCTTTCCTCTGAAACATGGAAACATCATGCCTATATCATTTTAATCAACGATCCAAAACAATCTACAATCAAGATTCCCATCGTGGCCAATAGAATGGGGATATAAATTTTTTTTGTGTGGGCATCTAGACAATGTTTATATTTGTATATATTGGAAGAAACAACTATTTTTGATGTGTTGAGTATCATGGCACAATATATTAACATAAAGTTATCAGGAAACATTTAATAGGTTCTCATGTCATTAGTCTACAGAAGTACCGATCCCACTGATATGATGTATACATTTATTCTTCGTTAATCCTTTAATCTATAATCACTAACATGGTTCATTGGGTGTGACATCAACACAATAATGGACCCCTCTAAGAACGGTGATGGCGCAACTGTCAACTATGGAGACATGTAAGTATTTCAATGTTTTCAGTCCTCTACAGGAATACCTGATCTTGAATATATCAGACGAAAGTTCACCTTGTTCAATAACCATCATGGAACCAATCATATCATGAGTCGAATTTATAGGTTCTTCACTAATATAAATGGAATGGATTCATTCCCATTCATTGCGGTTACACACATGACCCACTCTCTCTCAGACCACATGCCTCTACATGTGGACTAGAAGTGGATGTATCTTGTAGAATGGTTTTCCTATACTCAATAATCTAATATTAGGTTGATTCATTCAATAAAAATTTAAAAA
Source organism: Viscum album (assembly GCA_963277665.1). Taxonomy (NCBI): domain Eukaryota; kingdom Viridiplantae; phylum Streptophyta; class Magnoliopsida; order Santalales; family Viscaceae; genus Viscum; species Viscum album. The sequence continues at coordinate 1,006,282,054 of OY728157.1, forward strand.
ACTCACACGATAAAGGGTTGGTCGAAAGGTCTAGTAGAGGGTTGATGAATCACCATAAATACAATAAAGAGGATCTTAGAGGCTGGTGAAAAAAATCATAAGGATACTACTAGGGTAGACACTATTAAAAAGAACATCAATAGAATATATGAATCTATTCTTCATGACTAATATGATAATAACTTCATTATCCAATGTGAAAAAAGGTGTCTATCACTGAATATTTGTTAGATATTGAGTTTACCTACAAGAAAAGGACCCTAGTGAGATTGTTGATAGAAGGGATTGGAAACTCTTACTTTTTTAATGAATGCATGATAGAATGGAAGAGTATGAATATTAACACGATCCTTTTAAATAGGTTCTTTACCTTGGACATGGAAGAGGTGGGAAAAATGGAATTGGAACACATTGTAGGTATCTTAGTTGGGGATTCATAATCCGACTTTATGTACTCTCAAAATGATCCGACAATTGAGGACATATTGGCCTGTTTACCTCGTCTGTTGGGGATTTCTAAAAACACTCTTCTATTGGGCATTCCATCATAGGAAGAGGTAAATAATTTAGGTAGGATGATGTTGTAGGACAGTGTACCTGGATAGGATATTTTTCTGGACTCTTTTTATGTGGCAGCATTAAAGGTGGTCAGACCGCAGGTGGTGGATGTCATTCATGATTTATTCAGTGGAGGAGCATTGAACATGGGATCATTCTCTTCTAGAGTGGTTCAGATTCCAAAGAGTAGGGATCCCACATTAATCGAACATTATTAACACAATTTCCATGCATTGTTTCGTACAATATTATCGCCATCAATCAATAAAAAACATATATAGGGTTATCCAAAGACTGCTTTTGAGTGAATAACATGGGTTTTTGAAAGGATACAGTATTCAACGTGTAGTTGTGAATTCTAGTGAAATTGTAAATGATCTTCATAATCCTTGGGATCAAAAACTATTTTTCAAGTCGATATGGAAAAGGCATATAATAAAAGGGAGTGGAGTTTCATCATTTGGACGATGCAGAGCTTCGGGTTCCAAGAATTGTTTTGTGATCTCTGCTTCATGGGATTTTTCTCAACTTTTAATTCTCTATCCATATGTGGGAAAATCTATGGTGTCATTAAGTTGGTTTGCTGGGTCCAACAAGGTGATCCACTATCTCCAAGTATCTTTATTTTTGCTAAATATGCTTTATAGATGAACCTTTTTAACGATCTAGATAAAGAAAGTCTTCATCCCAGTATCTATAGCCATGGTTTTCTATAACCCTCCAACCACATATTTGCAGATGATATTTATTTATAACTAAGTGGAGTTATAGGTCCCTATGCAAAATCATGCATATTATCAACATATTCAGTTAGCAGATAGTAAAAAAAATCAATAAAATTAAAATCTATGTTTTAATATACATCCATTGTTATAGTAAAAGAAGTAGAGATATCTAGATCCTTCTCATATGGCAATATAAGATGCTGAAAATATTCCATCTTGGTGTCCTAATAACATGTGGTGTCATCAAGTGGATTTTCTGTAATGATAATATAGACCACCTTCTAGGTATGGTTGTCATCTAGAAGAATAAATTTCTATCATTCAGAGGTCAAGTCACCGTTATTAATAGTGTTATCTCTTCTATCCCTATGCCCATATTATATATAATAAATTCTTACAACGGCATTGTAGTTAGAATTTAAAGGATTCGAAACTCGTTTTTTGAGATTCCAACCATGTTGACAGCTCTAATAGGGACACCTGGTCTCTCTTGGCCTAACAGGTGGTTGATGGAGGGGGGGGGGGTATGTCGTCAATATATGAGAAAACCCATGAGGGGAATTCATGCCAGGATGGTGTGGGATATGTTCATCAGAGAGTGTTTGTGGGATGAGGTTTTTAGGGAATGGTACGGGGCCCTTTTGAAGTTCTTTATTATCATGATGTTCTCACTATTCTTGCGCAGTTCTTGGTCTAGATTTATGAGTATCAACGGGATGTCTATCTGTGTATCATTAGGTATGGCGATTTAAATTTATGGAAAAATAACTGGGATGTCGAAAAAACTAGTTTTACCAATTTCCCTTTTCCATATATCTCATTTAGAGATGTGATAGAGATGCATGACATCATTCACGGGAATCTCAGTTCTGAGAAGATGAGGGTGTTCCATGTTTTCTTCATGGGTATGGAATAGGAAAAATGTTACATTAATGGATCATGTTCAGGAACGATTTATTATTGAGTGTATATGATTCTTCTCCATGTAGATACTTTTCCAGATGAATGGTCCCCAAGGTGTGGTGTAGGGATATTCTAACGAATATGATCTTTCCTCAGTGGAGCATCAAGAACAAGGAAATCCTTACTAATTAAAACATTCAATGAAAAGATATTCACCTTCACTCCAACTGTATTTGTTTCTTGAATATGAAGTTGAAGTATATGCTTCATCTATTATTTCAGAGAAGCTGGGTGATGCACCATTGGGTTATCTTCACACATAACTCATGCTGGGACATATAGAACATTTCCTTGTACGGAATCATCGATTCCTGGATGGGTGGTCAGGACTCTAAAGTTATGGATCATAATGTCCTAACTGTCATCGTCATCTCTATATGTTGGACCATCTGGGAGGCCTGCAACCAAGTCCGCATCATCTCCAATCACTACCTGTTTTTGCTTAAAATTTGATTCAATTCTCTAGTTCCTAAAAAAGTATATATTTTGAAGGGGGCCTGGAGTCTGTTATGATTTGAATCCTAATTCACATACCATGCATAAATTACATGGTTAAAAGCCTTTGGGTCATGTTGGTTTTGCCTCTTAGTGGACTGAATCTGACCAAGAATGTATCATTCATGAATTGGACTGTGTGGGGTTAAGTGGTTCATATGAATTAATAGGGTTCAGTTTTGTTTTGGTTCAGTTCTTTTTATGATCTAGGAATATCATTTTTTGGAGGCGAGAGAACTCTTATCAAACCTCATGATAAGTAGACGGTGTGGGATCTTGGTTGATGATGTTACATTAGACTAGGAAATTCTGGTGAAAGCAGTTTAGGGACATGTCACAATGCCTTGGGAGTTTTTCTACACGATCTGAAGATGGACTTTGGTGACCAAGAAGGGAAATATTCATCATCACATTTGGATGGAGTTAAATATTGTGGTATATTACTTGGTACGAAGGGGAATCCAGATAGATACGCATGTTAATTATGATTATATGGGCTCCATCCCTATCTAAAATAATGCTTTCATACATGGTGATTCACTTTTTATTCACCACGTTCGAACTTATTTATTCCTTGCTGTAGGGAACTTGGACCACCAGATTAATAAAATGTATATTTGAGCTAGAATTATTTAATTAATAACTAGATAACATGTCACGACGTCATTGTTATAGTTCTCTACGGCGATATTGATGGAAAAAGATTGGCCTTTCGGCCATAGAGGTTATTGGTTGCATATAAAAACCCTTTTCATATGGAACTGAATTACAAAGGCATTGATCATTTTAGTTTAAGTAATGAACAATACATTGAGGGTCGAACATAGTGTTCCTCTACATTATCCCACTAACGGGTTTTACTTTTCTGATATTAAAGGAAACATGACCTTCTTTTACACACCTAAATCATTTCTTCATCCCTCAAATTCAATTTTTAGGGTTCTTCTTTCCACTCCATTGTAAAGTGGGGTGCTAGAATATCATATCAATTTTGTATTTATCCATCAGAAAAAAGAATTAGAATCCACTTTCATCGATTTATCACCTAAATTCCCTAGAGATTCACTAATCAATATTTTTGACTTTGAGGGAACCTAATACTATATAATTATTTCTATTGATGGCATGTATCTCTAGGTATTTCTATTGGTTATGTTTTATCCAACCAATGATGCGATCAACCATGAATTTGGGGGTAACGACAATTCTAGAGGTGTATCGTGCAAACTTTGTGGTGTTTTCCTCATTCACTAAATTAAATTCATCTTTTTTTTCTTTTGGTCATGTAATTAATATTTTATATTATTTAGTAGAATGTTAGGAAAGTCTTTATTTAAATTTTTTCTCTAAATAACCATTCATTCCAACACCTAGATTACCTCATCTGGATTTATATATAATTTAATATTTAAAATAAAAAATGAAAAACTTCTATAGATAAATCATTATATACATAATGACTTTTATAACATGAATTCAATTGATAAAACATAGTTAATGATTTTTAATAAAAACACACTAATATAATTATACTTCTTTTATTATTCTATTAACAAGGATTTATTATTTTGTTCTTTAATAAAACTTACATATAATATATTAATCATATTCTCCTGATTAACAATAATAATTTATCTACTCTTGAAACCTTGATGGTCCCCTTGAAGATATTATCCCCATGAACATAGATTTAATAATTTTTAATAAATAATATTTTTTAAAAATTATTAAATACATTCTACTTTTTTGAATCCAATATTCACAAAAACGTATTTAATATACGTTTTAATTTTTTCACGATATTTTAAGACATTATAACATTTTTCCCAGACATAAACCATCTACCTAATTTATATACATTCCCATTAGTTATTTAACACACATTATGTACATATATGATGCAGAATATTATTTTCCTTATGGTATTATTAAAATGTTCTCCCATGTTACACCATCTTTTCATTATAGTGTGTGTTATAAAACAATCCCATATTTGGTGTTCAATATGAGGAATGATTATCATGCAGTAGTGACGAATGAGTAAATACTATATCCTCACTATTTAAAGTTTTTACCCTAGGTGCATCCATCCCATAAATCAATTCACATGAGAGTATCTATGTTCGGATATATATTTTATGAATCCATAATCAATTATTCACAAAAATGATGAATGATACCCAATAAATAGTCATATGGTAAGGGTTATAACCAATGATTTCTCATCATAGTTTTCAAAAATAAATAATCCTTTATATTATACTATCCATTAGAACCGAACCATTACAAACATAAATGTTAATTGAATATATTTTCTTCATAATTTTAAATTATCCTAGGTAATATAAATTATTGTATAATTGGATCATATTCCTAGTGAATCATAATAAATATCTAAATATGATGTAATAGATGAAAAATATATTCAGATCTATTATCAAAACAATTATTGAATAAATGTAAAATGAATCATATATTTTATAACATTATAATTCAAAAATCCTAGAATAACAATAAAATTATATTCATTTAAATATACAATTAAAATAATATAAAAATATTAAAATAAGATAAAATTAATCATAATGGATAAATATATTATTTAAATATTTTTAAATAATTTAGAATATATGGAATGTTATATTTTCATAAATTTCATATAAATTTAAAATATAAATTTTATTATTATTAACAATGATTATATAGTTTTTTTTACCAAATATGAAATATATTAATAATATTTTAGAACATTTTCACAACCATTTTATGTACCAAATAGTGGAAAATGGAAATCATACATAAAAATGTCCTGAATAACCATATGATAAGATAATATATTTTATATTGAATGATCATATCCAACTAATATTTCTCGATAATAATTTATCATAGAAACTCCTGATACATAACGAGATCATAACATAGATCCTAACATCATATTAGATCCTCATTCATATACATTCAAAACTAAAATTGAATTTTTTATATTATTAATATATTATAGAACAATATTAATACTTATTGTACTGTTAATTTTTTACTTATAACATATTATCTCATGTTCATATATATATATTTTTTATCTTCTCCATTTTGGTGTAAATTACGTTTTTTTAAATGAGTTTATCAATTCAGTAGTTATGTTATTTTAAAAATTTTCCAGGTAAAATCACATAAGGATGAATAATTGAGTCATATGAATCATATTTAATAATTAAATATATTTTTATAACAATTTTTACAGCATATATATTATGAAATAATTATGTCACATCGTAGAGATGGTAGTCTGTAGGTATGCAAGAGTAATGTTTTGACTTTTTGATGGATTGAATGAATAATTAGAAAGAAAGAAATAAGAATTCTATAATAATTATTATATCATAAATATTTTTTTTATTCATTATGTTTATCATTTATACAATCTATTTAATGAAAATAATAAAAACTAAATATAATTTTCCATGCTAGTGTTAGTCCACGGTAGGAAAAAGATATTTAATCATCCTTAATAATTGGGAATGTATGATAGAAAATTAGACCACATAGTTAAATAATATTATATATTAATTAAATATCATATATTAAAATATAATCAATGATAAAAATAATTATGAATGATAGTGATGGATGTAAAATCATATCTTTATGTGGATGTTATTTTTCACATGTACAGACAAGCAGTACTTTAATTATCCATTTGATAAAGAAATGATGGGAAATGATTTTCCTAGCATGATAATAATATTAAAATATATTTAAGATAAATCAGTATTAATGTATTATATAAAAAATAGGTTTAGATTATGTTTATGGATAAATAAAAATGAAATATCAGAGTTAGGATTTATACAACTTATTAGATAGACCTCATTTGGGTTACAACATTATCCATGAAGAACACATATAATGAGAAAAATATTGGATCAATGATGATGTTATGGAATTTTAATTAATATACCTCTTTTATTTTTAATTCAATATGATATTTTTATTGAATACCTAAGGAGGTGAAATTTCATTTTAAAATTGTGGGTTATGACATATATGGGATTACTTAAATGATTGGAATAATAGGATTCCATTTTTAAAGAAAGTGGATCTAAATGGTAAAGAATTTAAATTTATGATATGTTAGGGTAAAAATATATTTGACCAATAAAAATGCACAAATTATATTTCAAAATTATACACTAATATCTATTCTTAGACACCTTAAACATGTTGTACATGTATCCATGGTGAAATATATTTAGTATTTTTACAATTAATAATAACCAAAAATGAAATTGAAATCAAGATTTTTAAAGAAAGGATAATTCTTAATATTTATTAAATTTCATAAAATTCAATTTATATTATTAGAAAATATTAATTATAAATAACCGTGAGAAATTAAATAACACGATATTTTTTGAAAATTATGTTTTTAGTATGAAATATTGTTTACTCTAACACCATTCCTAGAAAAAAATGAAACTAATAAAAAATATTATATAAAATATGTAATCTAAAAATTTTCCATCTCATTATAAATTCATCGTGATTATTTTAATTTATTATAATGACCACATATTGTGGACAAAAAAACAATTTTTATAAAAATGTATTTTTTTACAAAAAATTGATTTCATACCAAAACCAAGTATAATACTAATTCATATGTAAATAATTGTGTTATTTATAATTACACAAAAACAATATAACATTATTTTTACATTTATTATTAATTGAAGTATCAAATTACATGATGTAACAAAATGAAATGGCAGTTTTCCAAAAATATTATTCCTCAGTGTTCAAGGGAAAATAATTTTATAATTTGAATAATTAAAATAATACACCACAAGGTAATATTGGAATTATAATTTAAATTTTTTTAACCATTTAAAAAATTAATATTTATATAAAAGATATGTATTAATTATAATTTTCTGAAGAAAATTACAATAATCAATATTTTTTCAAAAAATAAATAACAATTACACATAAAATTAATTTAATGAAAATATAATAAATATTTACTATTAATTAATAAATTAATTTACATTATATTAAAAAATATCTAAAATTTTATTTATTTTCTCTCAAATTATTGATTTTAATTTTTAAAATAGGTTATAACATACATATTTAGATATTGATTTTTATACTGTATATAACTGTTCTCTTAATGATGGTGTTGAATTTTGTGAATAAAAACTATTAGATTAAGGTATATGTTAAAGTGTTTAATAGGAGAAGTTTTCTTATCATTATTGGATATTATGGAATGTAATGACAATAAGAATTTTATAATACTACATTAAATTTTGTTTATTATGTTAATCAAATAGCGGGGTGCACTGTGGCCTGAAACTAGCCTTAACAAAATGTGTATTTTAGTGGGTAGAAAAAGAAACGGAGTGGAATTTTTGTTGAAGAAACCATTCTGTTAATAGATTTATAGGAACTATTATTATTATCTTTGGTATTTTATTTTTTATAATTAGTGGTGGTTAGGGTTTTGTTGAATAGAAATTCTCATGTTTTTCTATTCCAAACATGGGGTTCATTAAACATTATATATTATAAAATGATGAGTTGGTTAGGAATATATTAATGCAATATTATGTTATTAATTATTCAATAGTTTTTTTAGATTAAAAGTACTAATAAGGTTTATGGTGTAGTGGTTTCAATTTTTTTATATATATAATGAATATCATCATAATTTTGAATTTATAACATCTAAACATATTCTTATTGTGAACTGATATTTGGATCTGGAATCAATGATATTGATCTTATTGAGGTAATGATATACTAATTTTTTATTGTTCCAATATTTTTGTAATTTGATAATATTTTCTATGTATAAATTTGTATGCTCGGGAGGCTAAAGGTATTTTTTAGGTCCCTTTGGAATATTTTTGGTTGTGGAACACCTAGTTTGGACAATTGCGAAAAAAAGGAACCAATTCCATATTGATCCTAGGGGTATTCAAGAATGATCATAAATGTTAAACATGGGTTGAAATTTGTATGGTGAGACCCCATTGATAATGAAAAATAATTAGCCAACCATATAGTAGTGCCCATAGATCTAGTTTTTCAGTGGGTATCGTGTACGGATAAGACTACATATAGAAATTAAGAGTGATTTTTGAAGGATGGACTTGATCATGAATATATTATATAATTCATGGGATGTAGGGAGGCCCACTGTGAGTTTTGGTAAGTAGTTTTGTAGTCCAGTATTCCATGCATGACATTAAATTTTGTGTAAATCTCTCATTTTTCACTTATCAATTTTAAGAGATCATGACATACTTTTAATTACAATTTCTCATGAATTATGACTTACCTATTACCCTATTTTATATATCAATCCCCTAGTAAATTTGGTATATTTGTTTGTGATTTATATGATGACATCATGATTTTGTCAGATATTACCTTTTGTTTTCTCCTCAATATAGTTTTTAATTAATATATCCAAAATTATATTTGAGGAATATTACTTGAAAATTATAATTTTCATTAGCTATGATTAGGTTGGTTTTTATTTTTATGGACAAAGAATCTCCTCATATGGTTATTGAATTCTCCCACGCATATTTTATATGAATTCAGACAAATATAAGAATTTTTTTAAGGTTTTAGATTGTTTGGGACGAAATTTATCATAGAATAATGTAGTTTTATTGAGGAATTGGACAGAATGATATTACTATGTGTGTGAGGAGTTGGTTTTCTCACCATTTATAATTATTTTGGATGGTGTATAATGACCAATCCCTTGCAATAATCAGTGGTTTCTAGTTGGAAATCATTGTTCTCTAGAAAGAATATAATTGTGGTGATTCATTGTAAAGAACTCTAATACTAAGGTAGGTTGTCCTAATAAATTTTCTGATTCTATTGATGTGTTTTATAGAATGAATGTTAATTTTTCAGAAACTCCAATATGTCTGACTGATAAATTTATTATCAAAATTTTATTGACATTAAACTGAATGTCAATGAATGATGTAAATAGAGTGACAATATCCACGAATGATTCTTTTTAACTAATATTTCTCCTCAAATTCCAATCTATTGTTCCATGATTATATTTTTATGTACCATGTGACACATAGTAAAAAAAATTATAAATAATTTCAATAGATGTATTTAACCTAGTGAAAGGTGGTCTTATTTAACTACACATAATGGAATGTGTTTTACTAGGGCTTTTTGTTTGAGTAAACTATTAAAAAACCATCAGATACCATAAATCATATTTTATATCAAGTTGATCATAAAGAATGTGTTCCTATGACACTGATGTTTTTTAGAAGTTATGATGGATATATTAAAATTGATGAATATGTTTCATGTGAGGACTGACTTACACTGCCATGAGGGGGGAATATGACATAGACTATCATCCTTATTTGACTATGTACATGTGTCTAGAATATTTCTGAAATAAAGATAATGATATTTTTGGACACTATTTCCTCCATGTGATGAGAAATATTGTTAGATATAATAATGGTATTAATGAAATTTTGTAGGGGTTTCTGGATGATATATGTCCATAGGGGCCTTAAATGGTTCCACATTGATGTAATTAACACAAAGACAGTACAAAATAGAATGGGTAGTAGATATTTTAGAGTAAACCATAAAAATTTAATTGATAACATGGTATTTATATAGACATATTGATGTAGATAATTTATTACCTTGAATGGATAACCTCACTTAAGTGATACACGTATTGAAAGATGGCTAATAGTCATGAAATTAATGCATGGGATGATATTCTATGAAAATTGTTATATATTATATATATTTTCATACAAGGGGTTACATGGATTCTATCATTCTATATATCATATAGGCATAATTCTATGGAATTCAAAGGATTACATATTTTTATTCTGTTATTGATCTTCAATTCTATATATTTCCCTATATACCTTTGGAGTTTTATCATTGATCACATTATAATAGGATTTTTAAGATACCCATTTTGGTCCTAGTGATGGTTCCCAATAACTTGACTATATTATTAAATCCAACACGGAATCATCTACACAGCCTCCTAAAAAAATAATCCATGAGTATATTCATCATGTAATTTAATATGGATCCTGATAATGGATTAAGTGGTAGGGTTACCAACATGGAATCAAAAATAAGCCAGATATTACTTGATTTTATATGGTTATCACCATTATAATCGAATATGGATCTTGAAGAAAATATATTTTCTACAATCACCCCATATGAATAGGGTTAGGAGACTTATATTAACTTATTTCGTTGGTTCATCCCAATATGAGTAATCTATGAATCCTATAGACACGTAAATTCATTTATTATTTCCACAAATAATTTTTCATAGATCATTATATATCATATTTGACATTGGACAACACCTATGGAATTGTATGTGGATCATGATGATTGAATATAGATAACATAAAACCCAAATTGAATCTGTTATTGAAGCTAATAACTATAAACCCATATTGGATTCATTCATTGGGATCAGAAAAGGTGGATGATATTCTTGATCACCTAAAATTTACTCATTAGGATTGAAAGTATCCGTACATATATCCGGTGTCCTTTTTATATTCATAATAAAATTAAATTTAATAATAAAACTATATAAATGCAAGGACTAGTTTCCATTGGAAGTGTTGTGTGCAATTGTTAGACATAACAAATAAATATCTATAGTTGTTCTAGGTCAACACAATATTAAATTTATAAATTTATGGATGATAGTGATCATTTATTTAGGATTCCATTGTTTTTAACCAATTAGGTGATATTTTATTATGCACTAAAACTATATTTACTTATTAAAGGAGGGAATACATTGGTGTTTTCATGTTGATTTGTACTCACAGTATGCGCATATATACATGGAACATGGTTACGTGAGAATTCATCACATATAACATGCACATGTTTAGAAGGGGCCTGAATGACTATGCTCACATGTGATATGTCAGATGGATACTATACAAAGTGAATAATTATGGGTTTAGATTGTATTATGGACTCTTATAATTATTTATTTTCTTATTTTCTTATTTTGTTGACATAGTGGGTGATCAATACATTATAGTAATAAATATATGATTTTGTATTATTGTACCCATCAATATATTCATTATATATATAAGTGTGTTTTATTTACTACAACCAAATATATTGATAATTATCATTGTAATATTTTTTTAGTTTTTATTTTATTTATTTTTAGTTATTATCATCCCACAACAAAACTAGTGATCCACACTACTAGTTGTAGCCTCTTCCATATTGGAAGGAATTCATGCAATCCTTATGACTACTCTTCTAATATTTGACCCACATAGTGTGTACTAACATAGAATTTATATACAAATTAAAAAAAATTAATTTAAAATTAATATATTTAAGGTATCTTGTGGGATACTATATAATTTTTTTTTAAATGAAGTTTACCCACAATGAAGATAACAAAGAAAGATCTCACCATGGTTGTGTGAGAGTAATTGTTTTAATGATGCTGCAACATAATGTTTCTTATAGGGTTATGAGTTCTACATAATATTTTTTCTAATATGTAATGATACAGAAATGGTAAAATACAAAAGGATGTGTATGGTTATGGGATCTCAATATATTTTTCAAGGATATTTGTATAATGGAAATTGATTTTAAGGTGTGTATTGGTGAAAAAATCATGTGTAAAGGATTAGATGGTCAATTATGGGAGATAATAGGTGTTTATATAATCCATGATGGATGAATAAACAGAAAACAATATATGGATAGTGTTCTATTGATAATAGAGGATAATTATTATATCTTTATGAAGGGTTAAATGACATCTTTTAAGCATAATTTTGTTATGTTTTTACCAACATGATGATTTTGAATGAAAACTAAGGAACCCCTACATAGTTTTCAATTTTTTTATGGTTGAAAAAAAAACATGTTGTGTGATTTCATAAGGGAAAAATAACATCTATAGAACCATATGATTCAAATATTATCACCCAGATGATAATATTGAATTTATTTTTTTGGAAAATTAATGCATAGAAATATAAAGTATTTGGAAGAATATCAATGAGGATATTGCATTCCATGTCAAAATGAATAATTATATATGGAGTATTATTGTTTCTCCCTTAAATGTTATATAGTTAACATTATATATTTATTTAAGTACATCACTCTTATTTTACATATAAGAATAGAGAAATAATTCCCTGTACATAAAAATGAGGATGATAAATTCATTGGAAACTATTAATAATTTTTTAAGTACATTAAATGTATTGTTATTATTTCAACATGAGTCATTATAATAAAACAATTCGATTCTTTGAATGATTAAATTCATGCCCCAAAATTTGTTGTAGATATGTAACATTAGCTGATATAAATATTTCATCATTCTCTCAAAAAGTATAAATATAAAAAAGTGATTCGAATATTTTCTATGGATTATATTGTAAAATAAATAATAAATATCAAGAAAAATAGAATAAACCAAAAGGTGGAATGAAATTTAAAAGGCATAGAAGTGAGAAATACATGATTAAATATATTGGAAATTTTATGAATGGAAATAAGAGGTGACATAAAAGACGTAAGACTAGACATAATTTCTGTGGCTGTGAAAACATGATGATTGAGAAAATTGATAAAATTTAGGAAATAATACTACCAATTAATGTACCACCCATTCTCTAGATAGTGAATATTATGTTTTATTATAATTACACTGATAAGAGAATGACTAAAAAGGAATATGATGATAATTAAAATCAATGACCTCTTAATCCATAAGGTAATTTCAAATATCATTTGATCTCAAATTCCCCCATTTTAAATAAGAATAAATTTTTTAAAGGTAAACATATCCACCATTATGAACCAAAAAATAGCATTTTTGATATTATATCAACCAACTACTTGAAATATATGAAATGTGGTAATGGTATAATATTTCTACCTCAAAAATTAAATGTTGTATTATAATTAAAAAAATTAATCACTCGAAGAAATAATATTATGTGAATAGTTCCACCCCAAATAAAATTTATGATAATTTACGATCATAAAATTATGTATTATTTCTCTAATAGAGATATATTTTATTATAGGCCTTGAATGGATATCTTCATTTTGATCCCATTTTTATTTCTATGTATGAGAAGTCAAATTTTATTTTTCTAATGAACCTTTGATCATTTATAAATGTATATATGAATGTAATGATCCAATTAAAATTACTTATATCATATGGGTATTAACTGTGATACATGATAGGTATTTATCAATGATTATTTTTTGGAAAATAAACATTGATAATATTATTATTTTAAAAAACATTGTATTAAATTTCATGAAAACATTTATAATATTCCTTGAGGTTGTTAATTTGGGATGTCAATAAATCTCATAATTGATGCTAAAACTAGTTAAATACTCTATATTGAAATGACCCAATTACAGTGTTCAAATATTAAATAATACATAAAGAAAATTTATATGTGAATAATACACCCTCGTGCAACAACTAGGGATGCATCTATTTTTATATATTATGATGGGTCAATGGATCATTACCATGATTATTGAGAACAAATGAATATAAATTTCAAGAAAATCTATCCTCTACTCATTATTCATAAATTATTGTTTAGTTACGAGTATCCCAAAAATATTCCACGATTTACCTACATTGTTTATATCATTAGTTAATTCTTAATGTGGATATATGCAAGACAAACTTATATATGTGGAAAGAAAAATATGAATATCTAGTGATACCGTTCGTAAATTAAAATTAACAAAGTATAATCATTGATACAATTAATAATGTCTTTAGAGATTACATTGATTAGTCTATGGTTGGATTTATATGAGATATTATTTTTTATTCAATGATCAATGAAGAGATTATAGATGATTTGATAATTGTGATAAAGACCCATGATTGACATATTGTTTGTTAAATATAATTATTGTAAATTTATTCGTAATAAGTATTTCATTAAAGGAAATATTTTATTCTGTGAGTTTATATCAGTGGATCCTTAAATGTAAAATGTTAATAAAAATTGTACTAATGAAGTAATGGTAAATAAAATATATATTTTCCCTTATAAAATATGGTTAAATTATAAAAAAAATTAGATATTTTAAATGAATATTTAATGCACACTCTCTATATAATAATAAGGTGGTTATGTTCTTGTGGATAGTTGAATGAGAAATTAATTTCATTGAGATAAGAGATTATTTAACAATGCACATGATTTTACACTAACATATAGTAGGGAGGGGATTGTGATCTAGAGTGATAAATCACATATTATTTTAAGATGTTTTGTCATGAATAATTATATGGTGATATCATATATCCTACACCAATTGAAAATACTTGTGATAATTTACGAAACTCGTGATTTTCATAAAATATCATAATTTTCTCATTAATAATACCAATTAATTTTCAACAGTTGTAAGGGTTTTCATATATCAATATCTTAATGATTTATTAATATATTAAAAAAATAAATTTTGTATCATGTACCTAAGAATATGGATAAAGATGAATAATTTTTATGAATAATCAATACATGACCTCAATTGGAAGGTGAATAAGGAGGATAATGTATTGAGTTAGAATAACTAAAATATTTTTTATAATATGGGTATGGAAAGTGATCCAACAATTATAGATACACAAAATATACAACGTATAATCTATATGAAGAATGATAACTGCAATATTTTTAATATTAATAATCAACTATATATCGAATATTGTATTTTGAATAACATATAGAAGATGTGGAAATATATAAATGGTGACAAATGTTCATGATGTAATTCAATATTTTTTTTCATTATAAAGATTAATAATTGATTATTTGATTCATTGGAATAAAACTAATAAACGATTTATTTGATGAAGAATATAGTTAATAATTCTACATTCCTTATGGAATTATGAAGCTGAATGTATATTTGAAACAATATTTATGGATTGAATACAAGAATATTTATATTTTTCAGATTGTGTATCTCAGTACATATTATGTTAAAATGTTAAAGATTATATACAAATCATTGATGGGGTGTTAGAACTATTACCCATTCCTGAAGGGAAATAGGAAATCATTATAAGGGATCTCATCAATAGTCTCTCGAAAATAATTAATCGAAATATTTCCATTTTGGTTGTAGTGAATATCTATAATAAGTCAACACATATAATTTAGTAAATGAGTATTCCATTCCTTAAAAACATTTTATCGTATAAATTATATATAACACGAGAATTCACGTAGTACTTCTCACAGTGTTATCTTAACATAATTTTAGTTTTACCTTGATGTTATAAAAAATATTTCACTAATATCCTAATACATTTTACTGGTTCAACAATTAATATCATCCCGAAAAATATGGAAAGCATGGGTTTCCATTCAAATGATATAATATATATTAATATAATTCCCTTGAGATTTTTGATATGGTTGGATGTAACACCATTAATTTTTTATTTTTTTTAAAATAATATATTTTAGTAAATAATATACAAATATTTATATAAATCCCAATATGATTTGTTTTTCTTAAAAACCAGAATATTGGGATGATGCTGGATAAATAAATCTAATGGTATCTAATATTTACAAGGATATGAAATTGAATGATTAAGCCAATCAACAACACATAATGGAGGACACGATTATGAAAACAATATTAAGTGGATAATTTTCTATGAGATCTAGTGTTTATAGTGAGTGGAATTTTATTACAATGAATATCTCCTTCATAAAATGTAAATAAATATAGATATAATGGAAATATGATCCCTATATTCATCATCCTTTTTTAATTTCCTGATCATATCATGGGGGTAGCCTATCTTTGGGAACTTCCACCAAATATCTCTCCACATAATAATGTGATTCATTTATTTCATATATGACATTAAATAAATATTCCATTACATGTATTATAAATAAAAGTCAAACCACGTAAGAAAAATATATATTATGTGGAGAAATTTATGATGATTTTGTATTAATATGAGAATGTTCTAAAAAATTCCACTCACTAGGTAAATTATTTATTAGAAAATCAAAAAATATATGATGATACATGGGTACTCAGATCTAAGATAAGTTAGATAGATACCTAGTTTTTGTATAAAAGGTGTTATTTTTTATTTTAAAAATTTTCATTTGGTGGTTATATTGTAATTTCCAAATTTTTTTCTTATAGTTTTGTTTAGTTATATTTTATTTCATTTACATTAGTCTTTACACACAAAAATTTGTTTAAAAATCATTATATATTATTGAAATTTTATTATGTCAAATTTTCCAAATTAGATGTTATTAAAAATAAAAACTATATTGTAAATTCTTCTTTTCATCCATTTATAAAATTATTTATTTACATACCAATTGATTAAAAGAACAATAATCCAATTTTATTGTAAAATGGATGTTTTTCTAAAAAATGATTCAATGTACGCAATATGTCTTTTTTATATTCAAATATTATGTTATTATTAAAAACTTTAAACACATTTTATGACTATATATTATTTATTTAAAAAAACCTCCAATGGTTTTTTACTAGGAATGATATAAGAATAAATAAAAATTTATTAATAAAAATTTATTTTCAATAAATTCATCATGTACCATGTGTTTATTTTTAAATTAGTTTCATCAACTTATAAAAATTTTAAATTTTTATATAGATTCAATATTTTTAATATGTATATTAAATAAAATTTATTATGTTCAAGATAACATTTTTTAATTATTAATAGTAACCTTGGAAAATTTTTTCATCTTATTATGGATGAAACAAGAATTTAAATGTCACATATAAGGGAAATAGTTTTAAAATTTATCTAGTATTTTGAGTTTTCCAGCTGAATGAATGTATATTGGCCCATACCATTCTTGTTTAAAAAAACAACATTGAGGATTAATATTTAATTCATTTTGAATATTTATATTTTGGAAGAAAATGTGAAATCCAAAATGGTACTCTATTGTCCTTAATATCTCTAACATTTTTTCATAAGTATGAATATATATTTTGTTAAATTATCAATATCATTCAACGATAAATATATAAATATTTATCAATATCATTTATATTAATATTTTAGAGATTTTATAATTTTTCATAAATTTTTATGAAATCTTGAAAAAGTATATTTGATGTAACCAAATAATAAAAAATATTATCTTAAAATGAATTAAATCTAATACAAATTTGGTTAGTTATTGAGTTTTTTTAATTATGAAGATATGTATAATATTATAGATATTTTTTTATTTTATTTCATTTCAATTGAGTTTTTTATAATTTCAATCAAAATGTATAGTCATAATATTTTATTTAGTAGTAATTTATGATAAATATAATTTTATTAAAAAATTTAAACTCAAAAAAATATTATCATCAGAAAAGTGGAATGGATATGTTTGATAATATGAATGATTTTCCATTTATGTGTAAATTAGAAATTTATAATGACATTATTGTATATTAAATTGTACAAACATTGATATCATGGTATTTCTTAAAATGGATAATAAGTTGACAAATATAATAAATAATGATTAAAACCCCACCTAATGTGACTTCATATTATTTGATTTGATGATTTTGATTTTCCCCATCCTAAGTTGAAATATTTCAATTTTAAACCACCTAAAACTGAAAAATAATTGAATTTAATTTGAAAATTATATTAGTTTCATTGTCATCCCTCTATTAACATATATAATGTTACGTCCAATATTCTTTTAATTAGAATGAATGATCATTCTAGATCAACTAAGACTTACCCTAACATCACACAACCTTCCCTCCACATATCCTAAATATTTATTCTTTAAAAATGAAAACTTTATAGGATTAATTTCTAATACAAACATTGATTATCAATGATAGGAGGTACAAATTCATATGAAATAATATGTGGAATGTTTAATATATTTATGACTAAATCCCATTATAACAATGATTTTTTATGCATGAATTTTTTCGGTAAATTATCTGATATTTATCTAGTAAATGACATTAATTTGTATTCTCCTCCATTTATATATATTCAATTGTGCTTATTAAGTACCATTTCCCTCTCATTGGTAAAAAATATATTTCAAAAAATGTTTGGTAGAAAATCCAACAATATTTCCCAACTATTTATAAGAGAAAAACTTTATTCCATGTCCCATATCTGTAAACTTTTATGATGGATTTTTTAATATTGTACAATTATAGTTTAACTTAAAATTTAATTATGTTTAAATATTTTCCAATGTTATTAGAAATGAATTCAATTTTATGAATCCTTTTTATAAACATTTCATTTTTTTCAATTAATAATACTTTCACAGATTTTTTAAATATATTATATTAATTAATTTTTATATAATATTTACTTTTCACAATATTTAATAATTTTTTATATGTCTCTATTGATATTTTGAATGAATATTATTTTCCCAAAACTATAGGAATCAATATGTTATATTTTCTCAAAATAAATGAGTATATTTTCATGTATTTAGTGGGGGTACAAAAATTATTTAATAAATAATTTTCACATCTTAAAACATAGTTTAATGATTTTTATATATTATTGGTCATATGATCCAATAAAGATATTCTGTTTTCATGATGACTTTTAATGATTACCATTCTACGAAACCAAATTTTTTACCATTGATTTATTATATTATGATGTGATACTTATAAACCCCATATCTTTTATATAATTTATTGTTATATTATTCCTAATACATATATGATTTCAATTATGTTAATGGTGGGTTTTTATATGTCTGTAGTTAATTCTGTGACGAATATAATCAATTGAGTTAATTATTAGAAACTATTTTATGTATTGGATCCACTTTGGGAAACAAATTTGGTGGGCTTGTAATGACTCCATTTTTATGATTTTATTTTTCGAATTTCATTGGAAAAATTTAAAGACGAGGCACGACTCGGTGTGTGATTATGATTCCATGTGTTCATAGAAAAATTTTGATGAAAATGGTAATATTTTAATAGTATTCAAGAAAAAATTTCATGAAAATGTGAAGATCGTTTGAATGGTTTCCCTAATTAGAATTATGGATGCACTATTGAGCTTAGAATGACAGCTTCACCCAAGGTGCGAACTAACATTGGTCAGTGCATGTTATCTCTATAAAACTCAACCAAAGACATAACCATTAATAAAATAGTTAAAAAGACTTACTTTATTTTAAAATCCAAATAAATCATAAAGAGTTACTCATATTAGAAATATGAGACCAAAGATGAGTTCGTAATGTGGTTTTTTACCTAGGAGAGGTGTTACATTAACTATTTATTGTTGAATATGATAAATTATTTTTGTAAATTTAATGAAGTAATATGAATAAAATTTTCTATTATTTAACTTTCCAGGTTGTGGAAGAAATATTTTTATTTTTAATAAACCATTTATGATAATTTTGGGTGATTTTCATAACAAAGGATTTCCTCAAAAAGTAAACGAGGATCTCTCTCTAATGAACTCTCAAGGATCGATGATTGAAAATGACACAACCTCCATAATTCATCAAAAAAGGATACAAAATCCTTTTTGGGCGGTTTTTTATTTGTGATGTTTCTCATTCATTATTACAATAATAAATAAAGACTAATACAATGATAGATTAGCTAGATGAATGATCATATGACATAAGAGGGATTTGGTGCAGGTTTGTGGGATTTTATTTAATCATTTTTTTAGCCCAATCCTCTCGATCTTAATTGTTTCTAAAGAAAGTTTATCCAATGATGTTTAGATCTTTTCTATGTTCATTTATTCCTCTGGTCAATTTCTACATGGTTGATTGACCCTCTAGGTCACAATCAGATTTTATGGGATGTTCTTGAAGTGATCATAACCCTAATTTTGAGGAAGAAAAATAAATAATGGCTAGTTCTCTATAGATCATGTCCAATGAATCCAGGTTCTACAACCACATCAAAATACATATTCACTGTGTTTCCTAGTGGTTTGCAGAAGTTACAACCAAAGCGTGTTTGACACAGATGTCCACGGTGTCGTTGGAAGCTGAAGGTCAAGAAATATGCTAGTGTTGGAGAGCTCTAGATGAGACAATATTGTGAGTGGAGCCAGATGGCCGCTTCGATGGAGGGCAGAGCATTGTGGAGGTGATGAGATGTGAAGGCTAGGTTGGTGCAGTGCTATTAGCTATAGACGCAGAGCACAGGGGGATCAGATGACAATAGAGGTGGGGAGCGTGTGGGAGTCATGTGTCGGAGGGTGTGTATTAACATTGTGGTCCAATGGGTCCAGGATAGAGTAGACTCGGTGGCCATGCGGGATAAGGCCAGGCCAAACAGGCTCAGTGGAGAAGGTCCGAGTAGATGATTCATAGAGGGCTTCCTGAAGCATGTTGGCCGATGTTAGCTGGAATGAGTGGGAATGCTATAGTGGGACGTCCGAGGTGCACCAGACTGAGGGAGTCAGGCAATGTATGCTCAGTCAGGGCAAGCGGGTTGGGTTAGACCAAGCTATTCGGGTCGGCGCTTGTTATCCGTTTAAAACATAAAAATCATATATCATTAAAATGAAGCATCCATTTGATGTGTTTTTTGTTGTGTTCGAACCCTAGTGACAACAACATATATTTGAATAGCCAGGGTTTTTTTAGATGTCTTAATATGATATAATGACATGTGGATAAGGTTCACCCTGAACTAGGGTGATGTGAGTGTAAATCAAGTGTTTGGCATTTAAATTGAGTCTACATGATTTTAGGAGACTAGATAACATAATGAGAATATGTTTCTAACTCAGATTACATTTCATACTGAAACTATGTGTCTTATTGAGACATTGTGTCTTATCTAGAATGAGTGTCTCATCAGGGCCTACATGTCTTATTGATACATGGTGTTTTGTGGATTAGTATTCGTAAACCTATTTTTTATACTATTGACTTATACACGTGTGATATTGCCATTTTAAATTATGTAATTATGTGTGATATCTAATTTTTTAATCCCTTCATGAATTTTGTTTTGAATTTCCCTTGTATTAGTTCCTTTGTTATAGTTATTTCATGGAGTTCCATTGTGGTGTTCCATTATGTGGTACTTTCATGTTGTTCATTAATGATAGATTCTATGTGGTAGTTCTTTCATTGTGCTTCTTTCAAGGTGTTCATTCATGCTGCTCCTTCATGGAATAATTTTTTGGTAGTTCCTCACCAGTGATACATTGTTGAAGTTCCTTTGTGGTGTTCCTTTGTGGTGTTCACTAGTGGTGTCTTGTTATATTATTTCGTTTATTGTGTTCATTTAGAGTGTTCTATCTTGGTGTTTCTTTATGGGGTAACTAGGTGGGGTTAATTTTTTCAATTAAATTATAATATTTTTTATGGTACTCCTTATGAAATTAAATTGGTATTTTTATTTTTGGTTTCAGGTTTTCTAACTGTGTAATTTTTTTACTCACCCATTCACATGCTTTGACTATAGATGTCATGTCTTTTGAGGATGATTAATTCATTGATGGAGTCGTAGGTGGACCTGGACCATGTGGTTCATAGAGATACTTGGAAATTGAGGTGTAGTCCTACCACATCAGAAAATTGTCCAACACCTTTCCCTTATGGTTTTCTTTTTTGCAGATGAGTTTTTGGATCATGTAAATTATCATTTACAAAATATTTCTATTGGTGGGACTATATTATGGTCATTTTAACCATTCAATTGTATACTATTGTACTCATTTGTTGGTATCTTAGTGTAATCATTTATTGTTTACTTAGTTTTTTTACATATGAACATTATGGGTGTAGAGATTTCACTTTATCTATAGGTTATTAGGAAAATTCCTCCCATTTTATGGATATTTCTACTCTGTGAAAGATAGTAGAACATAACCTATTACTGAAAAACATAGCGTTGTCAATACATGGGCCACTCCGGGATGGGTCATGAGTGAGTGGAGTCAATGTCATTTTAGTTTGGGTAATAAATGTAAAGTGGGTTGAGTTCAGATTTGTGAAAAACTATTCTAGTGTTTTTGTGGAGGCCTTTGTTTCCATACAGCACGACTTTGAGCAACTCATTTTCTACTCAGTACCTAGAAACAATTATTGTAGGGAAACTAGTGGTTCTTGCATTATATAGGATTTGGTTGTGTCCTCATGTCCATCATTAGTTGGCTCACTACTTATACACTTTTGGACATGGTAGATCTTTTCTATCTTCATGATGCGTCCTTGTATACATTCACTAAGCATTCCTCAACAGGATAATGAGGATGATCCATTGGATGACAATACATCGGTATAAGAATATGTCCTAGATATACCACCTCTAGGTGGTTCTCAATCTATACCACAACCTGTAGAGTAGCACATGGTGTATGTAGTACTAGTGGATGAGGTGTGTATGAATTGAACACTACCCTAGTTTCAAATACAAGTACCACTAAGGTTCTAATGTGGTGACTGGTGTTTTCTATATAGTCATGACACAAGTGTATTGGATGGTGGTCTTGGAGACGAGCCTTCAATACTGCTCAATAGGGCGATGGTGGGGTTTGGATACCTGACCATATAATGAGGTGACACATTTATGGAATGATTTAATTAATTCATAGAATATTTCTCACCTAATTAGATATGTTCAACTCACATCCATGAGCTTTTACATCTCTGACAGTGTGACATGTGAGTGTTTATGTTTTCTTAAATGCATAACAACCATTCTAGGTACTTTATGGATACAATTCATGATCCTTCAATTAGGTATCAAACCTTACAGTGAGTTCTATGAAGGGACATCCACCCATTTGTATCCCTTTTTGAATTCTTATATATATTAGAGTGATATAGAGAATCTTTTTGGTTTATACTTCCTTGGATGGTTAGATACAATAATTGGTAGTCAGTATTAGGACAGAACGATTAGATACAACCACATAAGAAATATGATGTCATCCTCAAATACATGGATGTGTGAGACTATTTAAGAGGAGGTCCCAATAATAGTGATCTCAAAATTTGGGTTGTCATGACAGATTCAGTTAGCTTAGGGAGAGTCAGTGCATTTCATGTGAGATCGGGGATGCTCGCTTGAGATTGTCCATATATTCATATAGGTGACATATAGATGGGGTATGAACTACCAAGGTAGATAAAATGATAAAATGTGATAGATATATATGGCGTTGGATGTGTTAGAGGAGTTATGTGTGTAACATGAGGTGGTCAACATTTCGAAATGTTACCACCACCACCCCTATGTAGTCCACTCTATGCTCAGGAAGCTAGAGGACATGTATGGGGTCAAATTCATGTGAAAGATGCATATGACCTAGGGGGATATAAGAATAATTAGATATATGATCCTTATGTTTTCTACTATATCTTCTATATTGATATCAACATGTGTTAATCATTCTTTTCAATCCATGATGCTTGTTAGTGACTCGGAGATACCGATTGAACCATTGACTCAACCCTCACATTTGGGGAATCCTATTTTTGGAGACCCAGTGATCACACCCATGTGTCGATAGTGTGGTCTAACCCATAGAGGTGATTTATTCTATAAATATCTCTTTATAGTGGCATCGATCTGTTACAACACCAATCATGGTATATACTAGATATCTATAGATCATGCTCAGATTACCTTTTGTAATAGAATATTATGGTTTTTCTATATTTTTATAATGATGTTTTCCATGTTTTTGAATAATAATCCCAGGAAAACCATGATAGAGTCATGATTTAGAGGTTATGATTTATTCCTCATCAATTAGAAGTCATATCCCTTGGTGGAGTGGATGTTATGAGTCCTTAGATTTTGTAGTTGTGATCATGTTCCAATGGATCCATCGATGGTTGAGACATAGGAATTCTCTAAACATTCTATAGGACTATATAATTGAGATTATCAATACTCACAGGAAAGGGAAATGTGGTGGGTGATTATTTTAGAATGATACCCTATTCACAACTGCTGAACTAGGCACTAGAGTAGTTGGCCCCAATACAATTATTATTTGTGGAAGGAAATGGAACATATTTCCACCACCTGATTTTTGTTACCCATCACCTCATATAATGAGTCATGGAAGAACAACTTGGTGATTATAACTACAATTACTCATGTTCATTAATGTCCATAACAAATTTCAATGATGTATATCAAAATGCGGGGAGCACATTGTTTATATCATGGGATGTAGAGAAGTTCTAGTGGTGTTATAGAAGGATGTTCTAAAGGAGATACAAAAGTCCCCTTTGGCGGTACATGCTGGTAAGGAAATGAGGCACTAGGTCATTTGAAATCAGTTCTAGTGTCCATGAATGAAGAAGAATGTTTCAAATTTCATTTCAATATGCCTCATTTGTCACCATGTGAAGGATGAGCACTAGGTTCAAACAGTTTTGACACATCCCTTTGAGGTGCCAGAGTCGATGTGGGATTGGATATTAATGGAAATTGTAATATGGTTACAACATACATATATGGGAGAATGATAACATCTTGGTAATAATTGAACAACTCTCCATGTTATCCAACTTTAATGATTTTTTGGAAGAGTTTTGTAGAGAGTTATGGATGCCTCTACATACAATAGACAGTTCGACTCCAATGTGTTCCATTAATGATTTTCTTAGATCATGATGTTTTCTTATCATCTCAATTATTTAAGGGATTACATTATGTGTTTGGGACTCAAAGTAACTTGAGCATAGCTTCTCACCAATAGACAGATGGCCAGACTAAGAGAATAATTCATGTTATGGATTATATTCAATGTACTTACATCGTAGATTTTGGCAGCATTTGGGAGGATCATCTACCCATGGTGGAGATTACAGGAAAATACAAATACCATTCCACCATTGGTGTGGAAACATTTGATGGATTTTACGTGTGACCATTAAAGTCACCACATTGTAGGATGTACCTAGAAGTGTCAACCCTCATGGGCCAGAAGTTAGTGTGGGTGACTAATGAGAAGGTGTGGGCCATCCAAGAGTATATAAAGTCTGCACAGATCGATAAAAAGTATTCTTAAAAACAACGATAATGGAATTTGGAGTTAGAGGATGGAGATTATGTTTTCCTTTGGGTCTCTTATAGATGTGGGATATAGTGATTTGGTTGGTGTGGGAATATACCACTTATGGTCCATATCCCATTTTAGATACTCTGTAATGTTGGAGAGGTGGGGTACTTTTTGGATAAACCACAATAGTTATAGTGGTTGCAAGACATCAATATCCTCTTACAGTGGAGGATATATTTCCCTGATCCATCACAATTCATTGAATAGGGAGAGCTGGTCAACAATGATAGGGTGAAATAAATTAAAAATAAATACAAATTTATTAATAAAATATATAAATTATTTAATCAAGAAAATGTTTTAACATTCATATAATCGATTTTATTTGGGATTGTATGTGAATAAACACTTTATTAATCATAAAAATAATATGTTTTCTAAAATTAATTTTCATTTAATTTTTTAGGATTTTATTTAAAATACATTTTTCATAATTTTTTAATTTAAAATTTAAAATTTTATTTAATATTTGGAAGAAATATCTGAATTTTTGAAATAGTTTATATTTATTTTTTGTGATTATTAATAGTAATTTTGGTATATATTTTACACATATGTAAGTGTAAAACATGTAATAAATGTTTACAATAAACTTATATGACATCATTAATATATATAGCTCTTACATTATTTCGTTTGGATGTGTTTATTTCGACCATGGTCGTTTAATATTCAATGATATGCCCATTTGATGAAATTCATTTTATATAATGACCATTTTAATATTTTAAAATGTAACATCCCAAGTAAGTAATGAATAATAGATATTTTTATCTATTTCTATTTATGAATTATTTAGTGTTTTAGAGGCTTAAAATCCAATCTTAAGCATAGAATACAGTAATATTTTTTTAAAATATAGTTTTACTGCCTTTTTATGATAAACCATTTTTAAATAAAACTTTTTACAATTTTATAAGATCTATTTTTCAAAATAAACATATTCTTTATGATTGGGACATTTAAATTTACATTGTATAATTTTTTTTATTTTTCTAACAATGTTCATTTTTATTGAATAGTGAAAAATACTGCATTTTACATCAAATCGGCTTTTTCATCTAATTTAATTATATGGTTAGATTATCTTTTTAATTGGTATTAAAGTGTAATTAGAATATGTTTTTACCACTTAATAAAATGGTGGTAATTAGGATTAATTTCACTTTGGAATTGGGCATAAACAAGTGCCTACTTTTCATAGATATTGTTTCTAAAGAACCCTCTATTTGTTTTGACAACGAGAATTATTTATAAATTAATTATTGAAATTTCTGTGTTTGGAATTTCATAAAATTTATTATATATTTGGAGTCTTAAGGTCCAAATTATGTAATGGAGACTCTTTTTTTGGACATTATGAATAGTAACAACGGTAATTATCTTTAATTATCTTGATTAATTAGTAAACGGGTAGTTAAGGATAATAAAATAATATCATAATAATAAAAATTTACTCCAACATGTGTCTTAATGCTACTGGTTGTGTCATGGAAGACCATGAGATGCTTTGTGCCAAACTTGGGGACCCCATGTAATCACTTTTGTGTGATAACTACTTTTTATCTTTTTATTTTTAAAGAAAGTTAAATATAACAACGAATGTATCACCTGAGTAAAACATTTTTAATTTTGTCTAAATAAATGATATATTTTACTATAAATATTCATTGGAAAGATAAAAATATTTCCTACATCATATTATGTTTTTTATAATTTTTATACATTAAATAAATTAAATTATTTATGACATCATGATGATGCAGCAATTACCTCATTAATGAATGATTTATATAAAATTAAAATATAATGTAAAACCTAATAAAAAAACTTGTTAAAGACCTATTTTATTAGTATATTTCAAACCCTTATCACCTTATCCTATAAATACATCAATTTGGGACCTTTAAAATCCGAATCTCATTTGAATATAATGTAACATTTTATACCTTTCCAAGAGTTCCCCTCCTCTCCTCTTATAAAAGGTCCCCACCTCTACCTCCTTACCCACACTTCTCAAGCCATTGGCTTGGCCAATATCTGCTAATTTTATCTCTCCACACCCCTATATTCATCCTAGAAACCTTACCTTAGGCAGAAAGATCTTCAATAAAACGTTTTTGTACAAACCAAGAGGACTTACCCGATTTAAAGGTAATGTCTTCACTTGTGATCTTGTGATTTATTTTGCTTCTCCAACCCCCTAAACAATTTTTATTCATTTATTTTGTAATAAAACCAGTATTTTCAATATACTAGGAGGTTTTTATAAGAACTATTTGAGGTAAACTTACACACACCTACATCTAATGGTTAAATAACACATTGTTTCCGTGGATGGAGAATTTCTGCCTCACGAAATGATGATTGTTCAACATTCTTATAAAACCTTCAAAGGTGGCCATTAAGATGTCAATGTATTTATATATGATATATAATATGTTTATGTTTTCATTAAGCTTCTGTATTTTTAATTTATGTAATACCTTTATGGCTTCCATTATGGTTATACGCGATATCTTCATTTTAGGAAGTGCAGACTGCCAAACCCTCAAAGTGATTTGATTCGTTAATGCCATATGTTGGATGTATAAAGGATGGAATTAATGATATTATATATTATATTATACTGGAATTATAATATACCTTCATATAATTTTTATTCCATTCCATAAAATATGAAATATAAATGAAAGTAGCGTTCGTGCCTACGTACGTCTTACCGTCTCCATGAACGGTGCATTTCATTTCATACCTCTGAAGGTTATGTAATATTGTAAATTCATGTATATATTGGAAATATATGACATAAATGATATCTAAATCATTAATATAATTCTGGATATAAAGGATATTTTACCATATGAACAACTTATAATTATAAAGAGTTTATTTTTGACACAAGTACCAATGATCGACAAAAAGACCATTATTAACTTAAATAATTACATAGTGTTCATAACATGGTAATAAGTGATATAAAAGGAATAATGACCATGATAAAGGTTCTTAAGAAAGTATAAATTAACTCAATTTTATTATTCGGGATGTTAAAGATCGAACGATTCAAGTCGGACCCGAGGTAAGGGACTTCATCTCAATCTCCTCTCATTAAGGCATATTATGTTTTATACACAACATTATTTTAAACAGTGTATAAACCCCTTTGACTTTTATGTTTATTCAATAGGAAGATTTTTTATATGAATTGATTACTAAATGGAAAATGGGAATGTTTTTTTGTCATACGTATGCGGCGACAATGACTCCTCCACCGCCATGACCATTATTTGAGCTTCATCTTCCTCTACAAGCAATAACCTTTTTTAAATGAAAAATAAATACCATGTTTTACTTTTCATTTATTTTGGTATTGAAAATGGTTTTCATAATTTTTTTATATCAATGTGTTGTATTGATCTCATGTGATTGAAAAGTGTAAATGTTATGTTTCCATTATGCATTTTTATGTGATACGATTAAGTTATTGTTCTTGGGAATTGTTATGAGGAAGGTTGGTTCTGTGATAAAATAAGGGCGGGTGAGCCCATATAGATCTCCAATTCATTGGGTAACGCAAAGGGGCTAAATTTTAAGGTTTCACCAAAGAGATTTAGGTAATATATTTTGATTGGTATTCTAAACGAAACCATGAGGGTTACTCCCTACGTAAGAAGGTTATTAATTCCTCCAGTTACCGTTATGTCTTATGATTTCTATGATTTATTCATTATTTAATGAGGTAATTTAAAATGCTTATGTTTTATGAGTAAAGTATGATTTCATACATGGACTAATGTTTTTATTTCGAACTTTTATATATCTTACTGAGATTTTTATGCTCATCCCACGTTTTTGAAATGTTTTTCACACGTCAAGGGAAAGGTACATGATGTGATGATAGGGTCAAGGAAGTGTCATGAAGGAATCCACGTTTTGTTTTCAATATGTTTCCATTGATGGGAAGAATATGAATACTATCTTTTATGTAACCACATTGTTTAAATGTGGAATGTAATGCATGATTTATGATCTAATTCTCTAAAACTCTAAACATGAAGAGATAATCAATGTGTAATCTTGTAATAACTCAAGATTAAGTAATATTTAAGGCTGGGGACTTATAGTTGTTATCAGAGGTCAGTTTAGATTACTTTAAGAGTTACAATTCTATTAAATAATTATCCAAAATTATTTTTTTATGGCCAAATTGAAATGATATAGCATTTGAAGATTACCATGTTGCTTCATCTAAGACATGTTTGTTCAGAATGGTTTTTCGCGGAGGAAACAAGGAAGTAGTGCTTGGAAGGAATACAGAAGGAAATAACCTTCTGATTCAACATCCTGAGATGGTCGGAATTGGAACTGAACAGTTTTTTATAGTAATGGCGTAGTTGACTGAAGTGATAAATGGTGGTGGTATCCATGCATGGGATCAGCCAGATCAACTGCAGAGGAACATGTCAGTGGTGGAACATTTCACGAGGCAACATCCCCCATCATTCAGAGAATCATCTGACCATGTGCTAGCTGAAGGGTGGATTAAAGCACTGGAGAGAATTTTCAATGTCATGGGGTGTTCAGAAAATCAAAAGTTTAGTCATGTTATTTACCGTTTGGAGGGTGATGCAGTTCAGTGGTGGTCGATGGTTAAAAATATCAGGGGCGATGATGAGATTGATGCTCTCGACTGGGGTGAATTCAAAGGTACGTTTCTTGAGAAGTATTTTCCTAAGGTTATTCTACATAGGATGGAAAAAAATTCCCAGAATTGAGGCAAGAGGACAACTCAATGGCTGCCTATGAATAAAGGATCACTCGATTGGAAAGGTATGGTCCAAATTTTATCCAAGATATTTATAGTAAAATCAATCATTTTTTACTTAGGATTAAAGCCAAAATATCAAAGGGCTTTAGCTTCTCGCTAGTTTAAGTGTTATTAAAATCTTGTTCGATGTGCTGAGAAGGTGGAAATGGAGTTTTTCGATGATCAAGTTTTCTATAACAACTAGTAGAAGAAGAGACTGAGGTGGTAGTAGAAAGGAATGAATTCATCAAAAAGGTCTGACTGTAAGAAAAATAAGTTTCTAGTTTCTGATAAATGTGGTAAAAGGTATGTTGTGGAATGTATTATGAATTCTAGAAAGTGCTACTGATGCGTTAAGATAGGATAGAAGTCTCATGATTGCACTGAAAAAGATCTGGTTGATGGTATGAACAAATTGGATTTACAGTTAGTGAAATGTTTTAAGTGCAATGAGATTGGTCACTATGCAAACAAGTGTCCGACAAAGAGTTAGAGTGATGGGAAGAAGTTATACTACACGCAGAAATGGCTGGTGAAGTCCTTTGTAACTACTTCAGTAGATGTCGGGCCATCAAATGAAGTTATATCAGGTACGTTGTTTGTTGTTTCAGATTATGCTAGTGTGTTTTTTGATTCGGGGTCTACACATTCTTTCATCTCTGAAAACTATTCTAGTAAAATGGGAATACCATGTCAAGAAATGACTACTGAACTTGTGGTAAAAACACATGGGGGAAATATTAAGGCAAAAAGAATTTATAAGAATCTTCATATCCTTATTCGTGGATAGAACCTACTTGAAAACCTTATTGATTTACCTCTAAAAGAGTTTTCTTTTATCCTGGGTATGGATTGGCTCTATATTTACCATGCTAAGATTTAATGTAGAGCTAAAGAAGTATCTTTTTAGGCAGACTTTCAGTTTGTGTACAAGAATGAACCCTTACTGTTGATAACATATCAAGAGGCTGAGAAACTTGTCAAAGATGGAAATGAATGTTACCTTGCACATATCATTGAAATCAAAGGAACTGTTCAGTTTAATGATGTTCTAGTTTTAAATGAGTATCCTGATGTTTTTCCTGATGAGTTTCCTAGAATAATACAAGATTGGGAAGTTTAATTTACCTTTGACTTAGTTCCTGATGCTAATATAATTTCAAAACTCCCATATCGAATGCCTCAAGTTGAACTTTTACAGTTGATGGAGCAATTGCATGATTTATTAGAGAAATGTTTCATTCGTCCTAGCACATCATCATGGGGTTCTCCTGTTATATTTCATAAAAAGGATGATGGTTCAATGAGACTTTTCATTGATTATAGAGCCTTGAATAACATAACTGTTAAGAACAAATATCCTTTGCCTAATATCGATGATTTATTTGATCAGCTCCAGGGAGCAAAATATTTTTCAAAGATTGACCTGAGATCGGGGTACAATCATTTGAAGGTAACAAAAGATGATATTCAGAAGACTATGTTTCGTACAAGATATGGCCATTATGAATTTTTAGTTATGCCTTTTGTGATAACCAATGCACCTGCTGTATTCATGGACCTTATGAGTTGAATTTTCCTTGAGTTATTGGATATGTTTTTGGTTGTTTTCATTGATGATATTTTGGTGTTTTCTAAAAGTAAAGAGGAGCATGAAGGACATTTAAGGGTTATTTTGAAAACCTTAAAAGAAAATAAACTGAATGGGAAATTCAGCAAGAGTGAGTTTTGGTTGCATCAAATTTCATTCCTTGGTCACATTGTTTCTAATGATGGGATAAGTGTTGATCCTTCAAAAACAAAGGTTGTTGAAGAATGGCCAAGACCCACAATTGTAACTGAGATTTGTAGCTTCCTAGGTCTGGAAGGCTATTACTGAAGGTTTGTTATAAATTTTTCACGGTTATCTAATCCAATGACTAAGCTTACTCGGAAGGGTGTTAATTTTATCTAGACAAAAGAATGCGATAATTGTTTTCATGTATTGAAAATAAGATCGGTGAATTCTCCAGTTTTGGAATTACCTTCCAGGAATGGTGAGTTTTTTATCTATAGTGATGTTTCATTGAGAGGACATGGTTGTTTCCTAATGCAGAATGATCAGGTAATTGCTTATGCATCACGTTAGTTGAAAACTCATGAGGTAAATTACCCTACACATGATTTGGAATTATCTGCTATTGTTTTCACTTTAAAAATTTGGAGGCATCATTTGTATGGAGTAAAGTGTGAAATATATACCTATAGAAATATTTTAATGTATATATTCCCTCAGAAAGAATTGAACATGATGTCTATAATTAATAAAGGATTATGATTGTACAATTCACTACCATCCAGAAAAAGAAAATAAAGTGGCAGATGATTTTAGTCAAAAAAGTAATGCTTCATAAACAATTTTGTGTTTGGAATGTGATCCTTTAGTTAAGGATTTGATGAAATTTGGAATTGAAATTGTTGGTGTAGGATGTTCTTCTATTTAGTTTCAGGTATTAGTGAAATCTTCTCAATCAGAAAGAATTAAAGAAGCACAGAAGCAAGATAACGAGTTGCAGAAAAAGGTAGAGTTGGTTCAGAAGGGTTAGTTGCCTTAATTCAACATTGATAATGATTCTATTTTGAGATTTTTAAAGAGATTTTCTATGCCAGGTGATTCACAGTTGAAGAGAGGGTTGTTATGTGAAGCTCATAGTTCTCCTTTTTCAGTTCATCCAGGCAGTACTAAGATGTATTGAGATCTTCGGGAGTATTATTGGTGGGACGGAATGAAAAGAGTCATTGCTTATTTTACTGTGAAGTGTTTGACTTGTCAGCAGGTTAAAACAGAGCGACAGTTATCGAAAGGGATGCTTCAGCCTTTACCAGTGCCAGCGTGGAAATGGAAGAATATATCCATGGACTTCGTTGTGGGATTGCTGAAGACACCTTGAGGTAATAATGCAATCTGGGTTATTGTTGATCTCTTGACTAAATCTTCTCATTTCATTGCTATACGAGATACTTTTTCCCACGATTAACTTTCCCGTTTGTATCTTAAAGAGATATTCAGGTAACATGGAGTTCCTCTCTCCATTGTATCTGACCATGATCCAAGGTTCACTTCTATCTTTTTGAAATTCCTTCAGAAGTCATTGAGTACTGAATTAAATTTTAGTTTGACTTTTCAACCTCAATCAGATGGGCATTCATAACGAACAATTCACTCTTTATAGGATATAATACATGATTGTTTAATGGATTATCAGAGAATTTGGGACCAACATCATTATTTGGTTGAGTTTTCTTATAATAATAGTTTTCATTGTAGTATACTGATGACAACATTTGAGGCATTATATGGGATAAGGTGTCGAACTCCATCTTTTTGGCATGAAGTAGGTGAAAGGAAGTTGATGGGACCAGAATTGGTAGAAGAGTTAGCAGAAAAAGAATATTCGATACGGAAACACATGAGAATAGCTCAGGGTAGGGAGAAGAGTTGTGCGGACAACCTGAGGAAGGATCTCTCTTTTCGGGTAGGTGATCATGTTTTTCTAGAATTTTCACCATAGAAAAGTGTGATGTGATTTGTTAAGAATGGAAAGATAATTCCAAGGTTCATTGGACCATATAAAATAATGGAGATATTTGGATAAGTTTCATACCAATTGGCTTTACCTCCGAGTTTATCTCAGGTACACAATGTTTTTCATGTTTCAATGTTAAGGAAGTACATGCTAGATCCATCTAATGTTTTGAGTCCAGAGGTATTTCAGCTGGAAGAGAATCTATCTTATGAGGAATAACTGTTCCATATTATTGAACATAGGGAGCAAGTGTTGTCGAATAAGTTGATTCATCAAGTAAATGTTTTGTGGAAAAACCACATGAGTGAAGAGGCAACATGGGAATCTGAAAATGCAATGAGGGATAAATACCACCACTAATTCGATAAGTAAATAAATTGTGGGGACAAAATTTTCTAAAGGGAGGAAGGATGTAACATACCAAGTAATTAATGAATAATAGATATATTTATCTATGTCTATTTATGAATTATATAGTGTTTTAAGGCTTAAAATCCAATCTTATTCATGGAATACACAAGTATTTTTAAAAGATTTTTTACTACCTTTTGATGGAAAACCATTTTGAAATCAAAATTTTGACAATTTTATGAACTCTATTTGTCAAATTACACATATTAATTATTATTGGGACATTGAAATTTACATTGGATAATTTTTAGGAATTTTTATGACAATTTTCATTTCTAATGAATAGTGAAAAATACTGCATTTTACATCAAAACTACTTTTTCATCTAATTAAATTATATGGTTAGATTGTCTTTTTAATTTGTATTCAAGTTTAATTAGAGTTTATTTTTACCATTTAATCCAATGGTGGTAATTAGGATTAATTTCACTTTGGAATTGGGCATAAACAAGTGCCAATCTTTTCATATATATTGTTTCTAAAAAACCCCGCTATTTTTTATGACAATGAGAATTATTTTTAAATTAATTATTGAAATTTCTGTGTTAGGAATTTGTTAAAATGGATTAAATACTTGGAATCAGAAGGTCCAAGTTATGTAATCAATACTCTTTTGTTTTTGGACACTATGAATTGTAATGATAGTAATTATCATTAATTATCTTGATTAATTAGTAATCGGGTAGTTAAGGATAATAAAATAACATCATAATAATAAAAAATGACTCCATAATGTGACCAAATTCTACTGGTTGTGTCATGGAAGACCATGGGATTCCTTGTTCCAAACTTGGGGACCCCATGGAATCACTTTTGTGTGATAATGACTTTTTATCTTTTGATTTTTAATGAAAGATAAATATAACAGACTGTATCACCTGAGTAAAAAAAATTAATTTTTTCTACATAAATTATCTATTGAACAATAAATAGTCATTTTACAGATAGAAATATTTCCTACTTCATAGTATTTATTTTATATATTTATGAAATTATAAAAATTAAATTATACATGACATCCTGATGATGCAGTGATTACCACATTAATGAACGATTTAAATAAAATGAAAAGATAATGTAAAATCTAAGACATAATAATGTCAAAGACCTTTGGGATGAGTATATTTCCAAAAATTATCACCTTATCCACGAAATAAATCAATTTGGGAACATTAAAATCATAAACTCATTTGAAAAGAAAGTAACATTTTATACATTTCCAAGAGTGCCCCTCCTCTCCTCTTATAAAAAGAAACCACCTCTACCTCCTTACCCACACTTATCAAGCCATTGGATCGGCCAAGCTCTGCTCATTTTATCTCTCAAAATACCTCTCTACATCCTATAATCCTTAACATAGGCAAAAATCTCTACAGAAAACCCTTTTGGTACAAACCATGAAAAGTTATATGATTTAATGATAATGTCTTCACTTGTGTTCTTGTGTATTATTTTTCTTATCCAACCCCCTAAACTCTTCTTATTAATTACTATTGTAACAAAACCATTATTTCCAATATACTAGGATGTTGTTATACTAATTATAATAGCTACACATACACACACCAACATCTAATGGATAAAGAATATATTGATTCCGTGGATGTCAAATTTTTGCCTCATGAAACGATGATTGTTCGACATACTTATAACACCTTCAAAGGTGGCCATTAAGATTTCACTATATTTATATATGATATATAATATTTTTATGTTTTCCTTAATCTTCTGTATTATTCATTTATGGAATACCTTTATGGCTTCCATTATGGGTATACGTGATATCTTCATTTTAGGAAGTGCGGACTACCACCCTCTCAAAGTGATTTGATTCATTAATGCCATATGTGGGACGTATAAAGGATGGAATTAATGATATTATATATTATATTATACAGGAATTATTATATACCTTCATATCATTATGATTACAGTACATAAAATACAAAGTAGAAAAGAATGTAGCGTTCATGCTTACGTACAACTTACCCTCTCCATTAACGGTGCATTTCATTTCTTACAACTAAATGTTATGTAATATTTTAAATGAATGTATATACTATATATATATATTACATACATGATATCTAAATCATGAATATAATTCCGAATATAATGGATATTTACCACATGAACAACTTGTAATTATAAAGTGTTTATTTTTGAATCAAGTACTAATGATCGACAAAATGACTATTAATAACTTAAATAATTACATAGTGTTCATATCATGGTATTAAGTGACATTAAAG
Source organism: Viscum album (assembly GCA_963277665.1). Taxonomy (NCBI): domain Eukaryota; kingdom Viridiplantae; phylum Streptophyta; class Magnoliopsida; order Santalales; family Viscaceae; genus Viscum; species Viscum album. The sequence continues at coordinate 1,006,319,034 of OY728157.1, forward strand.
GAATAATGAACTTCAAAAAGGCTCTTAAGAAAGTATAAATTAACTCATTTTTATTATTCAGGACGTTAAAGAACAATCGAGTCAAGCCGGACCCGAGGTAAGGGACTTCGTCTCAATCTCCTTTTGTTGAGGCATATTATGTTTTATACACATCATTATTTTATACGGTGTATAAACACCTTTGAATTTTATTTTTATTCTAAAGGAATATTTTTTATACAAATCATTTACTAAATGACCAAAGGGAATGTTTTTTTGTTATACGTATGCGGCGACAATGACTTCTCCTCTGTCGTGACTATTATTTGAGCTTCGGCTTCCTCTACAAGCCATAACCTTTTTAAAAAAATTGAAAATTAAATCCCATGTTTTACTTTTCTTTTATTTGGGTATTAAAAATGGGTTTCATAATGTTTTTATATCAATGTGTTGTATTGATATCTTGTGATTGAAAAGTATAAATGTTATGTTTCCTTTATGAATTTTTTATTTGATACGATTATGTTATGGTTCTTGGGAATTGCTATGAAGACAGGTGGTTTTGTGATAAACTAAGGGCGGGTGAGCCCGATATAGCTCTCCAATGCATTGGGTAACGCGAATGGGTTAAACTTTGAGGTTTCTCCGAAGAGATTTATGGAATATATTGTGATGGGTATTCCAAACGTAACCATGAGGGTTACTCCCTACGTAAGAAGGTTATGAATGCCTCAAGTTACCTTTATGTATTATTATTTTTATGATTTATTCATGATTTGATGAGGTGTATTAAAATGCTTATTTTTTATGAGTAATGTATGATTTCATACATGGACTAATGTTTTCATTTCGTACTTTTATATACCTTACTGAACATTTTATGCTCATCCCATGTTTTTGAAATGTTTTTCATAGGTCGAGGGAAAGGTAAATGATGTGATGATAGGGTCAAGGATGTGTCATGAAAGATTCCATGTTTTGTTTAAAATATGTTTACGTTGATGGGATAAAGTGAATACAATTTTTTTGTGACCACTTTGTTTAAATGTGGAATGTAATGCATGATTTATGATATTATTCTCTAAAACATAAAACCTGAAAATATCCTCAATGTATAATCTTGTAATAACTTCAGATTAAGTAATGTTTAAGGCTGGGGCCTTATATAAAATAATAATTAATCCAATATGTCACAGACATTTTATTTATATTTCTAGTATTTTTTTCATTAAAATAAAATCTATTTATTGTCTTTATTAATTTTTTATTTTAATTATTATAATATTTTATTCATGGAAATATATTTTAGATTTATTAGTTATGGAATAATTACCCTAAATATGTATTATATGATGACATAGTAGTAGTTCAGGTCGTAGAAGGATCGTGTAATATAAATTAAAAACCATAAATGTAATGAATTTATTATAATTAATGTTTTCCATGAATTTTCTTGTTAAAATATTGTGATATTTACTTTAACAAAACTATATTGTTACGAAAATAGTTTTTTTAAAATATTGTATGTCAATTAATAGAAAAAGTACTAAAAAGGAAATTAATCATATATAATTAAATGATGTAAAATTCATAAAAATATTTTATCTATCCATGTTATTGGGATAATGATAAAATAATTCATCAATTTTACACATGTGGAACTCTTTATTTTATTTTAACATTCATTTCGACTAAAGTGTAAAACAAATTCAAACATTATAGTCATCAAAAAGATTATGGAGGGGTGAAAACTTTGTTATAATGGTTATATTTTAACCTAAATGTATATTAATTTTTATTTTATTATACGATTTAGTTTTATATTATTCATAAATATTTATATTATAAATTTGTTCAACTATATTATCAAATTTAATTATTATTTATTTCTTTACATGTTGTATTTCATTTTATGACCCTCTCCTCTATTATATGATTACTCATCTTCTACCCCCATAAAATAACATATTGAGCCACATATCTAAACCAAATCTAAAAAATAATTTACTTATATATATTATAATGTTTGTATCCCCCTTAATTTACTATACCTATTTTCCATAAAAATATATCCAACATGTGATCTTCAATTTGAAGGTTATCATCATGACTTTTCTCTCTAAATTTTATTTCATTTTATGCATCATTTTAACTTTTTTTGTCTAAAAAATGATAATATACAATATAATTAATATATAAAGTTGAAATAGTTATTATTTAGTTATAATTTTACCCCTCCTTTCAATCAAATTAAAAATTAAATTATCGATCATCCATACATGCGGATAACAAGAACTAGGCCCTGAAGTGAATAATTTTTCCTTGCCGACTAACATTAAGTGTTATAATAATCGAAATAAATAAAAATATATTTACAACATAATAATATTTATATAAATTTGATGTATGATTTACAATTCATTGGATATATGCATATAAATTTTGAAAAAACACTCGTGCGTACATACGAAATACCCTTTCCACAAAGTGATGTAGTTATTTTTATTTTAAAACAGTAAATGAATGGATATCAATATATATATTATTTATACATATATATGAAATTTTTTCCATTATTGAAATAATTAATATGATCTAACAGTGATTGATGTGTATGGATTATTGCATTTCAACCAAACGATTCTTAAAAAAATGTCGTTAACACATAAAATAATGATGATAAATATATATTATTAACGAATATGCAGTAAGATGTTATATAAAAACCATAAATGGTATTATATATTGGATCATTTCCTATTAAATTTTTAAATAAATATTAATCTATTATTTTATACATTACATGGGCTTTATAAAGAATCCATACTTGAGGTATTGGTACATTGTCTCAATATTGACTCACTAAGATGCGTATGATGTAAAGTTCCAATTTAAGTTTTTTTGGTCTACATACTTTTATATTGATATTTTATGTCATGAATCATTTAATACAAATGGAATTTATTTTTAGATTTTATGTAATTTTTGTTATGTTGTTTATGATTCATAAAATTCCAAATCTATAAGGGATTTTATGTTATATTCTAATTTTATTCAGGATTTTTTATAGTTAAATGAGAATAATGAAATAATAATATTTACCTATAAAAAATTAAAAAAATTTATTTTCCACTAATATTTTTCATATATTTTAATTATTACATTATTTTTCCTCACCCACATTACATAACATCGCAAAATTATTATTTAAGGAAAAATAAAATCATGGTTCTATTGGGGCATGGATAATTTTTATCCATGTCCATATTTTCCATAGGATGATTTCATGAATTTTATCACTATTATTCTAATATTTAAAAACTCAATTTTCATCATTTTTTACACTATATTGTTATTATTTTAAGGTATGATCTAGACATTTTACAAACAAGGTACTTCATACAAAATGCATGAATACAATATTTATTTCTATGATAATGAAATGACTTAAATTTTTATCCATATAAAATACAAATTGGCAACACATTTACATTATGTTCCTTTAATTTCATTTAAAATAATATTTTTTCCATAATACATTATAAATTTTATTAATTTAAATGAAAAATTTAAATTGAAAAGTGTATTTTACTCAAGAAATTTTGTAGTGAACTTTTAATGGTATTTTACATATATGACAACATCCATTGATGTTATTTATGATTCAATAGGGATATTAAAATAATATATGAGATTTTATTCCCCCACTAAATGGATTATAATTATAATGATTAAATATTTATGCTTATCAATTTACCATAGTTTATATAATCGTTAATGAATAAATTAAAATCAAATTTTAGAATAAATATTAATGGCACATGATAATGGGAAGCTGTTTCCATTGTATAATTATATTGAATTGGATAAACATTAATGAATTATGATCCCATGGGGTATATAAGAAGTAATTCCCCCAAAAAAGAAGAAACAGATGAACATTGTTCAATACCACAAGAGGGTACACAAGATGTTATCCAATTATAAAAGTGTCTATATATACTAGGTTAAGGAACTTATGAAGTATTTACATTCATGGTTCTCCAATGGAAGAAATTTTATGGATTCATTAGTCGGTATCCTTGACATAATGTTTCTTTGATTTTTATTTTTTCCCCGAATTATAAAAAATATTTTATAACCAGATCTTCTGAAAATTTTATGAGATCACATATCATGTTATTTTAATCCTTTATTATTCAAGTATTTTAAATAACAAATATTTTTTACAGGACATGTGAATTTTATAAATTAATTGTTTTTTATGGTTTTCAAATGTTAAATTCATGTTTCTATACCCTTATTCTAATGTTATGATTTAATGATCATGGTAATCTACTTTATTTACTGTCACATAGAATATGATCTCACTATCTATTATGATTAATTTTTTATAAGAAATAAATGAAGGATTTATGTAATTTATTCTTAATAAGGGATATATCTATGAATTACTATGTGGGGCAATGTGATTTTATTATTTTTTCATGTTTTTTATGTATCAATGGTTCCATGAAAATAATCATTTATCGGTCTTGTTGGGTTTGAAATTTCTATAAATTAATATTAATCTAAAAGATGTAATATTTATATATTATATGAATGGTTCATTAAATTTATTATCAATGAATGTTTTATTTTTTTCCAATATATTAAGAGGAAAACATTGTGGGAACACTAGGATATAGATATATATATTTAAGAGAATACCATTTTTTTAATGTATTTAAAGGAATATTATTATATTAGAAAATACATCCTCACCAGAATACTAGAAAGTGTATGTGGTTGTGGAATAGATTCACCTCAGGATTTAAAAAACAATCTTATGATCAGATATTAATTCAATCATTATAGTTTCACTATTTATGGGTATAATATTAAAGACATGGAAAAAAAATTATGGGGTATATGTGTCTGTTAAGTAAAATTTTCTTTACAAAATATTATGTTTCATTTGAAAACAAGACTCATATAGATGACTGTGTTTTACCCTATGGTTTCATTGATTAAAAAACATTATGATTTATATACCATTTAATTTTGATTCATTTTTTATTTGGATTATTGATAGTAATATTGGATCAGACACTATTAATTCTAGAATTAATCAATTTATTGAACAATAATGGACCTTAATAAAAGTTAATGGTCCTGATAATGCAGTGATATCCCACCCCAAAAAAAATTGTTATTAGAGAATTAATAAAAAAAATCTAATAAATATTTAAAAAACCATTATATACAATGAATTATAAAAAGATTTAATATAATAAAAATAGGTAAAGACATTTGGTTGAGTTATTCAAGAGACAAAATTGACAATCATTTAGTGGAATTTGATGATTTTTCGGGAATGGATTGGAATTCATTATAATATTATCATTATATTAAATGATGAATGTATATGAAATTTTATATTCTAAAAAAACCTAGGATCATATATTGATTAAAGTATAAATAGGGGTAAAAATGAAATGTAGACCCATTGTTTGGTATCAGATCCCAATTTAACGATGATACATATTTTAGATGATTGGGTATAAAGTAGATATCAAAAATATGATACTTTTATAATATTTTTATTGATTTAAATATATAATATCTTTAATTTTGGTCTATTACTTTTGATGATGATTATTCAATAGAAGTCATAACATCTGTGAATCATATTTTAAAGACTCCATAAAAAATGACCATGACTGGGTTACTGAATTGATGTTGAAACTCCAGGAAGAACATGCTGAGAAATTAAATCATACAAATTCATCACCATGGGGTTCATCAAATATTTGTTCAGAAGAATTATAGAATAATTTATTTTAATATTGATCATATGGATCTGAAATGATCTTCATCAAGAATATTTACCATATTCCATGTATTAATGTATTGTTAGATCAATTATGAGTATCATAATATTTTTCTAGGATTGATGTATGATCAAGATACTATCAATTAAGGTTGAAATTTGATGAAATCCCCAATATAGACATATTTATGGGGATTGGACATATTGAATATATAAAATCACAATTTTAGCCTTACAAATTCAACTATTATATCGATAGATTTAATTAAATATTATTTACTGATTACATTGAATAATTTTGAGTTGTCTTTATAAATGGTATAGTTATTTATTACACGACCATTGAAGATCAGGAATATTCCTTTATAATGATACTAAATATGTAATATAAGGATAATCTATAAGAAAAAACTCACCAATTTCAAATTTTTGATATGTTAATCTTAATTATTGGTTCATATAATCTCATAAGAGGGTATATAATTGGATAAATCAATGATAGATGTTATTGAAAATAATTATAGACCAATGAACGTAACATTGATCCATAGTGTTATTCGTTTTTGGATAATATCAATTTTTTTAAAATATTTGTCAATAGTATCTAATAAAATAACTATATTCACATAGAATGGTGTCATATTCAATAAGACTTATAAATTTAAGGAATTTTATATGATCAAAATTAACAATATGTTTAGGTAATTTTGTTCAGACAACCCTTTAGATGATAAGTTATTTTAATATATTGTGACACATCAATTATGTGTTAGAAATGAATAATTTTGAAAATAAATATGGGGATAGTATATTCTGCACAAAAAATTATTATTTGTGAGAATATATAGATCCCTAATGTTTTTTAGTTTCCTATGGTAATTTATTAATTAATGATATAGAATAATAATACATATATAATTTTTTCTAAAAATATATATTGGTTATAAATGAATATTATATATATTCACTAACAAATTGTAGAAAAAGAACTGAAGAATAATAATTTTTTTGATAAAATATTATGATTGATCAGTTCCTCAGCAGCATGGGATAATGAATTAGGTGGATGATGCTATAAGTTAAAAGGATCATGATAGAATATCTGTTATATGCATAAAAAATATATCAAATATTTGACAATTTAAAAATTATGGATCCTGAAATATTAGTGGAATGGGGTAAATCATAGATTTCAAAAATTAGTATTCAACAATCCATAATCTTGATAGTTAAAGTGGGGCATAAGGAATATATTGATCTACTAAAGAGAATGTGAAAATTTCCAAAATTCCACATTGATACTGGTGGTATGATAATGATCTAGAATAATGTAATAATCATATAAATATATTAAATAAATAATGAATAGTTTGATGAATCTCATTAACTATCCTTTATTATTCATCATGAACGTTAGAAAATTTAAAGAGATATAAAATTATATTTCTATTGGGATTACATAATGAGTGATATTAAATAATATATATCTTTATGTTTGATATGTTATAATTTTATGTTTGAGAGAATGAATTCAATGAGGGTGTTAATAACAAAAACTAATACCATAATTGAAATAGTAAAAATCAATATGGACCTCATGACATGACACACAAAAACCTGTAATGTCTACCACATTATATTGTATTTTATTGAGATTTTATTAATATGATAATGTTCTAGAAAATAAATTAAAATGAACAAGATACTAATTTTTAATTCAATTATTCCTATCATCCCTAAATATATGGTTATCCTATGAGAACCAATAAATTCTAGGATGATGTTACGATATGATTTTCTTTTTATTTAAAAATACATTTGGATCAATAATTAAATTTACTCAATTATTAATACAACAATTACATAATCATGGGCCTTGTGATAAGTAAAAATGAATCCCTCTGTGGAATGATGCTCAAAACTCTAATTATTTTAGATAATGTATTAGAGTAAAAATTATTAAGATTACTGAATGATAAATAAATGGAAGATACTTATTTGAATTTATATTAAAATCAGGGATTCTCAGAGATGAGAGAATATTTATGATGAAACTTTTCAGAATGATCAAATATTTAAAGAAGGTGAGATAGAATTATTATGAGTTTTAACATGGTATAATGTTGTGAAATTTAAAAATAATAAAATCATAATATATATATATATTATTCACATAAATATTTAATAAATATTAGACATGATTTCTTATCGGTTGGTGATACCACTATGCATCCCTAAATGCTCAGAATGTGTTCCATATATATGTGCTAACGAAGTACTTATGTGTTCATTCCCAAGTTTTGACATCGTACATTTTATCACTATTGGAAGATATTCCATATAATTAATAACTATATGATATAATAGATCACATGTATGATATTCATTTAAACATGTATAATCAACCGTTAATGTCAATTAGGGGAAACATAAATCTGATAGAACTTCATGAGAACTAAAGAATGTGATAACAAAATGACATCAATAAAAATTATTGAAAAAACTACATTTTGAAAGAAAAATTAGGTTTATTTTGGGTATAATGTAACACAAAAATATTATATCTAATTCAATTGAAATATAATGTTATATTCTATATAATTTTTTACAAACAACACTATGTTAACGTGAACTATGTGATACTATTGAAATAAAATTATTAAATATGAATGTTTTATAATGTTTTTCTAAGGATGGTAAGGTATAAGAATCAACATGTCTTAAAAAATATATTTTTTACATTTGAACTTATAAAATTCATTTGTATTCAATTTATAGAATAATATTGAATTACTAAAACTGATTTTTTTCCCGAAAATTGTTTTATTTGAAAATTATTATTTTATATTAATATAAAATAATAATCAATACTGTTGGTTCATTTTAAATAATTGTAAACATTATATATTTAATCAAACATTTTAATAGTCACTAAAATGTTTTGACTATGAATTAATCAAGAATTTTTCCATTTTTATTCTTATTAAATTAATTTTATAAAATAATATATCATTGTATTTTCCATGATATTATTAAAATTTGTTTCTTTCACTTCTTGAAATTTAATAAATAAAATTGGGTTCCAAATTTGGAATAAAAATTTTCAAAAAAATATAAGTCAAAATTATTTGTTATAAATATGAATAATAAATGTTGTAAATATTTTCCACATTAGTATGTGTAAAAATAATATTTAATATTATAAAATTTTTACATGGAATAGAAATATATATATATATATATAATTATTTAATTTGGATGAGATTTTTTCAAACCTCCGTATCCAGTATTAGATTTTATGTTCAAATGGGGTCATTTTTATTTGATAATGAACTTAAAATTATTTAATGAAAATAATATATCTAAAATGAGAGTACCATTTTTTTAGTAACTCTAATATTTTTTCATAGCGATAAATGGATTTCATATTCAATTTAAAATTTAAATATGAATGATTATATAATTATGTAATTAAGGATATTTATTTTTTATTTAATGTGATTGAATGAATAATTTCAAGTATTATGACACATCGACATAATGCTTGTCTAAACAGTTGAAAATTTTATTTAATGAACATAATAACATAAAAAGTATAATTTATTAGATATATATATGATTTTCCATGAAATATTAAGATAAATAGATTGATAATTATTGTGTTACAATTTTATATTAGATTTATATTAGCATCATGATATTTTTTTAACTTAATTATGTAAATAGTCTATTAAATGTCTATAATATAAGTTTTTATTAAATAATAATTTGATTAATTGTTTAAAATTAAAAAATTTATCCTTGTATGCATTAATAGGATATGGTTTAATATATTTTCCATTATCTAGTTATTGGTAATTTTTTTATAGTATCTCTTGTAACCGTTATTTTATAAAAAAACAATGATATAATGGTAATAATAATAAGGGATAATGTGGGGGTAAGAACTATGTTATATGTGTTAAAACATCAACTAAATATATCTAAATAATAATGGTAGTGATTATTAGTAGTTTTCATAATTACTTATTATAAAAATATTAATTTTTTACCACATGAATTTTGAATTTAATTTACACTAATTTAATAATTTACAAAATATCAATGGTTCCCTTGTTCTCATTTATATAGAGACACCATCTCTCTTCTCTTCTCAACAAATATTGAAAAATTATGATTTTCTAAAAAAAATAATAAATTTAAATCATTAGTTATATTATATTTCTTTATTCTTAAAATACATTAACTATGGACTATAAGATGATACCCAAAGGATGGTTTTCAAATGAGTGGTAATCATGTAAAGGGATATCATTTAATATTATTTACACATATACGACATCAAGAACAATTTTATCCATCAAAACATCTTGAATTGAGTATTGTAAACAAAATTAGGTATTATTATTATTGGGGAATAAATATTTTCCCCCTCTATTCTATAAAATGGAATATTTACATATCACTCATGCATAGGATTTGACAATAATATACACACATCGATTTGATTCCTTTACCATTAATACATCACATAATTAGTTTTAATAATGTTATTATTAAATATGTATAATAAAAAAAATTTAATAAATTTATATATTGGTTCACATTTATATACATATCATTCATTTCATCTATCATGATGTGGATACATCACTCAAGAAAACATAAAAACTATTATATCCATGATATGAGGTAATTTATTTTTCTTTAATAAAATACATTAATGGTAGTATATATATATATAATGTAAATATATGATATATATATATATATATTTAAATGATTTATATTATGTTACAATAATTAATGGGTAATTTTCATATCTATTAAAAAATATACATGAATAACATATAAAATAACACATGAAATTATAATTATAATGATTTTTTAATAATGAATATGTTGTGGGATGATAATAAAAAAATTGTGTTATTATAAATAATATTATTTTGTCAAAGTATATTATTAATTAAATTTTATTTAATATATAATAGTAAGAAAAAATGTCATCAATGTCCAACAATAGGTAAGGGTTGTATGTCCCATTTATGTTTTTTTGAGACATGTTTAATTTTTAGTGACTATTTTGGTTTATGAGGAGTATCTACTTCAAAATTCATATTACATATAGTGAATAAATTTATATACATGGAATATAAATTTTTTAAAATATTTTTTTTCAATGGGTTTATTAATCTAAATTTTCCAATATAATATCATTTCATCAGTATTGTTTATGTTTAAAGTTCAAACTGTGTATTTAAGAGATATTTTATTATAAAATGAATTTTATTAATTATAATCATGTTATTATATTAATCATATGTATTCGTCTGATTTTCATTATTCGATATACACGAACATCCAAAATAATTATGTTATGTATTGAAAAATTCATTTCTCTATTTGGATAACAATTTTTTTCATCAATATACATAAATTCATTTAAACGTTTCCATGTTTTTTTAATCTGAAAAGAAAAATTAATTTTCATATAAACCATTATTGAGATTCTGAAAATTATATTAAAAGAAAAATTATTTTTTAATGTTGTAAATTTTACAAATAGAGTAATAAAACAAATTATTTAGAAATTATAACATGAGTTTAATTTAAATTCATCATTTCAAACAAAATAGCTTATAATTCACCTAAGTTTACCCATCCCTATTTTGAAATTTTAAATTATAAACTATTATAATTTATTTTTTTTCCTTGATTTTTTTTTCAAAATGAACATTGTTTTTCCCATATTAATTGTTCATTATCCATTTTAAATGATTTCTTCACCAATGATAACACACAATGATGTGACATATGATTTGACATGGACATTATTTTCTGATAATATATTATATATCAATAAATTTTATGGTTATAATGATGAAAAATAATTAAAAAATCATTTTTAATAGGTTATGTTGTGATTAATTACAAATTGCTTCACGATCTTTTGGTATTATATGTTTGGATTATTATATTATGATGGGTGGTCCACTTATATCACCCAAATGATCATGGTGATTTTTAGTATTTTATAATATCAAAGGATACATTTGAGGATATCCCAATACCAAAATATGCAACATAGACGATTATCTCAACCGTAAAAGTGTGTAAATTAGAAGATATACCAAGTCCAAAATCTGTTAAATGGTAGGCTATCCCAGTCTGATGTAGTTACATGGGTGGATAGTCCAACCCTAACATGTAATGAATTTGTTTGTGGTTAGAGTAAATATATTATTTATATGATTACGATTATGAACTTCTTGGAACCACTATTCTTTTAAATTATATTACGAAAATTTTATTCAAAGAAGGATTATATTATTTGATTCTATTATGATCCATTCATGTATAAAAGACATAAAATATGAAATGAATCATGATTATGAAAAATAAATTGTTGGGTATGGTTTTCATAGGTAAAATATTGTTTCAATACCTTTTTGATCGTTTTATGATTTAATTTTCAACAGTATCTCCCTTTTATACCCTTATCAAGAATCAATCATCACCTCTTATTATGTTAAATTTTCTATAGAATTTGAATTTTAGTTTTATATATCGTTTATATAAAAGGGGTTCTAGATGTAAAATTAAAATTTTAACTATTTATGTATTATATTTAGAAGACTTTTATATATCCATATATATAATAACACAAGATAATTATGGTTTTTGTGTGGATCATATTATTATATAGTGAATATTAAAATAATAAGATGTAATATTTAGGTATGAAGTGTTTCAGTTTTCATTAGTGGAGGGTACAATTTTAACAATTATTTATAAACAAATTTTAAGTTTTGAAATAACAAAATGAAATAATTTATCTTATATAATGGTGACATGATGTTGTATGGGAGAACTGTGATGATAATAGAAGATAGGTATGTTAGGCAAGGTACAATATATAGCATGTGTAAGGATATTATCAACCCATTGACATGCTTGTGGGGTGAGGAATGGATATTTCCACTACACATGATAGAAGCCTGACAATTATATTAAGTGTGGACATTTTTGCTTTAATCTATTTAATGTGTAAGGTTTCTATCCATGTTCCCTCTATTATTTTCAAGTAGTTGAATAATCGTACATTCCTCCATTATTCCCCTCCATCATTCTCTTTTTGTGGGTATTTTGGGTTGCTATAATTAGTGGTTTGATGTTACTATTTGAATCTATTTCACCATGTTTAATTCATAAACCCTTCTTCTAAAATTCATTTTCCTCAATTTTGGTTTTCTGTACTGATTTCAATAGAGAATGATTGAATCGACAAAATATTACTACTATATTACTCTTACATTAAAAAGTATGACATATGTTATCATGTGAAACTTGAATCTCATAATGTTGGTTAAGTTAAATTGAGTCATTAATATGATAAATTATTTTCATTTTAATTAGATTTTTTCATTTATTAGAACACTATCAACCATTGTATATTTTAATCAACTTTCATAAAGATGTCCATATATGGGATCATCATATAGTCGTAGGTTGTTTTTCAGAGGTTATCAATATGTGGAATTTTTTAATGGTTTTCCAAAAATTTAATTATATTGATTTTCTTTTAGTATATAATTGTTATAGATTTAGTACTTATTATGATCGTAATACGATGTGGTTTATTTTCATGGGTTTGATCATTGTTCAAATGTAACAAAGTCTTCAAATGATATTTTTGTCATTTATAACTATATAAATTATTTATTAAATATTTTAAAAAAACATTTAAATTAATTAATTATTTATAATATGATTATAATTATATAATTTCTTTTTATGATAATTATTCATGGCCACATGTATTTGAGAATATGGAAGATGGATTTGGCGAGCATTATGGATATATTCTAGGGTACAATAAAAAGGGTATTGTACTTACTATGATGTAGGATGTACAAATCCAATACTTTTTTTATAAAAAATTTACACATATACATTTGATATTCAGAGACCCTCCACATCAGGTTATTAAAATAATTATGTTCTCAATGTTATTCAACATGAATTAATTTTTCGAATATAATTTCACAAATAGATGTGGGACTTGATGAATCATCATATTATTTCGAGACACTAGGTAACTGATGTATAATGATGTATATTTAATCATTTTTCATGGGATATAAGAACCCCATGATGGTTGTGAACTTAATATGTTGCAATGATTAGTTTTTCAATACCCTTATGATATGTGTTATAGTATCCATTGTGTATAGATGGTGGTGAAATTCAATTCATTGGGATGGTGATTGGTATACAAGTAAACATGGAGCTTCCATGATCATAAATATGAAGGGAATGAATCTATTCAAAAACAATTGGGATTCGATGACTTTGGAATCTAGGCATTATATAGACTAAAAGATATTTTAACTATTTAGAAAAATAGTGGATTCTTCTGAATGTAATATATTATAAGTCCATCTATAAAATAAGAAATTATTTAGAGACTACGATGGTCTCAATGAGACCGTGAGGTTTCTTATAGGTTCACGAATGAAAGATAATATTAGTGAGTGGGTCAAAATTAAAATATGAAAAGAAATAAGTGGGTCTAAAATATGAGCCTAAAAATATAATGTGATTGAAATTTACTAATAATACAAGTGATAGAGGAAGGACATCAGGCTATCGCTACTATGTGATTAATCATTCATTGAGATCTTTTTAATGTAGCAATATTCATCTTGATATTTTTCATAGGAACAAGGTAATGTGTAATCCCCAGACCTAAAACATTACAAATTATAGTTTTTTATATGGAATTTTCATTTGAGGATCCTTTAAATTTATAATATTATATAATTTGGACTAACACATATAGAGTAAACACTAAAATTTCTTGTGGACACTTATACTAAGTAAATATTTTGTTCCACTTTAAAAAACTTATTAAAACAAAACATGAATAATAATTATGAAAAATATTTCTAATTATGCCCTTGATATCATAATTTTCCATACTCTTCCTTAAAACCATTGAGAATGATTTTAAAACATATAATGAAAAAAAAATCCTAGTAAGGAACATAATGAAAAATAGTCGTTATACTACATAAAATAAGAATTTCTGTTAAATTTCTTTTTATTATGGAAATATTATAATGCATAATGTAATAAAATTGGTTCCTTGATAAATTATTTCCATATCATAATAATAATAATCCTTATAAATTTAATAACTGTTCGGTCATCTTCATTCCATGAACTACCTAATGCATTGAAGAGATAGAATGGTGACCATCTATCATATCTTGATCTATAACAGGTATCAAAATATCATATATTGTGCTATAGTGGGGATAAACCATAAAATCATGAGCTATTAGTAGAAAACCCCAACAGAAAAAGATAATATAGAATAAAAAATTAATTTAACTCTTGAAATAGTTGTTAAACCCATTAGGTATACAATTTCAGATATAAAAATACCATTTTCTTTTAAAAGATATTTTTATAATATAAAATCTACTAACATAAAAGTGATATTACTTTCATTAAAAAGAACTATAAATTCAAAGAAATAATAAATTAATTTAATTAAGTATTTTTAATGTTGAAGAAACCAAACATTCCGAATATCTTAAAAACCATCAATTTTTTCTTTTTTTAAGAGTAAAAAACACAACATTAAAAGTGTTTTTTTATAAAATCACCTTATATAAAACGATAAAAAAATTCTCATACTAGAAAAATTGTGACAAATTAGATAATTACATTATAAAATTTAAATTTCCATGTAAAGAAATTAATCAATATAATTTTACAAGAAATGAAAATAAATACAACTATTTAATACATTTTAAATGTTGTTTATGTAGTTAAAAAGTCCCTTACCAATATCATATCATCGAATTGAGAATTAATCAAATGAACTAATTATTTCATGCTTCTATAGATGAATATATAACAAGTGGAAATAAAATAAAATACATTTCAATTTAATTTCAAACATATTCTAATAATTATATAATCATGTTGTAGAACATTAACCCAAATAATTGAAATTTTTGTTAATAATTCTCTTAATAATTTGAATTCAACTAAATTATATTCGAAAAGAAAGAGTAAACTTTTTAAAAAAGTGGAATATAATGATAATAAATTTATTTATGAAATATAATTTAAATTTAATGTTATACACACCTTTGATGTTAATATTGGTGAACAATATCAAAATATTCCTCAATGAATGAAAATTGAGACGTGAACCCTTACATTGAGATCGATTCGTCACGTACCATCTCAATCATCATGAATAATTAAAAAATATTTATTATTTAGTTGATTTCGATAATTTTTAAATTATATTATATCTTATACATAAGTTTTAATATTTTATAACAATTAACTATTTATTTAATATCACATTGAAAATTTTGATGATATTTGGTATTTCAGTCCAATTTGAATTTTATAAGATGTCTATAGTCAAAATGTTAATTCATCCATCATATTCAGAATAATATTATTTTAATAATTATAATTTTTATACATAAATAATAAATTTATATCAAATCGTTGTGTATGGTTCTGAAAATTGAAATATTTTATATTTTTCGATATGTTAGTTCGTATGTACACATGAGTTATGATTTCATTAATCAAATTTCATCACAAAAATAAGGTAAGTATTATTTTAAAATTATATTATTATAATAATTATATTACTATATTAATAATTTAAATATACTTATTTATAACATCCAAGTTATTTGGTTATAAAAAATGAATTGTGTTGTATTGTGGAGGTGATTGTTGACTTGCATGAATGAACATAATCATCATTTTTTTGTGCAAGGAAATGTAAGAAAGGAAATTATGTATTATAAAATATTTATGATAAATATTTAATTTATATAAGATATATTGAAATTGATACAATCATTATACCCTTTATTGACTGAGAATGATGGAAAACGAATTACATCAGTTCATGAGGTACATGTCCAACCTACACTAGGAAAATTGATTATTATCCTATTTTATTGATGTGGAGATAGATATGAGTTAGGGAAAAAATAATAAAATATAATTATATTTTGTATATGTGAGTTATTAATTTTTATTTGTTGAAGAATATTTTATGTATGTTAAATAATAAACAAAATAGAATAACTTGATTAAAAACAATATATCATCGTTGATCAATATGCTTTTTTTTAACACTGTAACACATATAAGGTTAGTTTTATACCGAAAATATGTTCAATATAATGTTGAGATGTATTACATCAAGGTAATTTGGTAGATATTATTTGAACCAAATCGGTTTTGAATCATTAATCAAACAGAATGATATGATTCCTTTTTTAAAAGAGGGGAGAGAATCTCTTGGAATTCCAAAAAATATTAAATAAATATAAATTAATTTTAAATTTAAAATGCTTCCAATGTGATAAATTTGGAATATAAGATTATATTGGGTAAAAATAAATTCATTAAATGAATATTATACCAATTTAGAGTATTTATTATTCCTAATAATTTAGTTTTAACAATTATATTACCACATTAATTTTTACAGTGATAATATGTTTTTTTACTCATTGAATGTTAAGATAAGTACTATAAAAGGAAAAAACAAAAAATGAATAATTGATGAAATTTAATAAATTATCTAAAATAGTATTAATAATAATAAATTTAAGTAGTTTTTTTTATAATCTAATTTTTTTAAATATCATTAATATAAATTTTGACAATATTCATTTCATAACATTTTAAAATTATCAAATGATTAACATAATTTCAACAAAATTCCTCGAAAACATTAATGGAATTTTATAATAATAACTAAAACTATGCTATTAGATTAATTATTTATAATTATATTTATTTTAACATTTTTAATATCGTTAATTTTTCATTTCAGTTAATTAATCAATGAGTTTAATATTACTCTATGAGAATTTATGTTAATTAATTTAATTCATATAAATTATAAATAAATTTAAATGATATAGGAATGTTTTTTATAATTAAAATTACTTTTTATTATTCTATATATCATTTAAATAACCCAATATGAAATATTATATAGTTTATAAAATTAACTAATGACATATTTAACTTTTCATTAAAATAAATAAGATTCTAGTTTTAATTTCATACATGTGGATCAAAAAGATTATGAATTTATTACATTTTTTTATTATTTGAATTCCACTAAAAATTAATACTCAAGGAAAATGTTAGTGAAATTTTATAATATTAGAAACATTAGTTTCACCCTTAAGTATATGATTTACCCTTAAACATAGTAATAAAAATTAGAAATGTAAATGTTCATTTTTCCAAAAATAATAGGGGAATATTTAATAATTTTTTTCTTGTTGATTCAATATATTCAATCAAATTTTCTATATTCATAAAAAAATAATCGCTTACAATTATTTTTAAATTTTTCTAATTGATAAGGTGAGTAAAGGGTTACTAAAGTGTAAAATTTCAAAATATTTTAATTATTTTATATATAAATTCAATGTGAAATTAAATTTAAGCTCTTAAATTGTATTATTTGAGATAAAATTTGCCTAATTGTATGTTTAGAAAAAATTAAAAATACAATTGAACATTATAAATTATATAAACAAATTTTTTTCAATTAAATACTATTTTTTTACAATACATAATAACATTAATCTTATCTTAAAAATAAAAATAAAAGTATATTTATGTAGTCATATTTCATAGAAGATGATAATTTACTAATATATAATTTATAAAATTGATAAAAACTATATTTATAAAGACATTACCATCAAAAGGTAGTAAAAAAATATTTTTAGAATAATACAATTTGTTTATTGTAAAACATGATTTATTATTACACCATGTTTATAAAACACATTGTATGAATTTTAATCATTTTCATTAATTATATTAAATATTATGTTCCCTATAAAAATTAAGTAATTAAAATAGTGTGATTTTTTTATATTATTATTATAAAATACATATGTGCATATTAAAACAATTTTTCATAAATACATTTACATTTATTTTTGAAAGGGTTCTATTTTAATTTATAAATAATTTAAACAAAAATAAATAATTATATATACATATGTAAATTATATTTTTATAATTATGTTAACACAGTTCATAGAAATTAGTCTAACAACTTTATTATATTTGTAACATTTTATAAAAATATTAACTTATTTCTTTATGATCGATGTGGAATATTATTTATATTGTAGACCAAAGTGTTTAAATTTAAAAAATATTCTTATTATATTATCCCCCTTTAAAAAAATTCATACTTGATATGTGAATCATTTAGGGTTACGTATGTTTGAATATTCAATTAACAATTATAGAAATCCATCATCAGAAAAAGGATTAATAAGAATTAAACATTAAATGAATGAATTAGATGTACTAAGAACATATTAAATAAAAAATAACTAGTTTTATGTGCAGGGAAACATAATAATTGAATACAATTCTATGTATCATGTTATGATGGAGAGTGGCGGCGAACATGGTCATTATAAAGATATCTATGAAAAAACTAAAAATTGGGATGGTTTTACAGGTCATTAATTAGATTATAAAAGAAGAAAACCTATATTGTTTTTGATTAAAGACCATTTCTAAAGATATTAGGAATTATATTACTCTATGGACCATTAAGAGAATAAAATATACATTTTTGATAGGAAATGTTTCACCCCTTAATCAATATCCTCAATAAACACATCTTTTCCTCTACGGAATTTGTTTAAATGATTAATTTGTCTCGTCTAAAGTAATAGAATAGAATTTTACAAAATAAAATAATACACAAAATATTAACATTCTATTTATCATATAATTAAAAATTACAATATACAAAAATGTAAGGATAATATAATATAATTCATTTAATAACCCATTATATGTCGAGAAAAATACATTAATCTCCAATATTCAAAAGTACCACCCAATGTTCCACATATATCATATGATAAATAACTATTAATAATGTTCCTCAAATTAATAAAAAAATACATTTGAACCCCAAATAATGAAAATTTATATCACATAGGATACCAAAATAAATTTTAAGGATTATCACCAAATAACATCAATTGCCCAAGATGTTTTATACCTAAATGTAATTGAACTAATAATCATAAATATATTATATACATTTCCATAATTAACCTGAATATCGATAAATACATAATAAAATCATATATTCCAAAAATAATAAAATTTTACCCATATTATTCAAGTACCTTTCCACAATATTCAATTTACATTAATCATAATGTTTTCAAAAAATAATATACTTATTTATAAATATCCATAACCACATCATCACCAAATCAGTTTACATTCAAAATGATGCTTATTTGATAAAATATATCTTCCCAAAATAAACATATTATTCATCCAAAAATTCATTTAACAATAAATAATATGTTATAAAAACTGATAAATCACATAGACTTCTGGTATGGGATTCCCCTTGTCACCCATCGTGTCACGACCTATCCCTGGGACCCATGCCGTGACTACCCCAAACCCGTCTTACATAGGCCAGGGGCTGAAGACTAGCACCAAAGCATAAATCCCAAAAAAAGGGGAAGGTATTTCCTTTATAATGTAATCAAAAACCATAGAGTAAGCCAGCAAAATTAAACACTAAGTAAAATAGGGTACAATAGTATGTGCGGAAAAGTATGTGGGCCAGAATAAAAACACAAACTGAAAGTAAAGTACAACTGGAAAGAAAGTACAACAATTGAAAACTAAACCAGCATCGTCGAGCTGTACACTTGAAATCCCACCTAAATGGTGGGTACAAATAGTCTCCTCAGGTCTTGGGTCCAGTCGTCCGCCTCATGTATGTCCCGCCCAGTGGTCCACCTCCAGGTACCGACTTGCTCCGCAAGCCTCAACCACGATCATCACAGTCCGTTGTCTACATCCAGCACAACGTATTGTGGGCATATCCCGTGCAGGGGTGACTATATGCTACTCAGTAAGGACCCCAAGACCTCAGATGGTCTCCCAGAATCCACAAAGGATAATCAACAAAGGAATGATACAATCAAGAAGTAACCACTAACACTACATAGGTATATTCCAATACATATACCTAAGACAAAAATTCCAGTTCAGCTCTAACATTCGAGCCCATTTTTGATCACGTCCACACAGGATAGTACAACCCAGTCCACACATAAAGGAACGACCCAATCCACATAGGAAAGAAAGTCAATAATATTGAAGATAATGATTGAAAGTCAAGACTCATCTCACATATGTATACTTCTTTGTAATGTGATAAAGATGATCAGATGTAGCCACTGATTCATCTAGCTAGAACCCACGTAGGATACTAGACGAGCTAAGCTATCAGACCCACGTAGGATACTGGACCAGCCACTCTGTCGGACCCACGTAGGATACAAGTACAGAGTCAAATACTGCCAGACCCACGTACGATACAAGAACAGTAGTACTGTCGGACCCACATAGGATACTAGAACAGTAGTCATCATCATCGAACCCACAGAGGATTTCAGTACAATCATCATCACTGCCGAACCCATGGAGGATCCTAGTACAGTCGTCGTCACTACCGAACCCATGGTGGATTTCAGTGCAGTCATCGTCGCTGCCGAACCCACAGAGGATTTCAGTGTAGTCGTCGTCACTGTCGAACCCAGAGTTTATGTATCCCAATGTTTTGTCTCATCAATAGAAACTCAACACGACAGACGGCGCGTCAATCGGATGCCCGATCTGAGAGTTATTGGCTTTTCGTCTCATGGGCCCGGTTGGTTATTAAGTCAAAACCAACCCGACCGTACTCAAACTGCATCCAAACCTCACTAATAGAAACCCAAAAGGTCCGTCTCACTAAGAGGAATCCAAAAAAGTAGACGGCACATCAATCGGACGTCTGGAGCTCTAGTTATAGTCGTTTCCGCTCTGAGAGCCCTGTTAGTTTTGTGTTCGAACCAACCCGGACATACACAATGTTCTCCGAAACCCTGACTGTAATATACCGAAATGATTGTATCGATCCAAGGATCGAATCACAACTAATGGTGCGTCTATCAGAAGTCTTTAGCCGATGTTACCTCCATTTGAACGAACATGTCCGTTTTAAGGGGGGTTTGGGCCCAGACAGACCCAGCCCGAGACATCCTGGGTCGGCCATGAACCAGGTCGACCCAACCCGGGTCTGGGTCCGGCCCATTAGGGAGTGGACTGACCCAGCTGGTGTGGCCTGGCCTGGTGCGGGCGGCCCGGCTATGGCGTCGTGCGCAGCGTGAGCGCGGAATGGGGGATCCGCCACCTCTTCGGACCGAATGGCGGACCCGTGGGGTGTCCGCCCTGCCGTGTTGAGTGGGGGTCAAATCCCCGGTTTTTTGAATCTTTCCAGCCGTCACGGCCGGCCAGTGTACCACACGGGACAAGTTGGTCCCACCCTCCCTACGCCGGCGGCCGGCAGTGCCTGTCGCCGCTCCCTACTCCACCGCAGCCTGCACAGGCTGCGGCCTCTTTCGGCCTCAACAGCACTGCGCTACTTCGTCGCATTCCTCCGTGTTTCCGCGTGGTTCGGTTGCACCGTTCCAACTTCATTTTAACCGCAATGTAGACAAAAACAATGTGGGAGGTGGGTTGGCCATGTTCGTGCGGTCTTTCCCCCTCCCGTTAATACGATAGCAAGCGGATAAGATTTTATCGTTGGATGGGAAAAAGAAGAATCACCAACACAAAAACAAACCCCTACCTCAAGGAGTTTTCGAACGATGGTCGTCATGGAAGATGGCACTGTGGAAGATGGCGTTGCGGAAAAAGGCTCCGTACACATCGTTGTTTCACGCCTGATTAAGGATGTTGCATCCCTATTTATTTGACGTAGAAAGAAGATCGAGAAGCGTGTCGATGTTCTTCACGTTCTTCTTCCATGGAAGAAGACGATCTCCAAGACTTGAGACCTCCACTAATAAAATCTACATACAATGATAAAAAATAATAAAATAAGGATTTCCTTATTTGATTACTCATGCCAAACTTTTTAAAATTCAAAAAGAACTCACTGAATTAATTAACGTGCATCGTCCAATTAATTAGGTGTTTTATGGGCATGTTTTTAAAGTGGAGGAGATACAAATTAATGGGGTTGCGGGTGTGTTACACAATTAAAAGTACGAGGGAGGTTTTAAGGGATTTGACGGCATGGGGATCATGTGGGCCCCACCTCACTATTATCCAACCATGTGGAGTTAGGATGTAGTGGGTCCCACCTCGACTTCCATGTATAGTTTATAACTGCTTAGAATAGAAATAAAAATTGTAGCACAAATTCTTATTTCACTCTTCAGTTAGCCCATTTATATAACAACCTCGCCCGAGAAAACACAACTCCAAAAAAGGTCTTCCTAAGTAATTATCGGCACTATGGTTTCATCGGTGCCCTCAGATTTTGGTTCTGAGCACTTGTTCAAAAGTTAGGAATACCTGCTCGTTCGTTCACTGAACGTACCCGAGCTAAACATCTGAAAATTATTTCATGCACACCGGGCCTCGGAATCAGGTTCCGTCAAAAACTGCATACTCGTAAAATATCAAAAAAAATTAAGAAAAAATTTCCATGTAAATTGATGGGTCTTTACAGTAATCCCACCTCAGGGCTTTACGTCCCCAAAAAGATACAACACAAACTAGGGGAATAAATGAGGGTACTGAGCAGGCATCTGAGCCTATCGCTTCCAAGTTCTCTTCTAGAGGTTCCCGTGCTTCCATCTGATGCGTAGTAGAGGACTCGACCACCCATGTAGGAACCTCTCATATCAATCCTTGATCTCTACCGGGACCTCTGCAAAAGTCACCCCATCGTCAATGTCCTGCTCCCCATGGTCGATGATATCTGTCGGGTCGTGCACGTACCTCCCCAGCTAAGATACATGGAAGACGTCGTGCACTCGGTGCAATTGAGGTGGTAGAGACAGGCGAAAAGTAACGTCGCTTATCCTACTGAGAACCTGCAATGGTCCAATGAAGCACGAAGATAATTTGCTGCCTCGACCAAATCTTTGTAATCCACATCGAGATAAGACCTGCAAGAAGACGTGGTCACCATTCTCGAACTCTAGTGGTCTCCGCCTCCTGTAATCATAATACTTATGTCAGCTCTAAGCTATCCTCATCTGCCCTTGGATGACCTGGACCTTTTATATCATGGCCTGGACCATCTCTGATCCCACAAGTGCTGACTCCCCTGGGTCTGTCCAGCACAGAGGTAACCTGCATGGTAAGCTGTAAAATGCCTCTTATGGTTTCATCCCGATGGTGGAGTGGTAACTGTTGTTGTACGCAAACTCCATAAAGGGTAGGTGATCCTCCCAGCTGCGACCAAAGTCTAGGACACATGCACAGAGCATGTCCTCGAGATTCTGAATAGTCCTCTTTGTCTGAACATCCATCTGAGGGTGAAAGGAGATGCTCAGACGTAGCTGCGTCCCGAATTCCTGCTACAACCCCTTCCAAAGATGGGATGTAATGAGAGCATCTCGATCAGAGACGATATATGATGGAACACCATGAATCTGTAAAATCTCCTGAATGTAGAGGTGTCTCAATCTCTCCACTGATCCCTGCTCTCTAATGGGTAAGAAGTTGGCCGACTTGGTGAGTCGGTCGACAATCACCCAAATAGAGTCATGACACTTGGATGTAAGTGGTAGTCCAGTCACGAAATCTATAGATATCCCATCCCACATCCAATCAAGGACCTCCAAATGTTGTACCAAGCCTACTGGTACCTGGTTCTCCGCCCTCACCTGTTGGAAGGTGAGGCATCGAGAAACGAACTCTGCTAAAACCTTCTTCATACCCAGCCACCAGTGCTGTCTCTTGAGATCCTGGTACATCTTCACCACTCCTAGATGTACCGTTAAAGGGGAAGTGTGGAACTCTCTCAAAACCTCCTCCTGTAAAGAAGCTGGTACCATGGTACGTCCTCTGAAAAGGACTTCGTTCTCTCCTCCTATAGTGAATCCATCAGGTGATTTTCCTGAGTATATCTGTGCACGTCGTGTCTCACAGTCAACATCCCCATGCTTCACCTCTCTAACCCACTGAAGAAGTGGAGGAGTGATTGTGAGTGAATGATGAAGGGATGATCAATATCTATCCACGAAGGATATCTGAAAAGTGGCTAGATGCTCTGTCCCCTCCTCATGTAGCCGAATTCCCATCCTCCTGTTGAGTGCATCAGCTACTACGTTCCCCTTTGTAGGAGTATAGACAATCTCAAAGTCATATCCCTGGAGGAACTCGAGCCATCTTCACTGTCTCAGGTTCAGTTCCTTCTACGAGAAGATGTACCTGAGACTCTTGTGGTCATAGTATACTGTGAAGTGCTCTCCAATCAGATAGTGTCGCCACATCTTCAGAGAAAAGTCCACTACTGCTAACTCCAGGTCATGGGCAATGTAGTTCTTCTCATGCTTCCTCAAATGTCATGATCCATAGGTGATCACTGACCGATCATGCATCAGGACACATTCGAGTCCGATCCCTAATGCATCGTAGTATACTACGTACCCTACTCCCTCTGCTGGTAGCCTCAAGATAGGTGCCATGGTCAATCTCTATCTCAGCTCCTGCAAGCTCTGCTGACATCTATATGACCACATGAAGGGTTTCCCCTTCTTCTTCAATGATGAAAGTGGTGCTGCAACTCTGGAGAAGTCTGTAACAAACCTCAGGTAGTATCCAACTAGAGCCAACAAACTATGCACCTCTGTCACGCTCCTGGGTGGCCCGCAAGATAACACTGCCTTGATCTTCGTAGGATCCACCGCAACTACCACCTCCTAGATGAAGTGTCCCAAGAAGTGGACCTCACGTAACCAAAATTGGCACTTCATGAGCATACCATAAATCTAGTGCTCTCGGAGTGTGTCCAGTACAACCCGCAAGTGATAGGCGTGCTCCTCCTCATTGGTCGAGTATATCAATATTTCGTCGATGAAAAACACGACAAATCGATCGAGGTAAGGCTTAAATATCATGTTCATGAGACTCATGAACACTTCTATATCTTGGTTAATGCATAAAAAATAACCAAGGACTCATAGTTCCCATACCGACATCTGAAGGCCGTCTTCGGCACGTCCTCGTCCC
The DNA here is from genome assembly GCA_963277665.1 of Viscum album. NCBI lineage: Eukaryota > Viridiplantae > Streptophyta > Magnoliopsida > Santalales > Viscaceae > Viscum > Viscum album. The sequence continues at coordinate 1,006,344,988 of OY728157.1, forward strand.
GAACTTTGAGCTGATGATAGCCTGACCTGAGGTCTATCTTCGAGAACCACCGTCATCCCTTGAGATGATCAAAGAGGTCGTCCATCCTCGGTAGCAGATACTTGTTCCTCATATTCACCTGATTCAGGTGATGAAAATTGACTCACCGTCGCAAGCTCCCGTCCTCCTTCTTGGAGAACAAAATCGGGGAAGCCCGGGGTGAAACACTGGGCCGGATGAATCCCTTGCCCTGTAAGTCCTCCAGCTATACCCAAAGCTCTCGAAGCTTAACAGGAGCCATCAGATATTCTGCAGTGGATATCGAGGCTGTCCCAGGCTTCAATTCGATATAAAATTCTACCTATTTGCGTGAACGTAGTCCTGGAACGTCGTCAGGGAAAACGTTTGCATATAGATCCACCACTACCGGAAAACCAGGACTCTGTACGTCAACTAATCCAAGGATGAGGCTATCCAACTGATAAGTGATTAGTTGTCCTCTCCTCTGTGTGAGTCCACCCTGTGCTGCTATGGCTCCCTTCTTGCCAGTGAAGGTGACCCTGCTCCCATTAGTGCGAACACACCGCACCTTGCACCTAATACAGTTGATCTGAGAATGGACTGTAGATAACCAATCCATGCCCAAGATGATGTCGTAAATCCTCGACGCCGCTACATGAAGATCCCATATGAATCTATTGCCTCCTAGAGTAAGATCACACTGCTGGCACCAGTGCATAATTGTCTAGTCTTCTCCCGTAGGAGTCTCTAGTCGTAAGGATCGAGCCAACGGCTCCGTCAGAATCTATGAGCTCCGAAAAAGGGCAGCGACAATGAATGAATGACTCGCTCCTTTGTCTATAAAAACTTCAGTATGGTTGGAGTAGACATAGATAGTACCTCAAATAATCTATGGTGCACCGTGGTCATAGGCCTCCTCTGCCTGAAGCTGAGCCTGCCTCTTCCCGCCAGCTCCCTGTGGTCTGTGTGGACCTCCTGGTGGGGGTGGTGGTAAAGCCTCAAAGCGTCTCCCACCACCTACTGCACGGCAAGCTCCCATGCCACGTCCGCCTACTCTCTACGGACAACCATAGTCGACCCTCTTCCTCTTCCTGTGTGGCCCCTCAACCGTCTACTACTCCTCCGCTCGGTGGGTCGGGTCGGGTTGGGTCAGGTCGGTCTAACTAGGTCGGACCGGACCCGAACCCATCAAACCCATTTACACATATTTACTTGTAACTCGGGCTACGGGTGTCTGTCTGAAGAACCTTAAATGGTGCTGTTATTCATGGAATGAAGTCATCCCCTTGATAATACCCCACGAGAGTTCGGGGTATTGTTTAGATACTGTTAGGTTGGTTCGTGCACAAAACCAACTAGGCCCCCAGGACTAAAAATCTAATAACTCACAGGTCGGGCATCTGATTGACGCGTTGTCTATTTCGTTGAGACCCCTATAACATTGCGGTACTTTGAGATACTTACATGCATGACTTCATGACACTAGGAGTATGGGATAATAGCTCATTGAGCGGATACTCCCAGAGATGAGCATATAGACGGTGGAGTCCTAGTAGCTGACACCCCTGATGACTACTTGACAGATTTGACTCTAAGTGATTCGACTAGATTATTGGGGAGTGACATGTAGTTAGTAGCAAACCCATGTAGGATGGAGCTCCTTGTATTTGGAAGAAGACTAGCGGTACTCGACATGGGGATTACCTCTATAGGTTATTAGGGGGAGCACACTGTATTTAGCGGCAGACCCTTAGCGAACAGAGTGCCTGGTAGTTGAAAGTAGACTTTCGGTACTCGACAGGAAGAGTACCTCAGCTATCTATGTTTAGTGAAAAGCTCCTTGGTGTCATGACATTCCCACTATTCTCGACAGAGGAGGACTTCTCCAGCAGCCGTGGATTCGTTAATGAAAAATCCTGGTTTGAGCTAAGTTAATGACCTTTGTGTTTTCATCATGATTGAGATGGGTTAATTGATAACTTAGTTATATGTATGAGCATATAAAAAATTAATGGGTATTAGTTTATTTCATACATAGTGGTTTATCCTTGTTGGACTTTTGTGAGACCTTAAGGGTCTCGGGGTCCCTAATGAGTATTGTTATACTCAGCCCTGCATGGGCTATGCCCGCACCTCATTGTGTTAGATGCAGAGGATAGATAATGCTGACTGAGGAGGCTATCTATAACTACCCTTTAGGTAGGATCCATGGAAGATGATCTAGAATCTTCTAGACATGTTCCAGATATTTTTCTTTTAGTTGTACATGTTTTGTTATATCCTTGTAATTTATTGTTGGTCATGTATTTCCGGCCGCTTTTACATTCCATTACAACTTTGTTATAAAGTTTTTACTTAGTTTTTTCATCCAGTTATACTCTGTTTTGATTTGTTTACAATATATAAAGGTAATTCCTTCCCAGTTATAGGTATTTATGGTTTTGGTGCTAGTCGATAGCCCCTAGCCTATATAAGGTAGGCTTGGGGTAGTCATGATACAAGCCCTTGGGGGACAGTTCATGACATATTATGTGTTAGAGAGAGGTTGTGGATGGTTGAAATAAATGTTTTTTAGTTGATAGAATACATTTTATTGATTCATTAAGTATCAAGATGTTCATGATTGTTAATCCATTATTCATTTTCCTATCTGTAATGTATTATATAATATTAGATATAAATGTAATGAAAAAGGTATATAATTATTTAAAATGTTTTTTTAAATGTCATTCTTTTTTCGAAGGTAATAATCATTTTTTTTCAATCCTATTTTTCTGTTCTAAATTTTATAATTAATTTCATGAAGATATCTTATTTGAGTCTGTGAATAAGTGGGATATTATTCAAAAGGAATAATTTTGAAAAAATATCTATATGGTTTCAATCATTGTAATGTTGAATATCTATTCATGACCATCATTTGAGTTTGAGAGAATTGGTGAATAAATTCAATTTTAAAGATGATATTTTCACATAGTATCTTTTATATGTCATCCAATAAAATTTAGTTTTTTTATCTCTTTTGGATCATAAATTATTTTCACATCAATACCTTCCTTTCAAAATTCGTTGATTCATTAGTACAATAATGAATATTTTTCAAAGTTATTATGGATTTTTTTTCTATCACATGGAAATCTAAGAATAAGAATAATCATTCAATAATTGAAATATATTTGTGTAATTAGAATACATATATAAAAAATAATACATTCATTTAAAATAGTAGAATAATTAAATGATATTTAAAAAATAAATTTTCATGCCCATTAATAATAAATTTATAATATTTATTTGGAAGAAGAATGAATCAATTTCAATTCCAATAGGGAGAAATAATATATGTTGTGCTTTATTGTGTTTAAATATATGGATGTGTATTAATAAAATCTATGTAAACATTAAATTTCCTCTACCCATTAAAAATATTTTATTTATATCACATTGAATTTGAATTATTTATTGCATGGGATTCTTAAATTATTTTAGTTGAGATTTGTTTCATCATGAAATTAATGAGTTTATATGGGTTTAATGTTTTCATATATTTATAATAGAATAATTAAAAAATTAAAAATTAAAAAAATTATTAAGGAATCAATAATTTTTCCCAAAATAGTCGTCATTTTAATTTTTTAAATTACCTTTTAAAAATTAATTTTAGAAAAAATTATTGCAATATATAAATATTTGACTGTAAATTAATAATTAATATTTTTTTTATTAATAAAATTAGGGTCATGTTACCCAATATATACTTAGAAAAAATCAGAGTATGTAGTCAATTGTACACTAGAACATGTTAGAACTATGAAATAAAAAATTACAAGAGGAAGGATCATGAAAATTTTGTTTTGGTTAAGAGGAAACATTATAGGACTAACCCAGGTCCTTGTCAACAATAAATGGGATTCTACATCAAATATGATATTGGAAACAAATAATATATGAGAAATATATATGGTATAAAATTATCATTTGATTCAATTTATGTTATTAAAATTCCAATGTTTGGCTTTTTAAAAAAATATCCTCACACTATACTATATCAATTACTGTTGTTTCTAAATGATCATGTTTTATATATGAAACAGTAGAAAATGATTATTGATAATAAGGCTAATATGGATTAAAAATATTCAATTACTATATTTCCAATTGTAGTGTAAATATATATTTGAATTCTCAAGGAATTTGGGATAAGAACCATTATTTATATCTTCTTTCTATTGTTTTTTTAATCATAAAGTTAAATTTTGAACTTGTCATGAGTTTTAAGATGATTCCTGGGTATTGATGGTGTCTAAGGATAGTGTTCATGAAGAATTGGATATGTTTGGTGGGCCTTAGTAACCCTCATATTGGGATATAATGTGTTTCTCTTAGTTAGTATATTTTGGTAAACTATTTTTATCCCCATTCCATATGTCATGTTATTACTCATAGGGAAATTTTATGAGAAAAGTGGTGGAGGGAAGGTGAAATTACCATATTTGAAACATTTTGGCCATAAAAATGGTCATCCAAAACTACTATAAAAAATGAATTTGTGTATTAGTAGAAATATAATTAGTGTGGATGAAAAGTCATTAACTGTGAATGAAGTTGAGTGATGGAAGTTGACTCAGGTGTGTTTCTCCCCCAAGGGGATCCTAGGAGGTGAACCCTAGAATTGGGTAACCTCTCTTGCATGAAGTTTTACCTCCTTTGTTGTTAATTTTTTTTGAAATTAACCTTTGTACAATTCTATTATTATGAAGTTAGAACATATGCTTTCATTTTCCTCTAATTTACATGTTCTACTCCTTCCATCCAACATTACTCTCTTAATACAGTAGTATAATGGGTTTGATTATTTATTATTTTCTTTGATTATTTAAAGTGACTTGTTCATTTGATTTCTATGTTTTTTTAATTTTCCATTAATTTAATTATATTTGAGTGAAATTAAATGAGTTTTTTTCATTGTTTTCATAGGATAATGGTGGAAATAATATATTATATAGGATAATTTTGTTTATTTGTATGGATGTCTTCATAACATAGTAATGACACACATTTTCATAACGTTTTGATAAAAAGTATGTAGAAATTTAAATTTTACAACGGTTTTATATTGATTATATATGATGTTTACCCTATAATTGGTTTAATAGTCTAGGATTTTTTTTATTAAGGTTAAGGGTGTGATGAAATTTTTCTTCACACTCTTCCTCAATGTTTTATTTATCAATTTATTGTCAAGCCTTTAAGAGATGAATGAAGGATTGTTATTCATATATTATCCATAGTGTATGATTTAGAGAGAAGAATTAATAGATGTAACTTTCAGGTTTATTTATATTTCAATATTTATTTTCTTATATTATCTATTTATTTATATATATATTGTTATGTCTGTTGTGTCACAACATTGGTTAATTATGGGTATTCATTAAGAAAAAATTCTTTATCTAAAATTGACTTCTTATGGATGAATTTATAATGTTTCAATTTGTATGAATGATCCGTGTGAAGCTTCATTATATACAGGCCATTGATTGTTAATAACGTTACTATTATTTGTTTTGTGTTAAACTTTACTCAAATGGGTTTAAAATTAAATGGAGGTGGAATTTTAAATCTACTAAACAGTTATTGTAGTGAAATCTCAGTAGATTTGGGTGTTGGACTATCGTGTTTAGACAAGTCAGCCTTGGTGAGAACTCTGTGATTACTTAAATCCTTCAATATAGTGAGATAACCATGGGATATGTGTTAATCACTAGTCTAAATCTATTTAACTTGGTGGATATAATATGTAATGAACAAAAAATAGGTTGGGTATGGGGAATGTCAAAGGGTGACTTGGGAATGTAATTTGAAAAATTTATTTCCCATATATTGAAATATGAATGATGAAATATTAATTTTGGAATGAATATGAACATACTAAATATAGATATTCCACATATATTATGGGGGATAAAATGAGACATAAACATAGGATAAAGGATGTCAGGTAAGAGACTTGTGTGAAGATGTAACCTCAAATTGTTCCCTTATGATGTCACACCCAATGGAAAAGTAAATATAGTATTAGTACTGATTATTAAGGGTGTCAAATTAAAACCTAAATCGATGGTGTGATAAAATTAAGTACATATATAAAATTATAGGTTATTCACATTATTGGATAACCCTTGTTATTTGGGATGTTCTCTAGTATATGGTCAACCCTAATAAGATAAATATATTCATTATATAGATAGGATCATATATAAGACTAGGTAATTTAAAAACAGTTGTGATTCTTGGTGAATATTCCATGTATGTGGCCTTAAATATTGACATTATCAAATACCAATGATAACAATCAGAGGGTTGGATTTTATTCCAAATAATAATATATTTAAAAAAAATATCACATAGGGTTTTTCAATAATCATGGTACTATAAATCAACAAATATTAAATCATAAGTATTAGATATGATATATGATAAACTAATTTACCTTATATGATTCCCTATTAAATTTAAAATAATCTTGATACTATGTGATTTCCAATATTTGTCCCTATAATAACTTTATTTGGAACATATTTCTACATAATTACTTATGGTCACCACATAGAATCAATCATGGACTTGATACTACATTATTTCCTAGGGTTACCCATTGTAATCAACTGTAGATAATGATATTACATTAAATCAATGAGTTCATTCTCTTGGAATTGATGGTGAATATAGAGTGTACATGATTACCAAGGTTCATCCATTATAAATTGGTTTTGTATACAGATATTAATTTATTCTCTAGAGTTATTACCTTAGAAATATACTATGGAATCTAATGTTACATAATTATCTTATGTAATCTCCTTATATGTCACTAATGGAGCCTACTGAATACTTATTTCTTAGTTTCTTCCATCTCTAAAATGATTATTATTCTTGATGAATAAAATTTCACATATGATTTCTTCTATGTGGTCGGTGATGTAAGCATATATTTATTGGATCTAGATTTAAATTATAGTAGATAGATTAATTTCTTAAAAAATATATATTTTTTTATATTTTTACAAATCCCCATTTTATGCATACTACTATATGGTCATTAGAATTTTTTTTGGTAGGAATGGTTTTTCTTATTACATTGAGACACCATGAATGTGTCTAAATATTTTTTTGATCAATCCTTTTTAAAATGGAAACCATCAAGGATCAATATAGACTATTTATTTAAGCTTAAAATTGTAATTTATTCATTACCTGATCATGTGAAATTCATATACATAATATATAATAGTTATATATTGGACTAAAATAGTAGTCCCTTAATATATTATTATCAGTGGATACCTGAGTGTTTATAGAACTAGTGTTATAGATTAGCCTTTACTATCCATATATTCCTTATTTTAAGAAATATGATGTTTCATGAATTATAATGGTCGATTAGATTTTGTTTGGTGAGTGTGGAAAATTATTGGAAGGGGTGGTTTTAGTGCACCATCATTTTATTTATATAATTTATTTGATTATGTATTCTTCCAAATATAGGATCTATAATAAAATAAATCATTACATTGTGTTTGTTTGACTATATACATTCATATAATCACTTTATATAACATAATTATTATTTATTATATTACATACAATGATAATTTTTTCATCAATATTGATTTTTTTATATTATAATATGAGGATATAGTCTCTCTAAACAAACACATAGTACACATATTTCTATACAGAATCCTCCAGCCTATGGGGAGGAATGAATGATTTCATAATGACAATTACATTTCTTAGAAAACCAAATGAGTAGTCACTTATTAGTGTAGGATCCTCCTAATTAGTATTAAATATTGTATATTACTAATTTAAATTAGCTTATATACATTTTTTTATTAAAAATTGGGTTAGAAAATATTTGTGTAACATTGGAAAGATTTTTTTTAATATTATGGATATCAAAATTATGTGTCAAAAAATAATTCCCCATTGCAATTCTTGATTACAAATTTTTTAGAGATTTCATATCTATGAATTTAAATCTATAATTTAATAATTTTTTCTTGTAAAATTATTAATGTTATGTGATGATTATGATTTATTTTACATTATCCCTTGTAACATAGGAATATATATTATAATAATTCATCTATGTATATATATAAGATATAAAAGGCATATGTGATGTTATGGTGTATTGATATCACTAAATACAAGTGTGTTGTTTGTTAACGTGTGATAAAAAAACATGCAATATTTTTTTTATATAATAGAGTGTTTTTTTCTACATATATGGATTATTGTACGTGATGATTTTGATTGTAGGTCATGTTGATCCATTTTGATATTATACACACTAATGATAATTAATTCCTTCAGAGTATGGGAGTTATAGTGACACATATAGGTCAATGTAGGCTTATGATCTATTATAATGAACCCCTTGGGAGTTAATGACAACAAAATGTATACTTATTCCAATTGAAAAATATATATATTTCATCCATCCCATATATATTTTTATTTCTATTATATGTAACAAAATCATCTAAGTATAGTTTTATTGAAAGTGGATTACAGTAAAGAGATACCATTTTATATGTATATTATAGATGATGAAAAAGTTATTATTCATTGGGTGGCTTTTTATATAATGTTCCTATAACATTTTGTAAAATTTTAATTATAATGGGATGTGTATCATGTCGGGATACATGATGAAAATATTGTCTACATTTTGTAATAGAATTAATCAGATGAATAATTAAATGTATTAGTGTGTTGATACCAAGATTCCTATGGGGATTGTTATTTATACAGCTTCCTTGTGGTAATCCTTTGTTTAATTGGTTGACGACTTATCATATAATCATTATTTTGTGTGATACCCTAGATTGTGTGAGTTGACATTTTGGTTGCCTTAGGATATTTTATATGAGCCTAGAAATGTAACCCGATTAGTTATGATGTACATTATATGTTATCGATTATTTCTATTTTGCGATGCAGCCCAGAGTATTTGTGAGTCAGGTATTATAAAAAAAATTATATTTCTTATATGAGGGAATCTTAAAAATATGTTTTTCATACAATTTGAGTTTCATTTTGGGTGGGGGTAGTTTTTATAATGGAAGATTGGTGGTTAATGGTCACGTTCGGGATGGGGTAGGGTGGTGTGAAAAAACTATTAAACAATGTATTGAGTAAATGAACGATGATGAAAAATTATAGTTATGATAGGTAAAAATTTATTTTTGTTCAATCTAATTGTACTAGTAAATTATGCATTCCTATACCAAAGGCTTGTGGATCCGAATATAATGTAATCGGAGAGATTTTTATAGTATGATTAATCTAATACAAAATGTTTTCAATTTGATGGGTCCCATCGTTGGTGTTCAGGATGACATCCCCAAATATAATTTTATATAATTTTGTGGGAAAGACAGAACCCTTGTTTTTTTACCTGGATTTTCCTAAACAAAGGGTACTTAATTATTATCTACTTATTATAAAAATGGAATAACATCAATTGGTAGTAGAACTAGTGAGATTAATTTATCCAATTGAAGACCTCTAAATATAATTTAAATTATATAACAAATATTATTTTTGGATAGGAGCAAATGGATTTATGACGAAGGTATTAATTTTGAAATCTTTTTGAAAATATTGATCTGGTGTAATAAAAATGGTAAATTTCACCTATCTATGGTGTTTTAAATTTTATGAATATTGGTTCCCCCAATGAGAGTTCATAAAAAAAGTCATATTTAATTGATCACAAGATCACATGATTTTTTTAATGACTAAATACAAATTGTAAAACTCCATTTAAAATAAAGGGTATGAATAGAAAATTTAATATATTTACACTATTAAACCTTCATTCCACATAAATAGAAAACAATTTGTGAACGCACTCGAATAAACCAATAGAAAAATTGAATATAATATAGTTTCAGTAAAAAAATATCACAATTATAATTCTTTTCAAAAATATAAGAAATCGATAATAATTTTATTTAAGTAAAATTAGTTCATACATTCTCTATAATATTAAGCCAACAAATGTCATGAATATTTCAAGAAATATTTCAATAATGAAACATCAAAATAACTTTAATAGTATTGAAAAAAACATATAAACTCATTTATGATCTATTTAATACATTCATTACACTTTGAAAATATTTAATCAAATTAGTAAATAATTTTGAAATAATTTAAACCCTGAATATGATTAAAATTAAATAATTTTAAAACATACCAATCATATGTTGTATTATTCAATAAATATGAAAAAAATTAAAAAAAATTAATTTTATTCTAAATTTTGTTAAAACTATTCAGATAGAGTAAATATGATTAAAATATATATTTAGAATAAATAATTTAATAACAAAACATTTGATAAACATGAATTAAATATGAATATTAAAAAAATATAAAAATATAAAAATTATATTTAATACATTTAATTTTAATAATAGTAGGAACAAGATTAGGAAAAAATATATACAATATGGTAATATTGAACAATCACACACTACGATAAGAATATTTTATAACATGATAGTCACATAAATTAGAATTGATTATATAATTTTTTTAAAATCCTTGTAGCAGAATTAAATAGATGAATATAATAGATGTATTCAACTACTACCACTACCACTAAGTATTTTGGAGTGATTCGACTTTCATTAGTGTTATTATACCATATGTGGAGTGATATATAACTACCAAATAACAAAATAAAATTGTTTTACACTTTATGGAACCTCATATCATTGATTAACTCTCATTGTTAAAGGACTGCATTCATAATAATAAAGGACAATGGAATGGTTTGAAGTGTGTTCATCCAAGTTCAGGTAGTTCTACCATTGAAACCACATATACTTCCTAAAGTTGTGATTGTATTGAAGATATTTTTTCTCATAAATAGAGAGTTATAATGCTACCATGTGAGAGACGAGCTTCCTTATGAACAAGGAATGATAGATACAACCTTGTATGGGTGAAAATTTTGTGTCATGTTGTTGACGAGAGGCCACTCATTAAGAGAAAGATATAGAGGATGGAATAATATATGAATATGATAGATTCATGGGTTTCTATTCAAGTTACAACATCAGTGAGGGAGAATATGAATATATGTAGTCAGCATGTAAATTATACAAGATTATATATATAACTATAATTAATAATGTAATATATGAAAAACACAGATATATATGAAATTATATGTATAAATGTATAAAAATATACATATGTTTATAGATAAAATAAATATAACAATAATATATATATATATACATATATTCTAAATATTGAAAATATATTCATTAAATATTGTACCTTACTATACATATTAATATTTATAGTAAATATAATTATGAAATCTGAAATTTATTATTTGATTAATGTAAATATCATACATTTAAATATATATATATATATATACCCATCAACACCTCTTATATAAAAATATAATTTGATAAAAAATATTTGTCAAGTATTAAACAATTAAATATATTAACGAATAAAATTAATTTTATTCAATGGAAAAAAATACTCAATGATAGAAAAAATACATCCAGTAAATAACACAAAAAATGATCTTCCTCATTTTATTTTATATCAATATATGACAACATTATCCAAATCATCGTCCAACTTTTTATTAGTAACAAAGATAAAAAATATATTCTCAATCAATATATAATAAAAGTTAAAATAATTGTTGAACTTTTTAAATATAAAGATATAAAAAAATATAGAATTTATTGTTTCTATTAATTTTGAGATCTTAATAAAAAAATAAAAAACCGCTATGATAATTCAAAGATAATATCAATAATAAAATTTTAATGTTTAATTAAAATAAAATAGATTAATCTCCACTAAAAATATTAGTATAACCTATATGTTCTCAATAAATTTTTATAATTTATATAGTACAAGACCTCCACAAATATAAAACAATAAAATTATATAAAATTTATTATTTCTTCTTTTATCATACAATTATATCTTTTCGCAATAGCAATATTATTTATAGATTAACCACTATTTGATTAATATTTATATACATTTATAAATATCCAAAAAATTTAATCTCAAACTTATATTGATAAAAATGATATTTTATATCTAAGTATATTTTTATCATAATTTATTAATATTCCACATTTTTAAAAAATTCTACTATTTTTTACTTAAGAGGAAATGTTTTACAAATAGATACACTCCTGATTTTAAAAAATTTGGGGATCTTGAGAGAACATTAATCGAGATTATTTTCTTACAGAGGGAAATTGAGACTTGTGACTAATGATACATTCCTAAAAAAAATTATTACAGAATGGGTATTATACATCTTAGTAATTCAATGATTATAACAAAAAATAATCCATTAGATTTTTATTTTATTAATGCTACCATTGTATGAAATTATAATTTTCAATGAAGAATGTTAGATAATACCTCCTTCAAATTGATAATTTTCAATATGATGATAAACATTTCTTCCTAATAATTAAAAATATATTCTTATTCCTTATCTATATTAGATAAATATGATTATGTTAAAATATAATTATACATTTCAAAACAAAATATATTATTCTATATAGTCATGATTTTTTCTTTTTCATTATCAAAATATAAAACATATTTTTCATTATTTAATTTACAAAATATTATATTATTATTTATTTAGAATTTTTTGAAATATAATTAGTCAAATTTTCATATATTTAATATTTATCTTCATGTTCCACATGATATTCATAATATAATTCAAATAATACATTGAAATTTGATTTATCACATTCGTAACTAGATGATGATTCATAATTATAATTAAAATGAGAATAATTAACATCCTTAATTGATGCATCACTAAAAAACATGTAAAATTTAAATATAATCAAATTGATTTGTTACCTAGGGATATTTTAATAATAGATAAATGTTAACATTATCATGTTCACTTATTTAGTCCTCATATAAATCTGATTTTCAGAGCATCTCTACCAAGCATGTTCATTACGTTCTCCATTATTTCTGTATTTATTGTCTTTCTATTAATGCATTAACTATGAATACTAATATATCATTTACCCTGGTTTCATATGATTATAATATATTATATTGGGTATTCAATTGATAAATTTTCATTTTAATTCATCTAGTATATATATATATATATTCAATATGACATTTTTGGTACAATGATTTTTTATTATGAGTCCTTGAATTAAATTTTCAAAAAATATTTCGATCATCTTCATTTTATATCAATAATGTATATGGGGAATAATATATGAGTTCAAATATACATATTTAACTTTAAATTTATTTTTTTTTTTTAATAATAATGAGTCTCATTGTCCAACATTTCAACATCATATTTCAATAGATAACTAATAATCACATATTCTGTGTATTATAAAAAATTAATATTTCTTTATCTAACAACTACATTACTTAAATTAACCATATTTGGAAATTCCCAATGTATCATTTATATCAAAACACAATTAATCGTAATTTTAATAAGTGTAAAAAAGCTATTGAAAATCATTGTGGTTAAATTTTAAGATCTCAATTACAGTTTCATGAAAAAACATTCAAAAAATATTATATTTAACCCCTTAAATTAAAATCCATAGACATTGTAATTTGATTTTTTCTTGGAAAGTGAATATTTTATTATTTTTAATGATATAATCATGTTTTGAATACTATATTTGACTACAAAAACATATACTAATAGTTTAATAAAAATAATTCTGAAATACGTAATTGAAGACATATTGTTCCATATATTATATAGCTAATGCATCAAGATCATTATTAGTTATTTTATTTGATATATCCTTTTATGTCCAAAAAATAGTTCCTATATTTATTTTCAAAAATAACTCTATTCAATTTCGATAATAACCATAATATCTTCTATCAATATTAACTTATCACACTGGATTGATGAAATAAATCTCCTATATTATCATCACTTAAATATATCATTAATTAATTGGGATAAATATTTATGATATAGGTGAGATAAAATTATAATAGAATTAAAAAAAATTTATTAAAATATACTTTTTATGATAATATAAGACATAAAATTTTGGAATATATAAAAATTTAGCATAGATACATTATTAATTTCTCAAATTGTCATCTTGTTGGTTATAATATATATTCTTATGAAAATTAATAACAATGATAATAAATACTTAAGATTTATTCCCATTGATACCATTTGTTTAGTCAGAAGAGATGTGTTAGAAGAACGTGAGGTGAATTTACCTTTCGAAAAAATAAGAGGAAAAACGTAACAATGTGATATTTTTTGATTTTTTTCCTAACTAATAGAACATTTTTATTATTTTTCAGTCCACAAAAAATTGATGCTAGTTTAGTTTATATTAAATAAATATGTTTTGAATGCTTTATATTAAATAATATTTAATTACGTAAACAATAAGAATTTTTTTTTTGTCATTCTCTATATAGAACACTATGGTAATCTTACCACACATAGAATAGTGACATTCCTCAATGGATTTCATATCATGTGATCGAATCTTACTAAAAAATAGTATATCATTAAAATAATATTTATTTATATAAAATGATTTGACCTAAATGTTAAATTATTGTTTTTATAATATCAAATAATTTATGGAACTATATGGTTTATAAAAATATAAGATGAAATTATAAGTTACCAACTAATTAGAATTGAATATGAATAATAAATAAATATAAAGGAAAATATTATTATGTTTATGGTCACAAAGTCATTTTACTATAATGAATTAAATTAATTAAAATTAGTGAATAAAATTAACATAATATATTTATAATATATTAAATAAACTAATTTATATATTCTTATAATATATTTGATTGATATATGATGAGAACAAACAAAATTTAAATATTAAAAACTGATATTTTTATAAAGTAATTTTAACCACCTTTAAATGAAGAACCCATATAAAGTCCAATTTTTTTGAACCATTATAGATAATATATGTTCAAATTAACTATAATATTTTAGAGTATAAAATAATAATTAGGATAGGGTAAAATTTTCATATATTTTCTATGAAGTTTAATTTATTAATGAATTGTGAAAAATAACAAATTTATGTTCAAAAATAATTTTTCATATAATTTATTTATAGGGGTAAATTATATATTTAATTGGTTTAAATGATAAATTATATATTATTTTTATCAATCATTTAAATTAATGATATTTAGATCATTTTCACATAAAAAATTGGTATTAAAGATTAGAAATATTTTGAATGTTTTTACTGTAAAAACCGGAATTGTATATATAACCATAGTATTATACTTAAACAAACTTCTACCATATTTATAATTTAAATTTTAAAAACTTAATTCACTATTTGGAATCATAATAATTTATAATGTATTATAATGTCAAATTATTTTTTAACCAAAACAATTAGTGAAATTTCGAAAAATTAATAACAATGATTTATGTAAAATTATGAATAACTAATGACTAACCATTAGAATTAATAACCAAAAAAACCTATAATTTTTTTAAAAAATCCATTATATGTCCCTATTTTATACCTATATTACCTGATATCTATGTTTTTTCATTAATGGATACACTTGACATGTGAAAAATATGTATTGAATTTCATTATAAAAATATTACATGAGTGTCACTCCTATTCCATTATAAAAGGCCTCATATCCTCCACTAATTTACACATATCAATTAACATAGGTTAAGAACAAAAATAATCAGAAATAATCCTTATAATCATCTCAAACTACATTTATCATCCCCTAGATATAAATCATTCAATGGAAGTGCATCCATGTAAACCAAAAAGAGCTACATGATATAGAGGTAACACCCTCCCTCCAACTCCTTTCATTAATTTTATTTTTTATATCTATAAAGTATTATTATAATATTATTCTATAATAAAAAGTTATCATAAATATAAATTAATGGTTTTATTTTATGTTTTCAACCAACACTTACACACAAATCCATCTAATGGTTTAGAAAAATAATATTTACATGTATGGTGTACTACCGCCTTTGTAACATCCAGGTTAGTAAAGATTATAAAATTTTCATATTTATTAAAATTTTATAATTATATATTAATTTTTAATTAAAGGGGATTGTATGTTTGATGGCATACCCGATATGCAAAAACAGGTTTCATTGAAAAATTAAGTTTCACACAACGTTGAGTTATACTGATAAATATTTATATGATATATTTATTTTTAATAGTTGTTAATAAATAGTCATTGTACTGGGGGTAATGAAATGAAATAACCATATTATGATTAAATACATTTCTTAAATGTTTTCAAATTTTCCAAATAAATTTTATAGGATTAAAAATAGAATTAATCCAATATTATGCCTGAATCATTATAATATTCTTCAAATGGTCATTTTACCGCATTTTGATGGAGAACCCCTATTAAATATAGTTTTTGGCACTTTTAAATATTCTATTATGAAATATTAAATTTTTATTTATAATCAGGACATCCAAATTTACGTTGGGTAGATTTTTGGTATTTTTCGAATAAAATCCATTTTTAATAAATAGTGAAGAATACAATATTTTGAATCAATATTGACTTTTAATCTATTTTTTTATATTGATAGATAATATTATTAATTATTTTTAATGAGTAATTAAATTATAATGTTACCATTTAATCTAATATTGGTTATTGGAAATAATTTCACATTGATATTGGACACAAACTAGTGTCAATCTTTTGATAGAAAATTCTTCCAAAAACACGTTTTTTGTTTTCACATAGAGAATTAATATTAAATTATTTAATGAAAATTCTAGGTATTTCATTTGAAAACATATAATACAATTTATAATTTGTAATATCAAATATTTCTGAAGCTGAATTTTTGTTATTTTTCTGAAAACATTACATTTTTAATGAATAGTGAATGCACTATGTAGTATTTAAAAGAATATCATTTTTTTAAATGAAATTTTACCATTTTTCTATTTTAATTATAAAATATGATGTACATAATTGTTATTATTAAATCCAATTTGGTTCGATAATGTGAAAATAATTTTTTTAATAGAAACTTTAGAATTTTATTTTGAACTGTTAAAGGTAAATATGGTAATTTAAAGTAAAACCAATATTAAAATAAATAAAAATAACATTAACAGTTTTCCTACCGATATTTTTTGAGAAATGGCTGACCACAAAAATCCTTTTGTGAGACATTATGCCTTTTATATCCACTTGGGTAAGATAATAATATTAATTACTTTTTATTTAATGTAAAAATAAAAATATCATAAACATGTATTATTTTTATAAAATAATATTAATGTGGTGATATATAATTGTTATAATTGAAAATAAATATTAATTATATGACAAAAAAATTCATACATTATGTTATGTTTTTTATAATTTTTAGACATAATATAAATAAAATTCTTTATGACATAATTATTATATAGTGTTTACATCATTAATGAATTATTTTAATAAATAATATTATAAATATTAAAACAATGTCCAAAACCTATCCAATTATATGGGATGATATTATTTCATACAAGATTCATCATATCTTTAAATTTAATTAGTTTTTTACCTTTTGAAACCAAATATCATTGTATAATAAAATAATATTTTCAATCATTCCTAAAGAGTCCCTCCTTCCCCTTATAAAAAGATATCACCTCAAACTCATTAATCACACATCTCAAGCCCCTTGGATCGTCAAAAATATATTAATATAATATCCAAAAATCATTATATTACTCCTATAATCCCTCCCAAAGTCTTAAAGAACTTCAATAAATCCTATTGGTCAAATCCAATTAGAGTTACCCGATTTAAAGTTCATGTCTTCTCTTAAGTAAATTTCATCTATTTTACGTATATATCCCCATAAACACTATATATTTTGTTCCATTATAAAAGAAACATTATCCTTTATATACTAGGTTTTTTATGAGATGGATTAAAACAAAACATACACACACCTCCATCTAATTGGCAATGATCATACAGTTTCTGTTGACGGAGGACTACTGCCTCACGAAACGATGAATGTTCAATATTCTTATACCACATCATATGGTGGCCATTGTAATGGAATTTTATTTATATGTGATAAATATTATATTTATATTTTCTTTATTCTTATGTAATTTTCAATTATAGCCTACCATTATGGTTCCATGATTGGAATACATGGAAATTTTATTCGAAGAAGTGCGGACTACCACCCCCTCAATGTGATATGACTCGTTCTTTCCATACATGGAATGTATAAAGGATAATGTTAATAAAAATATATATAATATTAGACTATAATTTTAATATACCTATTTTTTATTATATTTTCATTTCATTAAATAGGAAATAGAAATGAAAGTAGTGTTCATGCCAAAGTACGACTTACTGTCTCCATGAATGGTGTATTTCATTTCTTATCTCAAATGATTTGTAATATTATAAATAACTAAATATAAGGGATATATATAATATATATAATATCTAAATCATGAATTTTTTATATAGATAATGGTATTTTGACCAAATGAGCAACATTTAATTATATGATGTTCATTTTTGACTCAAGTACCAAATATCGACAAAAGGAAATTACTAACTTAAATGATTGCATACTATTTATAACATGGTAATAAGCTATATAAAATGAATAATAACCTTAAAAAATGTTCTTAATAAATTATAAATTAACTTATGTTTATTCATCAGGTGATTAAATAATGAACGGGTCAAGTCAGACACGAGGTAAGGGGTTTCTTATCTCGTTTCTAATTCCGTGAGATTTCCATTTTTCACCTCTTAATTATTTGATGTGGAGTTATTTTACTGCCATTTGATATTTATTACCATTATTATCATTATTTTCATTGTATTAATTGATTCATTTGGTGTTTATTAACTTTTTGTCATACAACTCGATTGATTACAAAGTGGCAAGGGGTTTTCATCTCAATTTTTATTCCCTTGATTTTCATAATTTATTTGCAACAACGTTATTTTGGGTGGTGTATATACTAACCATTATTGTATTCATTGTTTTATTTAATTTAATTTTTGGCTATTTTCATCGTCAATGTATAACCCTTCTTTAACGTGGTGTATGTTTCATCTGTTAACAAATTGATAAGAGAACCTTTCACACTCCTCTTATTGTCAAATACTTATTGTATGTTATTGTTACATTATCAAATGTTGGGATATGTTCTTATATATCCTTATAGATGTTAATTTTCTTTCCATGTTTTGAGAGACCCTTTTCTTTCTCATCAACTCATTTTATGAATTTTAAAGCGTCACTCTTAGGCTATCGAATTTATGTAAGGGATCTTTTTAACCCAGTTTCTATTATTTGGGATGAACATCTACTACTTGATTTTGTAATGATATCAATATGTGTGAATTTCATACGATATATTTTCACATAATATAAATTTATATTTTATGTATTCTTATTTGTCACACATAATTGTTTCAATGATTTTTCTTTAATACAAGGATATGATCATTGCAAGGGACATTGTCTCAATTTACATTCCATTGAGACTTATTTGTTGTTATACACCAATTCAAATTTATATGGAGTATATATATACCTTTAACATATTATATCACGAATCCTTTTATTCTTATGATATTATAAGCTTTCATTAATGTTATTCCTCAATTATTTGTATTCAAGCATATTTATTTTGGTTAAGAACTCTTTAACTAAAATATCATTATAAATGATTTAATTATTTATTCCTCTAAATCATTCTCATTAATGTAAATTTATTTAAAATGGTTGTATGGATTTATTTATATATAAATGAATGCTTTTAAATTAAATTCTTTATTGTGGTATGAGAAACTTTGATTCAAAAATCCCATTATTAAATGTTTTAAATTGTTTTGAAAAATGTTTTGATAAAGCATTGATTATATCAATATCATGAAATGATATATTGTGAATGCAATATGAAAAAATTATCTTTCATTTATGATTGTTTTATGTGGTTTGAATATGTTATGGTTTTTGTCCATTGTTTACGCATATGTGTGATTCTATGATAAACCTAGGTCGGGTGAGCCCGAGATAGCTCCCCAATGCATTGGGTAACATAACAGTTGTAATATTTAATGTTTCTCCTACTAGATTTAGGTAATATACTATGATGGTTATTTCAAATGAAACTACCTGTAAAGACCCATAAATTCCTAAGAATTTTTTTTCTTAATTTTCATTGTAATTTTACAAGAACGTAGTTTCTTATGGCACCTGATTCTGAGGCCCGATGTGCCCGGAATAATTTTACAAAGTTTGGCTCAGGTACGTTCCGTGAACAGACGAGCGGGGTTTTCTATCTTTTGAACTGGTGCTCAGAATCGAATTCTGAGGGCACCGATGGAATCACATCGCCGATAATTTCTTAGAAACGCCTCTTCCAGAGTTGCGTTTTCTCGGGTGTGGTTTTTAATTTTTGGGATTAATGTTATGAAATAAAATAAATTGTACGACAAATTTAATTTTATTTCACTTAAGCCGTTTGGAAGCCACTTGGAGCCACTTAATGCAGCTTAAACTGAGTTTTTGCGGATAGGGTGCTATCCAAAAATATCCTACCCTCTTGGTAGGATATGTGTGAGGTGGGACCCACACGATCCCCACCGTTTATTTTCCGCTAAGTAATGCACCCACGAAAACCCGTTATTATGAAAGTCAACTGACGCGTTTTCTTAATTTCTTAACAAACCAATTAATTGGGTGGTTTTCTTCATTGAATTAATTGGGAGGTTTATTTCTTTGAATTAATTCTACGAATTATTGGGTCGTTACTTATCTCTTTATTTGTTTCTTAACCGGTTTGAAATCTGTTGGCATAGTAATAAAATAAGACCAACGCCACATCTTGAGGATTACACGTTGGGAGACCTTTGACAGAATTCTTGTGCATTCACCCTTCTTCGGGAATAACGCAAAGAACGTGAAGAACGCCGTCCTCCGACGAAGAACACAAAATCGCGGAAATCGACGATGTGATGTCGTGTGCCGCGACACCGACGTTTCATCTTCTGCGATGTTCCTTCCTCCGCAACGAAATCTTCAATCATTTGTTGGGGGTAAGAGATTTCGGGTTCCTTTTAGAACTCCTTTGTGGTTTTTATCAACGCATGGATTTAATTATTTTTATAATTAAATCTTTTTTTTTTATTGAACCTCGGAGTTCGACGACGCAACGCCCTTCCGCGACGACACGATGCCCTTCCAAGACGTGACGATCCCCTCCTTCCACGGCGATCAAATCTGTGAAGAACGTGTGAGCGACGACTTGACGAGGTAGGGATTTTATTTTGGAAATACCTTTATATTCCCATGAACTATTCATTAAAATTAATGAACCAGTTTCATATGAACAATTTAAATTTATTAAAATTGTTGTTGCATGTGTTGAATAAATTCTCTCATTGATATTATCTAACGCGGAGGGTGCGGACCAAACGAACATGGCCCGACAACCCTCCGCATATTGTTTATTGATGTGTGGATCGACGAGCAATGACAAACGAGGCCGCAAGGTGATTTTGAGGCCTCCGTAGTGAAGGTCGGGTCCTGGGAGGACCATTGGAGAAGACAGCAGGAGAAACGGACCACCGGAGCACGTCCGGTGGTCCGCGGAAGACGGTGGTGGCGTGCCGCCGGAATGGAGGCGGCCGGCGGTTCGCCACCGGCCTCAATCAGCGGCGAAGGGCGGGGGAGCCGCGCACCCCGCCTACGTTGTCTGCTCGGCTGTGATGTCCGAGCCACGGCCGGCCGGTCGGGCGGACCGAACCGGACCGCGCCGGGCCGGGCCGAACCGGACAGCGCCGGGCCGGGTTGGCCCGGGCCCAGACCCCCGTTTTCAAACCACTTTCGGTCAAATTCCCATAACATGAGCCTCGGGCCTCCAATCAACTCCCTGTCAGCGGCAACATGATCCTTGGATCGAGATGGTCGTTTTGATATATCGCACTCAAGGTTTCTTATTACTTTGCGTTCGGCGGTGTTGGTTCGGATACGAAACCAACCGGGCCCTCGGAGCGGGAACGCTTATATCTTGAGTTCTGGATGTCCGATTGATGTGTCGTCGACTTTTATGGATTACTCTAAGTGAGACGGATCCTTTTTCTTACTCCACTAGAGGTTTGTACTCCGTTTGAGTACGGTCGGGTTGGTTTTAACTTAAAAATCAACCAGGCCCCCAGGACGAAAAAGCCAATAACATCTAGACCGAGCGTCCGATTGATGCACTGTCTATTATTTTGCGTTCCTGTTGACGATACGGAACTATTGGAATCCTCTGCCCGAGTTTTGGATGAAGTTTTTTAGTGGCCAGGTTGGATCGCACCCAAAATCCAACCGGGCCCCAGGAATAGAAAAGATGATACCTTTCTGACAGAACGTCCATTTGACGAACCGTCAGCGGCGTTGGTGATCTCGTTGAGAAACGGTCCCTATGAGTATACCCTATGAGTTTTCGGGGTATAGTTGAGTTATGTCCGGATTGGTTCACACATGAAACCAACAGGGCCCCTAGGACCAAAAGGATAATAACTCACAGACTGGGTGTCCGATTGACGCGTCGTCTATTCCGTTGAGACCCCTATGACGAGGCGGTCCTTTGAGATACTTCTTCATGGGAAATTGTGATACTTGGATTATCGACCAGTAGCTTGTAGAGTGGACCCTCCCAGAGATGAGCGTACGGAGTACGGAGACCGTGTAGCCGGTAGAGACCTGAAGACTGCTTGTCTGATTCGATTCGGAGTGACTTACGTAGCCCAGTGGGGAGAACTAATTTGTGAGGTGGCAGACCCACAGTGGAGGAGCATTACTATGTGAGGTGGCAGACCCGTGGTACTCGACAGGAGGAGTACCTCTATAGGCTATGAGGGGGGAGCACTACTGTGTTTGGGTGGCAGACCCCGGCTGGAAGCACTACTGTGTGAGGTGGCAGGCCCGCGGTACTCGACAGGAGTAGTACCTCAGCAGTCTTAGGTCAGTGAGCAGTACCTCGGAGTCGTGACAGGACGACTGTACACTCTAGAGACGGAGCTCTTCATCAGTTACGGTTTCGATAATAAAAATCCTGGTTTGAGATGAATCTTTTGACCTTTGTGTTTACCTAATGATTGATATGGGTCACTTGATAACATAGGTATATTTATGGGAATATACCTGGGTAGTGGTTATCCGTTGATTTCACAATACATGTGTTTCCTCATGTTTGAGATTGGTTACATGATAACATAGGTATATGTATGGGCATATATCTATGTAAAGGTTAACTGTTGAGATCTTCTTGTGGTTATCCTTGTTGGTTTAGTGAGACCTTGAGGGTCTCGGGGTCCTTACTGAGTATCATTATACTCACCCCTGCACGGGCTATGCCCAACCCTCATTGTGTTGGTTGGAGACGACGAGAAGTGCTGACGGAGGCCGAGCGTTCGAGGACTGGTTGGTACCCAGAGGTGGACTACACGACAAGTCAGTACCCGGAGGTGGACTACACGACGAGTCGGTACCCGGAGGTGGACTACACGACGAGTCCGTACCCGGAGGTGGACTACACGACGAGACGACACACAGAGGAGGTTGACGGACGAGAGCGTGGAGAAGGCTATCTGTACCTACCCTTTAGGTAGGATCCGTGGTGGACGACCCGGAGCTACGCTATCTGTACCTACCCTTCAGGCAGGATCCGAGGAGGACGAACCAGAAACTGCTTCCTTCTTCCAGCTGTTTTTCTTTTTTTTGTTGTACCGTGTTCAGTTGTAGTTGTACTTGCTTTTGGGTTTGTGTTCTGGCCCATTTACTTTTCATCATTTCTTTTGTACTTAGTGTTTTTCTTCTGCTTGTAATATGTGGTTCTTGTTTCTTTTATAAAGGCAATGCCTTTCCAGTTATCGGGATTTACGCCTTAGGTTCTAGTCGCCAGCCCCTGGCCTATGGAAGGCAGGATTGGGGTAGTCACGGCACAGGCACCGAGGATGGGTCGTGACAATTGGTATCATAGGAGTTCGGTTAAACCACAGAACATATAACTCTGATGTTTCTTTCTGTGAAGCAATAGTGTTAAGAGTACCGAGTGTGGTTTTCAGTTCAGGGAGTCCAATGTTGGTGCGGGCGGCTGACGTATCTATACACCAGGACCCTGACAACTGATTTCCGACTTTGTGCACGAAAACACTGATTGCATGTGTTTTTTTCAGAAGTTTTATTTAATTGTCAGCTCAAACTAGGTCAGATCACCGGAGATAATCTTTTGACCGTGTCATGTTGTTTCTTTCAGGATGCCTCCCCATGGACGACCAGCTAGAGCCCCGAGAGTGGTACGTACTGACAGCCCGCCGAGCGACAAGGCGTCAGTACAGGGCCTTGTCCCAATTGAGGCACCAACAGAGGCACCAGAGGTACTACTACCCATTTTTTCACCGATGCCACCAGGCCCAGCAGCAGAGGATGCACGTCGCTTGAGCGCACTGCATGAGTTCCAGCGCCAGAGGCCACCCAGGTTCCAGGGAGGGACGGACCCGCAGGCGGCTGAGGATTGGCTGGAGGCTGTGGATAGAGTATTCAGGCTAGTGGGGACACCGACAGAGTTTATGGTGATCCTTGCTGCCAGCCTTCTTCAGGCAGCAGCATGCAGATAGTGGAGCCTGATGCTTCAGATGCATGACGGGGCGACACTTATATGGGCAGATTTTGAGAGCCTGTTCCGGGCAGAGTTTCTACCAGCCACCTTTCGAGCGGTGCGTATACAGGAGTTACTTCAGCTGCGGCAGGGCAGCATGTTAGTGGCGCAGTACTGAGCGAGATTCACGGACCTCTCGCGCTACTCTACAGACATGGTACGAGACCCATTCTTCAGGGCCCAAACCTTTGTGCAGGGGCTCGGGCGGGAGATCAGAGCTTCAGTTGTATCGCACAACATTCCGACGCAGATAGGGGTGTTGGAGAGAGCCCTCTTAGTGGAGTGTTTCCTTGCTGAGCAGACTCCAGTAGCTGGACCCACCACTAGCCGGCATATGGCAGATTCTTCTGCAGTAGGAAGTAGACAAATGATGTAGAGGTCCAAGAGGACCAGGCCTACAGGTGGTCGACCGCGTGACTCAGGGTCGGTAGTGCGAGGCACCAACGGAAGTGATAGAGCCAGACCTTCCATGAAGTGTTACACCTACGGTGGGGTTGGTCACATGGCACGTGACTGTCTGACCCTCCATATAGATGACCAGCATTTAAATGAAGAACCTCCCAGGCAGAGGCAGAGGTTCGATCAAGGCAGAGGAGCTGGCCGAGCAGCAGGTGGTGGACGACGCTTCGAGGTGTTTCCACCACCACCACCAGGAGGTCCGCCCCGACCGCAGGGAGTTGGTGGACATGCGATAGCTCAGCTTTAGGAAGCTGAGGCCTTCGATCATGGAGCTCTTGGAGCAGATGGACAGGAGTGGAACTAGTGGATACGTCCTTTGTACTTCTAGTTCCTTGTTGTTATTGTGTAGCATCCTTCTATTATGAGCTGCAATAATAAAAGACGCATACCTTTGTTTTGTTTTCATTCCTATCCTCTTTGGTGTTGTTACTAAGAGGTTCCAGTTAAGACTGTTGACTTGACCATCACTTTCGAGTTTTCTACGAATGGAGACCTAGTGACCACACACTGATGCCGACAGTGTGACTCGACCCTTGGAGGCGAGAGTGACAGTTGGATCTCTTGGTAGTTACGTCGAGGCCTTACGACGTCATCCATGGCATGAATGCATCCTTCATGTCAGGATTGAATGTATTAAGAAACGAATGTGGTTCATCCAGGGGATGAGACCGGATTTCTCTTATCGACAAAGAAGAAATCATAGCAGCTCTTGTGAGACTAGAGAAGGTCCAGGTCATCCAAGAGCGGATGATGACTGCACAGTGCAGTAAGAAACAGGAAACCGGTGCCAGTCTTAGAGACTCGAGGATGTTAAATGTTTGAAGAAGTGTAAGCTTTAAGGATAGATGATTCTGCGAAGCAGTATGAGGTGGTGTACATCTTAACATGCTACAACCACCTGCCTTAGTTATCCCCGCCAGGCTCAGGGAGCTGGAGGGCGGTGGAAGAGTGCGGCTACGTGTGGTCAAGGAATGTGACCCAATGGCTCTAGAAATGATTCAATGGACAGTCTGTGTCCACTACTAGCTGTTGTAGTAACTGACGTCGATATGAATCATTCCTTACTTTCACAAATCTTGTTCCAGACCTAGAGTTTCCGGTAAGCTGTGGACTTGACCCTCACGTCTGGAGATACCTTTGGAGGAGACTCGATAATCACAGTTACGCCGACGGTGTGGTCGGATCCTCGAGGCGAGAGTTTCGGTTGGAATCTCTTGGTGGCAGCGTTGAGGCCTTACGACGTTGGTTTGAGTATAGACTGGGCAATCACAGTTCATACACAAATTGACGGTATTAGGCAAAAAGGTTGTAGTTTAACTACGACATCGGGATGGGTTTTCCATGGTCAGCGAAAAAGGAAACCCCAGGTAGTGCAGGGTAACTCTTGTATAGGAGGGTGCGACCGATCACTCTTGAGTCGGTCAACCTTACCCTCTTAGCAGCAGTCGTTTTGAGTTTCAGTTCTAATAGAAAATGGAGACCTCTGGGGTTCGAGGATGACGACCACGTCCTCTTACGGGTCTCACCTCGACGATGTTTACGGGGATGTGGCCAGAGAGGCAAGTTATCTCCGAGGTTCAACAGACCTTTCTAGGTCCTCAGCTGGGTAGGCGAGGTGGTTTACCGCTTGACCCATCCAGCTCAGTTGCACTAGGTGCACGACGTTTTCCAGGTATCTCAACTGAGGGGATACATGCGCGACCCTTCGCATATCATCGACTATGAGGAGCAGGACAATTGCGATGGGGTTACTTCCACGGAGGTTCTAGTGGGGATCAAGGATCGATAGGAGTGGATCCTACGGGGATGATCGATTCCTCTGGTGCACTTTCCTTAGCAGCACGGGAAACTCCAGGTGAGCACATGGGAGCGGAAGTCTCAGATGCGTGCTCAGTACCGCCTTTGTATCCCTAAGTTTTTGGTGAAGCATTACGGGGACATAAAGCCCTATGGTGGGAGTAATGTAAAGACCTGTAAATTCCTAGGATGTTTTTTTCTTAATTTTCTTTGGAAGTTTACAAGAACGCAGTTTCTGACAGCACCTGATTCCTAGGCCCGGTGTGCCCGAAATCATTTTCCAAAGTTTGGCTCGGGTACGTTCAGTGAACAGACGAGCGTGTTTTTCTAACATTTGAACTGGTGCTCGGAATCGAATTCCAAGGGAACCGATGGAATCACAGCTGTGGTAATTTCTTAGAAACGGCTCTTCCGGAGTTGCGTTTGCTCAGGTGTGGTTTTTAATTTTTGGGCTTAAAGTTATGAACTAAAATAAATTGTATGAAAAATTTTATTTTATTTCACTTAAGCCGCTTAGAAGCCACTTGAAGCCACTTAAAGTAGATTAAGCTGAGTTCTTGGGCATCGTGTACGATGATCAAATCCACAGTGAAGGTCGGACCCAGGTCGGGCGACCCGGTTCGGGCCGACCCGGGGGGGGGGGGGGGTCTGGCCGGTTCGGCCCAGGCCCAGACGCCCGTTTTCGGACCACTTTCGGTCAAATGCTGGTAACATGAGCTACTGTTCTCCAAACGACTTGCCGTTAGTGAAAACGCGATCATTGGATCGAGACAGTCGTTTCGGTATATCGCATTCATGATTTTGGATTACTTTGGGTTCAGTCAGGTCGGTTCAGATACGAAACCAACCGGGCCCTCGGAGCGGGAACACTTACATCTTGAGTTCCGGACGTCCGATTGACGTGCCGTCGACATTGATTGATTCCTATAAGTGATACGGATCTTTTGGCTTACTCCGCTCGAGGTGTGGACGCAGTTGGAGTACGGTCGGTTTGGTTTTAACTTAAAAACCAATCGGGCCCCTGGGACGAAAAAGCCAATAACTTCCAGACCGGGCGTCCGATTGATGTGCCGTCTGTTACGTTGTGTTCCTGTTGATTGACGATACGGAACTTTTGGCATCCTCCACCCATGTTTTGGATGCAGTTGGTTAGTGTCCGGGTCGGAATGTACCTGAAATCCAACCGGGCCCCTGGAACGGAAAAGCTGATACCTTTCTGACAGAACGTCCATTTGACGAACCGTCAGTGGAATTGGTGATATCGTTGAGAAACGGTCCCTATGAGTATACCCTATGAGTGTTCGGGGAATTTTTGAGTTATGGCCGGATTGGTTCGCACATGAAACCAACCGGGCCCCTGGGACGAAAAGCCTAATAACTCACAGACCGGGCATCCGATTGACGCGCCGTATGTTGAGTTGAGACCCCTATGATGAGGCTGTCCTTTGAGATACTTCTTCGTGTGACTTTGTGATACTTGGAGTATCGACCAGAAGCTCATGGAGCGGACCCTCCCGGAGACGAGCGTACGGAGTACGGAGACCGTGTAGCCGACAGAGACCTGAAGACTGCTTGTCCGATTCGATTCAGAGTGACTTACGTAGCCCAGTGGGGAGCACTACTTTGTGAGGTGGAAGACCCACAACGGAGGAGCACTACTATGTGAGGTGGCAGACCCGTGGTATTCGACAGGAGGAGTACCTATGTAGGCTATGAGGGGGGAGCACTATTGTGTTTGGGTGGCAGACCCCGGTGGGAAGCACTACTGTGTGAGGTGGTAGGCCCACGGTACTCGACAGGAGGAGTACCTCATCAGTCTTAGGTTGGTGAGCAGTACCTCGGAGTCGTGACAGGACCACCGTACACTCCAGAGACGGTGCTCTTCAGTAGTTACGGTTTCGATAATGAAATTCCTGGTTTGAGCTGAATCTTTTGACCTTTGTGTTTACCTCATGATTGAGATTGGTCACATGATAACTCAGGTATATGTATGGGCATATACCTGGGTAGTGGTTATCCGTTGATTTCACAATCCTTGTGTTTCCTCATGTTTGAGATGGGTTACTTGATAACATAGGTATATGTATGGGCATATATCTAAGTAAAGGTTATCTGTTGAGATCTTCTTGTGGTTATCCTTGTTGGTTTAGTGAGACCTTGAGGGTCTCGGGGTCCCTACTGAGTATTGTTATACTCACACCTGCACGGGCGATGACCTCACCTCGTTCTGTTGGTTGTAGATGACAGCCAGTGCTGACAGATGCCGAGCGTTCGAGGACTGGTCGGTACCCGGAGGTGGACTACACGACGAGTCAGTACTCGGAGGTGGACTACACGATGATTCGGTACCCGGAGGTGGACTACACGACGAGTCAGTACCCGGAGGTGGACTACACGACGAGACGACACACAGAGGAGGTTGACGGACGAGAACGTTAAGGAGGCTATCTGTATCTACCCTTCAGGTAGGATTCGTGGTGGACGACCAGGAGTTGCGCTATCTGTACCTACCCTTCAGGTAGGATCCGAGGAGGATGACCCAAGAACTGCTTCCTTCTTCCAGCTGTTTGACTTTTTGCTGTTGTACCTTATTCAGTTGTAGTTTTACTTTCTTTTGGGTTTGTATTCTGGCCCTTTTACTTTTCACCATTGCTTTTGTACTTAGTGTTTTGCTTCTTCTTGTACTCTGTGGTGCTTGTTTTCTTGTAAAAAGGCAATGCCTTTCCAGTTATCGGGATTTACGCCTTTGGTGCTAGTCGCCAGCACCTGGCCTATGGAAGGCGGGCTTGGGGTAGTCACGGCATGGGCCCCAAGGACGGGTCGTGACACTACCTATATAGCTATGAAAGTTAAAATGTATGTAGTTTTGTATTCCATGATTTACCTTCATGATTTTTTATTTCTGTGTGTTTTTGATAAATGTTATGATTTCATTAAGTATGATATGATTGAAAAGTATGGTTTCATTGATTTTTATATAGTGGTTGTTCAATGTTTTCTTTTACATATTTTATAACCCTTACTGAGCTTTTTATGCGCATCCAATGTTGTGAAATGTTTTTCACATGACATAAAAATGAATAGGGTCAATAATGGGATCAAGGAATAGTCATGCTGTCTAAAACATGGAACTAGACATGACTCTTTTTTTAAAGAGTTATAATTTTATGAAAAAAATCAAAACTGAGTAGAAGTGTCTAAATTGTAATTTTATTAAGATGTAATGTAACAGTTATGGCCTAATTATCAACAAAATTAATCCCAAAAATATCCTCATAGTGAATTATACATTTAATTTATGTCTATGAAATGTTTTAAGGTCGGGTCCTTATAGCATCACTAAATGATGGTTGCTTGTTTTTCCTACACTACCTGTCATGATTAAAATTATGATGGAAAATCAATTTTATTATGTTATATGTAAAATATAATATTTCATTATCCAACTAATATTATTTTACATCATATATATTTATACATTCTAATTTTTGTCAATATGATAATTTTGTTGCAAGAAGTGTTGACATCCACCCCCCCCCCCCGACAAAGCGATGTGATTAAATCATACACTACATGAAATTTAATATTGATTTTTTAGTGCATATATATAATATAATAGAACTTCACTAATATTGATATATATATACATATATGTATTTTAACTTCAATCCTTTGACATGATAGTTAAAAAGAAATAGTGTTCATGTGTACGCATGGCCTTCTCTCTCCATGAATGGTTTATTCAATTTCATAGTTGTATTTTATATAGAATAATATAATACACATATACATAATATAAATTCAATTTAATCAGGGTTTATATTCTACATATAATGATATAAGATTATGTACCGAATTTATATCAAATTATGAATCATGCAAAATACATAGAGGATATTACTCACAATGAATCTTTAACAATTAATTATTAACAAGAGTGTAATGTAAAGTCATAATCATGCCATATTTTGTATTATAAGTAATAATATTGATCTATTAAATATGTATAATAAATTTATATTTATTATAAAATAGGGTTGAATGAGTACGATGTCGGTCAAGACACAAGGAATGGGAATTACATTACACCTTTTATTTCTATGAGATACATGATTTATTCACCACACATTATTTTATTATTATTTATTTTTGAAAATGAATTTATTATATGATTATTATTAATAAATTTATAGGTATGTACATATATATTTTTTGATCTTCTTTTTATTGGGATTATGGCTCAAAAGTTACCTAATCGGTAAGATTGTTTTGTCTCAATTTACCTTCATTTAGACACATGCAATGTTACAAAAATATATATTTATATGATTTTACATTATACCATTGAAACAATATATTATGTACCTCATTCAATTCATGATATTTTAATATTTCCTATATTTAACTATATTAATTAGGGGGTATGTTTTAAACTTACTATTTGAAAATACTTTCTTCAAACAATCACATCGATTTTCAATATTGTCTAGGATTATGCTTATTTTTTGACATATTATGATCCATCCCTCATGAGAAATAATTATCGTTCTTCTACCCTAGTTCTTCATGATATATTCAGGTATTTTTTCCAATTCTCTATTCAATGGTACATTAAGTTGTTAAGAAATTGTTATTTAAAATCATGTCTCTACCATCTCATCTGTAGAAAATATATGTTCAATCAGAACCAAGCTTTATAAGAAGGGTTTCAATGAATATTATACTAATATCATGTAATAATTAATATAAATTTTTACCATTCTTGTATTTTACAAATATTTTCAATGGAATCCTCATATTTCTTTCAAAACGTGGCATTTTTATACCCTTTTTACCTTATAAATGGTATGTTCTTTTTACCTCATATGACATGTACAGATTCAACAACTGTCAAATCAGTAATGAATAATTTTAATGTGTAAAAGTATAATTATTATGAAATTGTTATTAAATGATATTTGTATGAAAAATGTGGTGAAATTTTTTTAGGATTAATTTATATGTTTTCAAGGATAATTTTTTACAATTTTTTTTATTCTCCTAATATATATTTTCAAAGAAAATGTTTTCCATAATTTTTTAATGCTTTATTATTTAAATTTAATGTTTCATTTCTAGAAAATGTTTTTTATTACATAAAATAATGGATATTTTCTGCAATATATGTTTTCAAAATATTATTCTATGTTTTTTTATCTAATATGACATATGTTGATGTTACTCATGATTGTGTAATAAATTATCCAAAAATAACATTCATATTACTTCATTAATGATTATTATTTTTATGGAATTATTTTTTGACACATGTATCTCTTACAAAAGTTATAATATTTTGAAAGTTACATTTTTCATGGGTTATACAATTGATGAAATTCTTATGAGAAAATTATTTTTGAATAGGATGTGATATTATTGAATTTTTATGGAACAAAAATCATATAATGGGTTATGATATGATTTTTTAAGATTTTTTGGAAAAAAAATATATGTTTTTTTTATTATATGGTTGATACCTATATCGATGACCAATTAATTGGGTAATGATTAATGTTTTATGTTCTCAAACGGTTTAGAGTGAATCCAAAAAACAAAACAAGAGGGTACACCAGAGGACATCCCAATCCCGAATCAAGAGGGTGCATAAGAAGACATCTCTATACATAAACAAGAGGGAAGAAGGGATTGAATCAAAAGATTAATGTAGGTACAAAAATTATTAAGCTAGGCGAAATGTGTTACAATTTCCATGGTTGACCTCCTTGACATAGGGGTTTTACATTCTTATGTGTCTTCCATACTTCCATTTTTTATACCTATGTTATGATTACATGTATTATGTTCACTACTTACTTATAATTTATGTTTTATAAACTGCCATCCTTTCTATCACGATGCATTTTTATTAATATTTATATGTAGGGTATGATCTTCCATTTTAAAGATCAGGTTCTCATAAACTTAAAATCATGATAATTCATACATATTTCATTTCATTACCATTATTGAGCATGTGATGTCACGTCTATTATGTTTCCCCTTCCCAGGATATGATGATATGTATTAAGATTGATGTGTGTAAGAAGGGATTTAGTTAAGAATAAATTAGTGGAGATGATATGGCTTATTTATATACCATGTTTCATGATTCCATGTTTCTAAATGAACTTGAATTGTATATTAATTCAACATATTTTTGTTTAATGATTTATTTATACCACCATTTTTATATAATTTTAATATATGTCAAAAATAGGTCTTTACATTTTGTATCAGATCAAAGGATTAATTATCCATTAGAAACTAGGATGATAATACTTTAGTGATATCCCTATGTATAATTAATATATTTATTAAATAATTGGCACCACATTTGAATTTATTTCAATTTCATGGAAATTCTATTTAAATTGGAGAGCCATGATATTGTATTTCTTGGAAATTTTTTTGTGGTGGAGCCTTTAGAGAATTGGAGGAGAGATCCATCCCTCACCAATGAAGAACATGAGGAACGATATTCCCTCGATGACCGAAGCTAGAATGTGAGGTGATTCTCACGAGGAACACTATCTTTCTTCTTCTTCCTCCACGTCAAGGGATGAGATGTCGTCCGCGAGGAAAAATCGATTATGCTTCCTCCTTGGATGCACCCTGACGTCAATGAATCGACGTCGACTTCAGATCCATTTTCTACAATAAGACAAAGATATCATCAGAATCAAGGTAGGGGGTTTCATATAATTTATAGTTAATGAAATTATATTTCATCCTTGGTGAATTCTTGTAATGTCCTAGGCCAATTGATGTTGACTAACATGGTGGGCTCATGCCAAATGAACATGGATCGACAACCCTCCATTGGTTCTTGAATATTTTGGCGGTGAAAACGGGAGGTGGTGGAGACCGGAGGCGACAGTCGTGCACCGGTCATGGGGAGGAAACCGTGGACCGCATCTGCGGGCCAATCGGGAGATGAACTGAACCGTCCATCCATAGCCGGCCATGCTGGAGAACCACAGTGCCTCTAAGGTCTCGTGCTGCGGATAACTGCGGCCCGCACACCACCTATCGCTTCAGCGGTGAACCGATCGTTGACCTGCCGGCCAGGTTGAAGGAGGTCACGGCACCCGTATGTGTCACGCGAGAGAACCATGACCTGCCTGTGCCGGCCACTCGCACTGGGAAGACCGCCCGACATCGGTTGGCCGGACAGG
This sequence comes from Viscum album, assembly GCA_963277665.1. Classification (NCBI taxonomy): domain Eukaryota; kingdom Viridiplantae; phylum Streptophyta; class Magnoliopsida; order Santalales; family Viscaceae; genus Viscum; species Viscum album. Next base: position 1,006,379,285 of record OY728157.1, read on the forward strand.
TGGGTGGTGTAGCTTGGCACCACCGTTCAGGAAAATCAGGGGTCGTGCCCCCCAGTCCGCTCGGCAATCTGGCCGCACCGCGCCCAACCACGCCCCCCGGGCCGGGTTGTGCCTCGCCAAGCCGGGCCACGCCCCGCCGGGTCGGGCCATGAGCCACCAGGCCAGTCCGACACCTTATCCAGGTCAGACCCTCCGAGCTAGGATGGGCTGACCCGCCAGCACACTGGGTTTGATGGGCCAGACCCATTTCTCTTAAATGTGAATAACTTCTTGGACGTGCGTCTGATCGATGCAACGTCTTTGGAAATGGGACCATTATGATGAGGCAGTTATTTTGAGATAATCATTAGAGTTTTGAAAAAAATTGGAAAACGGCCGTGTTTGGAACGAGCATAATTTCAACCAGGCCTTTAGAACGGGAAAGACAATAACTCTCAGACCGAGCGTCCGATTGACGCGTCGTCTATTGCTTTGGATTTATATTGATGAGTAAGAACATCAGGAGACATCAACTCTGGAGTTAATTATTGATGATGTATCACTCCTTTTCTCAAGGAGCAGACCCTCCTGGAATCGAGTGTGCTGTCTACGGGAACCCTAGAGCTGGTTGCGACTACATCGACTACTGTACTAAAATCCTCCATGGGTTAGACAATGACGACTACCGTACTAAAATCCTTTGTGGGTTCAATGAAAATGACTATTATTCTTGTACACTATGTGGGTCTAACAGTATTGACATCCGTACTTATATTTTGTTTGGGTATGATAGAGTATCTAGTCTTATATCTTTTGTGGGTCTGACAGATTAGCTGGTCTTGTATCCTGTGTGGGTTTGATAGCATAGATGAATCAGTGACTACATCTGATCATCTCTATCGCTATACGAATGATGTATACCTGTGTGAGATGGGTCTTGACTCTCAATCATTAGAATCGATGTGATTGACTTTACTTTCCTATGTGGACTGGGTTGTGCTTGGGCTTGAGAGAAGGAGCCGATCTGATATTGATAACTTAGGTATTTGTATTGGCATATACCTATATAGGTATGGTTGATACTTTTTTATTGTATCATTCCTTCATTGTTTTATCATTCGTGGATTCTGGGAGACCTGTGGGTGTCTTGGGGTCCCAACTGAGTATCGTTATACTCACCCCTACACAGGTTATTCCCGCACATCATTGTGTTGGATGCAGATGATGGATAATGTTGACAGAGACCGAGAGGGATCCAGGACCGGACGATACATGGAGGTGGAACACACAACAAGATGGTACACGGATCAGACTGATAGACGAGGAGTGATGAGGTGGAATTCTATACCTACCCTTCAAGTAGGCTACACGATGAACATTCTAGGAGATGTTGTCCCCTTTTCAGTTGTACTAGCTTTCTGTTGTACATGTACATTATAGTTGGGCCTGTATTTCTGACCCCTTTACTTTTAGAAATACCTTTTGTATATAGTTTTCACTTTTTATTTACTTCAGGATGCATACTATGTTGTGTTTGTTCACTTTCATAAAGGAAATGCCTTCCCACCTTATGGATTTACACTATTTGTGCTTGTCGCCAGCCCCTAGCCTATGGATGGAGGGTTTGGTGTACTCACGGTATGGGCCCCAAGGATGGGGTGTGACATGGTTTGACACTCTTATGGTATATGCTTTGATAAATAACAAAAATAATCATGAAATATCAAGAAATATTTAAAAACAATTATTCTACGAATAACCCCCTATTAAAATATGGTTTCATTGATTAAGTAGGTTTCATGATTTAGACTTACTATAAGTAATTATGTTATTCGGAATGTTTTTTTTTTCTATATTATTTAATGTTCACACAATGATTATGGTTTCTGTAAATGGAGAGAACTGGAATGAAATAGATTAATGTTGAATGTGATGGCTAATTTTGGATGAGATGTAAAGTGGAATGATTGATGGATTTAAATGTTTTCTGATCATTCCAATGCATTTTTTATAGAATATGATTAAAAATGTGTGACTTATCCAACTCTCCCACTCCACAATTATAGGAATGAAATTGTTCCCTACGATATTTGGTAGAAGAGACCATGAAAAAAGGAATATTTAGCTTCCTTTATGTCATGAATCTAGAAAGAATCATGTATTTGATTCTCATATTGGAAAAAGAATATATTTGGACTATGGAAAATAAGGACACAATGCAATTGAATTCAAGGAAAAAATTAGGTGATTTTTTAACTAAATTTATAAGAATATTTTCTACCCTGTCTCATCAGTGAAGGTTTTGTGTTTTATGTGTAGAATTATTTCTCATTAATAATCTCAATTCCCCAAGAAGAAATCTCTTAACGAGAATCAGCAACGTGGTATGATTAATGGATACATTGTAGATGATGATAACCCAATATATAAATTATGAATGGTAAAAGTTTTTTGGGAATTGGAGGATGTATCCTTATTAATTGCATAAGGATAAAGGTTAATAATTAATGTTCATATGTATTTTGATTAAAAATTTATTTTATATGAAATGTTTATTATATAAGTATTGTCATGTTTATTTTTTTCTCTAATTATTTACAAGAAATCATATATTGGTTCTGATGGAATAGAAATGATATTTAATGGAATGGCTAGGTCCATCGAAAACACATTATTAAGGATATGAAAATCGTTAATATGTTTTTTATGTTACAATAATGTGGTTTGGATCACAATATATTGGACATATGTAAATTGGATGGTAATTTTTACCATGGAACTACATAAGGACTTGTTGACATGTAGTTTTTTCTATCATGAGTAAAGCATACAACATCTAGATTTATGTAATATGTCTAAAAATATATGAAATAACAAATAATTGTTGTTTTCCATAGGTATATATGGTAACTCTTGTTTTTACCATGTTTCATGAGAATATATGAAAAGGGTATTCATCTGTTTAGAATTTGACAAGCATGATCGAATTTATGATATAATATGAAAATAATTTTTAGATGATTTAATGAATTTTTTTCTACTGTATTAGATTTTTATCTTTTAGATAGGTTATATGGTTAACCATTTTGGAATGTTTTTATTAATCTTATGATGGAGTATTTATACACCATGTTTGTGTTGTATGATATGGTTAAATTTTTATTTAATGATTAACCATATTTCAAGGATGTAAATCAAATTATTTTTGAAAAAATATTAAGGCTTTTTCAAAGAACATCATGTATGTTGGGTGACAACCAATCAAGTATATAAATTACACAGGTCATGAAACCATTACTGACGAATGATAAGGGTTTCATGCCAACCATTGGCCTACATGATATCAATGTTTTTGTTAAATTTAATTTTGTGGAATAATTATTAATGATGAATTATAAGAGTTAGTTTTTATGTAGATAGATTTAAATGTTAAAAATATAAATTTTGAATAATATTTATAGGAAAATATATATATATTTAAATCATTTATTGATTTTTAATTCCTTTAAAATAGTATTTTAGAAAATTTAGCATCAAAGATAATTTCTGGACAACAATTTCATGATATAATGGATAAATTAGAAATAGATAAAATAAAAACTAAAGAATAATATTTTTATATCATCAAATTGAGTAATTATATTTCATCAAATTATTGTTAAGTAAAATAATTAAAAAATGTTTTTTTAATGATGAACATAATATGTGTTGTCCTCGTCTATTAATTTTGATGAACTAATACCCTACTAAATCATCACATATTTATGGCTTTGATTCCCTCAAATTTTCATTGAAAATTATTTTATTTTTGATAGATGACTTCAATCAATCCATATATATTTATATATATACTTTTACACCATGTAAAATATTCACTCTAAATATATGTTAGTCTATGTGGAAACCTAGTTATAGGTTACATTGGGTAACTTTTATGGCTACAACATTCCCCTTCCATGTGTAGTTTTAGTATTCATTTCTATGATGTATGTTTATAAGAACGAAAAATAAATGTTCTGAAATTATGATATGAGAGTTTAATTTCTTGGTAGAAGTTAATTTTATAGTTTTTATAATGTATCACAATGATATATCATGAATTTTTTTCGAATTAAATTATCCTTTTTATTATTTTTCATTTCACATTACATTGAAAATAATTTATTTAATATTTAACCACCATACAGATCTACTTTAATACAAGACAAAAATCTAAAAATGAGTAAAATGAAACATAAAAATTAGATTTCTAAACATGGAACACTGAGGTTATGTTATTTTATGTACAATAAGGTATTTTATCGATAGATTCTGTAACACACAATACCTTGTTTTACAGAACAATATTGTATCAATAAAATGTTATTACAAAATATAATAAGATAATCCCTAGATGTTCAATTATATGTGATGAATTGTATTAAATAATTCATCAAATTATAGGGATTATAAAAATATATAATGAATTCATATGTTACTGAATAATTAGAAATGATTATAGAAAACAATTGAATATAAAAGTAATTGTTTTCATTTTTTTGGACACAAATATATTTAACCCCCAAAAAAATTATTACAATTAGTGTGTTATATTATTGTATCATATATGGTATATATTAAATAAATAACATTTATATTCATCTAATATATGTTACAGACATTAAATAAAACAAACCCAATTTCATGCTTCAATCCAAATATTTTTATTATGTCATTTTTAATTATTTTTAATGGTGAAAGCCTTTTAGATAAATTTTTTCTTTATTGTGGATTCAATATGTCAAAATAAAGGTAATCGTTTACATAATAACATAATAATGTGGCTAGGTTAAATATTTGGTATTTTTATTTGAAGATTAATTTTTTATGGATATTGAAAAATATTTAAATTTAGTTCAAAACATTATTCTATCTGATATATTTATTTGTATAAATTATTTATTAAAATGTTTTCAACATATAATTATAAAATAAATTTATCAATTAAATTTTTTTATCACATTTAGTTAAATTTCAAATCAATATTTGGAATAAAAACATATCATACTTAATAATGTTTTTAAATTTAAAACCTGCATTTTCAACCCGACTACATGATTGTATTTAAATTAATTTAATCAATTTCAATGAATGTAATTTATAAAAATTAATTCCATATTTTTAATAAAGATAAATTATAATTTTTTTATGTTCAATATAGTTTTTTACCAACAGAGTTAGAGAAAGTAAATAAAAATTAATTGCATCGAATTGGGTTAAATAAATTATTAATTAGTAGAAAACATTTAATTAATTAAAAAAATCCATATAATCACCAGTCCAAGAAACATTTGGTGACATTATTACATATTACCCTCAAAGGGATCTAATTTGGTCCATTCTTAGATCAAAATTACAACTTAAAAATTATTATAAAATTTCATTGTCATAATTTGACAAGAAGTCCATTCTCTTCCCCAATTAAAAGGTATGTAATAATCCACTTACCTACACCTATTAAAACACATTTGTTTGGAGAATATAAACTTAAATATACTATAAAATATCCTCCTTTCATCCTTAAATCTTATATTTTTAATAACTCCTTCCATGAAATACCTTTGCTGTAAACCAAAGGTAGCTACCTGATGATGAGGTAACACCATCCCTCAAACTCCTTAATTTTAATGTCTTTCTCCTCTCCATAAAATATTATTATTAAATTCAAATAAAAAAATCCAATATATACAATTATTTCTCTATTCTATGGTTTTGACTTAGAAATACAAACACTCCCATGTAATTGGTAATAGACATATTGTTTACATGTATAGAAAACTATAGCCCCACTAAATGATGATAGTTCAATTTTCTTTTGCTACCGATCATGGAAAAAAATATGATGGATTCTATATTTAAATATGATATATATTAAAAATATTGTGTGTTCAATCATATGAATTTTTTTACAACATATATCTTTCTAATTTCAATTTTCTTAATACGGTAATTTCATTTGACAAAGTGTGGATTATCGACCCTTAATGTGATGTGATTCATTCATACACTACATGAAATATATTAATGATGGTTGTAGCTAAAATATAATATATATATTTTATAATAAATCAAATATATTAACGTTATATATATATATTTATTTATTTATTTTACTTTTTTTCATTCAACAAAATAATTAAATTGAAATAACATTTATTTCTACGTGTAACCTACTATCTCCATGAATATTGAATTCTATTTCATAATATAATATTATATGGATTGTAATAATAAAAATATCAAGAATATAAATTGTATTTAAATCATATAATAAATTGTCTATATCATGATATAATTATGAATACTAATGATTTACAAAAATTAAGACACATGCGAAAAAGAAAACAGTTATTACCTGAAGTGATTCCCTGACATAGGATTATTAAAAATATAGAAATAGAAATCCATTATAAATCCATCTGTTTTTTTAAAAGTAATATTATTTATAATTTTTGGATTTATAATTATTTTTTATTTATTATACATGAGGATTTAATGAGTATGAATAGAGTCACGTGACAATGTAACAGAATTTAATCTGACTATTTATTTCGGTGAGATAAATGATTTATTTACCACCCTGTCATTTTTTCTAGTGTGTGTACTTCCCATTAATGTATTATATATTTATTATTATTATATTTATATGTAATTACATATCTATTCTATTATCTTTATTTAATGTAGTTTATGTTCCAAAAGAAACCAATCAGTAAGATAGTTTTGTCTCAATTTACCTTCTTTAAGACAAATGCAATGTTATTCACATGAATTTATATATGAGTTTTACATACAACCATGTAATATTTTTTTAATTATTCATATTTTTTTGATGATATTTTAAACTTCATGTTACGTTTTGTTCATTATTGTGGATTATAGTTAATATTTATAATATGATTTTCTGTTTGACGCAACCTCATCATTTTCGGAGATTGATTATGATTATGCCTAATTTAATGAAATCTTATTATCTATACCTCAAAATAACTCATGAATATTTTCAGCCATATTTATTCAGGATATATTCAGGTTTTAGTAATATTTATCAAAATATTTTGTATATTAGACAGTTAATTAATACTTTTTTACGCCGGAAATTACCCAATCTTCGTTCAAAAATGTTTATTCCATTTAAAATATGTTTTCTAAAAAGTGTTTGAAAAATATTATACTAATATCGTCTGATCATTAAAATACAGTTTTACTATTTTTTTTTCTATTTGGTATTTGTTATGAGGAATATTGTTGTCTCTTCCCAAACGAGTCATTTTTATTAACTTTTTATCGTGCCAAGGGTATTTTCATTATACCTTTTATGAATTGTATGGATTTACCCATTTTTAATTATTTGAAAAGTTATATTTTTATTTAAAAGGATAATTTTGTAGATCATTGTTTAAAATAGATTTAAAATTTAATTGTTTTAAAAAAATCATGATATTTTTATAGGTTTTCATAGAAATTTATTTTCAAATAATTTACAAGATCTCATTTTTTGTTTTCAATGAATAAATTTTCAAAAAAAATTCAATTATTTGACAATAATATTTCATCATTTTTTTCACGAAAAGAATTTTACATAAAGCTTTTAGATTTTAACAATTCATTTACCATGAAGAATTGATATTTTCCTTAATAAAATTTTTAAAATGGAAATTCTATGTTATTTTCATCTAAGATGATATATCTTGATGATACTCCTGAACTTATAAGAAATGATAAAATGTTTTTATTCATATTTATTCAATTATAGTCTCCTATTTCTATGGAATTATACTTATGTCACCAATTTATATTCCATAGGTTTTATAGATATGAATCCACATTCTTTTCATGGATTATTCTTATTATAAAATGATTATGAAATGTGTCTTTTCCCAGAGGTTAATACATGATTACATGTTTATGACAACCATTTAATTTCATGGGTCATGATATAAGTTTTTAATATATTTTGTTACATGTATGTATGATTTCATTATAAAATCTGTTGGATCTAGATTTCCCTATAAAGCATTAAGTAATGATAAATGTTTCATGTTCTCCAATGATACATGAGAGGGAATCCAAAGACCAGAACAAGAGGTTTCATGAGAGGACATACAAAACATGAAACAAAAGTGTTCATAAGAGGACATCACAATTCCAAAATAAAAGAGTTCATATGATGGAATCCTAATTCAAATGTAGGAACATGGGTGGTTAAACCATGCCTAATATTTTACAATGTCATTACTATCCAACTTTGACATAGGGTTTTACATGTGTTTGTGTCTTCCCCAATTTAATTTTTTATCCCTATGTTGGGATTTCATGGATTGTGTTCTTTATTTTCTTTTGATCCCTATCATATGGACTACTCAAATTTTTATCATAATACATGTTCATGATATTGGACATGTAGGTTATGATCTTATTTTTTCATTATCCTGTTTTCATACCACAATTCCCATTATTATTCATACATATATGTTTTTTATAACCATAATGAATATATTAACTCACCCCTTTTTATGTTTCATTCATAAATTTTATGTTGATATTGATTGTTTTTTATTTGTCTAGGATGGATTCTAGTCATAAAAACCTATTGGGAGACGATGAAGCTCAATTATGTTGAGGTGTTTATATTTCATTGTTTCCAATGGAACCAGAAATGTACAGTCATATGGAGTATATTTGTAAATTGTTTTAAGTATTCTCCAAATGTTATGTAATGTTATTGTACATAAATAATTAATTGTTAATGATAAGGTATAGGGATCTAAATAGATAATGAGCATACACATTTTTTATAGTGGTTTGTACTAATTGACCATGTCCACACATCCCACACTGAAATTTAATGTGTTTAAACAATATGATAATCATATAAAAATAAATAAATATTTAGGATACATTGTTGAAAAATTAATTAGAAATTTTTTTAATATTATATGATCCTCAATTATTGTACAGATAAAATAGATTATACAGAATTATATAGAATTAAAACTAAATTGTATCATCCAAAAACTAGTAAGAATAAAAATAAAATTCCACATCAATAAATTCAAGGATTTTCATAATAAAATTGTTTGAAAAAATTATTACAAACAACATCAATATTTATAAAAATAATACAAAACCATAGTTATCATCAATTTAATAATTTAAAAATTAAATTGAAAATATTTTTCAATAGAAAAATATAAATTAGAAATAATTAAAACAATTGATATAATGACAAATAAATAATTTCAATATTAGAAAAAACTATATTTCTTGTTTCTATTTCAATGATGAGTTATTAAAAAAAATATAAAAAATAACTAAATATTTCAATAATAGTTCAGAAAAACAAAATGTGATTAATATATAATTTTTGAAAAATATTAACTAATTACTATAATCACGGTGCATATAACATATTTTAAAATTGAAAAATAGAGGTAAAATTTCCCTAAATAGTATAATTTAATTAATCATAAGCATTGTAGAAGAAAATTTATATAACATGGTATAATATAATTGTTGTAATCCACTGGTCCACGATTTTAATTAATGATTATTAAAGAATTAAACAACTATAGTAATAATAAAATAATAATTCATGTTGTAAGGAATCTACCAAATATACAATTAATATTGATGTCCATGGAGTGAAACCACTAAAATTAAAATCATTATATAATTTTATGAGTTAATACCATCAATTACCGAATGAATGAATATTATTCAACCATAGAAAAACTATGCCACCATTAATGGTATTCTACCCATGATGTACTACAATGATAAAATGGAGGGACTCTAAATCCCTTTGATAGATGGTTTTATTATTGTCATTTCATGATACCATTGAAGGTCCAAGATACCATCTAAAGGCATGCCACCATTGAATCCGACATTATACACAAAATATGGATGTTTCTTTTAATGAGAGGTTAACCGGCTACAATGAAATAAAGGGTTTAGAGATTCTATCGTGAATTAGTGAAAATAATTGATGATAAAATTTTCGATCTGCACTACATGATTTGTATAAGGAATAGATAAATGAATGTTCTAAAGACTGAGAATCCATTGATTTTTGTCATTTCAATTCCACCGCAAGTTAAAATATCACTATATAAATTTTAAATGAAATATTTAGATTCATATATATATATATACATATTTATATATATTATAACAAATAATAAAATATATCACTAAGATATATTTACAAATGAATTTATACATATAAATATAAACAAGAATATATCATTATATATATTTATTATTATTGACATTTTTTAACAGTTTAAAAAATATTACAATATATTTATATATAAATTGAAATTATAATGAATTTTAATTATAGAAAAAAAATTATACATTCACAATATTTAATATTATTACGATTAAATATAGTATAACAATACATTAAAACCCCTAATTTTTTTGTATAAAAATAAGACATATAACATTATGCAATAAACACCCATGATATTATTAAAACTCAAAAATCATTAGTAGAGATATAATAAAATAAATAAAATAATTCATTATGTAATAAAGCTAAACAAAAATGCTGAAATGAAAATTAATATTAGGAATCATGTGTTGATACTTTAGATTATGGGAACAATTTTTATGAGGTTGTACCAAATATGACTTACATTTAATTTGAATCCATCAAAATATATGGTAGAGAACAATAAGTTCTTATTAAATTTTTATGGAGTTTTTCCAAGTTAATGATTAGTGTGATTCATATACGTATGAAATAATAAGGAAATTACTAGTTGTATAGTTGAAGGGAACAGATGAATGCATTAGATTTTGGAATGAAACCAACTATTGTTCGATCTTATATTAGAACAGGGATTAGGTAAAATTCCTAATTTTTAAGTGGATATCTATATGTTATTTTGGAAATATATAACAAGTATTTAGTGAGAATGTTCAAAATATTAGGAATGTGATATTATTTTTTGTGAAGTGTGATTCATGGGAGAAGGAGTTAGGATTAGTTAATGGAAAATATGCAAGAGTACACATTGATGGTATTTAAAATAACTCAAAATAATACTTGTAAAATAATAATGGATTTATTTTAAATATAATTCATAATTTCTCTGTGTGTGAGATGAGGAATGATGGATATGATGAAATTACTGCTTGCTTGGAAACATTATATTTGATGGGAATGAAGAATGTTACCTCTATGAAAATTATGAAACAATTTATCATTTGTATCATGATAGGATAATGCATCAATATGGTTTAAGAGGAGTAACATATGAGAATTTATAAATATTTTTTATTTTTAAATTGAGATGTGGTGTATATAAAGGCAGATAGTGGGGAGTTACCCATTAATTTGATGACTCTGTTATAATTCATTTTTAATAAATTCAACAATTAATAAGGATGATATTCCTATGATCATAGAGTTGGTAATAATCGATGTATGATACCATGGCTGAGGTATGAATATGAATTGATGTACAATTTCTTATTGTGATAATGGATGATGCAAGTGATATAGGGGAACGAATCCAACTAATCAGGGTTGTGAATTGTTCAGAATTGTAAATGGATAGTCATTATTGATAATTTTTATCAGTATATAGATAAATTATATTACATCTTAATATAATGTGAATTGTAAAATTGGGATTCATTTTAAATATTGGATGATGTATCACCATTTACATCAAGGAATATGTTGTTTGGGTGTGATAAAAATCTTATTTGGATCATCGGTGAAACATTTCTTAGTTGAGAATGTGAAAATTAAATTTTGTTTTTTGGTAATAAAAATTTATAATTTATTAAATGATAGGTTCCTAAATTGGTGACCTATAATTAAAAATCTATAAATTCATTTAGTATTATATGGGTTGGGATCAGGTGAGGTTATTATGCTTCAACTGGTTCGACTGAGCATTGAAATTATGGATTTTCCATAGGAATTATGGAATAATGTACACCAATAATTAAATATATTAATATGTAATAATTTGAAATGAATATTTCATGAAAAACTCAAATATAGACAACCAAGTACCATGAAGGATCAATGAATTTGTAGGATAGATACAAAATCAACATATTTCATAAATGGTCTGTAATATCTACGACAAGATCCATATCCCATTGTTCCATTTTATATACTTCTTAAATAATTTCATTCATCATACTGGGTATAAAGGAACCATAACATCTGGTGATCATAAATTCCTAATATATTTTAATTGAAGAGATAAAAATCAATGACAATAAGTGATTATATGAATAATATATGTTTATAAGAATACGATAACAAAAAAATTATCTTATATAGTTCATTAATGTTAAATAATCCTAAATTAGTTCATAAGAATTTATCATAATAGAATTAGCATTTCATATTTGTGTCGAACCATTGATAATAAATCATGACCCATGAGAACATTTCATTAAAACATTCGGATGTTTTTAGTATATAGATAAATACAAAAATAATTTCCATAGTAAAGGTATATATTGAGAACTATAATAGCAATTTTATTTCACTACATATTCCAACATTTAATTATTTAATGTTCAATACTAATGCTAGTATAGTGTATAAAATACATTATTGACTTGAGTTCTAATACCAATCATTTATAAACTAACTCATGATATATCAATCATTTTCTAATGAATTAGAGGGATATATATTTTTATGACCACCCATCACATAATCAAAAAATATATTTGTATGAAAAAATATTAATAATAATTTATTAAATCCTATTATAATAACTCATGGAAAGGTAATGAGTTTCATAATAATATCAAATTTTCATCGAAGCATTATTCATGGAATATAAATTGGTTCGAAAAATAATTGATCATGATATATTTTACCCATGATTGAAAATAGTTTTCAAATACCCATTCTTAAATATTTGAAATCATAATACATCTAAAGAAATAAGGTAGATATCACCATATGATGATGTTCATATGGAATCATTAAAATCCTAAATTGAAATTGGAAAAGATTAAAAATAAAATCACAAAAACATTTTAACCCTTATTTGTAAACTTGATAATATTTATCCATATATTTTGATAACATTTTATATAAAAATACAATGAATGTTAAGATATATTTTCTTAGAAAATAAACCCGGAATCATGTAAAAAATTATAAATCAATGGAGTGGTCCGTGTGGAAGGAAAATTAATTAATAACATAATTTTTAAAATATACCATTCCCTTTAAAATTTCATGGTAATTAAAAACTACGTTATTTAAAAAAATAGAAATAATTCAACATAATGATTTAAGAATTATATTATGATAATTAATATGACCATTATAAAACATCATCTAAATATTAATACATCCACACAAAATAAATTTCTTAGAGCATCAACATAATCGAATAATTATATCATATATATTGTAAATAAGGTTGTTCATTTATTAAATAAATTTTATCAATCATAATATATATAAGATATATTAAAAGTTTATGAAAACTAAAATTTAATAATAATAAATACAAGAAAACTAAAATATACATTTCAAAGGACATGATCCATAAAATTATTCTATAATTTAAATTTTTCAAAGTCAATGTCGAAACGAAATGAGATTGATACATCAAAAATCATGAAATGTTTAATCCTACATCATATATATTAAAAAAACATTATACTAAATATATATTCATTATAAATAAACACATAATGAAAAATAATGTGAATTATACCATACATGGTTCACTAATATCATTATTATACATGTTCAATTATGTTATTTTATAATTACAATCAAGTAAATTTTTAATTTCATTATTTTTTGTCTATATTTATTTTTAGAATTTGTTCTCTATTCACATTGATAATTTATCAAAAAAATTAAAATATTAACGATAAACAATTTATCATTTTTTATCTCTATAAAAGTAGAAAATTGTATAAAAAACAGTTATTGAAAAATTCATATGTTACATTGGAGAAATGATAGTTTTTGTGTACGTATGAGTTTTCACGACCCATCCCCCAGGGCTCGTGTCGTGACTACCCCAAGTCCCCCTTCCATAGTTCCAGGGATGGTGAATAGCACTTAAGGCATAAATACCTAATACTGGGAAGGCATTGCCTTTATAAACTGTTAACACACACACATCAGAGTACTAGCTGAAAGTAAACGCTATGTAACGTTGTATACAAATGAGTGCTGAAAAGTAAAGGGGGCAGGAAATACATGCCAAACTGGAAAGTGCAATTATTACTGAAAAACAAGTACTACTGAAAAATAAAATCATCTAATGGGACTTCCTCTAGGTTTCCTACATGAAGGGTATGTACAGATGGACTCCTTAGCACTCCACGTCCGTCAGTTTCCTCAGTGTACCTACTCATCGTATGATCCATCTCCGGGTACCGTCCAGTCCTGCTACTCAACCTCAGTCAACAGTGTTCTTCGTTTGGATAGAACACAATGAGGTGAGGGCATATCCCGTGTAGGGTTGAGTATAACGATACTCAATAGGGACCTCAAGACACTCAATATCACACAAAATCCAACAAGGATAAGCCACATAGTATGAAATCAATGGATAACAATTACTTGAATATGCACATATACATACCTAAGTTATCAACTAACCCATCTCAATCATGAGGAAATCATAGAAGTTATTACCTCAGATGACACAAGATTACCACAAATATAGGGATATATAGATGATCAAATGTAGCCACTAATTCATCGAACCTGTCAGACCAACACATGATCCAGGACCACCTATTATGTCGGACCAAGACATGATCCAGGAACAGAAGTCAGAACTGTCGGACCAACACATGTTCTAGGAATAGTCGTTAGAGCTTTCAGACCAACACATTATCCAGGAACTGCTATTCTGTCAGACCAACACAGGACCCAGGAACATAAGTCAGAACTGTCGGACCAACACATGATCCAGGAACAGTCATCAGAGCTATCATACCAACACATGGACAAAGGCCAGTCATTTGTACACATCCAACCACATGGCTTCCACAAAGCACTCAAGATTATGTTAGGATCCTCTCCCCAAGACAAGTTTCAATACATAAACTTCCACGAATTCACTTGTTGATTTATCGAAAAGATCTGTCTTTCATTAAGAAACCCAACACGACAGACAGTGCGTCAAACGGGCGCCCGGTCTGAGAGTTATTTTCATTTCTGTTCTGAGGGCCTGGTAGGATTTAGGTTCAATCAAACCCGACTGTACCCAGCTACATCAAAACCTAAAGTGGTTTATTCCGAAAGAACTATATCACACCAAGAATTCTGTCACCACATACGGTTTGTCAATCGGACACCCGTAGCCCATGTTATGGGCGAAAAGTTGAAATCGGGTTAGATATGTCTGGGTCAGGTCCGGACTAGCCGGTGGGGGCGGCCCGACCCGTGGGGCCGAACCAGGCCATGTTGATGGCCCGGTCCATGTAGGGTCTATCCCGGTGGCCCATGGGGGTCCTCCCTAGTAGTGTCCATGGGGGAGGCTGCGACCCCTGGTTCCCGAACAACATTGCCGTTTAGGCAGGTGGACCCGGTGACAGGCTGGCACTCATGTGCCAGGTGGGACCCAGTAGGGTCCCGCTATATCTGGCTAGTAGAGTGGCACGTCGACTCCTCATGCGGCGTCGGTTGCATTGCACCTCTTCCGGCAACCCGACGGCTTGGGCCGTTGGACTACTTCGCTGCCAGGCTCGAGCCGACCACTGTTGCACCACCGAGGCCCTCCATCGGCCCACTGCGTGGTGCTGGTTGTACTGTGCCCTTTCTGGTGTCCCAGTAGCTTGGGCCGTTGGCTTACATGATGGATGGCCTTGCGCCAGTCGCCTCTACACCATCGCAGTCCATTGGTCGTGGCCTTCTCCTCGGGTGGCGCGGTTGCACCGCCTTTTTCCATTCATTGATGATCGTCACACAAATCGTTGAAGAACTTTCCGTAGGTCACCAGACGAGTTCTGGTGGCCCTATTCCCGCTCTTGAAGAATTCTAAAATTCCTCTGGTCGTCTCCTTCGATCCGCAAAAATTGATGACGTGTAAGGCTCAAACCGGACTCATTTCGTGTTGAGAGTCAAAATATGAATTGAATTTGGAGGGATCGGGTCGTGGATGATCATCACACGCCCTCCGCATTAGGGTGATATCAAGCGGCATCGAATTCTAAACCACAATGGAAGACGAAGAATACGCAACAATTTTCAATCTTGAACCACTACCTTGAGTTCGTTGTTTATTTTTGATGTCGCAGAAATGAGGACGTTGATTCGTTGACATCAGAAAAGAAGATGAAGAAGTAAAGGACAATGTCGTTGGTGTTCTTCAAGGATGGTGCTTCCCACCATGCCCCAGTTGAAGACCGTTCTTCGTTTGGTGGAAGAAGTTTCTTCGTTGGAGAGTTCCTTTCCTCCCAAGCTCCACTAAAAAGTAAATTACCAACAAAACAATATATTATAACATCATATTAAATTGTTGGCATAGAATTCAGAAGGTGTAAATTAATCAATTGAATGTGTTCAATTAATTAATTGATAGGGTTGGAACCATAAGTGTAGAGGAGATCAAGAGGCTCCACCCTCATTAATGTCGGGTGTTCAAGAGTTTAAGTGGTCTCGGGTCATCCCCACCACATTAACCCCACATGAAGAGGGGGTAAAGACCTCAGGTGGGCTCCACCACCATATCCTCTCATGGGAGGTTTGGGTGTGTCAGATCCAACCTCGAACCTCCTCTTGGTAATTTTAACCAACTAAAAATTAATTAAGAAAACTGCTTAATTATGTTTATTATTCCCACGTAAAAAAAACTAACTCTCATTCTTGACCATATTCCATCGTAGTGAAAGACTTCTTAAGTGAATACTTGTTCTATGAGTTCATTGGTTCCCTCATATTTCAATTCAAGCACCTGTTCAAAATTTAAAAAATACAAGTCCCACATTTACTGAACTTACCAGAATCAAAAGTTCAGAAAACTATTATCAGTCATCCTCAACATGCACCGGTCAAGGTTATGAACTACCTAGGTGAAACACACCCAATTGAACCCAACGATACTCTCATATTTTCAAAATGAGTTACCATTTAGATGTTATGAATTTTTTAAATAAAATATTTTCCACTTAATTATTTAATTTTCAACCAAAAACTAACATTCTCTATTGGACCGTGCAGACCAAAGACAGTATCTGCTTAATGAATGCATAAACTCACGGGTTCAGTGGAGGTCTTGGATATTTACATCAAGTTACCATTTCTGAGTTATAATCATTTGAATATAGAATATTTTATTTAATTATTTTATTTATGATTATTCAATTTTCAGTTTTCTCACATCAGG
The DNA here is from genome assembly GCA_963277665.1 of Viscum album. Classification (NCBI taxonomy): domain Eukaryota; kingdom Viridiplantae; phylum Streptophyta; class Magnoliopsida; order Santalales; family Viscaceae; genus Viscum; species Viscum album. The sequence continues at coordinate 1,006,396,660 of OY728157.1, forward strand.
CCCACACTGACTAATATTAAGTGGTGCCAAGGGTAAAACTACCATATTGAGCACAATGGTGCCCTCAGATTTCTATTTTGAGTTACTTTTTAATAGTTATTACACTTTTTTAGGAAAACTGCTTACGCCCATTAACTTATGCTTAAAAAAAAACTTTGACAGATCATTCTGGGCACTCCGGGCCTCGAAATCTTGTGCCCTCAGATGTCGTGGACCCATCAAATTAACATTTTATAAAAATAATACATGGAAATTATGAGTCATTACATTCTCCCCACCTAAGGGATCTACGTACCCGTAAGCCACAACTCACAACTAATGAAACAAGTGGGGGTACTGAGCACACATTAGAACCTCCCACTCTCATGTGATTTCATGGAGGTTCCCATGATGCCAGAAAACGTGTACTAGAGGGATCGGCCGTCCACAAAGGACCCACTCTTGTCGATTCTCATTATCTACTAGAACCTACATAAATGATTCCCCATCATCAACATCCAACTCATTATGGTCGTTGATATGGGAAGGGTTGTTCATGTATCCCCTCTACTAGGATAAGTGAAATATGTTGTGTTCCCAGTGCTATTGAGGTGTAAAAGCTATGTGGTATGCCACCTCAACAACTCTGTTGAGGACCTGAAAGGGACTGATAAATCTAGAAGATAACTTGACTCCTCGGCCAAATCTCCGTAGACCTCATCAATGTGATACTTGTAGAATGATGTGTTCTCCATTCACAAACTCCAAAGGAATCGTCTTCTATTATCATACATCTTCTATCTTTTTTGTGCAGTCTTCATATACTTCTGGATGATCTCCACCTTCTCTGTGGTAGCTCGTATCATCTATGGTCAGTAAAAAGTTGGCTGACATGGTGAATCAGTTGACGATTACCCAAATCAAGTCATGGACCTTGTATGTATGTGGAATACCCATCCCAAAGTCCATGGATATCCCATATCACTTATACATTGGGAACTATAAAGGTTGAACCAAGATTGTAGGTACCTGGTGCTCCGCCTTCACTAGATGACAAGTGAGGCATTGAGGAAAAAATTCCACTACTGCCTTCTTCATACCTGGCCACAAATGCTGTCATCGATGGTCCTAGTACATCTTTGCCACTTCTTGATGTACTAATAGAGGGGATGTTTTGATCTCCCTCAAAACATCTTCCTATAGTGACACTGGTACCAAGGTACGTCCTCTAAATAGGATGTCGTGATCTACCCCTTCAGAAAATCCATTAGGTTCCTTCCCTAGGGATAACTGAGAACATCGTGCCTTGCTGTCTGCGTCCCCATGTTGTGCCTTCCTGACTCACTGAAGAAGTGGGGGAGTGACAGAAAGAGACTATAGAATGGTTGCTCCTTCTCTATACAGAAAGGATTTCTATAAGGCAGCCAACTTCTCTATCATATCTCCTAACATCTGTATACCAGTTCTTCTGCTGAGTGCATATTCAACATCATTCCCCTTCCTAGGGATATAGAATATCTCTATGTCATAGTCCTGGAGAACTGTATCCAAAGTCACCTCCTCAGGTTCTAGTCCTTCTGAGAGACGATATACACGAGACTCATGTCTTCAGATTATACGGTAAAATGTTCCCCCATGAGATAGTGCCACTGCATCATCAAGGCAAAGGCCACTGCTGCTAACACCAGTTAATCGGTAGCATAGTTCTTCTCGTGTTGTATCAGCTACCGAGAACCATATGTGATCACTGCTCGCTCCTGCATCAGGACACATCTGAGTCAGGTCCCTGATGCATTGCAATAAAATATGTAACCTAAGCCTTCCTCTGGAAGCCTCATGATTGGGCCACTAGTCTGCCTCTACCTTAGCTTCTGGAAGGTATTCTCGCATCTCTCCGAGCACATGCAGGGCTATACCTTCTTCTCCAAGGCTAATAGTGGTGATATAAATCTGGAGAAGTCGGACACATAGGAATTTCTGGCTGACTAATGAGTGATTAGATGCACTCTCTTATGCATGAGTACATCCTATGATGCCTGGGTTTTCCTTTTCCCCAACCAAGGAAAACTCCATCCCAACATTGTAGATAAATCACAACCTTTTTTCCTAATAAAATCAATCTGAGTGTATACTATGGATGTCATTTCCAAACCCAAACTAACGTCGTAAGTCCTTGATGCTTCCACCACGAGGATCCAAAAAAAACTCTCACCTCAATGATCAGATCACACCATTGGTTAAAGTGTTATTATTGAGTCTCCTCCTAAAGGAATATCCAGACATGAGGGTCATTTAAATGGCTTAATAGAAAACTCTAGGTTCAAGACAAGATTCGTGGAAAGAAGGAATGATTGGTACCTATGTCTATTGATACTACAACTAGTATTAGACACAAGTCATACTTCAAATAATTCATAGAGCCCTTGGGTCACACTCCTTGACTGCATGCAGCTATTGTCTTCCCCTACCCATGCAGCTCCTTGATCCTGGAGGGGACTACAAAGGCACATGTTTGTAATATGTCAAAATGTACAACACCTCAGGCTGCTATACTAGCTCTGCTTCCCTGTCTGCTGCCCTGAAGAGTCCTCTTCCCTTAAAACTTCCTCTTCTTGAATCATTTTGCATGCTCAAGTCTCTGAGACTAATTCCAGTTACATCCTTTCACACTGCTAACATTCAATGGTTGTATCCGGTCAGCCAAAAAACATTCAACCGCAGAGGTTCTCCCTAGAATCTAGAGAAATGGTGTTGGATCATATGTCATAAAACACACCTCGATTGGTTGTCTAGGTCCCAATGAACGGATCTTATCATATTCATCGAGTACCAGAAATGATCGGTACGCCTGTATGAATACTCATCTTCTGATATATCGGTCTAACAAAGCAGTACACTCTCTAGAGAACTCTCATCCACATCCTCAGGATAGTCCTTAATCGCCTATAAGTCGGGCTCACCTCGAGGACTTAGGGGTAACTGATGTTGAAACTCATGTAAGGAACTAAGCCAACATGTGTCTTCTATCAGTACTGTCGGTTGTAATTTCTGACAAATAGGTACTGATATAGCTGCACACTACATAAAGGTTCAATCTCAGTAAATGATCCATGTACCGAAGCCTCCTCACTATTTGGATCAACCACATGGTCACTCACAGGAAAATACGAGTAGTTAAGATCACTATCTGCTCTACTAATGTGTCAACCAGGCGTAAAACACTATTAATGGCCTCAATCCAGTCGTCTATTGCCTGGAAATCTGTGTCTCCTTGAAACCTAGAAGGCCTTAGCCACTGGAACTCATCCAATGACGTCAGTCAGTGTGCACCATCCACTAGTATGGCTGGTGGCATCTGTTTCCCAATGGGTGGTGGTGCAGCTAGTACACCACCTGAATGTGCCAACATAGTAAGTGGGACTTGCACCGATGCCACGTCGATCCGTGGGCCGCCATCATGTACTCTTTCAAGAATCCTAAGTTGTTGTCTACCCCATTGAATCCTGATGAAGAACTGGTGAACCACAGTGAATATGTTATACCTAGTGAGCTGACTCAAAGGGATCGCAAAAAAAAATCTTGAATCACGCAGTCAATCAGTATTTTCATACACTGAGTCGGAAATCAGTAGTAAGGGACCTCATGTATGGATACGTAGGCCACCGCCCCAATACTGGACTCCCTGAATTGGAAACCACCGAAAGTACCCTTAACACTATTTATTCACAAAAATAAAGATAAGAGTCCTGAGTTTTCCAGTAAAACTGACTCCTATGATACAAATATGTCATGACCTGTCCCTCGGGGCCCGTGTCGTGACTACCCCAAACTAGCCTTCCATATTCCAGGGGCTGGCGACTAGCACCAAAGGTGTAAATCCCTAAGACTGTGAATGTTTATAAACAGTCGACACACAGAAATCAGAGTACGATCATAAAGTCAACTCTATGTAAAGTTGTATACAAAAGAGTGCTAAAAATTAAAGGGGGGGTGGAAATACAACCCCAACTAGAATGCGCAAGTACAACTGGAAAAAAGTGCAACTAATAAAGAAATGTAGCTATTGGGTCATCCTCTGAGGTTCCTATGTGAAGGGTAGGTAAAATGTCATCCTCATCACTCCACATCGGTCATTCTCTTCTGTGTACCGACTCATCGTAATTTCCATCTTAGGGTACTAACCAGTCATGCTACTCTGCCTCAATCAGTGATGTATGTCGTCTGCATCCAACGTAATGAGGTGCGAGCATAGCCCATGTAGGGGTGAGTATAATTCTACTCAGTAGGGACCCCGATACCCTCAAGGACTCACAAAATTCAATAAGGATAAACCACATAATATGAAATCAACAGATATCCATTACATAGGTATATTCCCAAACATATAATATTGTTATCAAGTAACACATCTAAATCATGAGGAAAACAGAAATGTCATTGGCTCATCTCACACATGAATACCACATATGATGAGATATAGTGATGATCAGATTTAACCACTAAATCATCTAATATGTCAGACCAACACATGATGCAAGACTATCTATTCTGTCGGTCCAGCGTATGTTCGAGGAAGAGAAGTTAGAACTGTTTGACCAACACATGATCCATGAATAGTCATCAGAGATGTCAGACCAACACATGATCTAGGACCAGCTATTATGTTGGACCAAGACATGATCCAGGAATAGAGGTCAGAACTTTTGGACCAACACATGATCCATGAACAATCATCAGAGTTGTCGGACCAACGCATGATCCAGGACCAGTCATCTGTGCACAACCAACCACAAGGATTCCACAAAGTACGCTTGATTCCAGGGGGGTACGCTCTTCAAGACATGTGTTGACACATAATATTCCAAAAAGTCCCATGTTTATGTATCCAAAATATTCTTCTTTCCAAAAAAAACCCATGTGATAGACGATGCGTCAAACAGACACATGGTCTGAATGTTATTGGCCTTTCCATTCCCAGGGCCCGGTAGGATTTAGGTTCAATCCTACTCGACCATACACCAAATGCATCCAAACCTCAAGTAGGGTATTCCAAAAAAACCTTCTCACTCCAAGATATCTGTCTCCATATATAGTTCATCAATCGAACACCCGTAGCTCACGTTTTGGGTGAAAATGTGAAATTGGGTCAGACTGGTCTGTGTCCGGTCCGGCCTAGTGGGACCAACCCAGCCCGCGGGGGCGGCCCGACACATGCTGGTGGCCCAGACCATGCTGGGTCTGGCCAGGTGGCCCACGCTGGTCCATTCTAGCAGTGTCCAGGGGGGAGCCCGTGCCCCCTAGTTCCCGAATGGCTTAGCCATTCGGGCGGGTGGAACCAGCGCCAGGCTGGCACCGGTGTGTCATGTAGGATCCAGTGGGGTACCGCTGTTTCTGGGTGACCGAGTGGTCAGACAAATCCTCACACGGTGCTGGTTGCACCGAACCTCTCCGGCGACCCAGCGTCTCAGGCGGCAAACCACTTCACGGTCCGGCTCGAGCCGGCCACTGCTGCACCGTCGCAGCCTTCCTTTACTCCACTACACGGTGCCAGTTCTTCCGCTCCTTATCCAGCGTCCCGACAGCTCGGGTCACCGGCTTCCTTCGGGGTCAGCATTGCATCGGTTTCCCTGCACCACTGAGGTCCATCGGCGGAGCCCTTATCCTACAGTGGCGTAGTTGCACAGCCACTATCCATGCAATGACGATCGTCACACCATCCATCAATGAACATTACGCAGGTCACCAGAGGATTTCTAGTGGCTCGATTCTCAATTTTGATGATCTCACACATTCGTCGGTGCGCCTCCTTCGATCAAAAACCATTAATGGTGAGTAACTCGCAACCCGGACTCTTGTCGCGTTGAGCATCAACATCCACTAAGAATGCGGATTGGTAGGGCCATGATTGTTCAGACCACTCCCTCTGCCTTAGGGTGATATCAAGCAGCTTTGAATTCTGAACCATGATTGAAGACGAAGAATACACAACGATTAGGAAGATTGAACCCCTACCTCAGGTAAATTCTTTGTTGTATATGTCGCGGAAAGACAGACGTCGATTCTTTTATGTCAGAAAAGAAGATGAATAAGTTGAGGATGACATCATCGGCATTCTTCAAGGATGGCGCTTCCCCCCATTCCCTAGTTGAAGATAGTTCTTCGTTTGGAGGAAGATGTTTCATTAATGGAGAGTTCCTTTCCTCCTAAGCTCCACCAAAAAGACAAATTCCAACAAAACAATAGATTATGACATCTTATTAAATTGTTGGCATAGAATTCAAAACGTTTTAATTAATTAATTTAATGTCTTCAATCAATTAATTGAGAGGTTTGACACCATATGTGTAGAGGATATCAAGAGGCTCCCCCTCATTAATGTGGGGTTTTTAAGTGTTTAAGTGGCCTCAGGTGGTCCCCACCACATTAAACCCACATGAATAGTGGTTTTAGATATCGTGTGGGCCCCATCACCTTAACATCTCATGGGAGTTTAAGGTGTGGTGGCCCCCACCTCCAACCTCCTCTTGGAGGTTTTAACCAACTAAAAATAAATTAATAGAAGCACTTAATTTTTTTTATTATTCACACGTAATAACACCAAAATAAAATTCATTCCCAAGCATCTGTCATCAAGGCGAAGGCCTTATTAATCAAATACCACCTTTGAAAGTTCAACGGTGCCCTCAGATTTCAATTCCGTGCATCGGTTCAAATGTAACAAAATGCCACTAGCGCGTTTACAGAATGTACCCAAAAAGTATTTTTCAAAAATTGTTATCAGTCACCCTCAACTCACGCCGATCGACATTAGGATTTGAATAGATGAAACACCCCCAATATACCCAATGGTACTCTCAGATATTCAATATGAGCTACCATTTAGATGTTATGAATTTTTAAAATAAAATAATTGTCAAATGATTTTTTTATTTTCGGCCAATAACTATCATTCTATGGTGGCCCATGTCAGCCAATGATAGTATCTTCTTAAAGAAAGCGTGCACTAATGAGTTCACCAGTGGTCTCAGATTTTGAATATGATTTATCGTTTGTGAGTTATATGGATTTGAAAAATAAAATAATTTATTTAATTATATTATTTACGATTGTGCCATTTTTAGGTTTTCTCATAGGAGGCTCGCACTGACTAATCTTAAGTCATACCAATGGTAAACATGCCATCTTAAGTGCAATAGTTCCCTCGAAATATTGATCCATGTTATTGTTGAAGAGTTATTCCACATTTTCAGGAAAACTGCTTACGCGGGTTAACTTAAGCTTAACAAAAACATTGATGGATATTTTCTGGCACTCCGGGCCTCTGAATCGTGATCCGTCAGATTTCGTGGACCCGTAAAATTCCAATTTAATTAAAAAGGAATTACATGGAAATTATAGGTCTTTACATGATTGATATTTGACATTTTTAATGGGTATAAGATAAGAAATGTAAATAATAATTAACAATTAATAAATAATTAGTTTTCAATAATTTTTTCAATAATTGTCTTTGTAAAACAATTTTAGAGTCAATGAAACATGAAAATAAAATAAAATGACATCATTATGTTGTGGTGGTAGTCCACAAATATGAATGAGTGAAATTATTGTTTCCAAATTGATGAGAATTTATAAATGTAGATAAGAATGTATATATAAAAAATAATATTTTTTTTAATGTCACATATGAAAATTTTATCAATCATAATTACCAACTGTGAAATTTCTTGCTGAAAAATTATTCATATCTTTTCACGGAATAAGTATTCCAGGCTTACACGTAAGTGAAAAAATCAATCCCATTTGATAAAGAATATGTGTGTAATAGTGTCTCCATAATCAGAATATATTAATCAATATTTATTATATTTTATTCATGATATTATTATGGATACAATAGGTTAATTAAATGTAATTTTAATATATGTTTCATATATCATCGAACAATAATAAATTTAAGTGTTTATTTTTAAATCATATATATATTAATCAGATAAATCCCATATTAAACTCATTATAAATAATAAGGATGTCAAATTTTAACTATTTTTACCATTTTTCATGAAAACAATATTACCTCATCCAAAAATTACATCATAATGATTTAAAATAAGTTATATAATCTCTCAAAATAAATTTATTTAATAATTAAATTAAAAATTCAAAATATGTGTTCAAAACACACTGGAATCCCATTTTAGAAATAGCAATCATAACAAGTAAATCAATGTTTACTCTCAAAACACATATATAAATTAATATAAATATAATGTAATAATATGTTAAATAGTATATTATGTAGACATTTCATTATAATTATTTATTAATTTTTATTAATATAATTTATTTTTCTAAAAACCATGCCACATATTAAAATGGTTTTATGAAAATTTGTTTTCAGAAACCACAAATGAAATTATACCCTATCATTTATAAAAATTATTATTATAATAATTTTCATATTATATTTAATTAGTATGAAACTATAACATATTAAGATCAAATACTCTACATAATGGGTCTTTAAAAATACTTTATAAAATGAATAAATTTATAGGTTTAACAAATTCAGTTTCTTATCAATTACTAGTATACAAATAAACTATATTAGAAAAAATAAAAAAATAACAACTTCACAAATTAGTATTCTTAAGTTAAATTGGATATTCAATTCCTTAAATAATTTTTCAAAATAATTATATTATACGTGAAAAAAATTAAATAAATAACCATATTTAATGAAAATATATTTTGGAATATTAGTCATTATAATAAATATTGTCTTATTTTTTCTTATGTAGTTATCAATATATTTGAATTATATAAATAAATTTTAAATATTTTTTTAATTTTTGTTTTTTCACACTCATGCCTCCAATTTAATGACATTGTTATAATTGTAATATATAAATCAAATAATATTAATATTATATCACAAATTTAAAATGATTGTTGTGAGGTGTTATGTAAATATAATAAAAAAATAAAACAAAATTTTAGGTGTTTAACATTACCCCCCAATCACATTAAATGAGCCACATAAATTTATATCTCATTAATCTAGGGTTTTATATTTGAAAATAAATTTGTTTAAAATATTCTTCATACAATGGGATAATAAAATATCCTTTTAAAATGGGATTTGGGAAACCAAATGGTTTCCTAAAATTAAATATAACCAGGTTTCGATGAATGGACAAATACATATTGTAAGTGAATATATATAAATTGGGGCAAAAAATATTGTCTTATAAAAAAATTTGTGATTGATATCTTGATCATGTGAAATTAAATGACCAAAAAACCATAAAATAATATGTGATTAAGAACAAATTCATTTTACGAAGAATTATTTTTAAATGATTAAATATTTATTTGATGATTGTTTTCAACGATTTGAGGAATTCATTGAAAATCATGATATGGGACATGAAACAATATACTTATATGATGTTTATTAATATCATTATCACAATTATATCATTTGGATGTGCATCGATCCATTTCAATATATATGTCTACTCTTACAATATTATTTGAAAATTAAAATGAATTCTCATTCCTAAAGCACAAATGTAACAATTTTACAGATCAAACATTCTGTAAAATAATAGTGACTCATACCTTATCTATCTAAATATTAATCAATATCACAATTTTTAACAAATTTAAAACAATATGTAAAAAAATTATATGATAAAGATATATATATCTCTAAATCGTCAATAATAACTCCAAAAGTATAAATTAAAATATTCAATATATAATTAATGATTATAATCTTCTTAAATATGTATTCCCAAACTCAAAACCAATAAATAAGGATTATTATTAAAAATATTTTTTCCATGAAAAATAATTATATTTACCACCAATTATCAGAATGTAGTTCATAATTTCTTGTAACAAATATTTGAACAACATGATCATATATTATTTTAATACATGATAAAACATTCAAAAAATAATCCCAATCTATAATAAAAAATATATAATAGACTAACTACAACTATATATTTTCTCTACAAAAATATCTAATATATTCCCAAAAAATTACAATAAACATAATTGTTAATATTATTATAATAAAATCACAAGTAAATTTCAAGGCCACCAATTTTAGAAAGTAAAACATATCAATATCATTATACATATCATACTAATTAATCATTATTTTTTCATCATAAGGAAAATATTTTTGGTTATTTATCACACATTAATGTGTTTTAAAAATATATCAACAATCCACTAAATCAATTTTATATGTCAACATATCCATATAATTTATTCATGAAAATAAAAAAATATCAAATTACTATAGATAAATCAATAGATATTTCATGATTCTTATAACATGAATATCATTGATAAATCATAATTAAATATTCCAAATACAGAAACAAAAATATAATTACAATTTATCATTATTTCATTAACAAGAATTTGTTATTTTATTCTTCAATAAACCCTCTATTTTTTATATGACTAATATTCTCCTAATTATCAATAATTAATTATATAATCATATGTCAATGATGGTACACTTGTTGATATTATCACCAATGACATAGATTTAAAAAGTGTTAATAATTTCCAGTTTTAAAAAATTAATAACTACATAAAAGCTTATGGAAACCATTATTCACATTAACAATGTAAATATAATTTTTCATTTTTTCCTTCTCATTTTTGAACAATATAACATCTTTTCCACACATAAAACATCATCTTATTTTTTTAGAATTTCCAATTAGTCATTCCTATCACATTATATACATATCATATTTAGAATATTATATACTCTATGGTCATCATTCAATATTCTCCCATGTAAAAACATATTTCGCTTGTATGGTGTGTTAGAAAAGTCTCCCATATTTAGGTTATTAATTGTATAACAATATAGGTGGTTAAGATCAAACAAAATTATATACAGTATAACAATATCTTTATTTACTTTCAAATTTAGACAGTCATTGAATTGTTTATCACGTTCAGTAATAACATAATTCATATTTTTTCTAGAAGATAACTAAAATAATAAATAATTGTATATGGAATAATAATAATAAATAATAATATTATAATCATGAATAATAATTCATAAGATATCTGTATCATTGATCATCATTTTCAATATACGATATATTATGTTTGAACATGTAAATCCATTTTCATGATCTTATAAATGAATTATTATTGTTAATGAGGAAAATATTAAGTAACCGAACTATATTCAACCATGATTGTTTGTGTTGGTGATAAATATGATGCCTAATTATCATGGACAAGAAATGATTGATAAAATAACATAACATCACTATTTATATTTTTTACCCCTAGGTGAATCTATTCAATAAATGATTTCACATTATAATGTCAATGTTTTGATATATATTCTATGAAATCACACTCAATTATTCACCATAATTTTTAATGTTCCACAATAAATTGGATTATCCTAATGGTTCTCACCAATGATTTCAAGTCATTATTTTAAAAAATAAATAATCCTTTCAATTATATTATCAATATCAAACCAAAAAATAAATACATCAAATTTACGTGAATATTTTTTAATTATAAACATAAATTATCTTAGAAACAATAGCTATTATATCATTGGATCATATTTCCACTGAATCATATGAAATATCTAAAAAGTATATTATTGAAAAAAATATTCAGTTTAACAAAAAACTGTTTATTTAATTAATGTAATGAAATCATATTTTTTAAGAAATTCTAATTATAAATTCAAAGAATATTGATACAAAAATTTTCATTGAATTGAAAAATTAAAAGTATAGAAGAATATTTAAATAAAATATAATTGATGATGAGGGATAAAAAATATTTAAATAATTTTAAATAATTTTAAATTTATATAAAGTCCTCTTTTTGAAAATAATTATGTATAGATAAAAAAACATTGATCATTTTTAACATTGATAAATCAATTTATAGGCCAAATATGAAATATGATAGTAATTTTTTTAAAACATTATAACAATATGTTTATGTAATGAAGAGATTAAAATTTTAATAAAAATTTAAAATTTCATGAATAACCATAAGATAACAATAGTTTTTTTATAAAGGAACATATTAATCTTATATTCCATAGTAATAATTTATCATAGATACTACCGATATGTAATCGGATTAAAACATAGAACCTAACATCATGTACTATCATCATTCATATATATTCAAAACTAAAATAGAAAAGAAAATTGTTATTAATATATTATAGAACCATATAATATTTGTTAATCTATACATTTTTTACTTAAAACATCTTCTCATGTTATTGACTACATAATTTTATTATCATCAATATTTTTGGTGTAAACTAATCGGTTTTGAATGATATTATCAGTTTAACAGTAATGTTAATATTAGTTTTTTCATTGATACATCATATAATGAATATTAATTGAGTCATTTTTAACATATTTAATCACTATATACATTTTTATAAATATTTATACAATATAGTGATTATGAATTATTTATGACACATCATGATGATCATATTTTTAACATATGAAAGGGTAATGTTTTGAATATTTGATGTATTTAATGAATAATAAGTAATAAAAATATTAAATTTATTTAATAATTTTTATATCATAAATATTGTTTATATTTATTATGTATATCATTTATACCATCAATGTAAAAAATGAAAACGAAATATAATTTCTTTATGGTGGTTGTAGTCTACAATACACATGATAGACTGTATCATTCCCAATAGTTGGGAATGCAACATGGAAAATAAGACTGAATACTAAAATAAGGTTATATATTAAATAAAGGTCATATATTAAAATTTAATCGATGATAATAACCAACTTATAATGATAGTGATGGGAAACAAATCACATCATATTGTGGAAGCTATAGTCCACATGAACAAAAAAGCAGTACTTTCATTTTTCATTTCATTGAGAAGTGGTGTGAAATTTTTTTAATCATGACAATAATATATCATTATAATTATGAAACATTATTGTTAATGATTTAAATATAATATATGTTTACATAATTTCAATGTGTAAATAATATTGAGAGTTCTATTTCTGGATTTTTATAAAATATTTGATAGACCTCACTTCGGTAACAACTTTATCCATGAAAGACACATATTATAAGAAGAAAAAGGATCAATGATGAATTTATATAATATATAGATGATATATCTCTTTTATATTCAATTAAATATAATTTTTTTGAAAATTAACTATGTAGGGGGGGTTTCCTTTTATATGTGAGGGAGAAGACACATATGAAATTACATAAATGATTTAAATAATATAAAACTCATTTTTTGGGAAAATGGTTCCAATAGAGAATGAATTAAATGATATTATATGATATGGAAAAAATATATTTCACCAATAATAATGAAGAAATTATATTGTGACATTATACACATATCTCTATTCTTAACCCTCGGTAAACGGGATTTATACGTAACTGTGGTGATATATTTTTAGAATTTTGACTATTAGTAATTACAAATAATTAATGTAAAATCATTTTTTTTGTGAAATAATTAATAATAATTTTTTAAAATTTTTTATAATTAATTTTCTATTATTAGAGATGAAAAATTTTCAGTAATCGTGAAAATTGGGAAAAACTCATTTTTTTTAGAAATTGTTGTTTTTAGTATCATACATTGTTTACAATCACTACATTATCAGATATTAAAATTTAACTACAAATTTTTTATAAAATATATAATCTCAAAATTTCTTTTACTTTATAAATACATTGTTTTTATTTTTATTTATTATGATGAAAATTTATTTCCCACATAAAAATAATTTTTAAGGAAATGTATTTTTATTCCATATAAATGAATTCATACCATAATCAAGAATAATAATCTATCATTATTAAATAATTCAATTATTTAGAATTAAATATGAAATATATAATATATTTATAAATTTAAAAAAATAATAGAACTATCAAATTAAATGATGTAACAAATTGAAATTGATTTTTTACAAAAATGTAATTCCTCAGTGATCAATAAAAAATAATTTCATTTATAATAATTAAAAAACACACCACATGATAATATTGAAATTATAATTTAAAATGTTATATCCATTTTCTAAATTAAAATGTACATAAAAAATATAAATTAATTATAATGTTCATGATAAAATGCAGTAATCCACATTTTTCACGAAATACAAAATATTTAAGCCAACAAATTACTTTATTGAAAATATAAAAATTATTTATTGTTATTTAATAAATTATTTTTAATTATATTAATGAATTATAAATATTTTATATATTATTTTTCAGATTAATGATTTTAGTTTTAAAAATATCTTATAATATACATATTTAAAAATAGAATTTTTAATGTATATCACAATTTTATTAAAGATGGTGTGGCATGATAAGAATAAAATGTTTTATTTTAAGATAATTTTAATGGGATTAATAAGAATAGTTTTTTACTATTAATGTATATGTTATTATGGAAGCACATTGAGAATATTATAGGACCACTTGAAATGTTTTTTTATTACGTGATTCAAATAGTGGGCTGCATCGTGGCATGAAATATGGCTTAAAAAGAGGATTATAGTTGGGGGAAATGAATAAGAGTGATGATTATGTTGAAGAAACCGTTGTGGTAGGAGATTGATGGAAACTATTATGAGTATCCTTGGTTTTATATTTTTGATAATTAGGGGTAGTTCATGATTATTTGAGTAGTAAAACTAATGTTTAGGGTTTCAAAATGTGGGGTTCATTCGATATTCTATGGTATAAAATGATGAGTTGATTAGCAATATATCTTTGATATAGGGTGTGATTAATTATTCAATAATTTTTTTGGTTTACAGTGAATGATAATATCTATTATGGAGTGGTTTTAATGTTTCATATTTTATCACATATAATGAATATCATCTTAAATTTGTTCCTCTTACACCTAAAGTTGGTATTTTTGTGAATAGATATTTGGAGATATTTTCAGTTATTTTGATCAGATTAAGGTAATTATTAACTAATTGGATATTGGGCCAATATTCATTTTATATGATAATAGTGTCTATATACAAATTTTTGAGGCTTAGGAGGAGCAATGGATTTATATAAGTCTCGGTGGAAATGGTTTGGTTTGGGTGCACCTAGTTTGGACATTTGGGATAACAATGTGTATGTAATTCTATTCCGATCGTAGGTGTTTTTAGGAATCTGAAAGAATATAACAATTCGGTTGAAAATCCTAAATTTAAACCCCATCGTGAGTGCCAAATAGGTATCCAACCGTAAAGTAGTGCCCCAGTATTTAGTGTTTTAGTGGGTATTGTGTAGGTGTGGGACTCCTTTTCAAATGAAGAGTGAGGGTTGATGTATGGACATTATCATGAACGTAAAATGTTTTTCATAAGATGTATAGAGTCACACATGGAATTTTGGTAAGTAGTGGTGTACTCTATTATTCCATGCATGAAATTAATTTTTTTTTGTAATCTCCCTGTTTTTCCTTATATTTTTTTAGTGATCATGACATTGTTTTGATTATAATCCCTCATAAATTATGATTTAACTCCCTCTCCCGTTTCTATATCAAACCCTCATAGAAGGTAGGTAAATTTAGGTGGTATTTATTTAATGACTTTGTGATTTATTCATATATTATCATTCATTTTATCACCAACATATATTTTTAATTAACATAACAAAAAAAATATTCGATGAATATTCACCCAATTTTATAATTTTAATCATATGAGATTATGTTGATTTTTATTTTTATGGACAACAGATTTCCTAGAAATTTTATCAGATTCCTCCAAAAACATTTTAGATAAAGGAACAATAATATATTATTTTTTATGGTTTTATGTTGTTTTGGATGAAACTGACCATAGAATCATGTAACTTTGTTGTATAATTAAACTGAATAATATTATTTTTAGTGTGAGGAGTGGTTTTTCAGACCATTTATTTTTATATTGGAGGGTGTCTAAGGACAAACCCCTGATGTTATTAGTGGTTTGCATTTAGGATTCATTAATATTTGGAATGAACATCCAGATTTGTTTCGATGTAAATAACTCTAATGTTGAGGTAGTTTGTCCTAATATATATGTGGATGGTATAAAAGTGTTTTACAGATGGAATGGGAAATTTGCAGTCACTCCTATTTTTTATCACTAAACAATTTAATGTTAATATATTTTATATATTAAACTGAATGTAAATGAATTATGTTAATATATTAATCATTTCCATGAAGGATACTCTTTCGCTAATACTATGCCTCAAATTCCAATGGACTATAGCTTGATAATATTTTTAAGTTCCATGTGACACCTATACAGTATTTTGGTTTAATTTATTTCAATAAGTTTATCTGACATAGTTATTGGTGAAAATATTTACCAACATGTAATGGAATGTTTTTTAAAAGGGATTTTAGTTTTAGTAGACCATGTTAAAACCTTGAGATAACAATAATCATATTTAATTAAAGATGATCAGATGGAATGTGTTCCTATGGAACAATGATTAGTTTTTGTTGATATGTTGGCCATGTGTATATTAATAAATAGATTTTAGGTGAGGACTAACATAGTATGACATGGGGAGGGAATGGTACATAGACCATCTACCATGTGTGAATATGTCCATTAGCCTAGAATTTTTATAAAAGGATGGGGTCGAAGCCTCATTTTATTAGTTTAAATCAAAGACCTATTTAGACTCGGTAGAGGGTGACACATTACATAGCATGAAGGCCCATGGCCGAGTGGCCTAAATCCATGGCCTGAAAGCCCATTTTTGTCCCAAAGGATCCCTTGGTGAATAGTACAACTATATTACCCACACTGATATAGTACCTCCACCACTATAGTTCCTGAAAGAGTCCCTCCGCCGCTAGAGTGTCATCGCCACTACATTTCCACTGCTGCAATAGTACTGCTACAATGCCCTGCAACATTACTACTACAGTTCCTATAAATTCTCCCATATCTGGATTTGATCATGGAGCTTTGGATGATAATCAAGAGAATGTACAACTAGGTTAGAGGCTCATTATCTCCATTAGCAACAAATAATCAATAACTAAATACAATAATGTCAAATAACACTAATACCATATTGTGATTATAAATTTTTTAGAGATAATAATGGTGTCAATGAAATTTGATTGTGGTTACATGATGATATATGACTTTAGGTGTCATAACCCCCTCCCCACAATGTGTACCGCTCATGGGCCAGCAATTTTAGAAGGGAGATAATGAACCCAGAGTCCCACCTCTAGTAGGCCCCAGGTTTACAACTAGCACCGAGGGTATAGTAAACACACAAATGGAAGGCATTACCCTTTAAGAGAACACATGCAGAAGAGAGAGATAGGATAGACACCGACCAAATCTATCTCAGAACTAAAGAATAAAAGAAAACTCCAATGCACATGTGTAAGGTCATGAAAAAGTACGACAACAGAAGGGGAAAAAATACAAGTACCCAAAAGAATGTTAAAACAACAGTGACCGCCAGCCATAACAACTCCTCCAACCACAAGCTAGTAGTAACCAGCTTAATCTCCAACATACTCCAAGTGACCTGAAAAATAGTTTATATATACATGGGGTGAGTATAACAGTATACTCAATAGGATCCTTCCTGAAGACTCTCGTGCAAATGTAAATAATTTTTGCTAAAGCATTGTGGACAACAATTGAAACTAACATGTCACCTAACATGAGTATACTATGTCCTCAACCTCACCATGGCTACTATCACCAAATAACGCATACAAGAATATATCATATTGAAAGGAATATAAAGGGTACCACACTACTACTTCCCCAATGGTTTTCAGCTTGGCCCCAATGACATATGTCATGTGCATCTCTCTCCAAAGGATTGCCCGTATACACATTGACCAAGCTGCACAATCTTCACCACTTGCACCACAAAAGCTTTCCTGCAGACACCTAGGCGAAGTACCACACCATCCTCAAAACCAAAAGTAACAGGGTAGTTTTTTGGAGCCACCACATCTCACATAACGTTTATCATATGTCATGTATTATACCTCAATCCATTAAATCCCATACACTGAGTAGGGATCCTTAAGCCATCACAACCTATACACGTTACACCTATAGTAGTCCACATGATACTATATACAGAATATATGTTTGTGAATAACCACAAGCCACTACAACCCTCTACATACATATATGGGGAAAACTAACTGCTGTGCCTAATGGAACTACTATCTACCAAGAGAAGAGAGAGGATAAAGGGGGTAGTCAACCTTTCACCCTCTCATCAGAATGTTGGGTAAAACACCCCCTAGTGCTCAGAATCACTGGGGTGTCATTTTCCATTAATGACAGGGTGGAGTATCATATAGAAACTCAAAAATTACATGATATATTATAACTCACAATCCCACTATGGGAATAACCTAGTCATAGACACAACTGCAGCTAATGCCTTTCAGATTCTGGACTGGCACATCTAAGCCTACGTATCCTATAATCACACAACCATTTAAGGGTATTATTAAATTACATCATTCCCTATTTATCAATTCTTCTATATGTTAATTAATTTTTCAAACATTAATTAACCATGAACAATTACACATTAAATTCCATTGACACCACATCCAAAAATTCCATTGTCCGTTCAAAAGTTCTCAACCTCATCATTAAGTTCCAACAAACTCCAACCCCATGGGATAACATCATTTATTCAAACATTAATTATAGAGTTACATTTCCATATTCCCAGGAATTCTATAATGGAATCTTATGGTACTAAATACAAGGGGATCAACATGGTGAGTAGATGTATTACCCCTCGAGTCTTTACCGCCTATAGTGAGAGAGTAGACGCATTCTCCCTTGAGAGGATCAACACGGAATGCACGTGGAATGCCCCACATGTCTTCGCCTATCTAGGAAGAAGGGTATGCAAGACCATCTGCGTTGAGTAGTGGGGATAAGTAAAGCAGATAGACAACCAAACAAAGCACCATGCATTCAACAAACACATCAATCCCATTCCATCATCCCTGGTGTCCTCCCCAACACCCACATGGATAAACGGACGCATCTCACCACATTAGGCGTCATTCGACGCCACAACCACAAGGCCTCCATCCCTCCACATATCACAACACCCCTCCAGGGTCACATAACAACACAATCAGGAGAAAAAAAAACATCAAATCAAATTGGCCTCTCAACCATTTTAAAAGGAATCCAGCCTTCAAGCAATAAGAACCAATAGTCTTCAGGTTTACTAACCAACTACATTGATCACATAAATCATCATCAATTTGATTAAAATAAATTTTGATCAACAACCACAACAACAACAAATAGATTAGTTTACATGCCTCTTTTTCTTTATCCAAATAATTATCAATGATTTCCAGCTTTACGTTCTTTATAAATTTCATTAAGAACAACATTCTAAATAGAAAGGTATAGTTATCACACTATCGAGAAAATCAAGAGGCAAACCCTTATCACGGTACAAATCAACAACATCTAATCCAACCAATTAATTTAATCAGGTTCAATTATTTAATATGATCAATTATATTGTGATCCAAAGTCAAAATCATGATAACTCTGTGATTTCACAAAAAAAATTAGAGAAGCCTTGAATCCCCTGCCTTAATGGTTTTGACGGAAACCACAATGGCCGAAGAATGCCCAAGAAGGCCTGTCCGATTCACCAAGGATCCTCCTAAGATCTCTTCTCCTAACATAGCCAATACCAAATCTCATCATTATAGACATCCACACACTTAGATTAAGACATAACCGGCGTAGATCTATGATCCTGAGATAAGAGGTGGAGTAGATCTAGGTAGATCTAAGAAACGAAACAAAAATGATCACATAACTTGAGAAACCGGCATTGATTCGGTAAGAAAATCCCCAGGATCGCCTCCCAAATTCATGGTAGTGTTTCGTTTACCTCCAAGAAATAGTAATCCCATGTTATGGACAGTTAGGGGCTTAAACGAACCATTTAGAGGAAAAAGAGATCAGATCCATGATTTCAGAATCTAACTTTATGTGCCCGCATGATTAGTCCACAATGTTTACCAAACCATGCACTAACCATGCACTAGCTTCAGCCTCCTAAAACACTACTCATATGGTTAGTAGGCATGGATAGAAAAACCGTGCGCTAACAGTGCACTATCTTCTGCCTCTTCAAACACTCCTCGCATGGTTAGTCCGCAGGGTTTGACAAACCGTGCGCTGGGCGCAGCCTCTTACACCAACCTTGCATGGTTTGGATGCTCGGTTTAGGAAAACGGTGCACCTCCCGTGTGAAGGCTATTACCCTTGATTTTCTCTTAATAGTCCATCCAAACACACCTCCAAGTCACCTTGGTCTCCCAGAACACCGCCAACACCACATTTTGACAAAGGAATGGACCGGAGAGGTCCTGACCATTACATCAGATACCTCTCAAAATATTATCATCATTGAGAATCCAGAAACCACTTAAAGAGAAAATGAAATAGGGTCTGAACAACCAACCACTAAGATAGATCTCAAAAGAGAGAAAGAAACCAAAGCAACTAAGTGCTCCATCTCATAAACATAAAATTTTCATAACCACATCGGCCACAAAGATTCATGGAAAGAGTTAATCATCAAACAACTCTGTGTACTGAGCACATAAATGTGACTCACATTCCCAAGTAGTATCTTCCAAGCTACTGTGTCACCACAAGACACGAACTAAGGGGATGGAATGCCCGTGCAACACCTTCTCCATGTGGTATTGGATCTCCATAGGTCACTCCTCACAGTTTCCAACATCATCAACATCGATCTCTCCCCAATCGATGATGGGAGATTCATCATGAAGATAACGACATAGCTGTGATACATGGAAAACCTCATGTATCTGACTCATCTGAGGGGAAGTGCTACACGATATGCCACAGCTCCAACATGAGATAACACCTCGAAAGGCCCAAAAATGTGGGGATAATGTTTAATCCAATGACCAAACCTTCGATGCCCATGATGGGGAGTCACCTTCAGAAACACATGATCCCCAACATTATACTCCAAGGGTATCCTCCTTTGATCATCATATGATTTCTGATGATCTTGTGATGCCTTCATCCTCTCACAAATCACCTGAACCATCTCTGTTATATTATGCACTAGTTCTGGTCATAGAATTGCTGACTCTCCGACCCTAGTAAAACACAACAGAGAACGGAAAGGTTGGCCATTGAAGGCTTCAAATAGAGCCATACCTATGGTGGAGTGGAAACTATTATTGTATGAGGACTCTACCAGGGGTAAGTTACTCATCCATGAGCCTCCAAAATAAAGAACATAAGAATGTTACATGTCATTGAGAGTCTGGATGGTTCGCTCTATCTGACCATCCGTTTGAGGAAGAAAAGCAGAGCAAAGAAATTGTTGATTACCGAAAGCAGGTTGTAGATCTCTCCACACCCTGAAGTTAAAATGAGGATCACTATCAGAAATTATCTTCCCAGGGATTCAATGAAGTCTCACCACCTCCTCTATATACTACCTCGACAAGACATCCACTAATCATGACTCCTTGATCACTATGAAGTGGGCCCATTTTGTTAAATGATCCACTACCACCCAAATAGAATCATGTCCTCTCGGAGCTCGAGTTAAAATTGTAACAAAGTCCATCGAGATGTCCTCCCACTTCCAATGAGGAATCTATAATGTCTGGAGAAGAACACCAGGAACACGATGTTCGATATTCACCTTCTGGAAAACTAAACATAGAGTCACAAACTATGCAACTACCTGCTTAAGACCAGGCCACCAAAACTGACTCCTCAAGGATCGATATATCTTTTTCAGACTAGGATGTAATGATAAAGGTGAACTATGGAACTCTATGAGAACCATCTCATGCATCTTCAAGGGATCTAAAATACTTACTCGGTACAACACTTGGTGTTGTTGATCCTCGGACCAACCATCAAGGGCCTCACTATAAACAACTCGGTCTCTCCAGACCTCCACCTCATGATCTCCCAACAGCGACTCTTCCACCTTTGGCATAAGGGTGACTGTACCATTATCTGAAAAAGACAACCTCTACCCCCATCTTCTCACATATCATGATGTAATGCTGACATCTCTTCCATTACTCTCCATGAATCATCGGATTCACGTACAGCTTCACTACGTGATTTTCGACTCATCTCATCAGCCACAACATTCCATATTCCAAGTGTATTCGATATTTAAAATTTGTATTCCTACAACAAATCCATACACCAACGTTGTTGTGTGTTCAAGGCCCACTGGAAGAAGACAAACCTCAAACTCTTATGATCGGTGAAAACCACAAAGCGCTCACAAATGATGTAATGTCTCTACAATGTCAGAGATAAAACCACAGCTGCCAACTCAAGATCATGGGTGGGATATTTTCGTTCATGGGGACTCAACTGCCGAGACCCATAAGAAAAAAATGACCTCTGCTACATGAGAACACAACATAACCCTAGATGTGAAGCGTCGTAGAAATGATCAAACTGAAATCCCTCAACTGGAAGACAAAGTACTGGAGCACTAACTATATTCTCCTTTAGATACTCAGAAGCTATCTAACACTGATCAATCCATAAGAATTCCTGATCTTTTCTAGTCAAAGCTATCAGAGGAGTCGCAACTCATGAGAAATTGGCTACGAGCCTCTTGTAGTATCCTCTGAGCACATCGAAACTTCGCACCTCTGAAACTGTCTTAGGGTCTTCCCAAGACACAACTACTTCTATCTTCGATGGATCCACAGCTACTCCATGCTGGGTCACAACATTACCCATGAAACAGACGTCTTAAGCCCAAACTCACACTTAAACAACATCCCAAATACCTGATGTTTACGATGAAATCCCATAACAACATGTAGATGTTCTGCGTTCTCTACTTCATATGTGGAGTACACAAGGATGTAATTGATGAAAACCACCACAAACATGCCTAGGAACTCATGAAACACAACATTTATTAATACCATGAACACAACTGGAGATTTCGTCACGCCGAATGGCATTACAACGAACTCATAATGCCCATGACGACAAAAGAAAGACGTGTTTAGGATATCTTCATCCTTCACACACATTTGATGATATCCTGACCACATGTCGATCTTCGAGAAACAACTTTCACCCTTCAGTTGATCAAAAAAGTCATAAATCCGTGAAATATGATAGAGATTATTTATTGTCACTTTTTTTAAGATAATATAATCGACACACAACCACAAAATTTCATCATCCTTCTTCATGAACAGAACTGGTGCACCCCATGGGGACAAACTTGGTCAAACAAAACCACACTGCAACAGACCATCAAGCTGTATACGCAACTCTTGTAACACAAAAGGGGTTATCCTATATGGAGACATAGAGATATGAAAATCTCCTGGCTGTAGCTCGATCCCAAACATGATCTCTCTTCGAGGGGGTATTTCTAAAACCTCTTCTGGGAAGACATCAGAGCACTCCTCTATGACCCAAGGAAATGCCAACTACTAAACCTCTGATGAACATAGCATCATCTCATCCACCATGGACGATAAGGATGGAATGTGCCTTTGACCCATCTGAGGATCTCACTCACCAACAAACACCACATGCTCTTACTCTGCACCAATGAATATTACCTTCTTACTGAAGCAATCCATGATAGCCTACATCAAATACAACCAATCCATGCCAAGGAAGACATCATATGGTTGTATTCTTAAACATAGGAAATCTCCTCAAGAGCGGTGTTTCCCTAACAGTAGCTCACAGTCTCTACATACCTTAACCAAGTTAGCTTGTCCTCCAACTGGAGTAGCCAACGCCAAGGGCACTAGAAGCCTCTCTACCTCAAGTCCAAAATCATGGGCAGGGGTTTGTGATATGAAGGAGTGTGTCACTACTGAATCAAACAAGGCATACAACAAGGTAGAAAATAATAAAAGGGTACCTCTAATGATGTTTGGCTCGCATAGAGCTGGAAACACTAGAGCATGAAGCTGACCATGACCTACTCCATGGCCTCTCGGACCCTGATGATGACCACCACTACAGACACACTCTTCTCTCTAAGGATAAGAACTGTCATGGGGATGTCCTCTTCATGCCCCATCTAACCTCTACTGATCTAAAGCTTGTGCAACCAGCTACTACTACCTCGGATAGAACTGCCTCAACGGAGGGACCTGGAGTGTCGCGCCCGATGCACGATGACCTCTCTAAATGGTCGGTCACTCCCATTGCTGATGTCCATGATCACCAAAAGAAAAAAAATCTCCCTAAACCATGGGATAGGCTTGAGAGTTAGTGCCTCTGGAGAAAAAAGATTTGAATGGCTGGGACCTACCCCACGCTGAACGGAAACTTCTCTTCAAAGAAAACCAAAAACCCCGGACCAAAACCTTGATTCGTGAGGGATCATGATGATCCCCTTATCATGATGATCCAATCCTGTCCAAAGTCATCTCAACAACCTCTTCCCTCCCCAGAACCTTAAGATATTTCACTAGCATAAATGGGGTGACCTGGTGCTGGATATCTGGATACAAAGCCTCCTCAAAATGTCTCGTCTTGGCCTCCTCATCTGGAAACTGGTCCAAATCATATCATAAAAGGTTCCTGAAACGGATCCCAAAGTCTCGAACACTGGAGATCCTCTACCGAAGGGTAAGAATATCCTGGTGACTGGAAACCTATGAAGACATGGAAAGTAACTCAACTCTGAACATGTCTCGGAACTACTCCCATGAGATCACTGAATCCTTAAGATCCACAAGGAACATGAACCACCACTTCCACGCTACTCCACGCAGCAACGTCACAGCTATGGACACCCATTGCGCTTTCCGAGCACGGATCGAATGGAATCCTATCTCAACCTCCTCCAACCAATATTCCATGACTGCATTTGAAATGGAGCCCTCATACTTCTGCAAACTCTGGCACTAAAACACTCAGAGTGACTTCCTCCAAGTGTCATCGTCGTCAACCTCTACCATGAAGCATCCTGTGGGAATCGCCTACTGTACATCTTCTATGCAAACCTGATAACCAAGATCCATAGCTACAAAAAACAAACACTTAGAGCTCCTAATCCTAGAATATGGAAGACTCGACATTAATTAATTAATTCCTTTATTTTATTCATTTTAGTTTAACATATCAGATGGTCTACCCATTCAAACACAGGCACAAAGAAGAATGATTCATGATCCATTCCTAGGTATCTACATGGTAACTCGTATCACCTTGTTTAGTAGCCATTGTAAACATAATGGTTCGTGCATCAGATCATATGGGGACCTAAATTCCTATGGCTCAGCTAGTCTCTAGTGTTTACAACACTTGCTAAACATGGATGACATCCTTGCCCTACCAACCCATGCATCCTCACATTACCAAACTCCAAACTCCATCTTATACCTTAACATCCCTCTGATACCACTCTGTCACAACCCCCTCCCCACAATGTGTACCCCTCCTGGGATGGAAATGTGAAAATGGAGATAATGACCCCCCGAGTCCCACCTCTAGTAGGCCCCAGGTTAGAAACTGGCACTGAGGGTATAGTAAACACACAAATGCGAGGCATTACCCTCTAAGAGAACAAATGAGGAAGAGAGAGATAAGATAGTCACCAACCAAATACAACTCAGAACTAAAGTATAAAAATAATCTAATTCACATATTTAATGTCATGAAATAGTACTACAACTGAAAGGGGAAACTACAAGTACCCAAAAGAAAGTAAAAACAGCATCGACCACAAGCCCGAACAGCTCCTCCAACCACAAGCAATTAGTAACCAGCATGATCTCCAACCTACTCCATGTGACCTAAAAAACAGTTTATATATACGTGGGGTGAGTATAATAGAACACTCAGTAGGATTCTTCCTGATGCCTCTTGTGCAAAAGTAAAGAAAACATGTAAAAGCGCTGTGGACAAAAAGTGAAACTAAAATGTCATCTAACATGGTTATACTAAGTTCCTAGCCTCACCATGGCTTCTCTCACCAAATAAAACATACAAGAATATAGAATATGGAAAATAATATCAAGGGTACCCCACTACTACTTCCCCACTGGTTTTTCGTCTTTCCCCAACGACATATGTCATGTGCATCTCTCACCAAAGGCTTACTAGTATACACTTGTGCCAAGCTGCACAATTTTCTCCACGTGCACCACATAGGCTTTCCCATAGACACCTGGGCAAAGCACCACACCATCCTCACAACCAAAAGTATCCCGATAGTTTACAGGAGCCGCCAAAGCTCGCATATTGTTTATCACATGTCAGGTATAATACCTCAAGCCATTACAACCCATAAACCGAGTAAGAATCCTCAAGCCATCACAGAATATACAAATTACACCTATAGTAGTCCATAGGATACTATATCCAGAATATATGTGTTTGAATAACCACAAGACATTACAACCCTCTACACTCATATATGGGGAAAACTAGCTGATGTGACAAATGGAACTAGTATCTACCAAGAGAATCTAGTGGTGTCAAATGGGGTAGTCATCCATTCACCCTCCCATCATAATGTTGGGGAAAACACCCTCCTCCCATGGCTTAGAATCCCTGGGGTGTCAGTTTCCCTTACTTACAGGGTGGAGAAGAGTATAGAAACACAAAAATTACAGGATATACTATAACTCACAACCACAGTTTGTGCATAACCTAGTCTTAGAAAAAACTTCAGCTAACGTCTCTCGGTCTCCGAGATGCAACATCTAAGACTATTTATAATATAAGTAAACAACCATATAAGGGATTTATTAGATTACTTCATTCCCATTTTATCAATTCAATTGTGCATGAATTAATTCATCAATCATTAATTAACCATGAAAAATTCAACATTAAATTCCATTAACACCACTTCCAAAAAATCCACTATCCCTTCAAAAGTTCTCAACCTCATCATTAAGTTCCAACAAACACCAACCCCATGGGTTAACATCGTTTATTCAAACATTCATTACAGAGTTACTTTCCTGAATTCACAGGAATTCCAGAAAACCATCCTATTCTACTAAACACAAGGGGATCAACACGGTGAGTAGTTGTACTACTCGTCGAGTCTTTGCCGCATATAGTAAGTGTGTAGACACGTTCTCTATTGATAGGATAAACATGGAAAGCACGTGGCATACCCATCGTGTCTTCTCCTATTTCGGAAGAAGGGTAATCATGAACAACTGCCTTGAGTAGTCAGGAAAAGTAAAGTAGTTAAACAACCAAACAAAGCACCAAGCATTTAAAAACCACATCCATCCCATTACATCATCCCTGGTATCCTCCCCGACACCCACATGCATAAACCAATGCATCTCGCCTCTCTAGGCATCATTTGTTTCCATAACCACAAGGCCTCTATGCCTCCACATATCACGACACCCCTCCAGGGTCGCATCACAATACAAGCAGCATGAAAATCAAACATCCCATCAAATTGGGATCTCGACCCTTTTACAAGGCATCCAGCCTCCAAACAGCATGAACCAATAGTTTTCAGGTTTACCAACCAACTGCATTTATCACATACATCGGCATCAATTTGATTAACATCAATTTGGATCAACAACCACAACAATAACAACCAGATTTTTTTTCATGCCCCATTGTCATTATCCAATTAATTATCAATTAATTATAGCTTTATGTTCTTTATCAATTTCATCAAGAACAACATTCTGACCAGCAAGGCATTGATATCACACTATCTAGAAAATAAATAGGCAAACCGTAATCACGGTACAAAGAAACAACATTCAATCAAACAAACTATTTTAATCAATTTCAAGTATTTAATTAGATCAATTATATTGTGATCCAAAGGCCAAATCTTGATAACTCTACTATTGCACATAAACAAATAGAGATTCCACAAATCCCCTACCTCAACGGTTTTTACAGAAACCATAAAGTCGAATAATTCCCAAGAGGACCGGGACGATTCTCTAAGGATCCACCCTAGATCTCTTCTCCTAACACAACCAAGGCAAAATATTATTATAATCAACATCCACATATATAGATCTACCCATAACAGGCATAGATGTAAGATCCTGATAGAACAAGAGGATTAGATCTATGTAGATCTAAGAAACAAAACCAAAAGGACCACATACCTCGAGAAACTCTCTTCAATTCGCTAGGAAAAGCCACCGGATCACCTCTAAAACGCTTGGGAGGGTTTATTATACCTACAAGGATGGGTGACCCAGAGTTATGGCCACATAGCGGCCTAAACAAACAATTTAGAGGCAAAAGATTTCAGATCCACAATTTTAGGATCTAACTTTATGTGCTTGCACAGTTAGTCCGCAAGGTTTACCAAATCGTGGGCTAACCGTGCACTAGCTTATTCCTCTTCAAACAATCCTCACAGGGTTAGTCCGCACGGTTTGAAAAACCATGCGCTAAACGTGTTCAAGCTTCTGCCTCTTCAAACACTCCTCGCATGGTTAGTCTGTACGGTTAGACAAATCGTGTGCTAACCGTGCGCTAGCCACTACCTCCAACACCAACCTTGCATAGTTTGGCCCCATAGTTTTGGAAAATTGTGCGCCTCTAGTGCAATGGCTATTACCCTTCATTTTCTCTTAAAGATCTAGCCAAACTCATCTCCAAGTCACCTTGGCCTCCAGAAACACATCCAACACCACATTTTCTCAACAGAATGGGCCAGAGAGGTCCGGGACAATACATTAGGTACAATTGAATGGTTTTCCTCTAAGGTAACCACTTCTATGAGACATTAAACACAAATGGGTAGAAGAAATTTTAGGGCACAACAAAAAATTTAAATTGATTTGATAATATTTAAATATTCATATTGATGTAGATAATTTATTCTCAACAGAGGATAAATTCATATAAGTTCGACATTAATTGAAGGATAGACAATCCTTATGACAATTATACATGAGATATTACTGTGTGAAATTTTTATCTATGTTATATATTTTCATACAAGGGGTTAATTGGATTATCTCCGTGTATCTATCCATTAGGAATAATTCTATTCAATTCCAGAATTTCTTCTTAGTATTTAGATATTGATCTCCATTACAATATATTATCTGAAATATCATTTGGTTCTTTTCTATTAAACTATTATAATATCATATTTTAAAAAAACTATTACGTACCAGTGATGATGACTAATAACATGACATAATTACACAATCAATATAAGAATCATCTATCTAGCCAGATTCAACTAGAATTCATGAGTCTATACCAAATGGAATTGAATATGAATCTAGATAAAAGTTAATTTTCTAGGGTAACAACATATTAATATATAGTAGGCCGTATATTAATTGATTTTAGAGGGTTATACTTATTGGAATCAAATATTTATCTTTTAAAAAATATATTTTACACTATCAACTAGTATGAATTTGTTTTGGAGACTTATATTACATGATTTTATAGTTTCACCATAATATTAATAATATATGAAACCTATAGATACATAAATTTTCATATGATTTCCCCAAATAACTAGTTATAGATCTTAATCTTTCATAATTTGACATGGGAAAACACCCATTGAATTGGTAGTGGAGTTTGATGATTGTAGATATATTTGATAAATCCTAATAGGAATCACTGATTAAACCTAGTGAATATGAACCCACTTTCAATTACTTAATTGTTTTTAAAAATAACAGATAATATTTTTTATCACCTAAAAATTTCTCCATAGAATTGAAATTATCCCTACATCTATCTATGATCATTTTTATATTATATACAATATTAAATATAATACTAATATATGGATGTGGGGAATATTTTTCATTTGAATAGTTGTGTGAAATTTTTAGACACACTAAATAAATTTATATAGTTTTTCTAGGTAAGCACAATATTCATTGTATAAACTTGATGGATGATAGTGACATTTTATTTTTCTTCTAATGATTTTTATAAATTTGATAAGATTTTAATATGCAAATAAACTATATATTCTTTTTAAAATAATAACCACATTGGTTCTTAAATACTAAATTATACTCACACTATTCTTATATAGATATGTCACATGTGTACGTGAGAATACATGACATAAAATAGGTTCATAATTGTAAAGGGTCCAATATTCTATGATCACTAGTGATAGCACTGAAGGAGTCTAGAAAAAGGGATGATGTATGGGTTTATATGGTTTTAAAGCCTCATATAATTGTTTATTTTATGTAATTTTTATTTTTTTGAGATTGTGGAAGATAAAAATTATATGGTGATAAGTATTGGAGTTTCTATGACTGTACCCATCAATATGTTTATTGGATATATAATTGTGGTCTATTTAGTACATCCTCATATATTGAGTGTTATTATTTTAATTTTTTTTTTCAGTTTTTCATACATTTATTTTCACATAATATCTACCCACAGTAACATCCATGACACCAAATTTTAGTTGGTACCCACTAGCATATGCAGAGGCGTGTATATAGTTCGTATGTCTACTCTTCCTGTCAGTGAGCCACGTAGAGTCTAAAAACAATGGATGAATATTATAGTTTTAAATCATGAAGTTATAATGGATATCTACAGGGTATCTTGTCTGATCCTATGTTATGTTTTATGGAAATGGAGTTTACCCACTACGAATCCAACAAATCATGATCTCACCCTGGTTGGATGAGCATAATGGTTTTCATGATACAAACAAATAATGGTCCTTGGAGGGTTATGACTTCTACAGAAATTATTTTTTTGATATGAAATGATTGATAAATGGTAAAATACGAACAAAAATGTAAGGATATTAGATATTATTATAATGTTCCATGTATATTGTTTTAATTGCAATTGATGTTCATGTGTGTGTGTAAATAAATCAGGTGTAAAGGATCAGATGATCAATTATGGGATATA
The DNA here is from genome assembly GCA_963277665.1 of Viscum album. Taxonomy (NCBI): domain Eukaryota; kingdom Viridiplantae; phylum Streptophyta; class Magnoliopsida; order Santalales; family Viscaceae; genus Viscum; species Viscum album. Next base: position 1,006,427,646 of record OY728157.1, read on the forward strand.
ATGGAAGTACAATTAATCCATGAAGGCTAAATGAACACAAACATGTATATGGATAATGTAAAATAGATTTTATAGGTAACTTATTATATATTTATTGAGGGTGAAATTATCTTTTCTAATCATAAAGAAGTCTTGTTCTTCCCCACATGATGAGTTGGAATGAATAGTAAAGAACCCTTATAAATTTATGAATTTAATGATGGATGAAAACAAACGTGGTGAATTATTACATCATTGTAAAATTTTATATAGTTAAATATATGGTTCAAATATCATCATCAACATGATAACATTGAATTTTCTATTTAGGGAGACAGATGGAAGAAAATATGATGGGGTTTGAATCATATATGTTAGGATAATACATTCAATGTCAGTGTGCGTAATAATATAATGATGATGAATTTTACTACCACGAATTGGGTATAGTTAAGAGTATTTTTTTATGTAAGTATTTCTCTCTTATTTTAGATATAATAATGAATAAAAAATTCCCTTAACTTATGTAAAAGGATTATAAACTCATTGGAACATATTATGATTTTTTATAACATTCAATGTATGCTTTTTGTTTTAACATCAGTAATTATAAAAAAAGTAGATTCATTGAATGATTAACACCAAGTCTCCAAAATATGTAATGGATATGAAATATTATTTGTTATCAATATTTTTTTCTCTATGAAGGTATAAATATAAATATTATATTCCCATATGTTCTATGGTTTGAAATATAAATGGAAGACTAAATTTCAGGAAAAATCGAATTAAACACAAAGTGAAATGATATTTTATGTACATAAAAGCAAGAAATATGGGATGAATATAATGGAAATATATGAAAATTCACTATTAATAAATATATAATATGTAAGACTATTCGTAAGTCCCATGTGTTTAAAATAATGATGATGCGGACAAATGATATTATGTATAAAATAATGGTACAAACTATTGAACAACTGAATATCTAGATTATCAAATGGAGAGATTATTGGAATTCCTCAGAAAAGAGAATGACTAGATAAGATAATGGTGATGATCCAAATCAATATCCTATTAATCCAAATGGTAATGTGAAATATCATTTTATGAATAATTCCAATGATGTGTACAATAATAACATGGTGAATGGTAATCATATCATCCACCATAGATGATATAATACCTTATTTAATTAATATCTCCCCTAAATACTTCATACATATGAAATATGATAATGGTACCACATTTCTTCCTCAATAATTAAATGTTGAATATGAATTGTAAAAATTAATTACCCGATCACATTATATTAAATTAATAGTTCCACCCCAATTAATGTTTATGGTAATTTTCAATCAGGAAATAAAGTATTATTTCTCTTCTTATGATTGATTTTATTATAGGAATGGATTGGATATCTATATATTGGTCTCATATATACATCTATTTATGGGAAGTCAAATTTTATTTTCCAAATGAACTTATGATAATTTATATTTGGGTGGATGAATATAAAAATCCAATTTAAATTATTTTTATCATATGTATCATAATTCCAATCCATGATGGGTATTTATCTAAAATGACTTGGCTGATAAAATCACAGGGGATATTCATATTTTACAGAAATATATTAATGAAATTATTAATAATTTTCATAATATGATATGAAATTTTTATGTTTATCTATCAATAGATCTCACAATTGATTCTGCATATTTTTTAAAGACTCCAATTGAATATACCCAATTATTTTGTTGGAATATAAAAAATAATACATTGATAAAATTTATATGTGATGAATACACCCAACTAAAACAACTATGGATGTAGATATTATTATTTTTGTGTGTTATAATGGGCCAATAAATCATTACCATGATTATTGGGAACTAAAAATTAAAAATATCATGAATATGTTTACTCTACCATGTATTGATTAATTTTTTTTATAATGAGTATCTGAATAAAATACTATGATTTACCATAATTATGTATAACATCAATTAATCGGTAACTAATATATATGAAATAAATATTTATGTATGTGGTATGATAATTCTGATTATGTAGTGACTTCAATTAGAAATTAAAATAAACATACTAGAATCATTGATACATTTAATAATGTCATTAGATAATACCTCGATCGGTCTATGGTTGTATTTAAATGTGGTATTATTTTTTTCTCAATCATATAAGAAGATATTAAATGTTATTTGATAATTGTGATGATGACCCTACAAAAAAGCTGTATATATTTAAATATAACAGGAGTAAAATTTTTCTTATTAAAGGTTAATTTTGTGGAAATATATTATCTTTTTATAGTATATCAGTGGATCCATAAGTGTATGATGATTTTGAAAAATTATCTAGACCAAAAATTGTGTCAAAAATTGATTTTTTTATTATAAAAGATGCTTCAGAAATAATTTTTGGAAGATATTTTTCATGACAACCTAATCCACCACCTATGTATACTCATATGGTTTATATGGTCTTATGAATAGATGTATGAGAAAATAATGTCATGTGGATGAAAAGAGTATTTGACAATTCACCTTTTTTTACATGAACTTATAGAGACGAGGGTTTGTTTTTTAGTTTTATGGATAAAATAATGTTATGTGATGTATTCTCATGAAGAATTATATGTTGATATAATATAACACACACCAATTGACAATACATGTGAAAAAATACACATATCCTAACTTTCAGCTTAAATCAGTAACTTTTTCATTGTAGATTTCAACACATTTTCTACAACAGTATGGGATTTACTTAAATCATAATCAAAATTTTTTTTATATAATAAAAAATAAATTGTTTATCATGTTGTTATGAATTTTTATATAGATGATTAATTATTATGAATAGTCAATACATAACCACCATAGTAAGGGGATCATAGAGGATAATGTATTGAGATAGAAGAACTATAATATTTTTTATAAGATGGGGATATAATGTGATCCAATAATTATGGATATTCATATTGTGGAACTTATAATCAATGTGAGGGAAGATAAATTATATACTTTTTATAGGAATGTTCAACAAAATATCTAAATGAATATTTTTTAGTCAAAATTATATCATGTGGAAATATATAAATGATGATAAATATTCAAGATATAAAACATGATTGTGATTGATCGATAATTATTATTTAATGATTATTTTCTTCATCAATAATAAATTTAATGAATGATTTATTGGATGAATGAAAATTGTAAATCATTATCTATACCCTAATGTATTATGAAGGTGTATATATATTTGAAAAAATATTTATTGATTAAAAGCATGAATATTAATATTTTATGTTATGTATCTCATTAAATACTATATAAAAAATTAATATATTATATACAATCCTAAGATGTGATATTTTAACTATTACTCATTCTTGAAGGGAAATAGGAAATCATTTTACGGGATTTCATCAATGGACTCGGTGAAATAGTTAATTTGAAAAATTCCATTTTGGTTGTAGTTAATATCCTTAAAAAATTTACCAAATTATTTCCATAAATGAATATTATTCTCCCTAAAAACATTCTAGGATATAAATTGATTATATCATGAGATTTGACATAGTACTACTCATAGTGTAATCTAACGAGGATCTGTGTATTACGTAGATGTTCTAAATATGTATTCAATAGTATAGTAATTTAGAAGTGATGTTTGACCATTAATATAGTCCTCAAAAGTGGGAACAAATGTGGGTCCATTAAAATTATATTATATATGTCAATAGAATGTAATTTGGATTTAAATATGGTTGGAACCACCATCATTATGTGTTAGTATTTTCTACAATAATATATTTTAGTAAATATTATTGAGGGATCTATATAATTCCCAATGTTATAGGTTTATTCTGAACACAAAGAAATTAAGATGAATATAGATAAATAAATATAATGGGTCCTAATATTGATGAGGATATGGTAGTTAATGGCAGAGAAATTAAACAACAGATAATGGTGGATAATATTATGGAAAAATATATTATTTCGATTATTGTCTATGAGATCTAGACTTCATAGTGAGATAAATTTTTTTACTTTTAATATATCCTTAGAAGAGAGTAATTATTTATTGAATAGGGGTAAATATGATCCATATATATATAATCTTATTTAAAATTCATGATCTTATAAAGGTGGTATCTTATCCGTTGAAACACTCAGCAAATATTTCCCTATATCACAATGTGTTCTATTTATCTATCATATTAAATTGAATTAATGTTCCATTGCTTGTATGAAACAATGAGGTCATTCCACCAAAAAAATATATATTATGTAGATAAATTGATGACGAATTTGGATTAATAAGATATTGTTCTAAAAAATACCACTCACCAGGTCAATTTATTGTAGAAAATCTAAAAAATAGAGGATGATTCATGGTTACTCAAAAATAAGATAAGGTATAGGTGTACCCAGGTTTTTGTATATAAGTTATTAAATTAATTCGTATAAATTATCATATGATTTGTTTAATAAAATTACCATATATTTGATGTTATATTTATGTTTAAATATATTTTATTTCATTATCATCAGTCTTTGCACACAATATTGGGTTTATAAAATCATTATACACAATTTAGAAATTATTATTTCGTATCTTCAAAATTAGAGGGTATTAAAATTACTAATTATATTGTAAAATTTTATTTTCAAAAATTTGTAAAATTAATTTATTACATAACAATTGATTAATATAAAAATAAAATTTTTTCAATGTTGAAAGGATCATTTTGAAATAATATTGAATGTGCACAATATATTGTTTCTCAATATATTCAAATATTCAGTTTTATTACTATTTTTAATGAAATATTTTTACCATATATTAAAAAAAATTAAAAAAATATTCTAATCAGTTTTTTCTAGGCACGAAATAATAACAAATCCCATTTTATGAATAACAAATTATTTTTCCAAAAAATATATTTTTTCATATATTTTGTTTTTATTTGAAAATGATTTTCTTCAACCTATAGAAATTGAAAATTTTAAAATAGATTCAATATTTGGAATCAATATTGTAAATATAATTTAATATTTCATCATAATATTTGGTAATTATTATTAGTAACATTGTTAGATATTTTTATCTCGGTATGGTTAAAATTGGAATGAAGTGGTTACATCTTTGGGATATGTGATTTAAATTTTCCTTTTAGATGTAATTATACTATTGGATGAGTGTATATTGACCCATTTAATTATTGTTTCAAAATAATGACATCGTGTTTTAAATTATTATTGATTATGAATATTCATATTTTTGAAGAAAAAGTGAAATCCAAAATGTCACCCTACTGACATTATTATAAGTAATATTTTTTCATAAGGAGGAATATATATTATATCAAATAATAATTTTTTTGGAATAATTAATTCATTATATTTATAAATATAATTCATTTTAATATTTTATTGATTTCATAATTTTCTTAAATTGTTGTACACAATTGTTAATATATTTTTCCATGTAACTAAAAAATAAAAATGAATATTTAAAAAAATTTAAAACAAAAACATATCGGTCAAATTATTGAGTTTCCTTAATTAAGAAGATAAGTATAATATAAATGATATGGTTATTTATTCCATATCAATGAATTTATTATAATTTCAAACAATGTGAATAGTCTTGAAAATGGATATAATTGTTTCTAATGTTAAATTGAATTTCATTTATCAAATTAATAATCGAAAAAATATTATCATCAGAATGGTGGAATAAATATGGTTTATAATGTCAAACATTTTCCATTTATGGGAAAATTATACCTTTATATTAATATCATTGTCTCTTAAATAGTAAAAAACATTGATATCATGGTATTTTTTAAAACAGTTTACAATAGAAAAAATATAATAAATAATGATTAAAACCACACCTAACATGTCATATTATTATTGTATTTAATGATATTAATTTTTTCCCAACTAAGAGTTGAAATATTACAATCACTAATAACCAAAAAGAAAAAAATTAATTATATTTATTTTAAAAAATCTAGTATTTAAATTGTTACCCCTCCCTTCAAATATTCATTTTCAAGTAATATAATTTATTAATTAGAATGATTAATCATTTTGATCATCTTGGTCCTACCTTAATATCATAATAGATTCAATCTGTATATCTTGTATATTATTTCATGAAAAAATAAAACTGTATCAAGGATTAACGTATAATATATATGTTGATTATCAATTATAGGAGGCTTAAACGTATATGAAACATGATAATGATTTTTTATGATATTTACTACTCAATACCAAAATAATAGTTATTTATTAATCATGAATTATTTTTTATTTAATTAGGTGTTTTTTAACTAATGAATAATATTATTTTTTACTATCCTCTAGTTATTTTTACAATTTGGAGGTTTATGTACATGTTTTCTATGATTGGTATGAAATATATTTCACAAAATGTTTTGGGTAAAATATATCCATATTTCTCTACTATTGGAAATAGAAACACTATATTCCATGTCCATGTTCTGTAAAAACATTTAAGAGAATTTTTGAATATTTTACAATGATAAATTAATTAATATTTCAATTATGAATAATTTTTTTGAAAAGTTATTAGAAAAAAATCATTCATAATAAACCTTTTTATGTACTTTTCCTTTTTGTTTAATATAAATTGTTTGAAATGATTATGTTGTTTTAATATTCAATCAACTAATGTGTTTTTACAAAATAATTACCTTCACTTCATTGAATAATCTTTTATTTGTCTCTATGGTTATTTTGAGTGAAGATTATTTTCTCCATACTATTGGAATTATTAGTTTCTATTTTATCAATATAAAGGTATATATTTCCAAGTATTCATTGCAGGGTCCATATATTATTTTAAAAATATTTTTTATATCTCTATAATATTTTTAAGAATTTTTTTTTCAATGGTTATACAAACATATGATGAGATCTAAATTTATTGTTGATTTTTTTTATGGCCATTATAAGAAACCCATTTTATTACTATTGGTTAATTATATCGTGATAAGATACTTATAAAAACCCAATATTTTATATAGTTTCTAATATGATGAAATGATTAATGTTGTACTATATTATTATTCAAATTTATATTATTTTAAATATGTCATCGATGGGATTTTTAGATCTCTATAATTAGATATGTGAAGCATAATTTCTCATGAGTTAGTTTTGAGAAACTATTTCATGTGCTTTATCCACTATAAGAAATAGATTCGGTGGCGTGGTAATGACTATAATTTTTCTAATTTTATTTTTAAGAATTATTTGGAGAAATTCCAAGACGATCATGAATTGAGATTGAGTGTGATTAGGAGGACTACTATAAATGGAATAATTCATTAAAATAATGATAATATTTTAATAGCACGATTTAGAGAATTTTCGGAAAAAGGAATATATCTTATAAATGAGTTCCCAAATAAGAAATATGATGGAACTATTGAGCTTATAATGGAAACTTCACCATATGTGCGACCTAACTATAGTCAGTGCATGTCACCGGAAGAAACATTAACCATGTACACAAACATAAATAAAATAATTAAATAATGTTAATGTATTTACGAAAGACTAATAACACATGATCACTTACTCATATTGGAAATTTGAGACCATCGTTGAGTTTGTAATTTGGTGTTTTACATATGTGTGGTGTAACATTGAATAGAACATAGTGACAATAAAATGAATTTTTTTGACGTTTATTGAAATGAAATATAGTATTTTCTATATTATTGGACGTTTTGTGGTGATGTAGAAATAATTTCTTATTAATTAAACATTTCATAGATTTCATGGTTATTATGATTACCATGTAATTCATCTATAAGTAGACGAAGGAGCTCTCTCAAATGAACACTGAATGATTGAGGATCTATGACGACACATCTTCCATTTATCATAAACAACAAATTAAAAAACTAGCAAGGGGAGTTGTTTTTTTGGTTTTCCCTACTCATTATTCATACGATGAATGAAAACTAATCCAAAAATTGATTTTCACATATATCGATCATATGTTTCATGATGTTTTTGGTGCGAGAAAACATGATTCGATTTAACCTATTACCTATACCAATCCAATATATCGCGACTGATTCATATGTACGTGTGGCCAATAATGTTTAGACCTTTTCAATGACAGTTTCTTACACTTTTCAATATCGTCATTGACTATGGACCATCATGGACATGGTAAGTCATGAAAAGTGGGTTTCATATGAGATCAGACCCCCAGATTTGAGAGAAATCGTGAAATAAAGGCTTAATATATGTATGTCGAGTCCCATAAAGCATGGATATACAACTACTTCGAAACAAATATAGAGGAGGTGGAATAGTGGTACATATAATGGACCAACAAAATGAGACTAGTAAAGTAGTCTTGTGAGGATTTTGGTGGCTGGAGGTATTGGAATCTATTGGAGGTGGGGTCTCCAAATGCGATGATGTTTTTAGTGGAGCTATAGTGATGAATGAATGAAAAAAGAAGCCACATGGAGGCCGCATGACACATAAGATAGATTTGAGAAGAGCCATGAGTTTTAGCTACAAATCATGGGGGGTTCGGGGATAGGGGGTTAGTAGATAATTTTAGAGTCGTGGTCCAACCATGTGTAGCTATGCGTGGATGGAAAACGAGGCATAGATTGAGTAGAAATGATGACCATGCATGATTTGGCCAGGCCGGAGCTTCTTAGTGGTGAAGACTGGGGTAGACGAGCTAGAGGGGGATACCTGGAGTAGGCATGGCAGAGTGAGACAGATGGAGTGGGAATGTCAAAGAAGGTTTCCCAAGTATCCCCATGTGAAGAGGGTTGGACCTAGTCAGAGAGGTCAGGTGCAGTGGGTCGGGCTGGACCTGGTGACTCGGGTCGGCCCCTATGACACCCATTAAAACATCAAATGGGAATAATTTTAAGATGAAGTTTCGATTTTATTTTTTCTCTTTGGTTTTGGGACCTTTGGGATAATAAATTCTTTCAAATATACTATATTTATTTCTGTGGATGTCAGAATATGACCTAATGGCATGAGGATTAGGTTCTCCCATAATGAGTGTGATGTGAGAGGATATCATATCTCAAGCTATGTCATTGAGACTACTTAATTTTATGAGATTACATGAAATATTTAGACTATGTTTCTTTCTGATATTATGATTATTATTGAGACAAAGTGTCTTTCTGAGACTATGTGTCTTATCATGGCATAAGGTCTTAACAGGACTACATGTCTTATTGATATTGGGTGTTCTGTGGATTATAGGTGATAATCCTATTTTTTGTACTATAGACATATTCTTATTTTAGCTGACTATATTCTATTCTGTAATTATGTGTGATATCCTCATTTTTGAATACATTCATGAATTCATTTGTGGTCGATAAACGATATTAGTTCCATTATTGTAGTTCCTTCATGGTCTTCTTTTTTGGTGTTCCTTCATGATGTCCATTCGTGTTGTTCATTTATGGCAGTTCATGTGTTTTAGTTCATTAATGGTGTTCATTTGTGGTGTTATTTAATGGGATTCCATCATGGTGTTAATTTATGGATGTTCCTCCATGTTGATCATGTTTAGTTGTTACTTCATTTTATTCATTCGTGGTGTTCCATCATGGGGTTTAATTGTGGTAGTTACCCCCTGTTGTTCCTTCATAGTTCTCCATGATAGTGTTCCTTTTTAGATATCCTTCATAGTGTTCTTTTTCAGTGATCCTTATTGAGGGTAATTTGTGCTATTCTATTGTGGAATTTTTTTTGGTACATCACGTGGAATTCCATTCGTATTTTTCATCATGGTTTCGGCGTGTCCTACTAAGTTTAGTTTTACTCATCCATGCATGGTATTTGATTACACGTGTTGTGTATTTTGAAGAAGATCATTTCTTTGTTGGAATCATAGATGGACCAGGAATAGGTGGTTCTAAGAGATACAAGCAAATCGAGGTGTGTTCCTATGTCTTAGACAATTTTCTAGTACCTTTCCATTTAGGTAGGGTTTTCTGTGGATGTGTTTAAGGAACATGTGAATTCACTTTTAATGAATCATACAATTGGTGGGCTTGTATTATGGCACTGTTTACCTTCATTTTTTCATCTATTGTACTCTACGGTATGTATCTTGGCGTATTTATTTATTTTTATTACTGTTCTTTCATTTCAGTGTTTTGGTCATGGAGATATCTATTTTTATAGGTATTTATAAAAATTAAACACATTTGGGCGATATACATAATTAGTGATAGACACCATCCCCAGACCTATTGGATGCAGGATTGGCATAGTCATGACATGGGCCCCTCTCTGACAGGTGGTGAAAAAATTGTATTAAAGGCAGTTTAGTTTGGGGAAACAATTTTTAGTTGCATGAGATCAGATTTCAAGCCATTGATTCTATTGTTGGTGTGACAACCTTCGTATCAACCCACAAGTGCACTGAACACCAGCTTTTCAACTCTGTGAATTGAAAAAAATGTTATTGATAAACTAATGGTGCATGAATTATATAGTATTTGGGTGTTCCCACCAGTCATTCATGATCTTTATCACAAGGTATACTCTATAGATCATGGTACATCTTGTCTAACCTCTTGATTACTCCAGATTGATTTCCATTCAAGATTGATCTTCATGAAAATGAAGATGATCTACCAGATGAAAAGATATTCATATAAACATTTGTACCTGAGGTAGCACCTCTAGGTGGTGCACCCAAAATACCAACACCAGTAGAGTATAAAATGGAACATTAATTACCAGTGGATGGGGTGCATAAGGGAAGAACAATACCCTAGTTTCAGATGTAGATACCCCTTTCATTATGAAGTGGGGAAATTAGTTTTCATCTAGTCAGAACACTAGTGGATCTAATGGAGGTCTTAGAGACGAGCCTTGAACACAGCTCGAGAGGGAAATGGTGGTTTCGGTTACCTAATATTGTGATGAAGCTACACATCCATCAACAGATATTGAGGCAATTTTAATAGAGGAGTTATACCCTTATAGGATAAACTATATTCACATCAATGAGATTTTACATCTCCGAAAGGATTAAATGACTTTATTTCAGTATTTTTTGAGGCATAATAAATTTTATTGGTACTACATTGATATGATTCGTGATCTATTGTTCATGGATCAGACCGTCGAGTTAGGTCGGTATAGGGGCATCTGACCTAGGGATATCCCTTTGTCAATTCTAATATATTTTGGACTGACTGTGAGAAGATTTATTGTTCATATTTCTTTGGATGGCTATGTATAGTCATTTCTATCTAGTAGAGGTAAATATGGGTTAGATACCTGTATAGAGGGAAATTGATGCCCATCATAGATACATGGATATGAGATATTTTTCATGATTATTTCTCAAGAATAGGAATCTGTAGTTGTGGATCTTATGATGCGTTTTGTTATCCTAGTGAGGGTAGTGATTTTCATGTGAGGGTAGTGGATATGTTATTCGAGATTGTACATACTATCATAATGCTCATATATTGATGGTTGATGGACTACCATGGAAGAGAGAGTGATAATAGTAGATTGAACTAAATGGATGTGTATTTTTAGAGGAGTTATGTGAGATGTATTAGGTGGATTATATTTTGAAATTTACCACCACCACCCCCAAGGTTTTCCACACCATGCTCATGGAGAAAAAAGGCAGGGGTGCGGACAACTACATTTAGTCAGTTCAAATGTTCCAGGGCCCCTAGTAATGATTTGATGTATGATCTTTATATATTCTACCTTAGAATTTGTATTGGTAGACAGAGGTGAAAGAAATTCTATTTCTTCTGTGACGCTTGTTCGAGACTCTGAGAATATGGTTCAACCATTTACTTGACCATCATGTTTTGTGACTCTTATTATAGGAGACCCATTAATGATGAACTAGTGTTGAATGTGTGGCATGACTCATTTAGTTGAGAGTTTTTTTGAGAAGTCATGGTAGTGGCATCAAGGAATTACGATACCATTTTTAGTATATACTTGATATCCACACATCATTAACATATTAAATATTATAGGTGAAGCGTATGATGTGTCTGCAGTTTAAAATGTCATTTTCCATTTTGAAGAAAAGGAAACATAGGAAGCATAGGAAAGTCTCAATAATTGTTGGGAATGTCTGATTCCTCATCAATCGGAATGCTTAACTCCTGGTGTAGAGGATGTGATGCATCCTCAGCTGCTGTAGTGGTGATGATGTTCGAGTGGATCCATCAAATGATGATATTGAGGAATTTACTAGAGTTATTCTAGGACTACATAATTAAAATATTCATTACTAATGGAAATGTGAAATGTTGTGAAAGATGCTTCTATTAATATATCTAGCACAGAACTGCTGAAGGAGGAACCCGAGTAGTTGGTCTCATCGAAATTATCCATTGTGAATCTGATTGGAATAGCTGAAATCCAACCAATTATTGTAACCCCTCAAAACATAGAATGCATACGGGAGGCCTAACTTGGGGATACCGACAACAAGTAGTTATGTGATCAAATTTCTATTAGAAATTTCTCTAATTTATACCTGAAAGGTACACAACACATCATTCATTTCATAGAATGCACTATGTTACCAAAGGTGTTATGGGAGGATGTTCTAAGGGAGTTACATAAGTCCTCTTTGGTAGTACATCCAAGTGAAACAATGATTTACTAAGACCATCGATGTTAATTTTGGTGGCCAATAATGAGGAAGTGTGTTTTAGAGTTCATTTATAGATGCCTCACATATCACAAAATGATGGCTGAGCTCCAGGTTCAAGCGATATTGACACAATGCCATGAAGTTTGAGAGTGTAAGTGGGTTTTGATATTGATGGATTTCTTGATAGGGGTACAAAAAAATTATAGGGGGGAATGATCCCATCTGTATGATCATTGAATAAATCACAAAGTCAGACCACATCCTAGAAATTACATTGTAGAGTTCAGTAGATATCAAGGGATGCCTCTAGGTGCATGATATCGTTCGTCTTCGTAGAGTTACATTAATGATACTCTCAGATCATGATTCATTAATTACATCGTTATTGTGGAAGGGATTTAGGAGGATTTTGGTTCTCGTCTGTGCTTCAACATAGCTTCTCATCCATAGATGGAATACCAGACATAGTGAACCATATAATTTATATAATAAATCCTATGTGATTTCATCCTAGTTTTTTTAGTATTTGGTAGTATCACCGGCCCATGGTGGAGTTTGTGTAAAACAAGAAAAACCATTCCACCATAAATTTTGAACCATTCATGGCCATGTATGGGTGACCATGAATGTAACCACTTTGTTGGATGGATCCGGAAATGTTAGCACTCATGGGGCCGATGTTGGTTAAGGAATCTTTAGAGAAGGTGCATGTCATATTGTATTGGATGAAGAAATTACAAATCAATAATACGTTTTAGGAAAACTGACTATGGAGGACTTTGAAATTAGAATATGATACAATGTGTTCCTTTGTGTCTATTCTCAACATGGGATAAAAATATTCGGATAGGGTGGGAATCTACATCTAATGCTCAATGATGCTTTATAGACACTATATAGTGTTTTCAATGTGGGATATTGTTTGGATATACCTCCATTGTTAGAGAGGGTGAATGTTGTCCTCCACTTGTCACAGATGAGGAGAGATTTACATGATCTCTCATACATTATTGGATGTGGAGATCTGGATATCAACGATGCAGTGACTATTACAATTTACCCAGTTGAGATAATGTTTCGACATGACATGATCATTAAGGGGAGGTTAATTCATATGGTGTGTGTTTAGTAGCAGTAAAAAACACCGAGAGGGAACATTGGAGAAGGAGGATCATATTCATACTTAATACCATATTCTATTTTTTAAATTTTTTAGCATTCTGTTATGTAACTCCATAATGATGTTAGAATTTATTTACTTTTTTCCCCGTATTTTATTATTATAAGATATATTGGGAAATTTATTGATTGGGTGTCAAGACGACATATGATTCCATGTCTCGGTGTGATTCGAACATTTCATTGATAAATGATATGATTTTAATAGCACATGCACATGACTATTATAAAAAAAGTAGAATATATTCTAAAAGAATGATCGAATACAAAACTGATGGAACCATTGATATCATAAAGATAGTCATACCCCTTGTGAAAACTAACTTTGGTTGGCATTGGTCATCTAAATAAATAGCCACTGAGGACGTAACCATAACTAAAATAATAAAATAACATTTTTTTATTTTTAAATCCTAATAACTCATTAAAGATCACTATAATTGGATATCTGATACCACCACTATGTTTGTAATGTGGAATTTTCCCTTGGTGACTCCAAACATCGACCGACGTGGGTCAACAGTGAAAAGTAATTTTCAGATATTCAATGAAACAAACAAATGATGTTTTTTTATTTAACAGTTCATAGAGATGCTAATGATATTCTATTTTTATTAAAACATATTATATAATTCATTCTTATTTTCATATCCATATAATTCCTATTAATGGTGAATAAGGAGCTCTCTCTAATGAATGTTGATGGATTTAGGATCGATGATGAAACGACCTTCGTCGTTCATCAATAAAGGATCCCAAAAAAGTTTGGAGTTATGTTACTTTTTTATGTTCCCTATTAATGATTTCCACAAAAAACAAGGTCAAATCCATGAAAAATATATCTCGCAAATCGATGGTACGAGAATGATTTGTTTCTGTTTAGTGGGATTGGATTTAATTTCTTTTCTAACAAAATCCCATAAATCATGATCATTAGAAAATAACACATGTAAAAAAGACATTTAAAACTTTTATATGTGAATTTATTCCTATATTATCTATGTTTTATTCATTGGAAACTTGGGGCCATGGATTGACATGATGGGAGGTTATATAAGTGATCGTCCCTACAGATTGGAGGCAATCCAGTAAAAAAGGACAGATCCATGTATATTTGTTTATGAGAATCTAAAATCTACAACTTATTCAAAATATATACAACAAAGGTATCCTTGTACATCCATGGAAGGGACCACCAGAGTAAGTCTACGGCTACTTTTTGGTGAGGCATGTGCATTTGTGTTAATAGGACTAGGTAGTAGGTGGATGTAGTGGTATAAAAAGTAGAGCCAGTGGGCTGTGTTGGCAGAGGGTAGATCTACATATATGATTCTGGAAATGGAGGTCTATCCATAGAGGAGCTATAGGAAGCTACTGTAGAGCATGAGGGGTTCTAGGGACATCAGATGTGGCGAGAATGTGGGAGCTATGTGATAGAGGGGTGTGGCACAATGCAGAGGGGGAGTGGTTTTAGGATGGAACAAACACGGTGGTGATTCAAGATGTGGGCAAGCTAATGTGGAACAACATAGTAGGTCTTAGGAGACACGCAGGATCAAGCTGGTGAATCAAGCAATACTAGGTATGAATGAGTGGGATAGGTTGGGTCCATCAGGTCATGTTAGACACAACATGTCAGGTCGGACCCTGTGACCATCTTAAAGAAATCAAACATGCATAACATTCAAATAGAGAATCCACTTGATGTGTTGTCAGTGGAATTTTTACCATAGTGATGAGACACTATTTTTTAGATATTCATATATGGTTTTTGAGGAAGGGTTCATATGAACAAATGGCATGAGGAGTAGGTTCTCCCACAACGATTATGATATGAGTGGAAATATTATGGAAGGATATGACTATGAGACAACTTGACATTATGATTCTATGTGACATAGAGAGACTATGTGTATTACCAAGAATACATGTTATACCGATACTATGTGTCTTATTGGGACTAAGTGTCTCGTCTAGACTATATGTCTTGTCGATACTATGTACTTATGGATTACATCTGATAATCATTGAAATGTTCTATAAACATACACTTATATGATCTGACTATATTCATTTGTTGAATTATTTGTGATATATTCTTTGTGGTATGCCTTTGTGCAATCTTTTTTTGAAAATATATTATGGTATTTTAATTGTGGTGTTCCATCATTATTTTCCTTTGTATTTTTTCATTGTGATGTTCCTTCTTGGTAGTCCCTTTGTGGTAGTTCATTGATGGTGTTCCTTCATGGTGTTCCTTCATGGTTTTCCATTGTGGTAGTTCCTTCATGGTGTTCATTCATGGTGTTTCTCTAGGGAGATCTTTCATCGGGAGCTATTGAGGTAGTTCTGTGGTCATATTTTCATTGAGTTATTCCTTCATGGTGTTATTTTGTGGAGTTATTTTTTGGTAGTACATTCTTTTTGTCCCTTCATGGTGTCCCTTCATGGTGTATCTTCAACTTGTTCCATCATGGTTATCATTAGGGGTGTTTCTATGTGTTGTTATTTTATGGTATTACATTATAGTATTCATTTGTGGCACTCCTTCTGTTATTCATTTTTGGGGTATGATTGTGGTTTCATGGTTTAATACTGATTATAATTTTACCCTCACCTTTACAGGATTTGGCCTTATATTTCATCTCTTTTACAGATGATCAATACATTTATGGATTCCTAGGTGGACCAGAAAAGATGGTTTTATGTGAAACTAGAGAGTCAAGCTATAATCCATTATCTTCATACAACTATCGAGTAACTTTACTTTAAGTTAGGGATTTTGGAGGATAATTTTTAGGAACATGTGCATTCAATTTTACAGATTCATTCATTCTGTGGGAACGTATTCTAGAACTATTTACCTTTGAGTTTTATACATTTTTACTCTTTGTTCTGTATCTTATTCTATACATGAATTTTTTACTTAGTTTTTTTACTTTTCAAAATTTTGTGCGTGGTGATATGTACATGAGTATAGGTACTTAAGAAAATTGGATCTCATATGTGGAATATACCTACATGGTTCTACTCACAATCCCCTAGCCTATTAGATGCATGGTTAGGGTATTTAGAGAAAAGGACCCTATAACATGATTAATTACATACCTAAACAAATATGATTATGGAATCTTGTAACGATGCCTGATTTGTTGTAATATTAGAATAATGTGGGGATTCCTAATCGATTTTGTTATTATAAAATTCTTTTTCTAACTCATCCAATATTATTTGATTGTATTTGAAAATTAACCTAAAATATTTTAGGGTTTCAATTCATATAATGGTGTCACACTAATATGATTCTTTTTTATTCATATGATTTAACAAATGTTTCCGGGCTGATTTTTAATGAATCATTACCCTTATGATTTATGTTTTTTTATTTGAAAATGATTTGTTTCATGAATCATGTATATGATATATGAATTATTTTGTACGACCATTTTATGTTTTGATGCCAATATATTTTTATTATGATTATCTTATTCATTCATACGATCATAAAATTATTTCTCCCATTATAACCCACACTATAAATGTGATCTAAACCTTTTTTATATTTCAATTCCTTGGGTTGTGGATAATGATTTTATGAATGATATGTCACCGTTCATAAAACACAAGAAGAATCATTTGATAGAGGATAACAATTTCACCTTAATAATTGTATTATGTTTATAGTCTCTTGGTACACAAAATAATTATGGTTATGTGGATTATAATGTTATTATATATATTTAATATTCATATAATTATATTATATATAAATATATAAATAATATTATGTGTCTTAAAAGATCTTTTCGTAGTACATTATGTTTACCAACATCTAACCAATATGAGGTTTTCATACATCACTTCACATAGAAGGATTCATAAGGTGTTATATGAAGGAATGACTGAAATATGTATTTCTCTTATGAGTCTACCTATGTAATATATTGATACAAATAATTATTTATCTATATAAATAAGGATATCAAAATATCCCCATGATACATGTCAATCCTTTCAAGTTGTTCATCATTCTCGTGTGATAGGGTATAAAGATCATCAAATCAATGTTCAATATTAGAGAAATTCATTTCAATAAAATAGAGGGAACCATGAACCCCAATAAAATAATATTTATAGTTTAATTCCACACAAAATTATCAATTCTATTATGTATATCACAGAACTATGATGTAAGGATATGTTTTCCCAAATAGCGATTCTTTGAGGTGTCTTTATAATGTATTTTTACAAAAAACATATGTGTAATTATTCACATATTATGTCGTTAGAATAACCATGATATAATTCATGGTGGAGTTATATAATTTACATGAATATATTGGTAAAGGTTGTATCAGATCCTTAGAATTTGTCTTATTCCCATCACAATATGATAGAGTAAAAACATTTATGTATCATTATCAATCTATTTATTTATATTTTTTAAAATTTATTTCCCTTAGGGATCACAATAAACATTTCTATGACATGAAATTAAATAATATGTTGATATATGTAAATACATCATGAAATACTTATCAATTTATAACTTTTATGGTATAAATATATTTAACCAAAAAATAAAGACTCACCCATTAATGCTGCTGAACTCTAAGGATATCCCTAGTTTACATCAACCATAATTTTCTATATCTCTACATCATCCCTTTGAGTTTCCTGAATAATAATTATCATTTAGGTTTTAGAATTTTTTTTATTAAGGTTGGATTTTTATTATTTTATTTATATTCACAATTACATCCATTATATATCCAAGAATATTGAAAAAATTAAAATCCTCATCTTTGAAAAGGTTATAAAAACATTTCTATCTTAAAAATAATCTATTTATTCACCTCCATATAATGGTAATCTACTATTTAATCATAATCATTGATTATATCGTACCACCTTCAATTGGTCATGTTAGACTCTATATATGTGAATATAAAATAAGGGCTCTTATTATCGCTATATTTTTCATACATCTCTCAATATTGAAAATGCCTCTAAAAACACAATGTGAATATTATAGCATCCAGCAAAAGATATTGTGTCATATTTTTCATCAATGGCCTTGGCTTATCATGAATTAGAGGCTATCACTTTATCACTTTTCAAATTAGAAAACCCAATAGCATCCCTGAAGAATCATTCTAGGTCTAAAATCCCCCTCAATGAGGGTAGTGTTAGTTTAGGTGTTGGTATAATCCTACTATTCAAATACTGGAATATTTCATAATATATATTAACATAAATACTCATTTGTCAATTATTTGTTATTTTTTATTTTTTTTCCTATCATGTGGCATTCCTCATAAATTATCCATAATACACTGCTATTATAGAGAATCTATTAATATCTATTATAGGATTTAGTATTTTCAATTTATCAACATTCATTAACAGAAAAATGGATCCAAAATTATCCCAGTATTGTTTAAATCCATCACTAAAAGTGTTTTATAATGTTTTTATAGTCACCCAATTGTTTAACATAGCATAAAAAATAAAATTATTAAAAATAAATATAATTGCACAGAAATGCCTCATATATTACTATTACCATTGCGAATACATTGAAATATAATCACTAAATGTATATAAAATTTTCATTGTAATATATATTAAATTATTCATCTTATACATGAAAATATATATGGTGTTTGTGATTTTGATAGGAATATTATGAAATCATAGTTTCCATATAATGAATGTAATATAATATTGTCAATATTCTACAAATTCTCCCTCAATTTATGTTATCACAATGAATGATTAATTTTTTTATATTTTCAGACTCACATTTCAAATCGAGTAATTAATCAATCCCTAGAAAGAAAATCCTTAGATTTATCATTATTTTTTCATTTCAAGATAATCGTTGCAGAGGTTCAATTAACAATAATTCAATATATCACTGAGGATTAACGAAAACAATTGTGAAGCACATAGGAATCTGATAACATTGTCTAAATTCTATTTTAGTTTCCATTATGGTTCATCAAATCCAAAATTGTTTTTTATATTGATTCATGGATATGTGTATAGAAAAAAATAGAATTTATAATAGTAACTCAACCTCTCAATCAAGTGAAATATTAGAAAACTCCCCAGAGAATACAATATTATATTATTACATAGTGGTTATGTCATCAAAGATGACCGTCACCATTGAATAGAATATTTTTTCAAAACATGATACACTGTTATGTATCAATATTTGTATGATATATTTAAATCATTTAGGGTATTCACAATAATTTTTTTAATTTTTATAGGATTATAGACTAATACATTATGTGGAATGATACATCATTTACTGTGAGTATTTTTTTTGTAGAATTAGATCCATTATATGGTTTGAATAAAATAAAATAACTCAAAAGGGACTTTGAAAAGGAAATGTATGAGACATAACATTAAATATTTATTGTAGAATAGTGGAATAAATGAGATAAATGACAACACCACATTTTGTTAACAATTATAATTATTCATCTGTATCATCATGTGTCATTTTATTTTTTTGGAAAAAATAAGCACGATAAGAAATAATATATATTCAAAATTAAATAAGACATTTTTATTCATTAATGAATTGAGATTGCACCTATCACCAAATAATATTCATGACCCCCATTAGTAGTAGTGATGTGATAATTTTTTCTTTAATATCATGGGTTTATAGGATGTTTCAATTAGTCATCATTGACAACACGTGGATTAGAACAGTGATGATCATTCAGTATATATTACTTGTAATATAATCATTGGAACTTATATTGATTATTGGTCAAACATGTTATTATTCCATAATATTATTTGGATTCATAATATATCGACAACATTAATTTCCTTTAAGATACTCTTTTCTATATTTAATTAATCAATACATTACCAAGAGTAAAATTGTTGGAATCATATACAAATGTTATAATGATTGAGATGTTTTATTTTTTCAACCATAATTTTTTTCCCTTTGTCATAAAAAATTAAATTCCATTAAATACTTTTGACTCCAAACACACATAAAAATTTATATAATTAATCTCATTGATGAATTTATAAGAACATAAAAAAATTTATTCCTTCCAATAAATAATTATAATATAAAACTATTATTTAAGATATAGATATGTTTCACTAAAGAAGGTGTATACGTTATATATATGGTTGAAGATAAATGTGGATGAATTTGGAAAAAATTTCACTTTATGGCAATTATTGGATGATTGTGTTTGTAAAAGAGTTTTGT
Organism: Viscum album; assembly: GCA_963277665.1. Lineage (NCBI taxonomy): Eukaryota > Viridiplantae > Streptophyta > Magnoliopsida > Santalales > Viscaceae > Viscum > Viscum album. The sequence continues at coordinate 1,006,448,791 of OY728157.1, forward strand.
TGTTGATTAGAGTGTTTAGTTATCAATACATACATGATGTGTGATGGTGAGATGTTTTAACTCACATAAGCATGAAATATTGGATATCATTCACGTGAGAAATGCTTGAAGCACAAAAATGTGTACCTTTGAAATGAATTAAATATCTTCTATCATGAAACCGAAAAATGAATGATGTCATGAATGTGAGAATTGTATGATCTCATGATATCATTAAATGTATGATTTCATAAAATATTGAAATATATAATATCACCAGAGGATGAATCTCTGAACTGATATCATCAGACACTAAATGATTAGTAGAAAATCTCATAGTGATATATTGTGAAAATGATGATGAATGTTCATGATTTTTAAATAATCTAAAATAGATATAATTTGACTCCCATTAAGATGAAGGAAGGATAGAAATGGAAGAGGTATATCATAGTGGATATAAATAATTCCATGGAATAATTTTATTAGGATCTAAATATGGGATCTCATGATGATATCATTATTGTATATGGATCTCCCGATGAATCAATAAATGTATTTAATAAAACACTTGGGACCCATGGATTATTATCAATTTATCTAATGATCGTATCACGCAATGATTGTGATGAAAATTTCTATATTGTTGGAACAGATAGTTTCCCCCAATAAGAGGGGTTAAGGTTGGATAATTATACCTATAATTTATAAATGACTGATCCGTAATAGGTAACAATGTTTCTCTAGATAATTTATCTAAGTAAACATCTATATAATGGGTTCTGTGTGTTGAAATGTAGTATAGACAATTAGCATTGTATAATTTTTGTGCATGATATCAACCATGTTACATGCAATGAGATTCCTTAAAAGGTGTCTTGAACCAACATATCACATAAGGGAGCCACACTTATGTATAACAAAAAATAGGGTATCACATTAGGATATTTATTAAATATGTTTTATGCCACTATTTAGTTTTATTCACCATGATATCAAACAAGAAGTAACATTCCTAGATCTCAGGGTCATGGAACATGATCTCATGCAAGATTTTAGATGCTAAGATAACAAGAGAAACCGTACATCTAGTGATCACCCTCCAAAAGATATTCACTAGGACCTTATTCTCTCATGCGGATCTCACATAATGGGTTATGCTCCTTGATTTTGTTCAAGGTGTTATGCACCATGATCTTACAGTTACACACCATGATCTCTTTTATAGAGTTATGCATCAATGTATCACATCGAAGTATCAGATTATAATCTCATGGAAGGGGAAATGTTTCAAAACTACCAGATGATAAATATAATTTTTATATATGAATTCAAAATAATTTGAAGAATAAGATATATGATCTGCAAAAAAATCAATACTTTCATAAGGATTTGATTCACATATAAATATAATGAATTTAAAAGTAGATATAGAAGCCAGTGAAGATATATCTAGATCCCATTTATAGGTAAAATGTTTTTCAATAATATAGAGGAGTTTTATCTAGGTGTCTATTGGGTTGAATTACATCATCAAGGTTATTTCATGAAACTAAAAGAGAAGAATAAAAATAAAAAAAATAGAAACTATGTATAATTGAAGATGAATTAATTAATTTTAATAAAGGATCATACATGTCTATAAAATTAGTCTTCATCCATTCTGTAACATTCTGAAATGTAATTGTACTATGTTGATCTTATCTACTGACAATGTCCCATTGAAGGAATGATTAAGGGAGAGACCCATGCGATTTAGTGTCCTCTCCAGAAATCATGTGAGTAATTAATCTTGGTCATTTAATTTATTTTTCACAAACATTCTATTAGTATTGATATTTATTGAATTTTTTGAATCATTACATTACTATTTTCTGATCCTTGTATGTAGCATAATGGGGTAGAATTTAAATAAATATTTGTGTCTTGTTCATGGTTTATGGTTTTACATTTTATGCATAATCGTCAGAATATGTTAGAACAGATAAGATCAAAACTAACATTTCAATGAATAATAATTTTCTATTATAATAATGTTTTCTTGATCTAGTGGGTAGAAGGATGTATAAATATAAAATCTATACCTTTATTATAACACCTATCTGGGTATATGAACCGATTTTTTACCGAAAACTGGTATTTTTGAATGATTGTTTTGTTGATATTTTTAGTAATGATATGTTTTTTTGTTGTAATTGATGATTCAATTTACTCTAATATTGGTGAGTCGTGTCAAATGGAAGTACATCAATAAAGAAGTGGAATTCTAGTGAAATTCATCAATGTCAATGTGTCTATGAAATGTGTGTGATTTAGTTGAAGAAAAAAAATGTTTTTATTTTTTAGATGAATCATATACATACAATATATAAAAACTCATTGTTTCTAATTTAATGAGTGATAATCATGATATTCCATGTTTTATTGGAACTAATGATGATGAATAAATTATATGAAGTCCATGAGTGGATTTTAAAATATAAAAAATAAAAAATATTGCAAAAATAAAATAACTATAATGATATCCTAATAAAAGTGACAGAAATTGAGGTCAATAATATGAAGGGATTAAATAACATTCATTTTTATGTAGTCATAGATCGATGGAATAATATTTTAAATGAAATATGATGAACTGAAATTTATTCCCAAATTTATAGAAAAATTAAAAGTTGATGAAAAGGGAATTAATCAAAACTCAATCTTGATTTATGAGACCTAAGTGAGGAATGATGATATTGTTACACGCCAATAAAATTTGTTCCATGTAGTAAATCATTTAATTTTTTTTTACTAAGATGAAATGTAAAAAAAATGTTAAAAAATAAATTGTAATTATTTTATCCTGATAATTGGAAGATGAAATGACTAGTGGTAAGACACTCAAAATTGAAATTATATATAAAAAGGAATCTTGTAAAATGAATTTTTATCAATTAGTGGTTGTTTTTGAATACATCATCAACGAAGTGTATGAATATTTGTTTGATTCCAATTCCAATTTGAAGGATTATTTTCTTTTACTATTTCACCTTCCTCCATCATGTAATAATGTAATTCAATGAAATTATTCTCTTACTCAAAATACATCTGAAATGATTATATCATAACAAAGTCCATGCTGTTTAGAAATATTTTGTATTAGGTATGATTAAATTTATTCCATTCAATAGAAGAGGACATCTAAGAACAACTCAAGAAATTGGAAAAATAATGTGGTTGTCAAAAACATAACTAAGAATGATATTACAAGAACTAGTGAAACCATTTTCTATTTTTTCAAGATACAAATTATTATTTCATGTTTCTATTTAATTTTTTTTGAAACTGATTAGTGATGTGAAGTCCAAAATGATTTTTATATGATAATTTATGGGAGATTCCTGAGAAATAATAAAGAAAAGTGTTTGAAGATAAGGACTTCATGAAATAATAATACTATAGATTATTGGGACACACTGTGATTACATTTCAAAAATCCCATTGGATCAATGTTAGAAGAAGAATAATATATGAATCTACATCTCAGCCTAGATATGATGACATGAGGTATGCTTCTAACAAGATATGTTTTATTTCAAATAAACAGGGACATATAAAATGATATTGATGCTATAAGAATGAAGGGAATTAATAGTAACTAAAAACGATTTCTTCAAATATGATCATGTATATAGAGAATGCGTATACCATAAGAAAACCGGAAAAGTAGAAATGGTGGAACAATATCATGGAGGAATTACATAGGAAAAAACAAAAGGTTTATATTATTCTCCTATGTTACAAAGAAAAATCTCCATTAGAAAGAAATTGAAGTAACATGGATAAAAAATAGAGTATCTACCCCAATTTTATATAAAATGAATCTATGTACAGCGAATGAAACACTCTATAAATGAAAGGGTGAGTTGACTAAGATAATTGATATATGGAAATTCAATAATAAATTCCTTCATTAAGTCACATATCATTCCTCGTAGTAAGATGTTAAGGCAAGATAAATATCCCATTAATAAAGGAGGAAGCTAGGTCAGACAACTGGTCAAAAGATTCCGATTTAGATAAATAATCATGAAAAATATAATATGATAAGAGCTTCAAAGAAATAAATATTTAATAGTATCTTTAAACACAAAATTTTAAAAATTAATAATCCTACTGAATGTAAATATTGAATAAGAATGAAATTATGTTGAATGATTGTCTTTTTATAAAGCCATGAAATTTGATGGTGGGTGTATAGTGGTAACATGAATAGAAAAAAAACAATTCATTAATATTAAATATCAATGTATTAGTGTATCTTGATTAAATAAAATCAAATCCTTAAATATTCTTGATGTACCCCCCTCCTCATAAAATAATTGTTATAGTATTTTCTTGAATTATTATTGGTTGAAGGGGGTTACATAAATCATTTTATGTGTTTATGTATGTGTGATGAAATTGTGTGTGTGGATGATTAGAATAGATATAAATGTGATAAGAATAATATTAACTCTAGAAATTATAATATGATACCGGACATAATATTTGGTTTTAAAAAGTAATATTATATTTAAAATCATTAACTGGATGTTGTGTGCTTTTGAAAAATGAGATAAAATAATAGTGATTGAAAATTATTGAATTAATTTATAAAGGGAGATGCTTTTGTGATGTATCTAATTGGTATAATTTGTAATAATTCATGTTTTATAAATCATAAAAAATATATAGTTCATCATATATTGAATAAGGTTATTAAAATAAAAATCAATTCACCAATGATAATGTTGATCATGAGAATGAGAATTCAGAGTATGTTTTGAATAACCTACATGTTATATACATATAGAAAAAGGCCTTATCCATTCAGTTTCTTAAAATACATTGATTAAATTTTATTTTGAGTCTACTTCCCACATTTAAACATTGTTTATTATAGACTCCTTCTTTGTGAGATATGAAGTGTTTTCCCAAATATAATGATATGTGTGCATTACCATGTTTCATACTGCAATGAAGTTATCTTTTTGGTCATTGATGATATGGTAAAAAATATCATAATAAATAAATGGTTATAGAGGGAGTAGTGAATGAATATGGAGAATTATCACTAAATACTCTAAATGTAGTTTATAAATGAATAATATTCATGAATAGGAGTTACTAATTCAATCATAAAACTTGTGAAAGTTATGAAGAGATCTCTAAGGCACAGACTCCTCTATCATAAAGAAATAATATATATTTTATCTTAATATTTGACAATGTAGTTATTCAATGATGAACATTTTCAATAATCTTTTTTATTATAGTACTCATTACAAATATGGGGTTTGAGAATTTGTTAATGAAGTCCACTATCTTTATCTGGGATTTTCCTTAATCAATATCTATTGTTGTTTAATGAAAATGTTTTTTGTACATATTAATTTTCAATAATTTGGTTATTGTTGTTTATAAGTGTTGCATAAAATCCTAAATCGGGACATTTCTGTGAAAAATTACTATTAATGGTGATTATGGGTTGATTGTTTATGTTCACTAGATTACGAAGTGTTTTTGTTTATGAAGTCATGAAGAGTGATTGTGATGTGTCTAATATCATGAACGTATGATATATATAATCTATTGTACGTGAAAATTGAATGAATTTTGATATATTTGTTCTCACACAATCAGAAAATATATAATATGTCACATGATATATCTTTTAATATCACTAATTTTTTAAATGTTTGATATCATGAAAGCACAAAATGATTAATCTCACAAAATAGTGAAATATCTAATCCCATGAGAGAATGAATTTAATAACTAATTTCAAAAATACCCTCATGATTGTTAAATAACCATACTTGTAACTTGTTTGATGTGCATGATTAAAATTCATGAGTCTCAAAGCTTATCATTGATATATTTCATAAATTGTATACATCTGAATATTATATTCAAAGGATGTAGGTGTCCATCAGTCTTACAAATTCATGAGACCCCATGAATCTCATTGGATCTTACGACTAGATTATATGAGGTTCCCATGATTGTATATTGATATTGTAATGAATCCTGAAAATAATAAGAATAAGACATCACTGATTACTGTGTGATTTTTTTCTGATCATGTGATGAGATCCAACAGAGCGGGTGATTCCCTTTGTAATAGTGTTGGAATGGATTATTCTCCACTAATTATAAAGTTATGGTGGTTAGATCATGCCTATATATACCCAATGACCCATTTATAAAAGGTTATCAATATTTGAATAAATATTTTTGTAAATAAAATTATAGATAAGTGTTTTCTCATGATATGAATAGGTATACATGATTGATGTAATGTAGGTGATCCACTTTATATGTCCAAACTCTAATATAAAGGGTTACATGAAAATGCGTCTTAAAACAATATCTCATGCAAAGGGGTATCTTTCCATGATCTCTCAAATAGTTATTACATTATAGTATATGGTAGTTTCATGCTAGGATCTGGTGAAAGGAGTTACACACCAGGATCATGGGCTCTTTCACTAGCATCTCACGCAATGGCTTACATGACAAGATCTCACACAATGAGTTATAAACCATGATCTAATATAATGAGTGATACTCAAGGGTCATACATTTACACACCAATATATTACAAAATTTATTACATTCTATATTCTTTCGCAAGTAATAATTTTTCCTGATCTCATGGAAACTCACCAGGATCTCACACAAGGATTTACACAATGAGATCATCCGTAATGAGTTACGTGACCGGGTCTCACGCATGGGATTCACAGTAGATTCATAAAAAATTTATAATTTTCGACATTATTATTTTAGTGGTATAATAGTCACATCTATATTAATATGAAGAATAAAAATAATAATAAGAATACAGAGGACTTATTCCACTCATTAAAACACACAGAAGAAGTTAATTCGATATTATATCAGAGGTATTGAAAAGAGTAATTCACATATTATAAAGATATATTTGGAGATAATGTGTGTGTAATAGTCATGTATATATCTAATATATGTTTGTTCCATGGGTATATAAACTCTATGTACCACATAAATATATTTTTAATGGACTGATGAAGTATCCTAAAAGGAACATCAACAGATATTCTACCTATAATTGAGGATGAATTCATTATTTCAAATGAAAAGACCTACATGTGAAAAAACATATTATGAATACATTATAGTGAATTCAGTAATGGAAGAGGAATAAGGTTATCAAATCCACCAGTGATGATCCATCGATAGAAATATCAAAGGAGTGTCCAATGGGAAGGGGTTTTCTCTTAGAAAATCTTGTAAGTAAACGATCCTGAGAATAAATGTGATCTAGGCCAAACGTTATATTTGAGGATACCTTTTGTGGAATTTGTTTATTTTTACATTTACATTGTATTATCAAATTTTTTATAAAAGTGAGGGTGAGTGAATTAAAAATTATGGGTTTCATTTGGCCTATTTATTGTTTTAATTACTATATATCATCATTAGATACATTTAGGAAAGATAAGATAAACATTAAAATTATATAAAAAAATAACTGACCCTTTTAATAAAGTGGATAATATAATGTGAGGAATGAAGAAGATTAAAAGTAATATCCATACAGTTATTAACCCCCAAATTTATCTTTTCCCCTTTTGTGCATAACTTAACATACCATGAAGTCCATGTCAAATTGTTTTATAAATCCCAATTGATTAATAATCATTTTTATGGAGTTCATTGAACTCCCTAGACCTTATAATATCGAATGTTTGAAGAAAATATTTTATCTAAATATTTTAATTAATATTTCCTACTCCATTTATATAATTTAATTATTGAGCTTCATATTATTTGATTACGTCAAAAATGGACTTAATTCTCCATGTATAAAATGGATGGATAGAATTATGTTGTCTAAATTATATAGGTATATGATTGAAAATATATTACCAATATTTTTTTTCTAATATTCCATGACTAGGGAAATAAGACCATACAATATTATGAATTCATTTTTCATATAAAGGTCTCACCGTAAACATTATACTAAATAGAATGGGGGGGTTCTATATTAATGGGATGATTATTCAAAATGTGAGTTAGTTAGGACTGTAAATTATTAACATTATCCACTCCTACATTACATATATTAGGAATATCTATTGTAAAATAATTACATTGACTAACCCATTAGTTTTTTACATGGTTCCATATAATTGAAATCAATATTTTAAATTTAAAGATAATTGTGGTTTTGTGTTACAATTAATTAAAATAATGCAGGTAAATATAATACTAGAAGGAATAACATATAAATGACTTTTAAAAAATACATATGAATTTCAAGGATTCAATAATTATTATCCATAGTAATTATAAAACAATGTTCTTTATCATAATTTTTTATATATAATATCATGAATATTTTCAATAATATAATAATATGTATTCAAATACATCATAATTGATCCTATAAGGATTTTGAATCCAAAAAAAAAAAATTACCAAATGTGTTGTAGTAGGTGTGCATTTCAGATAACATTTTATTCAATAAGTGAATATTTAATTATTAAAGAACCTATATTTTTTAAATTTTTTATACACATACTTACCTATTATAGATTTGATATCAACTTGTCTAAATCCAAATAATGATTTCAATTCATGTAATTTTCATGCACTAAACAGTACCTAAATTATACAAGGTTATAGATATTCATATTCTTATGGATTTCACTATTATTTATATATCTTAATTTATATTACATCAAAACAATTATCTCATACCAATTATGAAAAATTTATTCTATTATATATTATATTTTATCATTTTAAACATAAAAATAAAAAAATGTACATCTGAAAAATTTATAGCTCCATATTCATATGAAGATGGAGAAAACTATTTTAAAAATTTAACATGAGAAAAAAAATAATTGTTTTTATCTCTATAATTTTCATATATAATCTGTTTATCCTATTCAAAATCACAATATTACTAGAGGAATAAATTAACAATATGGGTGAGCTATAAAACCAAGTAAGGAACTAAACATAAAAACCAAATATAATAGTTATGAGTGGGTCATAACATGATACCAAAATTGGAAACATTATGTTTGAAAACAATATAAACACAAAATAAAATCAATTCTATCATAAGATTATGAAATTTTAATTATGATTGAAAAAATAATTAATGAAATCCTAAGTATATGCACAGGATCACTTCTATGAAAATATAATATATTTTAAATATGAATTTATATTTTCACCATATGTGTAATATAATATGAATAAATTATTACCTAATTTGTTGTGGATTATATATTCTAGTAGGAAGGTATAAAACATTTCAACCAATTACATAGTGGTCATTCTTGTGATAGATATTTCTATCAGATGTTTTGGGGATTTTGGATGGAAAATTGAAAATCTTTATGTAAAATCCAATAGAAAATGTTTAAATGGTGTGGAAATGGGGATATTACATACAGTTGGACAATATAAAATTGATGGAATGGATACATCATAGCAAGTACATGTATTTGATTTTTTTGCTATTAATTATAAAGTTTATTTATTGTAGTGAAATATCAATGACATAGTATCTTGGGTGAATGTGAGTTCTTTTATATGAGACTATATCATGGAGTGGTTTGAATAAATCGTGAACAAGGGTTATGTTTTAGGGGATATTGAATTTTCAATGTAACTTTGTTGTAGATTTAGGGACTGTGGATTCCCCACTTATGTGTTGTTTGGTTCAAGAAGTGTAGTAATTATTTCTATGTTTTATCTTTCCTCTATATTTTTAGTGGTATGTGGAATAGTGAACCAGGATGTTCAATGATGTCTTCCTTTGTCACATTGATTTATTTTTTGGATATATTCAATATTCTCAAAAGCACATTTACAAAAAGGCTTATCTATAGTTGCGGGGTCTTGTTCTATAGTCCATCCTGTTTTTAGTATTTGTGTTTTGGGGTCTTAGTGGCTCAGCCATGGTCTTATATTTTACAGACTTGTTATAATGTTATTAATCGCCTATACAACTAATTTTTTTAATATAACACCTTTATTAAATACAGTCCCACGTGCTTCCCTGTAAAATAATTGTTCCACGATTAAATAGTTTTAATCTCGATATTTGGAGATCAAAATTTGTTGGTTTAGGTTACATCCTCATGCCTTTTTTTAGTTTCTCTAGTATTTCCACAATATTTATTATTCAATATATGTTTTTATAAATTTGGAAAAAATTGGGATAAATTTTATGTAATATTTTTATGTGCTTTTCTTAAATAAATTAAATGGATTTATTAAACATTTTAGTGATCAGTGGTCTCTACCCTATTTTTTCAACATTGAATAGCAACTAAAAAATACGTAATTTTATGTAGGGGTCCCTCATTACTCTTATATTTATTTCATGATAGTGGGGTTATAATTTGTATTATATTTGGATTGTATATTTTCAACATCAAAATAATTACATTGAATAGTTTATTTTTTTAATGGTTTTGGAGTATGATTTATATTTTTTAAATCCTTTTGATGTTACTAATATTGATATTATCTATGATTGTCATTCCATTTAAAATCAAGGATTATGGGATCCCTTGTTTATATTTAATTGATATGTTTTCTTCATCCCATAATGGGTGATTATTTTGGTACATCATTAAATAAATTATTAATCAATTATATTTTACTAAATAATCAGTATCACATTGAATATAATTATTGTGTGGGAATAACATAAAATAATGTATTTGATTTAATGAATCAACCATTTTTAAATAAAAATAATATATTTTATTTTTATTTTTATGTGAAAACTGTGGTTGTGGTGTGTGTGGATGATGTTTTGTGGGAGGTTCTGGGATAGGGTGGTGATGTCTTAATCTAGTGAGGGTATTTATGTGATGCGTAGTGGGTATTTTGTATAGTATATGAGAGAAAAAATGGTTGCGACATGGTTGGGGTGTCCAAGACATGGATGGGGCTTTTAAATGGTGGTAATGTGGGGAAATTTGGGTTGGAATGGATGATTGAAATTTTTTGTTGTTGTATTCTTATAGTCACTCATGAAGCATTAGAATTATATGAAAATGTTGAAATTCAAATTGAATGGGTTATTTAGATAATTGGATGAAAAAATAAAAAAATGAATAAATAATAGAGGTCTCTAATAATATAGATGATTATAAATGTTAATGTAATGGGAGTATATAATAAAATTAATGGAATGAAAAATGGAATTTGTTTTTAATTTCTACCTTATAAATTGGATTAATTTTAAAATGATCAAAAAATATGAATGTTTGATTGTGGCATGTTGTGTGATATTATAAATTTAGTGGTTTCAATAATACCGGTGGCCTAGTGAGGTTTCGAGGTGATTTTATGAGTCGTTTGGTTCAGTGTTTTGATTTTTTGGTTAATCTTTAGTCTCTATATATATAAACATTTTTTGTTCCTTATGATGTTTCATATGCACTCTACCCACATCATGAACTATGTTCCCAAACATCAATTATTTTGGATATTTTTTAAAAAATGATAGTGGTGGGGATGGATTATTGATTACTCCCACATTAACTCTCTCTCATATAGGTGATTATTGCAAGCATGACTATGGTGGAAACTAGTAAAAAAGTTAACATTAGTGATGTTTTATGAGATGATGAGATTGATTATTTTGGGGGTAATTATTGGAAGGAGGATGAAACAAGGATGATTTCCTTCATGTTCAAGATACCATACTAAAAATATTATGATTCTTATGTGATATAATTTGATAGACTGGGTGTCCTTCCTTAATACATTGTAACATCTCGATATGTCTCTACACTAAGACAACGGTTGAATATGTGGGTCACAAGGCCTCATACACACCTCCACATATAATATAGCCATCATACTAGAATAGAGTGTCGAAATTTGTGTTAACATGGAGACTATACCCTCATTCCATAGTACAAGACCTATTTATCAAATAATAAAAGGATAAAAAATGGATCAAGGATAAAAAATGGAATACATATAGTATAAGAATACAATAATATCAACATAAAAAAATGGAAAACAACAATTAAATATTACAACACATGTATTCTCATGTGTTAATATATGGTACATGCAGTAAAACTAAAAAAATAATAGAAAAACCCAAAGGTGACTATTTGAGCATCCTGTGACTGATTCCAACTCTAATCTATATAGATCTCATGTGGCCAGCAAAACACATGCGATAAATCAAAAGACCTGCGATCATGAAGATCTATTGGGATGCCAAAAAGATATCGAGTAGGGTGTGAGATAAAAATTTCTATAGGCCAAAATCCATGCTATTATTTCAAAAACCATTACATTATATATAAGGTAATTTAGCGATACAGTATAAGAATAAAAACAATGAAACTTTATTGAATACATAAACAACAACCCACCTCTGTTCTTGAGGGATACATGTTAGATAATCCTACTTCATCACCATGATAGATAATCATTTCTATGGTTATATCCTCCTTTATTAGGATGGATCACCCAAATCATTGGAAGATTTTCATATTGAGGATCCATCACTCATAATATACCATAAAAATATGACTTCTACCCTTAGGCTAACCAAAATTTCACCCTATACCATAAGAATAATCTCACCCCCATGTATCATGTTATTGTACATCTATCCCTCAGGAATCCTATATAAACATATACCCTTAAATTAGGCATTTGGTACCAATGTGCTTAGACCTCATATGGTAAAAATATTGATCCAATCCCTCAGACATCGACAACAGTCCTGATTCTATAGACATCACATATAGATGTATACTCATCCCTCTGGCATCATGTACATATGACTTTCCTGTATCCTAAATGAAGGAACAACCAACAAGACCTCTAGAATCAACATTATACATTTTTTATATCTTAAAAACCGAAAATTATAATCAATATCAACCACTTAGGTATGAATCACATTGATATCATGTATGATCATAAGCTAATCATGTAAAATCAAAACTCCTTAACAAACATACATGGTTTACAATAATAAGACACAATTTTAAAATTATTAAAACATCCATATTTCATTCCAATTCATTTAATTAATTTATATTAATAATTATCATTATTATTTTATCAAAACTATTAAATTTAATATTTTACCAAGTGGATATTAATATATCAAGTAACAAAAATTATCTAATCTGATTCACCCAAATGAAATAAAAAATATTACTATTATAATTAAAAATTCTAATCTAGATATAAATCTAATTATCTAATTTATTATTGGGTTCAAAAGTCAAACAGACTAGGTCACAATTAGATCCAAGGCTGGAACACCTGTCGGGTAACTGAAGGTATCAGTCTCCGTACCAACAGACTCATAGGGAATGAATAATGGTGATAAAAATAAGTGATTATAATTTAATGGTTATTAGCAAATTATGATTTCCTACCCATGGTACGTTCATATGATAACATATATCATAAATTCTAGAATAAAAATTATCATATAAAAATATATTTTGATTAGACCACCGACAACAATTCCATTAAAATTAATTCATTCAATTCATTACAAGAATGGAAACACATCATGAACTATCCATTTATTTTTAATACATGTAATCTATTCTATGAATACATAAAAATCCATTTAATAAGGCCTAATGGGTAACTTATGTTGTTCAGCAGTTTAATGAAAAATGTCCTACATGGGTAATCCCATTAACTAAGTATGAAATTTGATTAAACAAATGAGAAAATTTTTTTATCTTGGTTACGGAGAGACAAAGAAGGTTCCATTAACCAATGGGAATTTACTTACATGTGTATTCACATTTATTAAACATTAAATTCAAATTATATAATTGTCTACGTAATTAGAGTGTGCCATCAAATGTGACAAATCACATACACATTTAATTCTAATAAACAACTTGGAGAAGAACATAGAATGTGTCTCAGTTAATTTAACATTTAATTTAAAGGGGAAACTCCATTTATGAACATCTGTAGGGTTTATGTTATAAACATTCCATAATAAAATTCTGATAAAAATTAATAATGAACAGAAAAACCATATGGCCAACCAATATAAATAACCATAAATTGTCACATTAATTTTTTGAACATAGAAAACCTCTGTTAGAGGGATTTTATTATAAAAACCCTAATTTTATTATCAAATAATTCATCTATCATAACAAAGAATATATTATATGAATAATAAAATGCAAATTCTATGAAAATAATAGTGTTAAAGAAAACTAATTAATTAATTATTAAATTAAACTAGTTAGGGAATGATATGTTACCTTAAAATTCAGTCCATGATGATCACAATGTAGTAGAAATATTTAAAGATGGAAATGATCTAACCAAACATGCACTAAAATATATTCATATATATATATATATACCTTAATAATATGACATATTCTACTTTTTATGAGTTAATAATCACAAGTAATACATATATTTATATATATTTGTATTTGTATTAATATACATACGGGTGAAAGCCTTCAAGGAGACACAAAAAACATTCAACATGATGATGGTAAGAAAAAACCATCACTGCGATGTCAAAACACAATCAAACAAATACTAGGCACTCAGAACCCATGAAATCTAGATTTATAATTTGAGAAATGATGAATGATGAAGGATAACCATACCCCAAATCGATGATGGTGATCCAATATGATCTGAACCGCTTCTCCTTCATTGGAATTCATGCTAATAATTTCCAAGGAGTCCCAAGAGTAACTTTTAACAACATAACATCAAAGTTACATAATAAATATGCATTATCCTAACCATAGGGTTTCAACTTCACCTCATCAGCCAATGAAAGAGGGAAACAATTCCCCATTGAGGAAGTATTAATGATAAGATAGGCATACATTAGGACATCAACCAATAATCACAAAGTGAACGAGGATAAATCACTATGGATGGAGTGATCCGTGAGGGGGGGAGGTGCATCCTGACCCAAGAGAGGGAATGGGGTTGGTTATAGTTAGGGTAAGGGGAAGACCCTTTTAGATCCCCTTTATTTTTACAATAAAACCTTTTCCTAATAACAATAACAATACTAATAATATTAATTTTTTAATGATAAAAATAATAACATTGTTATTATTATAAATATACTTTATCTATTTTCTAGTTTAATATCTTTTAATTTATTTTAATTTAATATTAATTTAATTAATATATTTTCATTAAAAAACACATTGCATTGTTTCAACTCTAGAAGAAAAATCAATAAATCGATTTAATAACTTGTAACACCTAGAAGACAACAAAATATTAAAATCCTTTGTATTTTTTAGGGATTAAAATACAAGATGATTCCACCTCCATTCCTTATTGTTTCTCATCCCCATGATTCATTTATGAACAATGAAAAACTCTCCAATCTTAATGTGGTTATAAAGTCTTTTTAAAATTTCCATATTTCATTTCCCAATTTCTAATGATTCATTCAACACTTCTTAAAAATGGGACACATAGGATATCAAAGCCTGAGTTAATGGTTGTTTTCTAATTGAAACACTATGTTAACACTTACCCGAGATAATTTAGTTACATGAACTGCCACTAAAAGCATTGTTAATCTTTTAAGAAAAGGAACTTACCACCTTAGTTATTCTTGTTAGAAAGGGTATATTTTGGAGGAATGCCACCTTCCACTGCCAAAATTACCTATAAGGCACTCTCTTATGTGCTATAGAGATTCATCTAACCATAATTTGGAATTGGTTAAAATTTTCTGTTCCCCATAAACCACAAATACATTGTCAAGACAACATTTTTTTAAAAAATTTAACTGAGGTAAAAAACACTCATCTATCCTGATGACATGTCAAAAATAATCATTTACTCACCACTACATTGAATAAGATAGAAAACAGTTAATGGAAATATATCTGACCATTCATGTTTATTATTGATTGTAATTTTTGAATTTTAAAAACTGATTTTTTATTCCTTATTACATGGAATATCACATTAATCATGAACACATCTTTCGGAATCCATACCATACTTCTAGTGATGTTTCATGGTTTATGAAACACCAAGGCCACAAACTAGGCTAGAAAAAAAATCATATTCAATATTGTTGGATTCCAATGAAATATTACAAGGTACTTAATACTTCAATATTACAAGTGACACATTGGCATAAGGAATCAATTTCACACCTAATCATTGACTAATCCTAGAGAAACATCCACCTGGATGTTGAGTCAATGCAAATAGGTGGCATGAAAAAGTCCATTCAAGCTGTTTGTACACACGAACCCAAGGATCACTCAAGACTAATCATTCCTTGATTAGAACCAAAAATCAATAATGAAACATGATATATATTACACAAAATACAACTACATTTAATTATTATAACTACATAGGAACAACAATCTTTTAGTGAATCATTGATGATGTCAAGATGCAGAATATGATCGTCACAATAAAATAGTACACTAAGGGGATTCAAATATTTCTTGACAATCATTCCCAATAATATAAATCAGAAAAATCGATCCACAGTTGGTCGACATCAAGGAATAATCTCTGGTTCACTTACCAACACGTCATCATTAACTAATCAAAATCCTTCAATACCTGATACATATCCATGATTGTTCATGAGTGACCACTGAATTACTACATGACCAAATAATTTTCTCAAGGGTTCCATATCGATCAAACAACATCAATTCCATGCTATTATAAAAGCACAAAAAATATTGAAAAAATATAATCTGGATACGAATTTTATAAATACTCACTATTTACATAATGGTTTTTATAGTTTGTTTTCGTTATACATAGAATGATCGATTTAATTGAACTTACAAGACAATAACCACCATAGTAGGGTCTTAGATGTCAATAAAAGAGACAGACTAAACTCTCAAATGAGTGTTTGATCAATTTCACTTTAAATGAAATATAATGGACTTCACATGATATCCAAACAAATTTGTCTGGCGTGTCAAAACACCAGTAAATCATAAATTCATCTCAAGCATTGGTATGATATTTATTTCATTGTGTTCATGTATATTTACTCCAGATATGACACAAGACCATACTCAACACCACATGGATAATGTATTCTCTGAAACTCGACTGATCTGTTATACCATTAGACATTCCATGGCTACTAAGCATACTGACACATACTACACATATATTTCATGAAAAAGATAAAACAGCATACATATTATACATAGTTTTTCAACATTATAAATAAAAATATCAGATTCCCTATATATGAGATTTAATTGAGATTTATATTTCTTCATATGGCCATTAACATTAATAATTTTATTAAAAGTCATCCATCATTATGAAAATAAATGGTTATGGGAATTAAAAATTGGCGTTCCTTGCCTGAGAAATGTCTAACTAGTTTAATATGGAGATAACTCAATTACCACTCCCATTACCAGGCCTTGGAAAACATTACCACTCATCTGAGGAAGGTTTTCATATAGAAACAAAGAGTCATAATATATACAATAATACCTATTTTATAATTTTTTTTTAGAAATTTCAAAATACTATAATGGAATTTATACTAAAGAGTGATACATACAAAATTACGTCCTCCAATGAGTTCATAAGAGTCAAAACTAACACCAGGTCACACATAACTCATTTGAAAAGGCCCAAGAGCCTAAAATCTAAGCTATTTCTAAAAAATGATGGTTTTTGGAAAATGTTAACCTTTCTGTTCCAAGGAATCATAAACCGTATTTCTTAAAATAACATTACATGATGTTATAGACGAATGAAACATATTTATATTCCATATTAATGTAATTTTAGTTATTAACATATTTATCATAAAATTATTCAATATATTTTACTAACAAGTAAATATAAAGCATTCATCATTTAACAAAATTACATTTTATAACATTGTACACTTCCTGACATTCATTCATAATTTGGATATTTAATAAAATGAATATCGTTTAGTAGACCAGGATTCATAAAAGAGTCCAAACTATCCAACCATAGATCTTCAAAAAAAATTCAATGGTAGTTTCTATATTTATTTAAAATATTAATACACTAAAACATGGCATTTATTAAGAAACCTTCCATAACAAACCTACTTGGATCCATTTGAGCATTTTTTAAATTTTACCAAATCCTTCCATATAAAAATTTAAATATATTTAAAATTTTATAACAACTTATAAATATTTATCTATGAAAAAATGAATGGTTTGATTTCATTTTTTACCTTTCCCAATATTATAAGGCCCCCACACACCTCACCATTGAAAACTGGCTCCATTCATGATCACATCAATATAATTCTTCCAAAGCAACCAATTATATATAGAAAATAGTATTATCACAAGTAGATAACACTGAGAGAAATGACGTAAATATTGAAATATATAATAACACTCATGGATCAAAATCATAACCAACCAAACAACTAAATGTACAACTAAAAGGAAATTTCATATGCATGGAATGTGAATTACCCCTGTGTATAATATGAGGCATGAAATGATTCATCATTGTTATTCCAAGGAAAGGCTATAATTTCATAAATTCACAAATTAATACATAGTATAATGTAGAAAAATAAGTCACCGTGAAATCAAATCAATTGTAACATCAAACTGTATAATCAAAAATCCCATTCCTGGTGACTTGGTCAATTCCCCATATATGGGTTAATCAGTCCCAATCATTTATATTTACAAATCACTGAAACATTTATAGTGTCATGTCTTACAGCACAAACTATTGAAGGAAAATGAAAAAGGATCTCTAATATGACTTCGTATTTTCCCGACCCAGCTCACCATTAAGATAGTGGCTAGACTGGTTAGTCACATAGAACCAAGCAATTATCCAATATTCCAAAGGCATACATATAGTAGTAAGGGTGTCAAGAGGTGAAAGGGGGTGATTATACCCTCATGTTATTGTGGATTATCATTTTATCAGATAATAAATATTATTTAATTTATGTAGAAATATAATAAACGGGATACAAAAAGAGGAAGAATGAAATAATATTAGAAGAAGAATAAAATGAGAAATTACAATTACATATTATTTTTCATGTATTTTTATGTGTTACTATAGGGTGAAACAAGTAAAATTAATAATATAAAGAAAAAATAGCCACTCCTCAAGCATCATAATCATGATCCAAATATTTTTATCCCTATTTTCCATGTACACAACATAGCTCAAGAAATGAATCAAAAAACCGGTGAGAAATAAGATATATTCAGGAAAAAAATGATGCTCGATAATGTTGTGAGATAGCATTATAAAAAAGTCACTAATAGTTTGTGTCCCCATCCATTAAATTATATATAAAGTAATTTAGTGAACAAGAATAATAATTAAAATAGAGAAACAATGCTTAATAAATAATAAAAAAACTCACACGTTCTTAGGGGACAACTGGATTTTATAACAGATCAGCACCATGATAGGTATCTATGTCCATGGGTATATCCTCCATCATTATGATAGATTTACCAAATCAGTGAAAGATTCTCTTTCCTATGATGAATCAACTAGAATATACCATAAACATATGTCCTCTTCCCTTATGATACCCAAAATATCACCCTTGGGATGAACTAGAATCTCTTACTCAGGAATCATATGACATTTTATCTAGGAATCATTTGTCTAATATAAACTAATATTATCCAACTAATAATTCCATACTATTGGGATTATCCCATAGGTTTTATGAAAAAAAATATCTAATCCCTTAAGCATAAACACCAAGCATGAGTCCTAAGACACCCAATATAGCCATAAACTCTTCCTTAAAGCTTAAAGTACCCATGGATTTACCTTAGGAGGTATTTAATAACATTCCCCAAGCCCTGAGGCATTAACCTTAAAATGAGTCAAATTTATAAAAACATGACATTTCAAAAAATATCAAACCCTCAAGAATTAGTCACATAGATATCAGTTAAACTGAAAATCCAAGAAAGAAAAATTAAAAAATTAGTACTAAATGTAATAGATTTATCATAGTAATAATAAATGATCAATTTATAAAAATTACTAACTATCAAACCAATTAATTTCATTAATCCACGTTCCTAATAATCATTATATTTATATCAAACCTATTTAATTTATAATTTAATCTAGGGTCATTAATATATTAATTAAAAAAAATTTCTAGTTCATTATTACACAAAAACTAAAAAAAAATTACAATTTTACCTATTCATAAGTATAAGACATAAATAAATGAAAATTTTCAAATTATTTTAGGGCCCAAAATAAATAAAAAGCAGTTCTCAATTATATTTATTGAAGTCGCAAATATCAGGTGGTCATGGGTCTTAGTCTCCTTGCCGAAGAACACCATGGGATTTAATGACATTTAAAAAATAAGAATTTTTGTTTAATTTAGATTATCCAATTTATTTTTTTATGCCACTGTATTTCTATAGATATCACACATCTCATATAAAATATTAACATTTAAATCATATTAAAATGGATTTTTTTAGCACACACACAAAAATTAGGTTTTTAGTTTATTCTTATAATAAATTTAATTCATGTAATGAAGGGGAACCCATCATGAATTATCCATTTATTTTAAATACATTTAATTTAATAGAAAAAAACAAGAATATACATTTATCAAGGATGAAGGGGTCACATATGCATTTCCCTGGTTATATAGGAAAACAATTCTGTCACGACCCGTCCTCGAGGCCTGTGTCGTGACTACCCCAAGCCCACATTCCATAGTCCAAGGGCTGGAGACTAACACCAAAGGCATAAATCCTGATAACTAGGAAGTAATTTCCTTTATAAAGTAAACAAATCATCCCAGAGTAGAAGCAGAAGTAATACAATGTTTACAAAATAAAGTGCTGAAAAGTTAGTGGGCCAGAATACATACCCAACTGAAAGTACAACTACAACTAAACGGAAGTACAAAAAAAAGAGAAACAACTGGAAGAATGGGAGCATCTTCTAGGTCAACCTCCTCAGATCCTACTTGAATGGTAGGTACAGATAGCAAAGCTCCTGGATCGTCCACCACATATCATACCTGAAGGGTAGGTACTGATATCCTCCACAACGCTCTTGCCTGTAAACCTCCTCCAAGTGTCGTCTCATTGTGAAGTCCACCTCCAGATACTAACTCGTCGTGAGGTCCACCTCCGGGTACCGTCCTGTCCTCGAACACTCGTCCTCTGTCAGTGCTTCCCGTCATCTGCTACTAGCACAACGAGGTGCAGGCATAGCCAGTGCAGGGGTTAGTATATGATAATCTGTAGGGACCCCGAGACCCTCAAGGTCTCACTAAATCCAACAAGGATAACCACAATGAAGATCTCAATAGATAAAATATACTTAGGTATATGCCCATACATATAACTAAGTTATCAAGTAACCCATCTCAATCATGAGGAAACACAGAGATTATGAAATAAAAGGATAACCACTACCCAGGTATATGCCCATACATATACCTAGGTTGTCAAGTTACCCATCTCAATAATGAGGTAAACACAAAGATCATAGACTCAGCACAATCCAGGATTTTATTCATGATATCGAAACCATGGCTATTGGAGAACTCCTCCTCTTCCGAGTACAGTGGGTCTGCCGCTACAACCAAGTGCATCCCACTAACCTCGACTGCTGAAGTACTCCACCTGTCGAGTGATGTGGGCCTACCGCTGCAGCCAAGGGCATCCCACCATGGGTCTGCCGCTACAACCAAGCACACCCCATCATAGCCTACAGAGGTATTCCTTATGTCGAGTACCGCGGGTCTCCCGCTATAACCAGATGCAACTCTTCCGTGGGTCTATCGCTACAACCACGCTCACCCAACTGGGATATCCGAATCACTCCGAGTTGATCAATCAGGAGTCGTCAAGTCTCAGTCAGCTACTGGGTCTCTGCACTATGCTAGCTCGTCTCCAGGAGGGTCCGCTCAACAAGATACTAGTCGATACTCCAACTATCACAATACCATGAAGAAATATCCCAAAGGACATCCTCATCATAGGGGTCTCAAATCAATAGACGACGCATCAATCAGACTCTCGGTTTGTGACTTATTAGCATTTTCGTCCCAGGGGCCCGGTTGGTTTCGTGTGCTAACCAACCCAGACGTATCTCAAATGTACCCCGAACTCTCATAGGGTATAATCGTAGGTACCGTTTCTCATCGTGATCACCAAAGCTGCTGACAGTTCGTCAAACGGATGTCCGGTCTCAAAGTTATCAACTTTTCCGTTCTAGGGGCCCTGTTGGATTTTGGGTACAATCCAACCCGGACACTATCCAACTACAACAAAAAGTCATTCGAAGTATGAAAAAGTTCCATGTCATCAATAGGAATCAAACAATGTCGACGGCACGTCAATCAGACGTCCCGAGCTCAATATATAAGTGTTTCCACTCTGATGGCCCGGTTGGTTTCGTATCCGAACCAACCCGGCCATACTCAAAGTACTCTGAAACCTTGAGTGTAATATACTGATACAACCACCTCAATGCAAGGATCACATCTCAGTTGACGGTGTGTCGATTGGAGGTCTGTAGCCCATGATATGGGAAAATGATCGGAAGCAGTCTGAAAATGGGGGGTCTGGGCCTGGCCCGGCCCGGCCCAACCCCCATGGGTCGCCCCAAACAGGGTCGGCCCGACCCGGGTCCGGGTCCTGGTCCGGCCCGGCCTGTGCGGCCCGGCCCAGCTTGGGCGGCCGGTTGGCCCGGCGTGAGCACAGCGGCACGGCCTGCTGGCCGTGCCGTTGTGTAAAAGTGGGGGGGGGGGTGCCCCCCTTGATTGAAGCCCCCCCCCCCCACGTGGGGGCCGCTCCCTTGACCGCCGGGGGTTTCAACCCCAATCCGCCCTCGGTCCAGCATGGCCGTTGGTCCGGCCGCCGGCACCGGCGTGCCGGTAGGCCCTTCCGCGGACCACCGGAGTTGCTCCTATGGTCCGTTTACAATTCCTCCTTCGCCTGCCGTCCTCCTGGGACTTTCCCTTCTCTGCAAATCCTTCAAATCTCCCCTGAGGCCCGTTATTCCATGGCCCTTAAATCCGTACACAAAATAACAAACCACATCTCCTCGTGGTTTTCTCACACGGTGCGACGGTGTTGCGGCTTTGTTCGGCCTCCACGAGGCGGCGCAATGGCGCCGCGCTTCTGCGTCGCGTTATTTCTTGTTTCCGCTCAGTGCTGTTGCCCCGCGACACCTTTTTTCAAGCCGCAACGAACAAAAAATCAAAGGGGGAGGAGAGTCGGCCATGTTCGTGCGGTCCGACCTCCTCCCGTTAATCCGACACCAAGTGACTAATGGAATTGACATTGGACGACAAAGAAATAATCATGAACACAAAACCAAACCCCTACCTCAACAATGGTTTACGATCGAAGAGTGTCTTGGAAATGAAGTTTCAAGGTAAAACTCTGTATGTTCTTGATGGAGATCATATGAGGTGGAGGAGTGTCTCACACCGACTACGGAGGGGAGAAGAAAGGAAATACGATCACTCCTTGCGGTGACGGCGTTCTTCGTCGGGGTCTTAACATTCTTCGCGTTCTCCAACGAAGAAGATAAAGTTTACTCTAGCTTTTGAGTATTCTCTCCCAATCCTTAACAACACAAAACTAACACAATAATAAAATAAGCTCTCCCTATTTTATTATGTCATGCCAAGAGTTTAAAATTTTAAAAACTCAATTCAATAAATTGAATTAAGGACATGGCACATTAAATTTAAGGTGTATCAAAGAGGAGTTGGAGAGAGTTATGGAAGATGATAGGTCACCCACTTAATGGGGGGGTTAGAGTGGGTCTATGGAATGTGAAGGGGTGCGGTTCGTGTGGGACCCACCTCACATTTAACCTCACTTAGGTAGTTAGATTCACCCAACCTCCATCCTTATGATTTAACCACTTTAAAGAAAATAAAATTCATTCCTCAATTTTATTTTTATTTTCCACAATTTTTAACATCTCTTCCAGAGAAAACGGAACCCCAGAAAAGGTGTTCATAAGCAATTATTGGCGATGTTGTTTCATCAGTTCCCTTAAATTTCAATTCCGAATACCGGTTCAAATGATAGAAATACCCACTTGTTCGTTCACTGAACATACCCGGGCTAAACTTCGGAAATTGATTCCGAGGACACTAGACCTTGGAATCAAGCACCGTCAGAAACGACGTTCTTGTAAAATCCCAATGAAATTAAGAGAAAAATTCCCTTGATATTTTCGGGAATTTACATTACTCACAGCTCAGGGCATTACGTCCCCGTAAAGCATTAACACAAACTAGGGATACAAAAGTGGTACTGAGCACGCATCGGATCATTCTGCTCTCATTTGCTCAGCGGGAGGTTCCTGTGCTACCTATGAAAGCGCACAATAGGAATCGACCATCCACTTAGGACCCTCTCCTGTCGATCCTATACCTCTAATGGAACCCTAAAAAAGTCACCCCATCGCCAACGTCCATCTCTTCATGGTCGATGATATGCAAATGGGCGTGATAGTATCTCCCCAGCTGAGATACATGGAAGTCGCCATGCACCTGGTGAAACTGAGGTGGATGGGTCAAATTCTAAGTCAACTCGCCTACCCTGCTATGGACCTGAAAGGTCTGCTGAACCTCGGAGATAACTTCCCACCTTGTCCATATCTCTGTAAACCTCGTCGAGGTGAGACCCATATAATGACATGATCGTCCTCCTCGAACTCAAGAGGTCTCCAATTCCTGTTTAGAACTGATACTCACAACTCCTGCTACCACAAGGGTAAGGTTCAATGACTCAAGAGTGTCCAGCTCCACCCTCCTATGCATGATTCCATCATGTGTTGCCTGGGTTTTCATTTTCTCCGACCAAGGAAAACACAATCCCAACATCATTGATAAACCACAACCTTTTTTACTAATACAGTCAATCTAATCATGAATTGGGACTCCAATCCATATCGAGACCAACGTCGTAATGCCTCGACGCTGCCACCAAGAGATTCCAACCGAAACTCTAGCCTCATGGGTCAGACCACAAGGTCGTCATAAGTGTGATTATTGAGTCTCCTCCAAAGGTATCTCCAGAAGTGTGGGTCAAGTCAATAGCTTAACCAGAAACTCTAGGTCTGGGACAAGATTCGTGGAAGGAAGGAATGATTCGTATCAACGTCTGTTACTATGGAAGCTTCTAGTGGACACATATTGTTCGTCAAATAATTCTTAGAGCCATTGGGTCACACTCCTTGACCACATGCATCTACTCTCTTCCCCTGCCCTCCATCACCCTAAGCATGTAGGGAACAATAAAGGCGAGTGGTTGTAACATGTTGATATGTACACCACCTCATGCTACTCTCCTAGCTCTGCCTCCACGTCTACTACCTTGAAGATTTATCTGTCCTTAACATTTACTCAATTTGAAACATTCGCATGACCAAGTCTATGATACTGGCACCAGTTCGCTGCGTTCCAACTTCTAACATTATCTAGCTATATTCATTCATCCAAAGAACATTCAACCACCAGGTTCTCTGTAGCACCCAAACGTGAGTAGGAATGCATATAGGAAAAATTGATGGCTCAGATATCCTTAAAGACACCACGCTCCGAGGTCCGAGATCTATAGCACTGATCGAATCGTATTCATCGAGTACCTGGAATGTTCGGTACGCCTCGTTGAATACTCAACTACCGACTCGTAGTCTTGCCGAAGCTGTATAAGATCTAGAAAACGTTCAGCCACCTCTTCAATCTAGTCCTCAGCCGCCTGTGAGTCGGGCTCTACTCGGAACCAGAGGTTATCTAATGTTAGAACACGTGTAAGGCAGTAATCCTACATGTGTCACCTACTGGTACCGCCGGTTGTAACTGCAAACCAACAGGTAGTGATGTATAGCTGCCACACTACCTGAAGGCACTATCTCAGGCATCGTTCCATGTACCGAAGCCTCATCGCTCTGTGGAACATCATCATGGTCATTCACTAGAAAAAAATAGTTGCCATGTCCACCATCTACTATACTGATGTCTCAGCTAGGCGGAAAAATCTAGCAATCGCCTCAAGCCAGTTCTCTGCTGTTTGGGAATCTGCCTCGCCTCATAACCTCAGAGGCCGCTGCTGTTGGAACTCATGAAACACGCTCTGCCATCATGCACAGTTCGCTAGTATGGTTGGTGGAAACTACTTCCCAGAAGGTGGTGGTGCTGCTGGTACACCACCTGAGGGTACCAATATAGTAAAAATGGCCCTGCATCGGAGCCTCGTCGCTCGATGGGCCGTCATCGAGTACTCTCTCGGAACTCCAACTGACTGTCTGCGTGGAGACATCTTGAATAGATGCGAGATGGTCAATGGTTTATACCTGGTGAGATGAACTGGTTTGAGATGATTTTAAAACTCTTGGAAACACACACGCAATCAGTGTTTTTTGAGCACAATGTCAGAAATCGGTAGTCAGGGTCCTGGTGTATGGATACGTCAGATGTCGAACCAACACTGGAATCCCTGAACTAAAGACAACACTCAGTACCCTTAACACTATTGCTTCACATAATGGGAATATCAGAGTTACATGTTCCGAGGTAGAACCGACTCCTCTGATAACAATTTGTCACGACCCGTCATCAGGGCTCGTGTCGTGACTACCCCATGCCCGCCTTCCATAGGCCAGGGGCTGGCGACTATCACCAAAGGCGTAAATCCCAATAACTGGGAAGGCGTTGCCTTTATAAAGTAAAAAAACATCCTAGAGTACAAGATGATGTAATACAATGAGTAAAAAAGAATGTGTTGAAAAACAATTGGGCCGGAATACATATCCAACTAAAAGTATAGCTACAACTGAATGAAAGTACAACAGAAAAGAGAAACAGCTGGAATAATTGAAGCAGCTCATGGGTCGTCTTCCTCGGATTCTACCTGAAGGGTAGGTACAGATAGCATAGCTCCTGGATCGTCCACCACGGATCCTACCTGAAGGGTAGGTACAAATAGCCTCCACAACGCTCTCTCCTGTCAACTTCCTCCGATTGTCATCTTGTCATGAAGTCCACCTCCGTATACTGACTTGTCATGAGGTCATCCTCTGGGTACCGTCCTTTCCTCGAACACTCGGCCTATGTCTGTGTTGCCCGTCATCTGCAACCAATACAACGAGGTGCGGGCATAGCTCGTGCAGGGGTGAGTATACGATACTCAGTAGGGACCCCTAGACCCTCACGGTCTCACTAAATCCAACAAGGATAGCAACAAACAAGACTTCAACAGATAAACTCTACTTAGGTATATGCCCATACATATAACTAAGTTATCATGTAACCGATCTCAATCATGAGGAAACACAAAGATTTTGAAATCAACAGATAACCACTTCCCATGTATATGCCCATACATATACCTAAGTTTTCAAGTGACCCATCTCAATCATGTGGTAAACACAATGGTCATAGACTTAGCTCAAACCAGGATTTTTTCAATATATCGAAACCACGGATGCTGGAGAACTCCTCCTCTGTCGATTACAGTGGGCATTCCGCTACAACCAAGCACGTCCCACAAACATGGACTACTGAAGTACTCCACCTGTCGAGTATTTTGGGCCTACCGCTGCAACCAAGCGCATCCCACCATGGGTCTGCCGCTACAACCAAGCACACCCCCTCATAGGCTACAGAGGTACTCCTTCTGTCGAGTACGGTAGGTCTGCCGCTACAACCAAGCACACCTCTACCGTGGGTCTGCCGTTACAACCAAGTGCACCCCACTAGGCTATCCTAATCACACTGATTCAATCGATCAGCATTCGTCAAATCTCAGTCAGCTACTAGGTCTCGTCACTATGCTAGCTCATCTCGGGGAGGGCCCACTCCACGAGCTACTGGTCGATACTCCAAGTATCACAAGTCCCACGAAGAAGTATCTCAATGTACCATCTCATCCTAGGGGTTACAAAGCAACAGATAGCACGTCAATCAGACGCCCGGTCTATGAGTTATTAGCATTTTCGTCCCAGGGGCCAAGTTGGTTTCGTGTGCAGACCAACCCGGACCTATCTCAACTGTACCACGAACTCTCATAGGGTATAATCGTAGGGACCGTTTTCTCATCATGATCACCAATTCCACTGGCATTTCATCAAATGGACGTCCGGTCTGAAAGTTATCAGCTTTTCCGTTCTAGGGGCCCTGCTGGATTTCGGGTACAAGCCAATCCGCCCACTATCCAACTACAACAAAAAATTAACCGAAGTATGCCAAAAGTTCCGTCTCATCAAGAGTAATCCAACAAAGTCAACAGCACATCAATAAAACATCCGGAGCTCAATAAAAATGTGTTT
The DNA here is from genome assembly GCA_963277665.1 of Viscum album. Classification (NCBI taxonomy): domain Eukaryota; kingdom Viridiplantae; phylum Streptophyta; class Magnoliopsida; order Santalales; family Viscaceae; genus Viscum; species Viscum album. The sequence goes on from OY728157.1 coordinate 1,006,477,162, forward strand.
CTGCTCCGAGTGCCTAGTTGGTTTCCTATCCGAACCAACCCGGACAAACTAAAAGTTCTCCGAAACCTTTAGTGTAATATACTGATACGAACATCTCGATCCAAGGTTCGCATCACAGCTGACGGTGTGTCGATTGGTGGTACATAGCCCAATATATGGGCAAAAGACCGGAAGCGGTCTGAAAATGGGGGGTCTGGGCCATGCCCGACCCGGTTCTGGGTCCAGCCCGGCCCGACCTGTGCAGCCCAGCCCGGCTTGGGTGACCGGTTGGCCCAGCGTGAGAACACCCACACGGCATGCTGGTCGTGCCGTTGCGGAAAGGGGGGTGGGGGGGGGGGGGTTGCCCCCCTTGATTGAAGCCCCCCCCCCCACGTGGGTGCCGCTCCCTTAACCGCCGGTGGTTTAGACCCACAGTCTCCATCGGTCCCGCACGGCCGTGGGTTCAGCCGTCTGCCACCTCCTTGTGGCCGGCCGGTGCCGGCCACCACCTCCGGCCGCCGACATCGCCGTGCTGGCGTGGGGCGCCGGCATGCCCATCCGCGGAAGACTGGAGTTGCTCCGGTGGTCCGTTTACAATTCTGCCATCGCCTGCGGTCCTCCTGGGACCTACCATTCGCTGCGAAGCCTTCAAATCACCCATGTGTCCTATTCTTCCATGGCCCGTCGATCCGCATGCCAAATAACAAACCTCATCTCTTCGTGGTTTTTCGACACGGCGCGACGGTGTCGCAGCTTTGTTCGGCCTCCATGGCGCAGCGCCATTACGCCATGCTTCTTCGCCATGTTCCTTCTGGATTCCGCAAGGTTCTGTTTCACCGCGCCGCCTTTGTTCGAGCCGCAACGAACAAAACATCAATGGGGGAGGAGAGTCGGCCGTGTTCGTGCGGTCTGACCTCCTCCCATTAATCCGACACCAAGCAGCTAAAGGAATTGACGTTGGATGACAATGAAATAATCACGAACACATAAAAAAACCCCTACCTCAACAATAGTTAACCATTGAAGAGCATCGTGGAAACGACGTCGCGAGGTAAAAATATGTATGTGCTTGAAGGAGATCGTCTGAGGTGGAGCAGCGTCTCACACCAGCTGCTGAGAGGAGAAGAAACCCACGAAGATCACTCCTTGTGGTGACAGCGTTCTTCGTCAGGGTCTTGACGTTCTTCCCGTTCTCCAACAGAGAAGATAAAGTTTCCTCTAGATTTTGGTTATTCTCTCCCAAACCGTAACACCACAAAAATAACCCAATAATAAAATAAGCTCCACTTATTTTATTAAGTCATTCCAAGAGTTTAAAATTATAAAAACTCAATTCAAAAAATTGAATTAAGGACATGGAACATTAAATTTAAGGGGTGTCAAAGGGGGGTTGGAGAGAGTTATGGAAGATGAGACGTCACCCACTTAATGGGGGAGTTAGAGGGGGTTTAAAGAATTTGAAGGGGTGGGGTTCGTGGGGGCCCCACCTCACATTTAACCTCACATAGGTAGATAGGTTCACCCAACCTTTATCATTAGTATTTGACCACTTTAAAGAAAAATAAAATATGTAGCTCAATTTTATTTTTACATTCCACAATTTTTAACATCTCCTCCTGAGAAAATGCAACCCTAGAAAAGGTGTTCATAAGCAATTACTGGCACTTTGGTTTCTTCGGTGCCCTCAGATTTCATTTCCGAGCATCGGTTCAAAAGATAGAAAAACCCACTCATTCGTTCACTGAACGTACCCGAGCTAAACATCGGAAATTGATTCCGGGCACACTGGACGTCAGGATCAGGTGCCGTCCGAATCTGCGTTCCTGTAAAATCTCAAAGAAATTATGAAAAAATATTCCATCAAATTTCTGGTTCTTTACAAATTAAATGGGTCATCCCATTGGAAAAAAAATCTATTCGATTATATAAACAATAAAATTTATTTATCGGGGTTTAAGAGAAACTAAAATTGAGTCATTAATAAATGGTAATTTATCTACATGGGTATTCCCATTTATTAAACATGCCATTCAATTTATAAAATTTAAAATGAACATAAATGGATTAATTGGAATGGGTAAATCAATTACATGTTTAATTTAAACTATAAATTAGGCCTAGCACTTAATTGGTGTCTTGGTTCATTTAACATTAATTTTGATACGAGAAAATCCACTGAGGAATATTTATAGGTCATATGTTCATTACATTCAACAGTAAAATAGTGATTATAATTCATGATGATGTTCCTTGCAATATGTCAAAGAAATCAAATCAATATAAATAATCACGGTGATTTTTCGGAGACAATGCACCTCAGTTGGAGGGGTATTATTATAGAAACTATTACATTACTTATAAAAACATGTATTATAATTAATAATTTATTATATAAATCATCTAGAAAAAATTAAATGATAAGTTATTTAAGAATAATATTAATTAGTGAATTAGTAAATTATATGGGCAATTGAACTGGATCCAACCATAAGAAGTACACAATGTCGAATACTCAACACATGACAAATATGACGACAACGACGATCCTTCCACACCTGAACACGCATACATTCCTATATATATCCCTCAATACAAGTTACATAATCCACTTTTTGTGAGGTGATATGTAAAATAATGATGTCTATACATTTACATAACTATATATATATATATATATATGAGTTTAAGCCATCAAAAAGCCACCAAATACTCTTGAAATGATGATTGAAAGTAGAGCCCATCGTTTTTAAGAAAAATCACTTATGAATAAATACTAAGATCATAGAAATAATTAAATAACCTGAAATAAATTATGCAACCATGAATAATGGAGGATAAACTTATCCCAAATTTACAACGGGGGACTGAGATTATCCAAAATGATTCACCCATATTAGTGGTTAGTGGAATACAAACCAAGGATCCTCAATAGGTTATTTACATATCCTAAAATTGATGTTAAATTGAAAATAAACATTAGTATAAACCTTTCTATTAATCTAAACTTTATTGGGTGACAAATGAGAGTTAAAAGGTCCCATAGATGGTGGAGGACGGGGGAGACACGCTTAACATGAGATATCTCCATGAATTAACTAGATTTCTAGGTTAAATCATCATGGAAATATGGATAGATGGTGGACGGGAACTTCTTATTACAAGAGAGTAGACGGGGGTCATGCACATGGTAAGGAGAACCTCCTTTGGTTTCCCCATTATTTATTATTCTACAAAAACTATACCCCATAAGAATAATAATAATAATAATAATAATAATAATAATAATATAATTATTATTATTAAATGAACTCTTTATTTCCTTCCATTTATCTTGTTATTGTAATTTAATTTAATATTATTTTAAAAAAATTTAATTAAATTAATTTCTATAAAAAATATCACAGTGTTAAAAATATTGAATTTTTTTTTTGAAGCTCTTTTTAAAAAATGGCTCATATAGAAGATGAAAATAAGTTAAAATTCGTTGGTTTTATTTTTAGTTCAAAACAATGGATGTTACAGATGTTATTCAATAGGATAAGAATCTTCGGGTGAGAAATGATGTGTTGGATTATGTGTATATGGATGAGTTTTGATATGATTTCCAATTGCATGGGGGTTCAAGGAATATTGTTACATTTGGAAGAGATCGGTTCTCCCTGAAAAATGACATTGGGGTGTTAGGACAGAAAATAAATTGGAATCAATTGTATGTAATACATTATTATTATTATTATTATATGTTTGAATAGATTGATTTGTTATTTGGTGATCATTACATGGTGAGGATGGGATTGATTGTTGGACTTGTACTGGTGTTTTTTGTTCTTATTTTATCCCATGAGTGCAATACTATTTTATTATTACATATTTATGAGAAAAGTTGTATATCCTAATGAATATACATGTATTCTAACCATACATAAAAAAATGTTATTTTATTTTTTTAAGAGGTATTTTTGGAATATGATATATATTTTGAGCAAGTTCATGGGAGATCATTCTGTGATTCTTGCTTATATTTTATTTTGCGTACATATTTGGAAAGAAATATTTTAATCTACATCATTTATAAATTCATGTTTTTTTCATTTTTATATTATGTGTGTAGTTTCATAAAATTATTTATCTTATCACCCAATATTTTTATATTAATGTTTAATTCATCTCATTTTTAGATGTTAAAATGTCACTAGTAGTCACTAATCATGATCATACTATAGATAGGAATCAGGGATCATTATTTCTCATCATTCGTTGTGGTATCTAAATGGGTTTCTTTAGAGGGAGGTAGTCTTTAAAAAGTGGTATCATAGGGAATGGTGGAGGGATATGGTAAATTTTGTAGATATTTACTATGATTATTGCATCAATTTGATAAGAGAAATGTGAATTGATATTGTTCAGTTAATTTGGTAATGGATTACTGAATAAAATATAGAAATTTAGGTCCTTGTTTTATTTAATTCAATAAATCATATCTTTCTGAATGAAAAATTAAGGTGACTGCTCATGTATGTTAGATACATGGGATAGGAACATAAATAATGACTGAATTTTGTTCTTGTATGATATTGGTGGGTTTTGAGAAGAATGGATTTTGAAAATATCTTTTTTTAAATAATACATCAAAAACTACAAATTCATTAACTCTGTTTTATATATGTGCATCTTCTATTGTCTATTTTGGATTTAGTAATGTAGGTACAACATGCTACTAAATATAATGACAAGAGTATGAATCCTTTTGATCAAGATGGCCAGTGGAAGAAAATAATTTTTGAAATTTAGTGGTTGGATTTGGAAAATTCTAAGGGAATCATTTATAATGTGATGAATACGTGAAAATTGGTGGAGCTCAAGACCACATTAAATTTTATTTGGAATATAGTGGAATACTCGTTCACATAATTGGTTTGTTATATTATAGGAAATTGTTGTCAGTGGTTGGTATTATATCACGTTGAGTAGATAGAGGATGATATTTCATAGGTCAAAATTCAAAATTATTTTCAATAATGTATTGTTAAATAAAAATTTAGTGAAGTGATAATGAATATTCTTTTTTATCTTCACATAAGGATTATTCCTACAGAGAATATTGGGATAATTTTCAAGTATTTGGTCTTTTTTTCGTAGCCTTTTTCTATTTAATAGTCATGGGTGTGTGTATTGTAGATAATCCCCATAATTATATCATGTATGTAGTCGAACCTTTTTTATTTTTCCCATATTAGAGGATCATAGGAAGGAATAAAAGATCGTGTTGAACCAATCTGGAGGAGGGTTTCCTAAATAAGAGATCAAGAATGTTTATCTAAGGAGTATATTATTCAGTGTCAGGTCTTTATTGCAAGTCCCATGGATTTGTCAACTATTTTGGATCCATCCCCTATTGTTTCCCATCTATACTTATAGTTATATATGATTATGTTATTTTCCAAGGTGACTTAGTATAGTGTGATTTAATTGGGGTGGTTGTAGTATATGTTTAGATTGGTTCCCCATAGTAATTTTGGTTTAATTTGGTAGAAGAGGACTTTTTCTTTTAAATCTATAGTAGAATCTTATAGTATGAATGTTATAGTAACATGGGAAGTCTATTTATGCTTATATATTATAATATAGGAATGAAATATGACTATGTCATGATATCCCACTATTTATGGACTTTAACATGATTAAGTTGAATATGTGGATAACAACAGAAAGAAAGAGTAGCATGTCATGATGTTCTTTATGTAGTGGTGTAAGCACACAATAAGGGACAAAGATCATTTAAAGGTCATTTATATCATTTTCAAACATTATATTTTTATTCATTATAGCCATCCCACTTATTGGACTCCCTATAGATTATTATATTTGACAATAAATATAGGGGTTTTTTTATGAAATTTGTCTTGAATGTTCTTATTGAGGAATATAACATCATTTTATATGACTGTCAGTTTTGTAGACTTATAATTTGGTCACATATGTTTTTGGGGTTATATTATTTTTTATATTTATCCCCACAATAATATTCATATCATTGAATCGTTTTAAGCTATATGTTCTATTATCTACTTCTTCTAAAAGATAATAATTTTCTCAATTTGGAAGTACACTATTTAGTATTAAATATTAGTTAAAGTCATCATATGCAATGTAGATAGTTGGAGTCCAATCTAACAATGTGGGGAAAGTCTCTACCAAATTACTAGACATTGGTATAATGGAGGTTCTTATGTTCATTAATAATCTATTGTATTTTTTTCAAATTTTTTATTAATAATAAACACAAAATTGTATATATTGATCATGATATAATTTTATTTCAATTTGTTATAAAAGTTCATATAAAAATTTAATTTTCCAATTAATAATGTTTATTGTAATGATAATATTATAATTAAAAAAAATATGTATAAATAAATATATAACCTATAAATTAATGGGAGAAATATACCTATAGTACCCCCAGTTTCTAATATTTTTACTTTTATTTATGATATTTTCTATTGAAATTAGAATGGTGAAGGTTGAACGATTTAGGGTAACTATAAATAGTCGTTTAGGGTAAAAGGGAAGCATGTATGCATTGCACGGTTTGTCTAAACCATGCGGATATCATAGGAGAAGTTGTTCACATTGGTTGATGTTAGAGTGTATATTAAACAAGGTCTTTTAATAATTATATATACCATGCATGGAGTCCTTGAAATGTTTTTTGTATATAGTTTATAATGCATGGTTAGCCCACAATTCCTCTAAACGTGTATGATAACCAAGTGCACGGTCAAAGTGAGATCCTAAAAACATCTATGTCACACATTTTTTACTATTTCTACATCATTAATATCATTTTCTTCCCGAAAACTAGATTCTTCTACATTGATGGCTTGACATCCTCTCCCAAGTGAATTTGATTTAATCTAAAGCCATCAATTAGAGTTTAAAAGCCCAATTCTTATGGTAAGTTCTTATTCTTCGCCGTTATTATCATGTTTTATTAGATCTACATCAACCATCATCTAAAATTCATATATATACACATATTATGGTTGGATATAAGATTATTTATTTTTAACTAAGATCATATTTGGCCTTGATCGGGTTAGGGGATGAGATCAAATGAGGTTTTGTGAAATTCTTAACTAGTTTCATTAGCATTCTTCATATGTTTAATGTTTTCATAAAAACACTTGAGGTAGGAGGGTTCTATATAGGATCCACTTTGTACAAGTTATTGGAATGTTTCCCAATTGATTTCCTTTATATGTCATTATGGTGAATTCTTATATTTTTATTTTTTTGAAACCATCCTCTATGTTAATTTGTGAAAATATGGAAAATTGTTGTTCATGAATAAATTCAATGATTTATGAATTTAAAATGTATATTTAAATGTGGAATTTTTTTTCCAGTAATAATATTAATGGGATTTATTAATGGGTTTTCAATAAAATTAATGATTTCATTGAAATATAATAGGTTTATGTATTGGTCTGATTTATAGATCTCGTTAAAATAATAGTTTATTTGAAATGGGTTGATTTGAGTGAACACATTTGGGTTTGGCATGGGCTTGCATGGGTTGTTATGAGAATTTGAATTCATTGTTATGGATAATGGTGTGAAGGACCACAATAAAATGTTAGGATGAAAATGGATGTGATGTACACTTATCAATCTATTACACTATGTGATGGCATGGTATAATTAAATCTCACTGCTTATAAGTATAGGGTGGCCTAGTTTTCATGTAGGTTGGAAGTGTGGTTATGTATAATGGTTATGGAAAAATGATAATGAGAAATTACTTTAAATCCTTGTTTGATTGTTTTCTATGAAATAAGACTTAATGGAAATATAGTTAAAATAACACTTTTCTAAGTATTGATTTAAATATTTTTTAAACATTTATATATGTAAATATTAATTTGGTTGATGAATTTATATATATAAATTATTATATATATATTTTTATAACATTTACTTCCTAGTGTTGTGAGTAGGGAAGTGTTTTTGGGAAATCCTACTGAGTTTTATAAACACTCAGCTTGGTAAATTTATTTCTTTTTTAGATTTCATCTTCTATAGAATGGGGAAAGGTAATGTATCATATGTTTTTTGCACTACCTTGTTATACATGGGCCTCAGGTGATTTGTAATCAAGAATCTTGTAGATCGTGGAGTATTGGTCATCAAAGAGTGTTTGGTTTAAATCCACAATTTGCATTCATAGTTTATTTGTATTATTTTTTAGTAAACATTGGAGTGGGTTTAAGATAAATGTAATATTTGAGTTGTCATTCATTAATTCATGAATCATATAGTTATTTATTTGTTATGGTTGGTTGGAGAAATGGTATTATTTTTAAAAGGATAAATAATCCCCCAATTGTATTCGAAACCATTTAGCATTTATTTCTATACTTTTAAATCTAGGGGATGTATCTTAAGGTCATGTATCATATCACCTCTATCAAACTTTTGGTAATAAGTGTGATGTTACAAATGGTATTACATTGTTCTGTCTGTGTTACAAATGTAGTAATCAGTTTCTTGGTCTTGGATTTCAATTCATTCATATTCAGTCCCTAGGATGGACTCATAGAAATTATTTGGATTGTTGGGACTTGAAATATAGATCAAAAAATGCATAGTTATCCTTTTCATGTTGAACATCATGTTACTAGGTAGTTGTTTACAAACATGTTTTGGAGACACTCGTAAGAAATTGGAATCACATTTTCATGGGTTTACCAAATGAGAAATACATGACATGTATTAGAGGAATGAATTCCCAATATTATCCCATATTTTTAAGGGTTTTTAGGGTAAATTTAATTAACTAGTGACCAGTTAAATCTAGTGTTTTTTCAAACTCTTGTGAAATTATTTGATTTAATTCAATCATAGTGGTTATTTACACATTTGTGAATAAGACTAATAGTAGAAAACTATTTTTAATCATATTTATCTTATAAATTAATGTCATAAATATACACAAAGTGATGGTAGAAAAATGAATGTCATTGTTTCTGGAGTCAGTAATCAAACCATAATAACAACAATAATTTCATTACATTATAAAATGGGAGGTTGTTTAATAAAAAATATTTTATTAACAGAATAAATTATTGTTATATATAGATATATATATATCATTATATCTTTTTGGATGGAATTAAAAATATGAAGGTAGATGAATAAAATATTAAAACTAATAGGTTAAAAACTTTCACACCTCATTTGGATTCCAACACATATAATACAATATAAGGTTAATTGGAATGGCCTTTTGGAGAGAGAAAAGAACTATGTATTTGGGAATAAGGTTTTGTGAGAGGTTTTTGTAGATCATGTGAATGATGAGGTGTTCTAGTCGTTAAAATGATTGGGTGGATTATGGTAGTACTTATAAGGGGTTATGACTTCTTAGCAATTTAATATTAATGAATTTAATATTTTTAAAATTACTATATGATGTGTAAATTACTGTGGCTATATATTGTAATTGTTTTATGTGGATGTAACATATCTATTTTGTACATAATACCACATGTAATTAATATTTAATTTTTAAAATAATTTGAATTATTACATTTTATATTATTTTATATTTCCCAAAATATTCAAAATATTTTTGATGATACAAAAAAAAATAACAATTCTATAATATTTATATGAATATTCAAAAAAATAATAAACAAATTTCCAAAATGAAATATATAAATTAATTTTATTATTTTTAAATTAATATAATTATTTCACAATATTTGATAGTTTTTAAAAATAATCCATATTTATTACTCTTGTAGTAATAATATGAAATTTAATAATATTATATAATAATATATAAAAAAATAGATAGTTTTTTTCTTAATCCGTTATATGAAAATTAATTTTATTTTGAAATTTTAAAATTTATTATTATAATAATTTATTCAAAAAATAGACATATATGTTTAACCAAAATTGAAAATATTCTTATTTAAAACACTTATTTTATCAAAAATTAATATTTTTTTAGTTTTTATTATATATATTTTTTATTATTATTATTTTATATGTCAAAAAAAATTTATTTCACTAATCCATTTGATGGGTTACTATTCTAATAATTCTGATAATATATATAATATTTATAGTAAATTTCAAAATTGTGATTAAAATATTTTTATTGTAAGATCAGTACTATAATATATTTATTAACTATACATTTACTATTAATATATTCTATTCATAAGCATAATAATTTACATTAATACCTAATATTGTTTTATATTTTTTATTATCCAAAATATTAACAATATTTATTTTTTTCCCTTCTATAGTTTCTTCATGTACAATTATTATTGGAGAGAGGAATAAGGCAAATTTTCTTATTCAATTTATTTCATTTTCCAATTTTTTTTTCCATTCTACTACATTTTATATTTTTTATGAATATAATATTACAATAATTATGGAGTTTAAAATAATATAATTTTTTATGTGGATTTTAATAATGTGGTGCATCAGTTTGATATTATAATTCCATACCAAATATTAATAGAAATACATATACTATATATAAATTTCATGTCAAAATGTCGTGGTCACAAAAAATGATGACTCAGTATCTTTTTATTAAATATAATACCAGGGCCATGTCAATTTTCAATGACTGTTTAATTCAAGTTACAATCAAAAATTAATTAACTTTGGAACCATTAATAGGGATCAGATAAAATTATACCATTGATAAAAAATATTTTACATATTTATATACATAAATTCTCGTATAATGTGTTTAAATATATATTAATTATACAATTTTATTTACATTATAAATTAATATATATAATTATATATAATTATAGTTTTAGTGTACGTGCAATAAGACATCATTATGATTTAAACTAATTCAATTAATTTAGGAAACTAATATATTCATTTATGAAATATTGGAATAAGTCTATATACGATATATAAAAACATTATCCTACTAGAAAAAAGTTGAAAAATAGTGTTCCCTCATTTCATAAATATGTATAGAAAAATGAACAAAAATAAATAAATATTCCATAATTTCATGAACCATGAGTGGTCAGGATTATAACATGTAATTAGTTAAGTAAAAAACTATGGAACTATGTAATTATAAACCACCATTTACAGTACTTGAGAATCATTAATGGGATGTTAATGAAGAATCTATTGCATATTATAAAGAAAATTAAAAAAATAATATACATTTATTTTCATATCCCAGTAGAATATGAACTTATCATGATGAGCTTCCATTATATGTAAAATATATATTAGAAAGGGGTAACTAACATAGATGATAAAATATTATTAACATACAATCATCAAATAATTTTTAAGATCTTGTCAAAAAAATAGGTTAGAACTATGATCATTTTAAATTTTATAGTTATTTTCTGAATAAATATATAGATTTAGTAGATTTTTAATTTTTAGTAACTAATATATAATAATTATATCTTGAGATAAATTACCAATAAATTATTAAAATAAAATAATTCCATATAATTTATTCAATAATATATATAAAATATGATGATAATTCATTCAAAACAAGTTAGGAATGTGAAATAATGATTAAACCATCTTGGTGTCAAAATTGAATGTGATGAAACAATTTTGATAACAAGGATTAATAAATTAAAATAATTATAGATAAAATGATTCATCTGCAATTTAATATAATAAGGGGACTAAATATATTTTGATAAAAAATAAAAATCATAATATAATGACTTGATAATTTATGTTTTTATCAATAGAATAATATATTGTATTTACAATAAAAATTAATATACTAACCAATGATTAAATAATTATTATGTAAAATTTTCATGGCATGGTAAAAAAACACAATGAGTTATAAAACAAAGAGACAATGTATTATCGAAATTAATCACAGAGAAAGAATTATGGAAATAAAAAGAATATGTTTATAATGATATGATGTAAATTTGTTTTTCTGGATAAATAATTAATTAAATAAAAATACCATGTTCACCAAATAATTAATAAATATCTAAAAAAATAAGTTGATTATGAGAAATTAACTACGCATTGAATGAAATAACTAAATAACGTAATGGTATTCAATACATATAAATCAAATGTCTTATGCCATCTAAAATACATTTTTTACTATATGTATAATAGATATTATTATTTTTTATCAATGATGATTTTTTTGAATTTTTTCTATATTAAAATATATCACATCTTTTACAATAAAATCCCATATTTTTAATTGGTTAACAATATTTCTTATAGGATTTTTCTATATCATCATATATAGGCTTTATGTGTTTGATTATTATATTTATTTTATAATGGATTCTACATTCATTGTTTCATTCTCTATGTTTTGAAATTTTATTTTTACTTGTTTCTATTAAAGTAAAAATATTTGTTGATATTTCATGATATTTAATTCAGTTTTATATTTAAGTATTTATTTATTAAATAAATTAATGAAATATATATCAACTAAAAAAGGAATATAATTTTTTTCAAATGTATATGGATATTTTTTATTTTATAAATTAATTAAATGTTATATTTAAATATATACGTCATACAAAATCATTTGAAATGTCCTCTGATTTCATTATTATCATATTAAATATTATCAACACCATATGTGATATTTTTGAAGACATAACAAATACATTCGATGAAAAACCATTTAATTTTTGAAATCCAAAAAAACATTGACTCAATTACTCATTTTTCTATAGAGAATATTTGTGATTATTCCACTCAAAACATGTCTATGTGGAACATTAATTTGATTAGTAGAGAAACATTTTCATACATAAAAGTATTAAAATACTTCCCTTTTTCTGTCTAGATATTTTACATTTATTTTCAATCTAATGTTTTCCTTAAATATCACATAAAATATTAAGATAATCTCAATACTCCATTTTGTCATTTTTTTATATTTTTCAATAACATTATGTTAATTTTATTTTTTAAATTAATTTTTAATTTGTAGGACAAATATATACTATAATATTTACATGTTATGTGAATGTAAATTTATAAATAGATTAGTAATAATGGTTTATTTGTATAATAAATAAATTATATTATCATCACGCTCATATTATTTTTGAATATTGTTGGTTAAAATTTATATTCATGAAATAGTACTGTGAAAATTATCACAGAGTTAATAATTATGTAATTTTATGTTCAATTATGAATATAGAAAATCAAAATGTAAGCAATGAAATCTCATTTATTCATATTTATGAAATGATATAGAATGAGATAAAAAAATAAGATACGATTTAGATAATTACACATTGAGAATAAAATTATAACATTTTTAATCTATATCATCAATTCCTATTATGATGATTAGGGATATTCAATTGTTTTAATATTTATAAATAAATATGAGATATGTTGTGTTATACATTCATATTTTATATAGTATTTTTTATTTCATTTATTATTTTCTATGCTTTATCATTATTATAATTTTTTAGTGTATTAATCAGTTTATGATTTTATAAACTAATCAAATCATCGTTTTTATTTATACATATAAAATTAAATTTTCTATTTTTGGATTCAAATAGATGAAAAAGTTTCAATGATTGTTAGTTGTATTATATTTTTTAATAAGATATGATATAAGGGTATTGTTTTGAATATATTTGAGGAAAATGTATTTTTAATAATAAGAAATCACTGAACATAAAGGATGACCTCTCATGATTTATTTACCTCCTAACCTAATATAGAGGAGAGATTATTAGATGAAAACACATTCAATATGAGGTACTATGAACATATTTTATCAGATATTTATTGAATCCAATAATAAACAATAGAGCATAATACATAATTAAAACACTAATATATGACGTAATATGCGCTTATAAAGTAATGTAACTATGTATTTTCAAAATATTACTCACCAAATTTCGTACCAAATTTTTCATCATAACAGGATAAATAATTGGAATATATTATACGAATATAATTTATATTTTAGAGGCTATTATTTTTTATAAATTTTTTTCATATATTATTCCAATCATATATATGTTTTTTTTACTTATATCATTTAAATTTCAACCCGTTACCAAGTAATGATTTGTTTATGGAATATAATTTCATTTATACTTTCGGATTGAAAATTAATGATTATAGGATACAAAATACCCACCATAGTGTTGCGAGGACGATTATATTTATCAGTAGGATCTAACGGAGGTATACCTAATGAAATTTAGTATTGATCAATTAATGAAATCAATGAAGCCAAATATGTTAATAGATGATAAACATTATTTTAATGTAGGTAATGATGTGGTAATGTATTTTTTTATTACAATGTAATGATTATATTATATTTCTCTATAATTAAATGTGTGTGGTTATCCTTATATCATTATTCAAGAAATATCTCTTCATTTGATTAAAATCATGTAAAAGAATAAAAATGGATTTATAATACATAAAAATCATGGTATTATATGTGTGGATTACAAAGATAATATAATACGAGAATATAAATCCATTTAAATGATATAGAATATAAATCCATTTAAATGATATTCCATAAACTCACAAATATCAAAAACAATTTTATTTTATTATTATAGAGATAATAAAATTAAATTTTATTTAAAATAGAGATTTAGTAACAAGTAAAAAAGTAGCATTTAAAAAATGTAGGAATCGATGTGGGTTAAGAAATAATAGAATATTAAATATAGGAAATAATTAAGCCACATATTAAATATAATTTCGAATTAACAAATATTGTGGGTTATAATGATCTAAAAGAGAAATATATTTATTTTAAATGTAATATAATTCATTCATATAAAACAACATAATCTTTGTTTTAAGGAATATAGTTAGAATAAAATAGATCCCGTGACAAAAGGGTTTTAAACCATTATAAAAAATGATAAGGTAATCAAGAATCCTTTATAAAAGGATATTCAAAATTTAAAAAACAGTGACCTTGGTAAAAATACTGATTTATCAGATCAAAACTTTTATTATTTTATAAATAATTGAAATATTAAAATAAGTATTTTGAACAAAGGATTACTGAAATTATGATCATAAATAAAATGTGGCATTAAATATATATTTTTTTCAGTTGATATGCATCGTTCTTTTTGTATATTGTTGGGTATCCAAATGTGAAAATGGAATTTTTTAATACCTACCAATTATATTGTAATAGATTCAAATTTTCCACAAATTGTGAAAAAATATAATATTTATTACTCAAATAATTTTATAGATAAAAAAAATTAGAATTACAAATCATGTGTCAGATATACATAATAATTTGAGAATAAAGATGCGATGACTCATTAATAAATAAAAACAAAATTTATTTCTAAAAATGATGTTTTTTATAAAAAAAATTATGGAAATAATGAACATTAATCAATAAAATCATGATATTAAATGTGTTAGATGATAAATTGATAGTTTTTAATTAAATATATGATAATTAATAAATTATATTGAATTAAATGAATCAAACCATTATTTAAATATTTAGATGTATTAATATTTGAATTTTATAGCAGTTGGTTATCAATATAATAATAATTAAAATAAACGGTATACATTTAAAAAATGGATGAAAAGTCTCAATATTGGAAAATATTTCTATTATATTAATTAAAAAAGTATAAAACAATGATATATATCTTCATTTTTAAATGAGAATGTAAATGATGATTGAAATGGTATCTAAACATATACTGAGAAGAAAAAATTGAAAATATTCCATGAAATTTATATATATAAAAAAATATGCATGGTAAATAAATTTAGAATAAAATGATGGAAATGAAGAAACCAAAAAAATATTTTACATTTTTTTGAATAAAATTAAATTTCCTTTTGTTCAAAAAAATTCATTAATAGTTTAATGTTCAAATAGATGTGTCCAAAATATTATATTTTTATTTAAAAAAATGGATGCTCCTTATTCTTATTAATTCTCAGTAAGAATCAGTCAATATTTTTTTCCCAATATAATTATAATTCATGATAAAATTTTCATTATGTAAACTAATAATGAAATTTTTTAAATTTTTTGGGTTCTAATGAGATCTTATAATAATCATTTTATTTCATAGATAACATGGATAATAAATATTTGATATTCAAGTGATTAAATGTATTATATATCATAAATATCATTGTAATGGCCCAGACCTCTCTGATCCATTATTTTGTGAAAATGTGTTGTTTGAGGTGTTCCGGGAGGTCAAGTTGACTTATCCCCAACACCTTTCCAATTTCCTCTTTTAGTGAACAATTACATCAGTGAATAGTTCCAATAGTAGACAGTTCTGAATAGTGCATCAGTAACCTTCTCTGAATAGTCGCATCGGTGACCCTTTGGGAACTGTTCCATCGGTAGACAGTTGTCAACAGTGCATCGGAAACCTTCTGTGAACTATACCAACAGTGAGGCCCAACGGTATCCTCTCTTTCCTTATCCAGATTTCCAATTCTAGGAAAAATTCAATCAGTGAACAGTTCTATCGGTAACCTCTAATGGTAACCACACTTTCCATTTAAAAATTTATAATTCTATGAATAGTTCCATTAGTGAAGAGTTCTATCGGTAACTTATAATGGTAACCTTTATTTCCTTTTCCAAATTTCGAATTCTATGAACAGTTCCATCGGTGAATAGTTATATCATTAACATATAATGGTAACCTCTCTTTCCTTTTCAAAATTTCTAATTCTATGAATAGTTCTATCGGTGAATAGTTCTATCCATAACATCTAACGGTAACCCCTCGTTCCTTTTCCAAATTTCCAATTCTATGAACAATTCTTTCGGTGACCAGTTCTATAAGTAACCTATAACGGCAACCTCTCGTTCCTTTTCCAAATTTCCAAATCAATGAACAATTCCATCGGTGAATAGTTCTATTGGAAACCTCTAATGTTAGCCTCTCTTTGATTTTCCAAATTTCCAATTCTTGGAACAATTCCATCGGTGGAAAACTCAATCGATAACCTCTAACGGTAAACTCTCATTCCTTTGCCAAATTTCTATTTTCATGAGCAGTGTTCTATTGGTGATGTTATAATGATAAGGTTCATGAACAGTGTTCTATCAGGGAGTATTTAATGTTGAGGTTCATGAATAGTGTTCTATTAGTAAAGTTAATAAACACTGTTCTATCGGTGAGGTTCTAACAGTGAGGTTCATGAATAGTGGTCTATTGGTGAGTTTATTGGATAGAGTTCTAACGGTGATGTACGTGAACATTGTTCTTATAATGTGATTCATGAACAATGTTATATTGGTGAGGTTCTAAAGCTGAGGTTCATGAAAGTGTTCTATCGGTGAGGTTCATGAACAGTGTTCTATCGCGGAGGTTCTAATTGTGAGATTCATGAATAATGTTCTGTCGGTGATGTTCATGAACAGTGTTCTATCGGTTAGGTTTTAACGGTGAGGTTCATGAACAATGATTTTCCATTTCCAAATTTTGAGTTCATGAATAGTGATACCAATTTTCTACAGTTTCTCCCCTTCGATTTTTTCATTGACAAAAAATTAATTTAAAGACTTATTTTAAGGACTCTAAGGACGATTCAATGGTCATAACTCCTATATTAATCTTTCCTATGGCTCGAGATGTTTTCACTTGGTAAAACTCTATGGTTTAATACGATCCACTTTTAATAAGAAATCTATGGTATCTTAAACAGCCACTCTGTTAAATCATTTAAAGGGAAAATATATCTTCCTCCCTAACTCTTCCTCTATGTTGTCAGCTACAAGATGCTAGAACCTTTCATTCTATTACATAGGAGTTTCATAATAAAACATAGTTCTAGGATTGGTTTCGCTCTATTTTTTATATAACCATGCATTATCCATAATTATTCAAAAAAGGTATGATCTATCATTATTATTTTGGGTTCATCTCCTTCTGTTTCTCCTCATCGTTTTATGTAATTTTACCCCCATGTACCTAATGGGATTCTCTTTTCTGTTGACTGATGTGGTGGGGTCTCTAGCTCCTCGGGTGGATACATCTGTCACGGGGGAAGAAATCATTACCTATTGTGTGGCTCATTTTGGTATAAAGAACGTCTTGAACTATTTGACATAGGGGATTCATTGCTTCCCTTTTCATTTATGTGAAATTGTATTATTAGCATGTTTTATCTCACTTTATGAAAATATAATATACATGATAAATATTTGAACCTGATAAATAAATTGATATCAATCGTATAGTATTGCCTATTGTTTTTCTCAATAGTGTGATATCAATTCGTTCTTTGTATTGCTATGCATTCTCGATGGAAATTGGTAAAAAAATGTAAACCAAAATTAATTGTTAATTTTTTGGTTAAAGATAAAGAGGCATGTAATCAAATATTGTTCATCTTTTATTAATTTTGATGTTAATCAAAATGATGCAGTAAATATGTTTAATTATTTTGTGATAGCTTATTATTTAGTTTTCCCAATGTGTATCCTACATATAATAAATTGGTTAATTCAAAACAGATTACTTTATTTGATAATTACTTGAAGGGTTCTGAGTTACCCTCTTGCTTGATTAAGTGCTAAGAGATAATTGTTAAGATGTTTTATTTTTTACTACATGTGTTGTGATGTAATACTGAATGGCTATTGTGATATGTGGCGGAATGGAGGCCTTTTGGTTGTGGAAGAAAATGATGCCTAAGGTGGCTAGATGCATCAGTTTATGCATGTCAGTGTTGGGGAGGACACCAGAGATGATGGAATGGGATGGATGTGATTGTTGGATGTTTGCTGTGTATTTTTGGTAGATGATCTGTTTTACTTTTCCCCACTGCCTAAGGCATCTGGAATTTAATTCCCTTCTTACGAAAAATGAAAATATTCATAGGGGATGCCACGTGCATTCTGTGTTTATCTTCTCTAGGGAGGATGGGTCAACTTTCTTGATATAGGTGGAAAAGATTCAACAGGTAGTACATTTACTCACCATGTTGAGACACCTAGTGATTTGTAGAATAGAATGTTTTTCTAGATTTCCTAGGAAAGTATGAATGGTATTCTATAAATAATAATTGAATAAATGGTGATAACCCATGGGTTTTATGTTTGCTGGAACATAATGATGAGGTTTTAATTTTTAAGGGACAGTGGACTTTGGGTGTGATGCTAAAGAAATTTAATGTGGAATTGTTTTTGTCCAATTAATGCTTAATTAATTGATTAACTTAATGTGAAACTAATAATAAGGTAATTAAGTAATGTAGTTAATCTCATTAAATGGTTTTGTGCTTATAGGATTTATAGTCTTAGGAGTTGCATTCGGGAGTCTGAGAGACATTAGCTGTAGATGTTTTTATGACTAGGTTATGCCCGTAGCGTGGTGGTGAGTTATAGAATATTCTGTACCATTTCTATTTCAACAATATCCTCAACCCTGTGAATAATGGAAACTGACACCCTGAGGATTCTGATCCATGGGGGTGTTTTCCCAAACATTCTGGTGATAGGATGGATGGATGACTACCCCCTTTGTCCACGCTCTCTTCTCTTGGAAGTGACTTGTGCTGATTGGAACAGCTATTAGTTTTCTCCATATATATGTGTAGAGTGTTGTAATGGATTATGGTTATTCAAAAACATATATTATAGATATAGTATCACATGGATTACAATATGTGTAACAAGTATAAGCTATGATGGCATGAGGATCCTTATTCAGTTTATTGGATGTATTGGCTTTTGTTATAATACCTGACATACGATACACATTATGTGAGTCGTGGTGGCTCTTATAAACTACCTGGTTACTTTCTTGTGTGGATGTGCTGGTTTTTTTGAATGAGGTGCATAATGTGTAACTTCTCCCAGGAGTATACGAGAAAGCTTTTTTGGAGAGAGATGCTTAGGACGTACGACCTTGGGGCGAAGTAGCAAACTATTGGGGAATTTGTTGCAGGGTACCCTTGATATTCATTATTATATTATATTCTCATGTATGTGTTACATGGTCAGAGTATCCTTGGTGAGTTTATGAACATATTATACATGTTTAGGTGAAAGTTAGTTTCACTTGTTGTTTAATGTGATTTAGCATGCTTTCACTACTTTTGCACGAGAGGGTATGAGGAGGATCCTACTGTGTATACTATTATACCCACCATATGTATATATAAATTATTTTTTAGGAAACATGGATTTGGATAGAGATCAATATGGTTTCTACTAGATTGGGGTTTCAGGAGCAGTTCGGGCTTATGGTTGCTGTTGTTTTTACATTCCTTTGGGTACTTTCAGTTTTCCCTTCTAGTTATAGTAGTTTTTCATAACATTTCTTATGTTCACTTCGGTTTTATTTTATATTTCAGTTTTGAGTAGGAGTTTGTTGGTTTCTATTTTATCTCTCTTTATCATTTGTGTTTTCATAGAGGGAAATTCCTTTAATTTGTCTGTTTAATATACCCTCGGCGATAGTCACCAACTAGGGGCCTACTAGAGGTGGGACTCAGGGATCATTATCACCATTCTAACATTGCTAGCCCAGGAGGGGTGCACTTTGTGTGGAGGGTGTCCTGACTGAGTGGTATTAAAGGCCTAGTTGAAGGATAATATGGTGTTCAGAGTTAGTCATAGGTGAAGATGCATGGCTAGGTAGGGAAACAATGTCATTCATGTTTATAATGTGATGTAAACACTAGAGACTGGATAATTCATAGGTGTTTAGGTCCCCCTATGATCTGATGTATGGACCTTTTTGTTTACAAAGGCTACTAAAAGAGGTGAAACTAGTTGTAGGGTAGAGACCTAGAAAAGGGTCATTCAACATTTTTATTTGTGCCTATGTTTAAATGGGAAGAATATTTGATTGATTAGTCTAAAATTAATAAAATAAGACAATTAATTAATTAATGTTGAGTCTTCGATATTCCAGATTTAGGTTCCCTAACTTTTTTTTATTTTATAGGTATGGATCCAGGTCGACGTCTGCGTCAGGACCACATAAAAGATGTCAAATAGGTTGTTCCAGCAGATAGCCACAATGTAGAGGATAACATCGATGAAAAATGGAGGAAGACACTACCAGAGTTTTAGTGCCAGAATCTGTAGAAGTATGATGCCTCTGTTTCTGAAGTAGTCATAGAATGTTGGTTAGAGGAGGTCAAGATCAACTTCGGTTCGATATGTGCATAGAAGGAGCACTGGGTGTCCTTAGCTGTGACAATGCTACGTGGAGCAGAGATGAAGTGGTGGTTCTTATTCATCGGGGATTGCGAGGAGTCAGGGATATCATAGGAGGATTTCCGATGCAAGTTTAGAGCCGAGTTTCTTTCATCAACCATGAAAGTGTACAATCACCAAGATCTTCCTACCATTCGAGAGGGGAGCTCAAGTGTGAGAGAGGTTGGAATCCATATCAGAATCTTTTTAC
This sequence comes from Viscum album, assembly GCA_963277665.1. NCBI lineage: Eukaryota > Viridiplantae > Streptophyta > Magnoliopsida > Santalales > Viscaceae > Viscum > Viscum album. Next base: position 1,006,498,605 of record OY728157.1, read on the forward strand.
AATATGATTCGGACTTGTTTCTAGATGTGGAGGCCAGGTCAAGGCATTTAGAGGAGGTTTTTCATATAGAGATCTAGCGCTAGGTCACCCCATTTAGGCTGAAGACATATCCTGAGGTGTTGGCAAGAGCAGAGGTATTCAAGAATACTTTGGCCAAAATTGGATCATCACGAGATGAGATTCATTGTAATTACTCAAGAAACATAGATGTGGTCTGTGGATCCCGGTTTTCAAGGAAAACCGATTCTACTCACATGGGGGTATGTCCCAGCCCATCACATCTTGTTTCTCTGGAGGCAGAAACTCTCAGTCCTATGCAAAGGGATCAGGTGCTTTTTTTCCTTTTGTGGTCGAGGGAATCACCAGCATGAGTGCCCGACCATTCAGAGCAGTCACTGTGCACTAGGTTCCTTAGTTGAGGAAATTGTAACCGAGGCATCAGCAGTACGATGAACCATAATTAGATTGGAAAAGGGTAGATGGGGCCGATAGAGGACAACCACGTGATGATCATGGTCAGCAGAGAGCAGAGCACGACTGTGGTGGTGTTCGTCATCAGGGTCAGAGTGGACACAGAGGAGGTTTTGGTCAGCTTCATGCTCTAGTGTTTCCAGCTTTAGGTGAGCTAGATGCCATTCTAGGTACCCTTTGGTTTTTTTTCTAACATTGTGTATGCATTATTCAAATTAGGAGTGACACACTCCTTCATGTCACCAACCCTTTTCCTTTCATTGGGACTTGAGTTAGAGTGGCTTCAAGTTCCCTCATTGTTGACTACGCCTGTTGGAGTTCAAGATGACTTGTTTGAAGTGTGTTGGAACTATGATCTAGTGTTAGGGAAGCACCAATCTTGGTGGGATTTCTTATTTTTACGAATACAAACATATGATGTCATCCTTGGCATGTATTATTTATATTCTATGGATGATATTGTGGATTGCTTCATGAATCAGGTCATTCACTATGGAGTGGATGGAGTGTCGATGGTGTTTGTTGGTGAGAGAGATCTTCAGACGGTTCATAGCCGCGTTCCATTCTTATCATCCATAATGGCTAAGATGGTTTTTATTTCTTCATAGGTTCAGCAGTTGGTGTTTCCTAGGGTTGTAGTAGAGAACCCTGATGTCTTTCGAGAAGAGGTTGTAGCATTACCCCCTCGACGGGAGACCGAGTTTGGGATTGAGAAACAAAAAATAGATTCTCCCATATATATTTATCAATATAGGATGTCCCCTTATGAGTTACAAGATATACGTATACATATTGATGGTTTTTTATGGTGCGGTTTTGTTCGGCCATGTGTGTCACCATGGGGTGCACAAGTTTTGTTCGTGAAGAAGGAAAACAGCAGTTTGCAGTTGTGTGTCGACTATCATCACATAAACAGAGTGACAATAAAGAATCACTATCCTCTTCCATAGATTGATGATTTATTCGATCAACTAAATGGTGAATGTTTGTTCTCAGAGATCTACTTGTGTTCAGGATATCATCAGATGCATGTGAAGAATGAGGATATCCCAAAGAATTATTTTTTTCAACCTTATGGGCATTATGAGTTCGTTTTAATTCCATTAGGCATGATGAATGCTCCATATGTGTTCATGAGATTGATGAATGATGTTATCTATTAGATCTTGGACATGTTCATGGTAGTTTTCATGGATGAAATCCTTGTTTACTCCATGTCTGATGAGGAGCATGTAAAACATCTACACTATGTTTTGGGAGTTCTTCGCCAACATCAGCTATTTGGGATGTTTCTGAAGTGTGAGTTCTAGGATCGATAACTCTGTTTCATGGGGAATATGGTGTCTCATCAGGGAGTATCTTTGGATCCATCAATGATATAAGCAGTCGTGTCTTGGGAATCCCCCAAGACTGTGTCAGAGATGCAATGTTTCCATTGTCTCACATGCCACTACAAGAGTTCCGTAGCCAATTTTTCATGATTTGAAACTCCTCTGAGAGCTTTGACCAGGATGGATCTATAATTCAATTGAACTGATAAATGTCAGGAATCATTAATGTTTCTAAAAAAGTAGTTAGTATGTGTTCTTGTTCTTATTCTTCTAACTGAGGGAGTTCAATTTGATGTTTTCTGTGATGTTTTTCATGTGGTGTTGGGCTATGTTCTGATGCATAAAAGATCAGTTTTTTATTATGGATCTTGGTATATATGTCCTCATGAACATAACCATGCCACTCACGATCTTGATATGGAATCCAAGGTGTTTTCTCTACAGTTTTAGAAACATTGCCTTATTGGTGAGTGATTTTTGTTTTTCACTGATCATAAGAGTTTGAGGTATGTTTTCCCCCAGAGTGAATTGAATATATGGCAACTCTAGTGGATAGAGTTCCTATAGGAATACGACTTCAAAATATCATATAAACTTGGAAAGGAGAATGTTTTAGCTGATGCGCTAAGTTGGATTCCACGTATTGATGCGGGGCACGAATCTGGGGACTCCTGGTGAGTAATGGAAGAACTGTTAGCAGTACATCATGATATGGGAGAAATTGGGGGAAGAGGTTTTCTTTTTCAGAAGATGGTGTAGCCATCTCTCGTGAAGAAAGTTTAAGATATCTATTTGGGAGATCATGAGGTGGTGGTGTAGAGAGACCGAGTTGTTTGTGGTGAGGCCCCTGATTTTTGGTCGGAGGATGAAAAACACCATGTGTTCTATCATTGAAGGCTTTTTGTCCCATTGATGATGTGCGATGTAATTCTCAGAGTGTTTCATAGTTCCAATTTAGTGGCATATCATGGAATGAAAAATATGTACCGATCCTTGCGGATCTGATTATGGTGTCATGGGATGAAGCATGTGGTTTCAGTGTTTGTCTCTTAATGGTGGGTTTTCCAGAAGGTGAAGGTCGAACACCGTGTTACTGGTGGTCTACCCACGCCATTAGTGATTCCTTATTGGAAGTGGGAAGACATATCAATTGACTTTGTTACTAGTTTACCTTAATATCTAATAAGAAATGATTCTATTTGGGTGGTAGTGGATTGCTGAACAGAATCGGTGAACATTATATCAATCAAGGAGTCAAGCCTAGTGGAATATTTTTCGAGGTGGTATCTAGAGGAGGTAGTGAGACTTGACTGAGTCCTAAGGATGATTATTTATGACCATGTTCTTATCATTACTTCTAGGGTACGAAGAGGTCTCCAGCAAACTTTTGGTTCTAATCTATGCCTTAGAACTACATTTAATCCTAAAACAGATGATCAGACAGAGAGAACCATCTAAACTCTTGAAGAAATGTTACACTATTGTGTCCATGATGTTGGAGGTTTGTTGATGAGGAACTTTACCTTGGTAGAGTTTTCTTACAAAAATTGTTTTCATTATGCTGGATTGGGGTCTGAGAGTCAACAATTATCGGATCAATACTGGTGTAGAATACAACAGATATGGTGTAGGTTATTCATGAGAGGATGATGATAGAACAAGATCATCAGAAATCATATGTCATTTAAAAGAGGATCACCATAGAGATTGATTTTGGGGATGACTGGTTTTTGAAGGAGGCTCCCCATCATGGGCAGTGAAGGTTTGGTCATGGGAGTAAGACTTGTCCCTGATTTGTTGGGCCTTTTGTGGTGTTAACATTTGATCGAGTTGTGGAGTATCGAGTAGAACTTCCCCCACCGATGAGTCAAATAAATGATTTTTTCTATGTATCAATGCTCTATAATTGTCTTCATGATGACTCTCACATCATCGATTGGGGAGAGATCAATGTGGGTGATGATGCAACATTTGAAGAGTGACCTATGGATATCCAAGACCACTAGAAGAAGGAATTTGGAAGGAATTGTATCCCCTTGGTTCGTGTCTTGTGGAGACACAGGGGCGTGAAGGAGAGTACTTGGGAACATGAGTCAAAAATACATGCTCATTACCCCAACTTGTTTGATGTTTTACTCTTTTCATGTATTGATGTATCCTTTTTAGTTATAAACCATTCATGTTTATGATATGATTTCCTTTTTTTTCTTTTGTGGGTTGCTCTCTTTTGAGAGGTATCTCGATGAGTGGTTGTTTGGACCAATTTTTGTTTTCACTTTAGGTGGGTTTTGAATTATCAGGGATGAGAATGGTTTCATAGGTATCTGATGTAATGGCTCGGACCTCTCCGGTCCATTCCTTTGTCAAAATATGGTGTTTGAAGTGTTTTGGGAGGACAAGGTAACTTATAAACAATACATTTCCAATTTTCCCTTTTTTTGAACCGTTCAATTTGTGAACATTTCCAATAGTAGATAGTTTCGAACATTGCATCAATAAACATCTATGAATAGTGGAATCAGTGAGCCTTAGTCAATAGTTCAATGGTAGATAGTTGTGAATTGTGCAACAGTAAAAATCTATGAACATTGGAAATGGTGAGGTCCAATGATAACCACTTTTTCCTCTTCCAAATTTCCAATTCAAGTAACAGTTCCATCAGTGAATAGTTATATTTGTAACCGCTAATTGTAACCTCTCATTCCATTTCCAAATGAATAATTCTATGAATTGTTCCATTGGTCAACAATATTATTGGTAACCTCTCTTTCCGTTGCCAAATTTCCAACTCTATGAACAGTTCTATAGGTGAACAGTTCTATCAGTAACCTCTCCTTCCTTTTCTAAATTTCTAATTCAATGAGTAGTACCAAAATTGAATAGTTCTATCAGTAACCTATAAAAATAACCTCTCTTTCATTTTAGAAATTTCCAAAGCAATGAAATCTTCAATCGGTGAACAATTGTATCGGTACCCTCTAACGGAAACCTCTCATTCCATTTCCAAATTTCAATCTCTATGAACAGTTCTATCAGTGAATAGTTCTATCGGTAACCTATAAGGGTAATCTCTCTTTTACACTCCATATTTCCAATTTTATGAACAGTTCCTTTGGTGAATAGTTCTATTGGTAACCTCTAATGGAAACTACTATTACCTTTTTCGAATTTCCAATTCTATGAACATTTCCATCGGTGAACAGTTCTATCGGTAACCTCTAACGGTAACCACTCATTATTTTGCCCAATTTCCAATTTCATGAATAAAATTCTCTCATTGAGGTCCATGAACAATATTCTATCAGCAAGGTTATAACATTGAGGTTAATGAACAGTGTTATATTGGTGAGGTTCTAACAGTTAAGTTAATGAACAGTGTTCTATCGGTGAGGTTCATGAAAAGTGTTCTATCGGTGAGGTTCATGAATAGTGTTCTAATGGAAATGTTCATTAACAATATTCTAATGGTGAGTTTCATGAAAAGAGTTCTATCAATGTGGTTCTAATGGTGAGGTTCATGAATAGTGTTCTATCGATGATATTCATGAAAAGTGTTCTATTGTTGAGGTTCTAACCGTTATGTTCATGAATAGTGTTCTATCTATGAGGATCATGAACAATGTTTTATCGGTGAGGTTCATTAACAATTTTTTTTCATTTCCAATTTTCATGTTCATGAACTATATTTCATATTTCCTACAGTTCACCCCTTGGACGTTTCCTTTGACGTAAAATGAATTTAAAGTATTATTTTAAAGACTCGAAGACTGATTCAAAGGCCATAACTCTTATATTATTTCTCCCTAAGGCTCAGGATGTTTTTACTTGGTCAAACCTCATGGTTTAATGTGATCTTTATTTAATGCGATATCTGGTGTATCTTAAACTATCGCTCCGTTAAATAATCTGAAGGGATGAGATATCATCCTCCCATATTCTTCCACATTGTTCTTGGTTCTGAGACACTATAACCTTTCATTATATTCTGTATGAGTTGCATATTCAAACATACTCCTAGTATTGGTTCCACTCTATTTTTGAAGCATCCAAGCAGTACATATCAATCTTCGATGTAAGGTATGATCTATCATCATTCTTTTGGGTTCATCTCTTTCTATTTCTCCTCACACTTTTATCGAATTTTACACCCATGTTCCTAGTGGTATTTTCTTGTATATTGACCTTGTGGTGGTATATCTACATCCTCATTTGGATACAATTGTCATTGGGGGAGGAGATCAAAACATATTATGTGGCCCATTCTCATATAAATAACGTTTAGAACTATTTGACGTAGGGGATTTGTTGCTTCTATTTTCTTTTACATGAAACTCTATTAGAAGCATGTTACATCCCACTAGATGACAATGAAATTGACATAATAAATGTTTGAACTGGGTAACTAAATTGATATCGTCTTTATGTTATTTCCTATTATTTTTATAGATATTGTGATCTTTATGCTTGCTTCGTATAGCTGTTCGTTTGTGGTGGAAATTGGTAAAGAACATAATCTAAAATTAATTGATAAATGTTTGACTAAAGATAAAGAGGCATGTAAATGAATTTGGTTCTTCTTGTTATAATTTTTATGTTAATCAAAATGGTGATGTAATCATGTTTTATTTATTTTTTATAGCGTACTATTTAGGTTTTCCAAAAGTTGAACCTATGTAATATAAATTGATTAATTAAAAATGGATTATTTGTCTGATAATTACTTTAAGGGTTCTGATATACCCTCTTGATTTTTTAAGGGCCATGAACGAATTTTTAAGAGGTTATTTTTCCTTCTACATGTGTTGTGATGTGACCCTGGATAGATATTATGATATGTGGGTGCAAGAAGGACTTTTGGTAGTGGCAGAAAATTTCACCTACGATAGCAAGATGCATTAGTTTATGCATGTGGGTATCATGGAGGACAATAGGGATAATGGAATGGGATGGATGTGATTATTGGATACTTGTATTTATTTTTGGTTGATTATTTTATCTAACTTTCCTCACTACCTAAGGCAGCTGGTCTAGCTTACCCATATTTTGAAAGAAGAAAAGGCATGTGGGGTATATCACGTGCTTTCTGTGATTAGCTTCTGAAGGTAGGATGTGTCTACCCTCTTTATATAGGAGGAAAAGACTCGACGGGTAGTACATCTACTCACAGTGTTGATCCACCTAGTTTTTAGTAGTATATAATGTTTTTCTAGAATTCATGTGGATGTGGGGAAGTAATTTTGTAATGAATAATTGAATAAATGATGTTAACCCATGGGGTTGGATATTTCTCGAACATAATGACAAGGTTGTAATTTTAAATGGACATTAGACTTTGGTTTGATGCTAATGAAATTTAACGTCCTATTGGTTTTTGTTATTTAATGTTTAATGAATTAATTAATGAAAAGTGAAACTAATAAAATGGTACTGAAGTAATGTAATTAATCTCTTTGAATGATGTTGTTCTTATGGTATACCTAGTCTTAGAAGTGGCAGCTGGGATTCTGAGAGATATTAGGTGTAGTTGTGTCTAAGACTAGGATATGCCCATAGTGTGGTTGTGAGTCAGAGTATATTATATACTTCTTGTTTTTCTATACGCTACACCACCATGTTAGTAAGGGCAACTGACATCCCAATGATTCTAATCCTAGGGGTGGGGGTGTTTTCTCCAACATTCCGGTGGGAGGATGGATGGATGACTACCCCCTAGCCCATATCTCTTTTCTTAGTAGTTAGTTGTGTTTATAAGCACAATGATTAGTTTTTCCCATATATATGTGTAGATGGCTATAATGGATTTTGGTTATTCACACACATATATTTTAGATATATTATCAAATGAACTACTATAGGTGTAACGTGTATAGGCTGTGATGGCTTGAGGATCCTTACTAGGGGTATGGGATGCAATGGCCTGGGGTATCATACCCAACATATGATACACGTTATGCGAGCTGTGTTGGATCCCAAATACTACATGGATACATTCATACTTGGACTTCGTGGTTTTAATTCATGAGGATCATATTGTGGTGATTCACCTAGGTATTTGTGGGAAATCCTTTTTGGAGAGAGATGCTTAGGACGTACGACATTTGGGAAATGAAGAAAACTAGCGGGGAAGTAGTAGTCAGGTACCCTTTGTATTCTATATTATATTATATACTGTTTCATGCGTTACATGGTGAGTGTAGCCATGTTGAGGTTGGGAAATTAGTATACCTATTTTGGTGACGTGTTAGCTTCACTTGTTGTTCACCGTGCTTTATCATGATTTCTTTACATTAACATGAGAGGCACCAGGGAGGATCCTACTGAGTATACTATTATACTCAACCTATTTATATATAAACTACTTCTTAGGTCACTTGGATTCGGTTGGAAATCATGCTGGTTTCTACTAGATTGGGGTTGTAGGATCTGTTTGAGCTTGTCGTTGCTGCTGTTTTTACATTATTTCAAGTACTTTCAGTTTTACCCCTCTAGATGGTGTAGATTTACATGACATTACATATGTTTACTTGGGTTTTATTTTATATTATAGTTATGAGTTGGATTTCGTCGGTGTCTATATTTTCTCTCTCTTTTGAACGTGTTCTCATAGAGGGTAACACCTCCCATTTGTGTGTTTAATATACCCTTAATGTTAGTCGCCAACCCGGGGCCTACTCGAGGAGAGACTCGGGGGTCATTATCTTCCTTCTCACATTACCAACCCTGGAGGGGTGCAAATTGTGGGGAGGGGTTGGGAAAATCATTTTGTTATATTACGTAATCAATTTATATTCTAGATATATACTATCATAGTTATATGATTACAGAAATAATATAAAATTGTAAAATTATTATTGTAATTAATTATGAAAAATAATTTATTATTATATTAAAAACAAAAATAATGTAGTCACTCTATAGATATTTTTAGAAAAAGAATAATATGAATGGATATTGTTCAAATTAATTTTAAATGGATGACATATTAGGGAACAAGAGTCTTCTAAAAGAGAACTATTATTAGAAACATAAATTTGTGTAACACAAAATGTTTCAGGATATAAATGAAATAAATAAAAATTAGTTTTTATTTTTGAATACTATTTATACGTTAAAAATAATATAGAATTATTTAAATTTATTGATGAAATTAGATAATCTATATATATTGAAACAAAACTCCATAATTAATTTAGACCAATAAAATAGTCTAGTATATTTTTATTACAAAAATACTTTCAATCGTTGATGATTTTAGAAGATTAGCCTAGAATTATTTTATAAATAATAAAATTTTAACCTTAAATATATTACTTACTTTTTAATAATTATTTAAAAATAAACTTAATATTTCATTGTTTCGATAAGGTTTCAAAGAGTTGTTGATTTATTTAATATATAATTTATGATGTTTTCGGAATATAATTCATATATTAAAATATTTTCTTCACATAGAACATGATTGAAAAAATATTTGGAAGAAAAGAAAAGGTTTATTTTCATTAAGAAAAATAAATAAATCATAATGACTAAAATTTTACAAAATATTGGTGAAATGAATATCTAAATATATAATATCATTTTTTTAAATGTTGGATCTGAAGCCTCATTTTATTATTAAAGAAACAGAAAGACCTCTTTTATCTAGGTAGAGGGAGACTCATTACATAGCTAAATGGACCAGGGGGCTTGTAGCTCATTACATAGCTTGTAGGACCAAATTTTTGGTCCAATGCCCATTCTGTGAGTAGTAACTCACTTTCTCCAGTAATAGTATTGTACTACCACAACTATAGTGCCCTTCCACAACAACAATACCTACCAATATACAGTATGGTCACTGCTACAGTGCCCTTACGAATTGTTTATGTGTAAGAAAACATAAAAAGTTTACTTTAAGGGGTTTTTGAAATAGTTTTTTATTAAATAATAAAAAACACGAGATATGTCTTTATAATGTGATTACATAGTATTACATTAATATTCAAATATTATGAAGGAATATTTATCATTTAATATGTAAAAAGTATTATTTATCACTAAATTAATGTTATGATTGATGAGGAAATATTTAAGTAAAATATAAATTTTATTCCTGTTGATAATGAATTTATAATGCAGAAAAATATTGAATACAACATATGAAATCAACATATATCATTTATAGATTGAATTTTGATTCTAAATCTTATACTAAATATTTTTATTAAAATTAAATTTATCTACATAAAAAAGTAATTGTAAATATTGAATAAATAATTCAAACAAGAATGAAAATTTAATACATATTTTAAAAGTATACATATTTATATTTTGATTCCTATTAATATAAATGATTATTCTAATGATTAATATTATTAATTTTATATACTAGATAAATATATTAAAATTTTAAGAGAAAATATTTGGTATCAAATTATAATTTTAAATGATAAATAAATTACAAGAACTAAATGGTTATTTAATAATAAAATAGATTGATCAAGAAATATAATTAATAATAAAATTATACAATTTTTGAATTATTATATCAATAAGAAGGAATTTATTAGAATGAATATTTTTAATAGTTTCTAGTATTTTTTATCACATGTAATTTTGAAATTATTTTCCTGAAATTCATCATGAGTATTGTGATTGGAGATGATGTGACAGATTGTGGGGTATTTTTAAAAATTTATTAAATGATATTATTCTCATAAAATTATCCTTTTTGATAGATAATGATTTTTGAACGATTTATATAGAGATAAGTTATATTATAATGCTACTGAATAAATGGATTATTGATTAAAAAATTTATGTGATATTTGGATAAATATGAAGACCATGAAATTTTTTTTATTAGAAGAGAATACATGAATGATTTATTTAGAAGAATAATTTTAAATAATTATAATTATATAGTCAATAAAAATTATTATATTTAATAATGAGTTTAAATTATGAAGGACATATAAAATATAAATAAATCATTAAAGTTAATTTAAATACAATCCAAAAAATATTATTTAATAATTTATATTAGTTGTTAATTATATAAAAATTGATGGTTGTAATATTGAAAATGATATAGAGAAAAAATAATTATTTTGATTCAATAACCACATAATAGTAAGCATGATAATCAAGGATATGGAAGATTAGGGAATTGATACAGAGAGACTACATGTAAATTATTGTGAATTAGTGACATTATATGAATGATTAACATGGTGAATATGGGGAAGCACATTCCATGGGAATGTCATAGAGTGTTTCAAATCTATCCTGGTTCATAGAATCAAGAAGACTATTTGATGAGTTTTTTTTATAATGGTTAAAAAATATATGGAATTTATTGATGTCAGATGAGAGAATCTCATCCTAGTATATGAATTATAAAAACAATGTCACAAAAACATACATAAAATGAAATATTTCATATCCCTTCAATGTAAACAAGTTCATTTCCTTCTTCAATATTTGTCTGACATAAATAACTAGATCAATCATAAGAGTTATCATGAATCAAATGAATAATAAAAGATGACATTACACATATGTATTTAATGAATGAACCCATTATATGAAAAAACATTAAGGAAATTTGTTAATAGTGTTATAAAATCTATAAATAGTAGTTTCAACTACATTTATAAGATCGATCACATTTGAGGTTTCATTAAGATAAAACTGTCTATGTGATTTCAAAATGACTTCTTCCCAACTATTCCATATTTTGTTAGATCAGGATCAATTTGATAAACCATATGAGTTGTGAAATAACACATGTAGAACCAAGTGACTATATATATCTCAGTAGTAAATTATATTAATTTACCATTCATTAATATGAATTGTGTGTCATAGAAAAATAGAGCATGTGTTCTAATAGATTAAAGTATATGAGTGCGTTTTATATTCCAATGAATGAATTAAGATTCATTTTCTTTAAATAAAATGATTTTATTATGATAAAAGATATTTAGGTATATTATTTTATATTGATTTGTTTTTTATAATCAAAATGAATAATAATGATATCACCTGCCTTGTGAGATACAGTTGATCACAATTTATAAAACTTAAACACCTAATTATCTAGGGTTTTAATGAAATGTTAAATTACATTTGTTAATTGATATTTCAATGGTATTTTTAAAATTAATAATTTTATTGATTCAGTAAACATAATTGCTTCATAAAATTGATACGTACATAATCCATGATGAATGAAGAAACAAATGAATGTTTTATGATTTTAATAATGAATGAAGAAGTTATTCCAAAAAATGAACGCATAAATAATGTTTAATTCATTCATCTGATTCATTATTGAGTGAATAAATAAATTATAAATAGTTAGTAATTTTATTAACTACATGATACATAAATGTGAATACCTAAATTATATTAAATATTAATAAGGGTTATTAAATAATAAATAATTCCAAATTTGGGAGGAAGGAATTATTAATGATTTCGATAGAATATTACTATTGAATTAATGACTGATTATTATGGTTTATTGGTAATTTAATATTACCCATATTAATAATGAAATAATTAATATTTTATTTGAATCAATTTACAAATTCATTCAACGATAGTTATCATGATAAAAAATTATTATTTTTGCAGAAAATAATGTGCTATTAATTTTGATTAATGTAATCCATAGGAAGAAAGTGAAAAATAATTGAGTAAAATGGGTATTTGAATAAACATTAATCCAAGGATTTATCTTATTAATTTATAATGAAAATTAAATATAGAATAATTTTAAAGTCATTATTAAAAATAATTACCCATTGAAAATAAATAAATGACCATTTGAAAATGATGACAGGGTATCGATATTTAGGTATTACTAACATTTAATAATAATTGTCATATTGGATGTATTATTGTTTGGAATATTAATAACAGTTGAAGATAAATATGACTTGTTAGTTAGAATAAAGTGAAATATTTTGAAAATTTAAAGATAATTATAGAAATTAGAATACATCATTGTATTGAATAATGATGGATTTAGATCGTAGAAATTTATCATGAATGTGATCACATGTGATTATGTATTATAAAAATATAATAAATATCATTCAATATATCATGTTTTATTGGGTGAAAAAATATTTTTCCAATTTAATATAGAATACAATGATGAATTATAAGAAACATAATTATATCGTTCTTTCACATGTAAAAATACATTCTAAACCAGTTGATATTCATACGATTGGAAACAAATTAAATTAGGAACATAGAATTGTTGTGTGTAAATTTCTAGTGTAGGGGAATGATGGGTGTCTCTAGAATATCCTAAAATATTATCATTTTTAGTGTCAATAAATTTTTTATATGATTGTAATTGGGGTGACTATCGAGATTTATTCACTTTCTAGTATAGTGGATGATCTATTGGATGATTTTTATCTAACATGAAATGAATTATTTTTTATAATGAATCTTTTAAAACGTGTGTGTTAACATATATCATAAATCTAATGTACACATGTTGGTGACATGAAAAAAAATTGTCTATTGAGAATAGGTTTCATTTTCATAACACATGTCCCCAATTTCCAACCTGACCAAATGACAGACTATATGAATCACAAAAATCTATTGGAAAACATTTTAAAATTTTGTATGTGAATAAAAATTATCATATGGTTCCGAAAAATAGACAATAAAACTTATGACTACATGAACAATTGAAAATATTAAATTTTTTATATTAGTTATAGACTCAAAGCAATCTTTTTTTACTCTAATAATAATATTCTCTAACTAAAAATTTTTCAAAAATAAATTCATTACAAATCGTTAAATAAAAATAAAAATAAAAATTTAACTTTTCATCTTTAAAACTTGTATTATTTTTTAAAAAAATTATATTTTTTTCTGTCATGATGAAAAATTAACATTCCATTTAAAAAATCCACATTTGATACCTATTTGAAATCATATTATTTATATTAAACACCATATGAAGAATAGATAAATCTTATAGGTAACATGGGGGATTTAATTCAAATATATATTACTATCACTCTTAAAACATGAAAATCCATTAGGGTAAATTCAAATAATCTATTTTGAGAAACTTAATTATTTAATATAATCCAATTAAACATTGCATTGAGAAAATATATTATCCTAAATCATTCTCAAATTATAATGAAACCACTTATCCATTGATTTAAATGGAACAAACTTTCAATGTTTTATAACCAAACCACTAATCATAATAAAATTTCCCATTAATCAAAACATTATCCTATTATAAATAACAGTACATTTAAATATTTAGTTTACTCATATCCAACACATATCAAGATATCAAAATATATATTTCTTTTAAAATCAATTTTCAAAATGTCCACAACTTAGGGAATGATGGGTTTTCATTGCAGATTTCTTATAGTTTATAATGGAATAAAAACATTATATAATAGTTATAGTGTTGAAAAATCATTGACATGATATAAATTAAAACTGAAATTTTTTATTTTATTTATAAAAATATTTTATCTTTTATCATTTAATTTTGAAAAAAAGTAATCCTGAGAAATAAAATGTTGTTTATATTTTATTTACATCCATGTAAATACTTTTACAAATAATTTTATTTAATATGTACATGGAATATAAATAGTTATAAAATAAATGATTAAAATATTAATGTAGTTTTTTAAATTTATTATTTCACTTAACATTATTCTGACTTGTCACATGCATTCGAAATCATATACTTTTTCAAATAACTTTCTTCACATAATTCCTTAATCCTAATATGGGTCAAATACTTCTCAAATTATAAAAACAAAAATGTTGCGAGTTATGATAGGATTACATCTGGTCAATTAATGACCAATCCAAATATATTGTGATGAGTTTAAAAAATAAGAGCGGGGAACCCTATTAGAATTAGGGGAGATGTATTGAAACAAATTCATAAATAATAAAATTAATATAAATTAATATTTATCATAAAATCATTTAAAATTGACATAATTTAATGGTAATATAATGATGAATTATAATTCCATCATCTAATATAAATAACTAATTTTAATTAAATGTATTTTCCCATGGAATTTTGTTAGGACCCTTAGTTTACCCTTTTACTGATTACCGTGATAAAAATTATTTTTACTATTAAGGGCTCCTGATATCTACTATATATGAACAATTTTCCCCAAATTTTATAATGGATAATATTTTTAACAATATCCAAATAAAATTTATGATATTTTATAATTATTAATTTTAAATCACATAATAATTAAAAAATTATTATAAAATAAATTACTCACATATATTTAACTAATTATATAACATGACATTGAAAACAACATGATATAAATGGAATTAAAAGATACATATTTCACACATCCATAATATTTAGACATTACCTATAGAATTTATATAACACAATCATTTATTCAAAATATTTTATTTGTAAAATTTAAATAATAATATTTCTTAATATTCTATTGGTGAAATAAGTGAGGCATCGCCGTTTCATATGCATTTAATATAATTATTTAATCACAAAAAATTGTAAATAATTTACCATAAAAAATATTTAACTTTTAAATAACCACTTAGATATGAAAATATTTTTTCACCCAAACATAAAATAATATTCTCATTAATTACATTAAACAAACATATTCTTATTTATTAATTGCATTAATTTTATAAAGACTATAATCAATGATATAATGAACTATGTTTCCATTTCAATGAATTTTTTTATTGAATTGGATGAAATCCATTCATCCAATATGATAAATTCAATTATTATGGACATTTTTTCTTCTATATCATGTTTTTTAGTAATAATTAAATATTTTACCCTTGCTATGGGGATAATTATTTACTACAGTTACAATTCAAAATGAAAAAATAAAATGCATATATATAAATAATGGAAATTCGGATTAAAAATATAGATTCATAATTTAATGATTTATTTTTTTGAATGGAATGAAATTAATACAAGGTTAAAAAAACTAAAAAATAAACGAGTTCTTTATAAAATGTACCAATTATAGTAGAAAAATGTTTTTTGGGGGGAATTCGCCATAAAAAATACTCTATTTAAATTCAGTGTTTTTTCCAAATTTAGTATATCTAATATTAATTTGATACCATTATTATCATATTGATACATGATTAATTCTTGAATAAAAATGTCATATTAAAAAATATCTGTTATTATCTTTTAACAAGGATATCAATATTTTCATACAAATTCAAAAATTCACTCTATGATAATTTTAACATGATAATTTCAAAATTGATATAATTTTTATAAATTACTTATTAAAAAAATCATAATTTTTTATATATTATCTAATAAAATTAAATAAAAACTTATTAACATGTATGCCTTACCGAATTATATATTGAATTTAATAAATATTGAGCGATTATTTCCAAGGAATTAATTATCAAATATTATTTTACAATGACGTTTATATATACATATAATTTTTGTAACAAAATTAATATTTTCCAACAGAACTATTGTGTAATAATAACAATATTTAAATAATAATATTTCAATAATTTTATAAATATTTTTTTTATATCTTATAAGTTATCAAATATAGTTCTTTTTTTAACATAAGGATATTAAATTCCCTCACTCCTGCCCTAAATGAATAAATTTCATCCTCACATTTTGAATGTGAGTTCAGTATTCAAAGGATTCAAATTAAAAAATATTATTTTGTGAAATCTCACATCTTAATGATGCTTAATATGTCTTCATCATGGTTATAGGATATGGGAAACACGAATTTCATCTAGAATAACACATATAAAATTTTAATATAGGATAAAAATAGTGGGATTCGAAAATATTTAAAGGGAGGAAAAACTATGGATTCTAAATGATATTCAGTGACAATGAACATAGATAATAAGAAATTTAAATAAATTATATGGTCAAATACTATAAAATAGTAAAACAATTTATAATTATATGAAAAAATAAAATTGATTGATTTTAAATGAATTTTATAGGATTACATTTTTCATGATCATTCATCTAAATTTGAAGAATTACATTACCATCTAAGAAAATAAAATAACTAATTTAACATAAAAGTTGGGTAAAATATTATCCTATAAAAAATTTACAAGATAATATCATATTTACACAATAATGTATTAATAATATTGAAAAAATAGGATTAAATAATTAAAATCAATTACTAGTAGATAACCTAATTATAAAATTTTATAACAAGATATTCATGATTTTTATAAATATTAATGAAAAACACAATGGTTAGCACATGATAATATAATAAACAAAACGTGTATACCATCAAATTAATAAATACTATATTAATCACAAAATTTAACTAGTAATACCCAAACATAAAACTAAATCACTCGGGACAAAAAAATCCAAAAAATTCCAAAATATATTTGTAAATATTATATAGTCCCATGTATTATAATTTTGTGACCACATATTTCCCAATATAAAAATAAAATATATCTCCAAATAAAACTTATAACTATTAAATTCCTTTACAAGAAATGAATCTTTATAGTTTTTTACACATTAATATATGATAATATTTTCTATAAATGACATAATTAACTATAAAGCCCACTTAATATAATATAGTATTTAAAAAGTTTATTCAACAAAAAAATAAAAAATAAAATACCTTAATATTAATTTTAAATTATTCATATAATTTTGCATAAAAATTTAGTTATTTTCTTATAAAATAATATTTTTTACATAATGACTTATTTAATTTTTCAGTTCCATGATCTTATATATTATAAATATTATTTTATCAACATCACCATAATCATTATTTTTTAATTAATATAAGTTATTTAAAATATAAATGGTTATCATTGTGGCTTGAGTTTCTATTTAAACACTTATCAACCAAATTTGTGTGTTAAATCTATTTGGAATTTTTGGATACAAAAGGTTATTTTCCATCCTACAGAATTCCCTTCTTCCAAGAATATATTTTTTTAATTTATTTAATTATATAAAAATATAATCAACATCCCAAAAGTAAATTAACTAACTATGATCATAAAAACACTAATGTTTATCAATCTTGTTAAATGTATATCCTTTAAATGAAAAGAGAAACGTTCCTCGAACCAGATTTTCCCTAGTTAAAATCATGGTTCACGTATACCTAAATAATCCTTTAAAACACATTAATTATTCCAAATATTACTCTGACAACATAAAAAATAAACATAAGATTAATTATTTCAAAATTATGATTATCATTTTATCATTCAATATATCATTACTATTGGAGCCCAATATGTTGACATTATAATCATTCAATATTCTGTATAATTTATTAAATATGAATTTAATTATAATTCATTAACACAATATTCCTAGAAAATAATTGATTCTTTTAATATTATTGATAAATATAAAACCATATTTTTATATATATTCAATAAGTATCATATATAAAAATAATTTCCCTCACCATTAAATTTAATGTAATTAGAAATTGCTAAATAGTTCTTAGTGTGTTTTATATAAACATGTTCTAAATCATTCATAATACGAAAATAATATTTGTAATTCCAATAAACCCTAAATTTTGGAAAATCAATTAATACCATGATAAATATATTATTTACCTTCATGGTGTAAACTAAACAGTTCATTTCTCCTTAAATATTTATGTTTTACACTGTATTTTTACAAATACATAATATATTTATTATAAATTTATAAAATTTTCTAGATGTTTCATCCATAATTATAGACTCATAATTCATGATATTTTTTTTATATTATGATCATTATTACATAATTTTAAACATAGATACATATCATTATTATTTGATCATTAAAAAATATCAAATTTTGAGGTCTTCAATTGTATTTTATGATAGATAGTTTAGAATAACCACAAGTGTACTCCCTAAAAATCCAATTAGAATTAATTACCCATTGATATGATCATGTAATTTTCATTCACATCCATTTTTAATTTGAATACCTATCAATCTAGGAAATTATAATAAATTTTTTTTCTACGTAAATATTTATAAAAAATAATTATCAGTCTTATAGGGAGGATAAATTAAATTATATCTGTAACCATGTTATCCTCAACTATTTTTATTGACTGACATAATTTCCCCAAACATTAATAAAATCTATGTGGACTATTTTTTACATATTCCCAAATAATATCCTATCCTCAAATGTTTCCTAAAACGTTCCTTTTATATCATATAAAATAACCTCCAATAATCAATCCTTAAAATGAATTTATAAAAAATAATAGACTTTATTAAATTGTGATGACCATTTTTTGTCTATGGTTTTAATTTTATAGTCCATCATAGTTAAATAAATAAATAACTCACAATATTGACACTTCCACCTAGTATCCATTTATTACAAAAAATATTAATTTTTAGATATGACATGTTATAGTTTCATTAAATATATTAAATTTTTTAATTTAGACCGCATTTTTTTTCTTAGGAATCAATAATAATATATTCAATTCATATTAATTCATTGTATGGAAAATTATTAGTATGGGACCTAAAAAAAATTAAAACAAATCAATATCTGTGAAAATAAATAAAATTTTTTATGTTTTTTTTTCAGAAAATAATTATCTTATTACTCAAGGAATAATTTTCTCTATACATCCATATTCATTAAAATAATTATTAGAAATATAAAATTAAAAAAAACTGATACATTGTTCATTAAAATCATGAAAAATAATTAATATATTTCTTAAAAATTTATTCATTTCACCCATAGGATGTATAATATATAACATGCTTAAAAATATGATTTAAAACTGTAATTATTTAATAATAATATATCTATACAAATATATAACATAATAATAAATGATGAGAATAAAATGATTATTTATTCACATACCAGTCATATAATCATTCTTTTACATGTTATAAGAATCATGGTAAATTATAATAGTCTTTTTAGAGAATCCTAATCAGTTATCTCTATACTTTAAACAATGAATTGGAGAGCTATATTAGTATCAAACATTATTGTTTAATAAAAGAACTAACAGTAAAAGGATTATAAAATATCCAACCATCCATACTTTATAATAGAAATTCCTCTTAATATAAATGATGATAAATAACCATAACATATTAAGTCAAAACAAAACGCAATGGGTCTTGAGCCACAACTACTTTAAGATCACCTCAATATGCCATGGGATGGAAAAAAGAATTGTATGGAATAACTAATATTGGAGTCTTATTCATAAGTGAGAATATGTACACCCATATCCATATATATATATAACTACTCAGAAATGATTTAAATTAATTAATATATGGTTTAACAATCATGGATAAATCAACTTCTAGGGAATACAGTTTTATTAATGAATAATATAAAAAAATATAAGGGTAAAATATATACCTAACCAGAAATGTGTCCCATGATAAAAAATATTGTTAATGAAAAATATGATAGATAATATATCATGTTTTCTTATCCTTAACCACATTTCAGGGATAAATCTATATTGGTTTATTTATACACTTTTTCAATCACTTCCAACTTATCCTTAATCTACATTAAATACAACATGTTTGGGAATCCCATATACTAATAAATATATATATACCACATATGATACCATAATAGATGAGGGAATAGTAGTATGATAAAATCTATGAGTAAACATAGTAGGTAGAGGACCCATTTCCTAACACTAGGGCAATGTCCTAATCTGATGATAGAGAATACATAACCTATCTTAGCAAGAGCATTCAATAGGGGGGTTATAAGACCCATTCCATTATACGATAGGATTGTTATATGTTAATTATATATGAACCATTCCTAGACACAATAAGAGGGTGACCCTTGGATGTTATAGGACCCATTTCATGACACCAAAGAAGTTTCTACTCTAATTGTAGTGGACCAAATCCACGTCTCATCATGATGATGCCACTAAATGGTAGATAGATCAACCATTCGCATTCTATGAAAAAGGGTCCAATATGTAGTTAAATATAAGACACATTCACTATTAAATTAGGAGGGAAACACTCCATATATTGATTGAGTATCCAATCCTCATCCCTACATTAGGGTGAGAACCTAATCTCTCTAATGATCATATGTGACCACTGGCATTATCATGCATCTCCCATTGAAGCATCATTCTAAAACATCTGATATAACATCTCAAAAAAAAACAATAAATTCCACCATCATGTTATAATTTGGAAAAAAAAATTGATAGGCTATTAATGACCAAAAAATTTAGTCATGGCGAAGGAGACAAGAGATATAGATGTTTCCAACAAGGAGTTACATTGTGTTTAGGGGACCCAACAACATCTTCTCCCAATCAATTGTCGGGTTGTTTCTTAACTAGCTTGTGAATCATTATCTATGTATTCCCAGATGGTGTGTAAGGACACTACATGGTGTGTCTTAACCACTTGTGGTCGAGCCATGTTCTCCAAGACATGCCCATATAAATTGACAATGTTCAAATACAAGATGTGTCCATAACATTGCATTGGTCTATGTACAATTATATTATATGACATGTATCCATCACTAATTCAAACAACATATGGGGTACCATAATGGTGTGTGATATTTATGTCACTTGAAATTATTTATTAATGTAGTTAGGCCAGTAAAAAACATTCTTTTATCCCGTTAAACACCCTATTGTAAAGTTTTTTTGTAGAAATACAGAACAACATCATGTGTTCAAGATCCATCATTGTAAAAATCTAATCATTAATTATTTTTTCTCGATGTGAAAGGGGTTGGGCTTCAGTTGTCGTTTTTTTAAATATGGTTTAATTAATTATGTGTTCATTCATGTATGGTGGTCTGTGGCATTCCCTAGAAACTTCAAATCTCTAACGATTAGTACAGGATTTTATATCCACGGGAATCATCACCAATTTCCTACAAAGAAAAATGATCCTTCCCCAAGTCATTAATCCATTCATCTCACATTAATTAGTTCTTAATCATGGAAATTGACCACAGTAAATTCTACAATTCAATGTGAACCATGAAATTATTGGGAAACTACCATGATCATGATTAATGATAGGAAAAAATGTTCCAAACATATTTATCCAAGATATCTCATACAATGAATATAGATTGAGGATATTTTGGGTGAGAATAATTTAAAAATGAGGATATAACAATTAAAAAATTGATAATGGTTACACTAGTGAATTAAATTTCATGTATTAAAAGAAAAAGAATAAAAAATAATTATTATGCTCAATATATTAACATTAAAAAGTGTAATACTAAAAAAATATTCCTACCAAGATTTTAGAACAATTTTTGGGGAAAAATTCAACTTCCATTAAAGGGGATTATCTGTCATGGTCACTTTTCCATGATTCAAATAGATCAACAAGATCTTCTTATTCTAATATCAATCCATAAACGTAGAATACTAGTTTATTCTTCTCAACACTCCCATGGTAATACCATAAAATATAATTATTTTTATGTACATATTATTTATTAAGGGAACATGATTTAGTTCATTTAAATAATTAAAATAAATAATTAAAAAAGTAATCTAACGAATGATTTATCAAATATATATTTTATCTAAAAATCAAGAAATGACCACATTTAGGTTTTCCATAGGGTAAACTCATGCTCTATATTCAACCATTAACTCTTATTCGGAATTGTGCCTCTGTTGAAGTGATATTCAATTATTTCTATAAACTATGAACAAAGTTACTAAAACAAATATATTTATAAAAATAAATGTAGGATCATCGGGCCAGGGAATTGAGTGTTGTCTTAGATCGAGGCTCTAATAATATTATTTGAAATATATCACTATTTTATAAGGAAAAAAACATTTTATATATAACATTAAGCCCATTAAAATATTTCCACTAGAAATGAATTCCTAAAAAATAGATATATTGTGTCATCATATGGGTCTTTATATCCGAATAGGTATCCCAAATTCTATCATGATTAAATATCACACAAATCTAGGTAATGTTATTCCCATATATAATTCTCTACTGTTGATCTCCATTCACCATTTTGTGATTGATTAATGATAAAAAATCTTAAATGTCTAGTTAAACCCCATCAAAAACATGGGTGAGATCATTATTGTGTATCTACAATTGTGAATAATATAATACATCATTAATGTACTCTTATTTTTGGGGCTAATCATAGGTTTTTGGAAACCCCTACCCTATAAAACATCAGCAACTACCCAATGAACATTAGGGATATATTTTTACCCATGCTAGAACATCCACAATCCTCCTCATGGGGAGAAACAATGAAAATTTGACATCATAACCCAATTTACAAGATCCAATGACATAAGTATTAAAAATATTTAACCTTGTTAGGTGTTATCTATAACCATAGAATGATCAGGATGACATTCTCTATCATCACCTACACCATCGGAATCCCAACAATAGATGCCTCATTGGTCACATTCCTGTATAACGGTAAGATTATGGACATCATATATTTTAATTTAAATTGTTTCATTCAAATATTATAGATATAGTTGTTATAATAAGAAAAATATACCATGGTGAATTGATCACCTCATCTATGGACAATGTTTAACATGAAATCCCTTAGAATATCATCAAGAACATTGATATTATTACATGTAATAAAATTTATTTGGGGATGAAATGTTTTAATCATAACTATTTGGGTCTTAACTAACTCATAAAAACATCTCCAAACACATGGAATAAATTTAAAAACATGTTTGGAGATAGTTGTCAAGGGAACCACATAATGGGGGACAATCTCTTACATGTACATCTTCTCTAAACTCTCCACTGAACTATTCTCCTGGAATTCTAATAATTTTTAATAGAAAGTAAATTAGTCAAAATTCACCCATATTATGTTGTGGAATTTATATATAGTCATATGACCTACCACAAATTTCATAGATTTTCAGTTCCAATTCCACATTGGGATCATAATAGTTTCGAACAAACCTATCGTAAACATGTTCTCAACCATTTCAAACAAGCATCTGAGTTATAAAGAGATTAAATGAGATAATATATACTTCTTAATATCACAAAAAATTGGAAGAAGGGTATCTATACATTATACATTCATAATTATTTTTATCCAATTAATGATTTTGATTCCCTCTCAACATATCCTCCCACAGCATTACTATGACAAACATATTTCGATGTTATATTATGACATGATTCCCTCAATTAGAAAATCAATATATAGAATCTATTAATGATATTTTTTCATGTAAGTCCCAAAATTAAATGACCAAAAATTAGTTCATCCTCTCACAATAGATAATTGGAGGACTCAAGACCATCGATTGTATAAATGTTTAACCCTATACCACAATAATGGCTATAATGAATTAAGAAATCTACTCTAACACCTCAGGATCTAAATGAGATATGGAATTTAAACTAAGGAATTATTCCACCATGATTCCAATAACATGAGTAAAAACTATCTCAAATTATTATTTTAATATTAACTCAAATCACTTCTTCCATCATTTTACCAAGTCTCCCGAGGTAACATCATGTTAGGTACTTGTATAAAATGAGTATTCAAAAAATGCACACTCTAATTGTATTTTTCCTCCACATCCTCCAAGACAAGAATACTATTCGAATCTATAGGGAATTCATCATGTATTTATACTTGAAGGTTAAAAATTGAATAAACCCATATGTGATCACTGCATGATTCTATATCAACACGCTGCTAAACCTAGTTTTAGATGCATCGGAATACATAACGTACCCAAACCCACTTCTAGTAGTTTTTGAAAATGGGAACTAATAATACTCCAAATCAACTCTTCAAAGTCTCCCCATATATTATTATACTGGATAGATAGATTCCCATTAAATGTCAGGGAGATCAACGGCGATCAAATATTGAATAAGTATGCCCCAATAATCATATTGGAGCCCACAGAACAATGAAAACTATAGGCCT
Source organism: Viscum album (assembly GCA_963277665.1). Classification (NCBI taxonomy): domain Eukaryota; kingdom Viridiplantae; phylum Streptophyta; class Magnoliopsida; order Santalales; family Viscaceae; genus Viscum; species Viscum album. The sequence continues at coordinate 1,006,523,430 of OY728157.1, forward strand.
TCGACAATACATTGTATGGCTTCCAAGAAATATCATCATAAAAATTCTCCAATTATATATATAACATTATATTAAAAATTAAATTAAAAATAATGTGATCATATTATATTAATATTTTCCCTTTGATTAGTTATAATAAATCGGTTTCTCCTAAGGAAATTCTTTGACTATCACCATGTACCCATTATGCACCTCCTCTAACAAAGAGTATATGTGTATGTCATCAATGAAGAATATATAATTTTTTTATATGAATATACAATTAATCAATGAAAAAAACATATGGTGGAATTCATTACAACAAATGGAATCCTCATGAACTCAATGATTCTATACATTCATTGAAATTCTTGATTTAAAATATCTCCCTCATGAACTCTCATCTCATGTTATCTGGATGAATGATCAATCTTTATGGACATTATAGATCATTAAAAATTGGCTATGAGGTTATCAATTGTCATGAAAGGGAAATTATTATTTATCATGGCCTTGTTAGGTGATTATAATCCACATAAAATCATATGCTATTGTTATTTGTTTTCACAAAAAAAAAGTAGAGCTACCCAGAGGATATAATGGGTTCAATGAAACCCCTTTCTTGATGCTCCTCAAATTGTATCTAAATCTCTTAGAAAGTTTAACGGGAATTATGTTATGCTAATAATGAAATCAAGAGTTAATGAGGATAATGTAGATGAAAATTTCCTTCTCCCACCTATGAGGTAGTCCCGAGACATCCATAGGGATGACTATCAAATAATCCATGATGACCAGTGTAATATATATGCCTATAGATCACATTGTACCATGGTATACAATCTCAATCTATTGGTGATGGGTTGCTTCCTCCTTCTTGAAAATCTCACTTTTCATACCATGAAATATCTCTCACCCATAAAAGTTAATCCCATCCCCTCATTATGTGGAATATGAATCATATGTTGTGAAATAAATTTTGGGTTGAGATACTTAACTACAATTCCATATATAATATTACACCTTCACGTCTAATAATTATTACCACGAATATGATTATAAAATATCTCCACTGATTGATATAATGAAATAAAAAAAGATATAAGATATCATAAATGTATTCCCTGTATGAAAATCAATGTAACAATTCTTAGATAAATTATGTACTACTTTCTCTTTCACTCGTGTGAGGAGTAAGGTGACAAAATAATGCCTCTAATATAACAACCATATATTTTTAGAAAATAGTTTATTTAAATAATTTTAATTCATCAATAGCTTTCATTTCACATAATTTTGAGTTTAAATTTTACATGACATACCATTAATATAAAATGAACATTATAACCGTGTCATTTGGTTGACGATAATAAATAAAACAAACCTATGAAAATATATATTTAAAATATAAATCAATTATATATTATTTTTTTATGTGAATTACTATTATGAAATTAAACTATTTAAATATATATGTCATGTACATATTTTTTGTGATATTCAACTGGTAAATATTATTTTCAAAAGATACGAAAAACTCTAATTTATGTATAAAAATAATATTTTTTAAAATGGTAATTTTATGCCTTTTAATGGTGACTACCTATTATATTAATATTTTTAGACATTAAAATTTTTATATGACAATATAAACATGTTATTTGAAATCAAGATACAAAAATTAACTTTGGTTGAAATTCAAATACTTTTCTGATAACATTAAAATTTTGAATATTAGTAAAAATGCAATGAATTTTAATTGAAAAAAAACATTCTTAATACAATTAAATTATATGGATAAATAATAACAATGAATTGTTTTAAGGTAAAATTATAATATATTTCATTTATTAAATTTAATATATTATATTAGAATTAATTGTTTAATGAATTTAGATATATACAATTTCTATCATATGTAATGTTTAAAATTTTAAATCTTATTCCCCCTTTCGGAAAATGAGATAAATCTTAATTGATTAATTTAATTTACAAGTTTTCAAATATTTAAAATGTATTAATTTTTTGGAATAAATATTTCCAATTTATTAAAATAGAGATATTTAATTTTTAGGCATTATAAATAGTAAAATAGGTAATTTATATTAATACGGTAAAAAGGGTAAAATGTGTAATTAATGGTAAGAAGTAATATTATAATGATAATATAATAATTGTATTAATATCATTATATGTGGTTCTTTTGACCTAAATCATTAATTGGGTCATAATGGTGTTCAGTGGAAGCCTCTTGGATGAGAGTATGATATTTAATTTATTTTATTAAAATAATGTTTATTCTATCCCTATAATGTTTTAAAAATTAAAAAATTTGTCATAAAATTTTATAAAGAAGTAAAATTGTATTATAAATAATAATATGAAAGAAAATATTTTAAATATCATTGTATTTTATTTTTACTTTATGGAAAATAAATAATTACCCTAATGAAATATATATTAATGATCTAAAAATTAATTTACTATTGAGATATTAATAAAAAAATTATAAAAATATTAATTAACATTGAAGGACAAAAAAAACTGTCCAAATCTTATTGGTTTATTATAACATGACATTATCATAGAAATTTCTATTTATTTTCCATTTGGAGACATATATAAGTGATTTTTGCATTTATATTATATTATTTAATGTGATGTTAAAAATCTCACATTCAATATTTAATTAGTATAATATTTTAAATGATAGATTCAATAGAAGATAAATTCATTTATATTTATTTATAGGATCTATAGTAAATTTTTGATCATCATAATATTATATCTTATTATTAATCAAATAAAAATATTAAATAATAACAAAATATTTATCCAGTAATATTTGAGATATAAAATAAATGTTAACAGAAATATAAAAAATAAATGTAATCATGGATACCTAATATATCCAATGAATTATTCATGTGACCATTACCATATATTAACATATTACAATATATGGTTCATTTATATTTTCATATATTTATATTTTTACAAATAAATGAAATTAATTGTGTTAAAATTGTCACTATTGACTGTTTATCAAAGTAACAATTTGTTAAATTATTTCATAATTAATAAAAATATTTATAAATATAGATTATTTTTATATGGTCAATAATATTTTAATTTATTTTTATATGGAGTAATTTACATAAAATATGTTAATCTTTAACAATTTTAATATTGAAATAAATGTTATCTTTATTAAAATAAAAAAGATTAACATAGTTCTAACTAAAATGATAGAGTTTAACATGGCATAAAAACTTTTTTAATATTTATTGGTTGATTATATTAAAACCATATTTCATCTCATTTTTTAAATATTCACATTTGGTGGTTTTTGGGTAAGGTTTTATTTTATTATAAAATAATATTTTTGGAGATTCCAAAATTACTCCTCACCACAATTATAAAATGGAACCTCCTCCCTCACCACATCAATTATAATTGAGCCTTGATGATCTTAAATACCTTACCTTTTCCCGTTATAAACATAACTAAACACATTTTATAGGTTCTGCTCACCTACAAAAATGATCTTTAGTGCTCTAAATAGATATTTAGAGGAAGTGTATTGAAAAAGAGTTAATCTATTATTTTGATTCTTTAAAAATTCATTCATCTTATACTTCAACTATATATGTTATTTTACATTAATAAAATGAATATTGTATCACATATATTATTTGATTTTATGATAATTTCTAAATAAAAAATGATACATTATATCCATCGAATGAAAAACGAAATCACCACATGTGTGTACATATGACTAATCGCCTCCACAATGTGTTCTAATATATTTTTCACATCCACCTTAAATGTATGGTTATAATGAAAGAAATAATAAATATATATTATAATTATAAAATTATATCAATTTATAAATACGATACACCATCAAATTCAATACCATTTATCAATTATGGGATTGATATCGCCAATTGTGTGTATGTACGGCCTACCATCGCCATGATATGATGTGATTAATTCTACACAATCTTCATTAAGTAGTGATTATATAAATCTACATAATGAATAGATATGTTATATATTAAGATAATATAATATTTTATGTATATGACGATGACCTATGGAGGGTAACCAGAACTAATCTGAGAAAACATTCATATGGATATAGGGTAGTCAATATCATAATAACGAGTAATAATTGGATGTTACGAAAAAATTATAATAAGATCATATATGATATCATAAAATCTTCCATGATTAATTTAATACTCAATGAAATTATTTAAATAATTATATAAGAGGTTATGATACATAAAAAGGATATTGTATAAAATTTAATTGATAATTATTCAATCTCATTAATATTCATGGTTGTTTGTATATTAGAATTTATTGGGGTATATTTATCATCCATGTTCATGTTTCCAATATATGAAATATTATTTTAATTGTTCTAAGATTTTTTAACTTCAATTTTACCCATTTATGATTTTTTAATGGTATAAATGAAATGTTGTGTAATTATTTGGTATGAGGGATTTTCTGAATTTTCCAGAAAAAGTATAAGGATGATATATTTTTAACCTTATACGAATGTAATGGATTATTATGTCTTAAAAATCTTGTAATTCCTTGAGTCTTATTCGACATAATTTAATGTATATTTTAAATTAAATTTTCTCTTTATAATGGCCCTATATTTTGAAAAAAATGTTTTTGAATACGAAAGGATATATTTCTGAAGAATTATGTTCAAGTGTTTTATCCAAATTATTTTCTATCTAAGATGTTATTCTTTAATATAGTTATGTTTTCAAGTACACTATTATGTGTATTCATATGGTTTTATTTTATTAATAATGCACTTCAATTTATGATAACCTTTTATTTTCTATGTAGTAATTTTTACTAAACTCATTTTACGTTTTGGGTTGTGCTTTGATGAATGGTATATGTTTTTTTGGCACACATAATAATGATTTAATAATTATATTGGTGGGAACTATATCTATATACAATAAATTGGGCAGGGATTAATATCTCATGAGATATACATGATTGGAAAATCATGTAAATATTGTTCAGTAATACAGAGACATAACGACAAGGCTACAAATACAAGTAAACCTGGTTTAGCAACAGACTTTTTCTTCCAGGATGGTTATTTAAATGAAACTCGACTAATTGAAAATTATTTTCTATAGTCATGTGTATGAAACCAATCATCATGTGTCCTTTTAGGTCTTTTTGGGTTATTTTTATTATTTGTTATGAAATTTTATGTTTTGCCCCATGGCATGATATCCCATTAATTCATATGCATGATAATGCTTTCAAATTTCCTGTTCAAATGTATTATGTTTATGATATTATTGATATTTTCTTTTTATTACCCTTACTGATCATCTGATCTCACCCTTTCATATTTATCTTTTTCCCAGGTCATGAAATACTATATTAGTTAAGATATGCCCAAAAGGAGTCTAATTATGATAATTAAGTGAAGGAAAATGAAGATTTATTATGAACCAGACATTCATGTTTCCCAGTTTCTAATGACACTATACCTATATTGGACTATTGTGGTTGTATTATATATTGTAATGATTCTCATTAAACAGTGAAGTAATATCAATGTATGTAAATTATGGGGTATTATAGATGGAATCATAGGAAATTTATAGTTATCCTTTGAAAACAAGGATGAAAATAACTTAGTAAAATCCATAAGGACTTGTAGAATTATTTTTTATAATCCATGTGTTTTAGAAATGAACATGAAAAATATAGTTCAAAACCAAAAGTGTCTAAATTTGATCAACTATTCTTGATTAGGTGGTTTTCGGATTATTATTATGGTTGCTCCCAATATGTTCCTTAGTTTTAGTTAATGGATATAACCGGAAGGAACAAAGATAATGATGAATGAAAAAGGAAACTAATATATTTTACTCCAAAAAAATATATTATGTGAGCTAGAATAAAAAATCTTGTAGCTATGGTCACACAACTTTCTAAATTATAGAATCCTCTATACTTAAAAATGAGCCAAGGAGGGAAAAAATTTCTGATGAGTCCATAATGAGGTCGTGTCCACCATCATTCATTGGGTCCTATTATCTCTTTGTGTATATAAATTGTATTATTTCCACTAAAAATATACTTTCAGTTCTCAAATATTTAGAACATGATAATGACATCATAGTAGTTATCGTTTGGAAGGTGAAGCTGATAATTGGTGGAACCTTATCAAGAATATGAGGCAATAAGATGAAATTGAATCCCTAGAATGGGACATGTTAAGGAACATCATTATAAATATGTAAATTCCTCATTTTCAATGAACAATAATGGAGATGGAGTTCTTTGGAGATAATAAAAATGATTATTAATCCATATGTACCTATAAAAATTATTTTCCGTACTTTTAAGGTACACTAATGGAATTATTATACATGTTGATAGTATAATTTATCCATTCATTAGTGGATTAAAACCATTTATCCTAAGGTAATTAGCTATAAGTTACTTACAAAACTATGGAGAAATCATTCGATGTTCTCTCATGGTTGTGATGGATATTGGACTAACACATCCATCCAGTAGGTTTGATAAAATGTTAATAATGGAATTCCTGGTAAATTCTGAATACAACAATTAAAATAATAATAGTTTTACCTTATGATCAATGTTTAGAAATAATCATGGAGGTAATTTCCTAAAAGGGGCATGTTAATGATTTAAATGTAGAAACAAGTTATTTCCATAGTCAAATGCTGATGTAGTGAAAAAATGATGTCAAATGGTGAATAGAGAAAAGGATACAAAGATTAAATCTCCTAAAATTCAATGATACAAGTCCAAGGATATGAGGTATTTCCCCAATCAATTATATAATCCAAGGTTAGTTGATGATGATCGAAAACAACAAACTCTTAAGGCCAACAAAACAAAGAAAGTCACATGTGATCACTATCAGTGATGTGGAGTACGATAATGAAGTTGTGAAATGTACACTTATAAACCACAATAAAGTATAGATTTTATTATGTGATTATATATCCACCCAATCATTTATTTCTGAAGAATTTTTAAAGGGTAATATTGAATTGAATCAAAAATTAAATGTTGAGTTAAATGGGATAACTTTTAATGGCACAATAGTTGCATCAAAAGTTTATAACTCTTCCCTGATTGATGTTTGTGTGAATGTGAATAATGAAAAAATTGTGGTCCATCCTATAATGGAGGTTTATATTATTATTTTAATGGATTGGATTTCCCTATATGGATCACATATCAATTACCAAGGTATGGAAGTCACATTTCATATTCTGGAACAGTCTATGATCATCTATTAGCACAAGGATGTATATTATCGTCCAATAAAAATAAATTCCACCTTATGGGTCATGATTCCTATAAATAAAGGTTATTTATCTAAAATGGTTGTAGATAACCATATGATTAAGAATACACCCTTTTTATAGGAGTTTGATGATGTATTTATGAAATAATTTTCAGGTCTTCCATCGAATCTTGTGGTTTTGTGTTCAATAGAAGTCATGATGTTGTAATGCCTATTCCAAAAAAAATTATAGAATAGACCCAATTGAGTTGAAGGAATTGAAGAAGAAAATATAAGAGAATATTGTTAAGTGATTTATATGCTATTGTGCATCACCTTGGGGATCACCTTTTTTATTTTGTTATGAATAATGATGATTCAATCGAACTATAAATTGATTATAAAAAACATACCAATATCCCTATCATTAAAAAATATCATATTACATGTGTTTGTGACTAATATGACGAAATAAGTGGAGATCAATAATTTAATAAGATTGATATTCATTCAGTATAGCATGAATTGATGACCAGGAATGAGAATATACCAAGGATGGATTTCCGTACAAGGTACAAACACTTCGAATATATAGTGATTCATTTTGATCATTTTAATTCCCATGAATATTCATGGATTTAATGCATAGAGACTTTTGGAGACTATCTTGATCAGTTTTTTTTTCCCATATCATGTATATTCAGGTCTATTCAAAGAGAAAGGATGAACCATAATGTCACTTGGGAATTGTACTAAAGGCCCTGAGAAAGGATAAACATTATTATAATTTTCTATTTGTGAATTTTGGCCACATGATATATCATTTTATGGTCCCATAATCTCATGAGAGTGGATATTTATAGATCCAGAAAAAATAGATGTTATTGAAGGTTTTCTGAGACCAATAATAGTAACTACTATTTTTGATGTTTTCATAGTTTTTTTGGATCTTATCCAAATTTTGTGAAATATTTTTCATGATTATCTATTTCACTAACCATAATGAATCCGAATGGACTTAATATCATGTGGAATATTGAATGTGAATATAATTTCAATGATCTCAAAAGAGGTTAATCCAATGCACAATTACTCACACAACCTTGTAGTTGCGAATGGATTTTGATCTACAATGATTAATCATAAAATGGGGTCAGTCTGTGTCCTCATTACGAAAGATATATTTATAGCTTATTCATCACAGGGGTTCAAAATCCTTGAAAATTGTTACCCAATAGGTTATTTGGGGAAAGCTGTAGAAATATCTGAATTGAAGAAACAGAAGAAATATCAGTATGGTTAATGTTGGGGTATCTATACAAATATGAAATTATTAAATTATATTTTCATAAAATATTAGATGAATATTCATTGCTGATGATGGTTGGTGTTGATTAATGATTATGAATTCTCAATGAATTACCACCCTTGTAACGAAAACATGGTGGTAAATTTATTGAGTTGAATGTACCATGTTATCCAATTAATATTATGGATCACAAAATAAAAAATATTTATGGATTTCAAAAGTATTGATCTTAAAATTATAAACGAATGATATAAATAATAGAATTATTCAAATTAATTTTCAACAATCTACTGAAGTCAAGAATAAAGAGGCACAAAAGGCTGTTGTAAATCTATTAATGAATGTGTGAAATGATCCTGAATTCAACATTGAATGTGATGGAATAATAAAGTACATTTATTTGGTTTCTTTTCCTCTCATTATAAAAATAAATATGAAGATATTGGAATATTCTCATAGATCTTAATTATCTATTCACACTGGAAGAAAAAAAATGTACATGGGTCTAAAAGATTATTTGTATTGGGATTTCATGAGAATAGATGTTTCCAAATATGTTTACTCAGTTATTAGTTTAACAACAAGTTATGGATATGAAACATTAATCTGGTGTAATGTTACAAACAATACCCATACCCGATGGTAAATGGGAAAACATCAATATATCCTTTTCAACGAAATTCCTAAAACATCTAAATTCTATAATGAAACATGGGTTATAATTGATCATATTATGAAGTTTGAACACATAATTTTTATTATATAGAATTTCTCACTAGATCAGTATAACCAGATATATGTAAAAGATGTGAGCAGATTATATGAAGTAACACATTCTATTATTTCTAATCGGGATCCAATGATTACCTTTATGTTCTGGAAAAGTCTTTAGTAGGTTGTGGATACAATGTTATGTTTCATCACAGCTAATCATCCTAAGAAAGGTGGTCATCCTTAGAGGAAAATTGAAACTCTGGAAGGAATATTGAGAGCGTGCTCTATGAATTTAAAAGGTTGGTGTGATCAACACCTTCTATTCTTGGAATTTTCTTACAATAATATCATTCAATCCTGTATTCATATGCTTCTTAATAAATCACTCTATGGAAGGTAGTGAAGAAATCTAACTTGATTGGATGATATTTGAGAAAAAATATATTAAGACATGATCATGTTGATGGAATCGAAAAAGGGTTAAATATATTCAACAAAAAATAAGACACAATCAGAATCGAACCAAAATGTTATGCTAACAACTGATGAAAATAACTAGAGTTTGAAGTGTGTGATATGTTGTTTCTATGAATATCTTTGTGAAATTGTGTAATGAGTTTGGGAGTGAATAGAAAGCTTATCCCTTGGTATATACATCCTATTAAAATAATAGATTGTATAGGGAAGGTATATTACATATTAGAGCATCCACTGAATCCCTCATATGTTCATGATGACTTCCATGTATCTCTCTAGAAAATGTACATACCATATCTTTCACATTTACCAAACTCAGTAGTCATACCACTAGAGGATGATATTTCTTGTGATGAAAAACCAATAGAAAATATGGGTCTCAGCGAAAAAGTATTGTGAATCCAAAACACTCGTGTGGTTAATGTTTCGGGGTGGAACAACAAATTTGAGAATTCTAAGTGGGAACTTGAGGATATGATGAGGGATAGTTATCCCCATCTCATTGTATCCAAGTGAATAATTTTTAGGGTGAAATTCAGTTTCAAGTGGTAGATTATATCACTTGGATGCTTTTATGAAATATTTTCAATTTTTTTAGTTTTTAATATATCGAATTACTCACAATCTAGTGATTAAACGAACCACAAGACACCCTTAATATAAATTCATCATTATTACACAACTGTTATGTAAGCAGGAAAAAATATAACTAACATTTTAAAATTTATAAAAAAAATAAAAACAAAATATATCTATTTGTATATTTTTTATGTGAATTACTATTATTAAATAAAATTAATGAAATATATATTTAATATAATTAATCTTTCTTAATTCATCCAATAGATATAATTTTCATAGGGTATGAATAAACCATTTTTGATGTATAGAATCCTATATTTTTAAAAATTTTAATTTTCTTCCATTGAATGGTTAATATATTTTCAATTAATATATTTTAATTTTAATAATATTTTATTGAAAACATAAACAAGTTAATTGGATGTGGGATATAAAACATCACTTTGGAAGTAATTTTTTTCTGATAACATTAAAAATTTGATGCATACTATATATTCTATAATTTTGAATTGAAGAAAAACATTTTTGTAAAAAAATTATATGGTTAAATTATAACATTGATTGGTCTGAATGTATAAATAGAATATACTTTTATCATTCAATATAATAAATATAATTAGATTTTATTCTACATTTAATTTATATGTAAAAACATTTAAATATTTTCAAATGTTATAACTTTTAAAACTCGTTATCTCTTTTCAAAAACAGAATTAATTATTATTAATTCTTGTATCATCTATGTTTTGAAGATTAATTTTTTCATATTTGGAATCATTAGTAACAAAATATATAAATAATATAGTTTTATTTTTGGATATTGAGAATAGTAACGTCATTAATTTATATTAATACGATAAAAAAGAAAAAACTAGTAATTAAGGGTTGGAGAAATATTTTAAAAATACCATAAAAATTGTCGTAAAATCATTAGATGAGTGTTCATTGACCTAAATCATCATTTGGTAGAAATGGTGTCCTTTGGAAGCCACTTTTATGAGAATAAAACATTTAATTTAATATATTTATGGAAAACATAAATATGTCCCACACAAATTATATTAAGTTATTCTTTTTATGTAAGGTTATAAAGAAGATATATTTAATTTTGAATACTCATTTTAAAAAAAATTGTTTTTATTTGTCATGGTAATTTATTTGTCAATTTTTTATAAAAGAGATTCACTTTATTGTTTTATTCTTCGAGGATAAAAAAGTAATTAATTTTTGATAAATCAACATATTTTTTATTATTGAAATATTAATAACCATCGAATGACCTAAAAACTTTATTGAATCTAATTTTTCAAATATATCTCGACCATAACCATCCAAGGATCTAGATAGTGACTATTTTTATCTCTATAGAATGTATTGTGACACTTATATTATATTATTCAATGTGATGTTAATGTTTTCACAATTTTAATATAATAATAAAAAAATTTAAATGATGGATTTTTTAGAATATAAATTAGACTAAAAATATTCTTATGAAATATAATATATTCATCATTATCATTGTTTTTAATTTTTTACTTTTCAATCGACAAGTATGTTCGTTAAAAAATTACACAAAATTGATGTAGAAACTATTTTATTTATAGAGATATAAAATAAATGTTATTAAAAATATTTAAAATAAATAAAATATAGGATAATTAATATGTCAAATGAATATTTAGTATTACTATTACCTCTTATTAATATAATAATATTATCTATTCAATGTTAAATGGTTATATTAATATTTTTAAAAGTCAATGAATTGAATAGTGTCAAAATTGAAACTATTGATTTTTTATCAAAATAATGAATTATAAAATTATTTACAAATCATAATACCATTTCAAAAATATATAATTATTATTATGTTATATAAAATGTTCTATGGTATTTATTTATTATCTTGTTGACATGAAATAAGTAAATATTTAAGGGTTTTAATATTAAAATATTTGTTATCTTAGTTCAAATTAAATAGAATAAATAAGTGCAAATTAAAATGAAATTTATTAAATCTACATAAAAAATTTTCTATTTTTTTATTATATTAAAACGCTAACTTATATCATAATCCATATTGGTAGATTTTTGATATTTTTTAAAGGGATTGATTTTGTTATAAATGAATATTTTAGGAGATCCCAAAAGTGTACCACACCACAATTAGAAAAGGGAACCTCCTCACTCACCTATTCAATTCAAATTCATCCTTATATGTGGGAAACTCCCTAACCATTTTCAAATTAATCATCCCTTTTTACATTAAATAGGTTCTAGTATTCTTCCATTACCAACTCTAGTGCTATAAAGGGAGATTTACGTGAACTGTGTTAAAGAAGAGGTATTCTCATATACCGATCCTTTCAAACTTCATTATTCATCTACTTCCTCATAATGAGTTGTTTAGTTATAAAGTAATTACTATAGAATAACATATATACTATGATGTTTTTATAATTATAAAAAATCCATATTAGAGCTTCTATCCATCATATGAATAATTAAATCACCACGCGTGCGTACATACTGCTTACCTTCTCCACATTGTGGTATAATTTTATTTTCTCCACCACCGTACACGGAAATGTATAATGATATAAATAATAAATATATTTGATTATGATAACAATTAATAAATTATGAAATATTATTCAACTTCCAATTCAATACCATTCAAAAATTATGGGAATTATATCATCACCTGTGTGTATACACGACCTACCGTCTCCATGAAGAGATGTGATTTATTAACATGATAATAATTAACAATGATTATATAAATAAAAGAAATGAATAAATATGTTATATATTATCTTAATAATTTTTTTGATATAACGATGACCTAAGAAGGATAATGCAACTTATTCAACAAGTCATGCATAATAAGAGAAAGTAGTTAATATCCAATGAACGAGTAACAATGAAATGTTAATAAAAGATGATAATATGATCATATATGATATCATAAAAATGAATTTGATTATAGAATATGTCAATAAAATTATTTATTACATTATATAGGATGTATTTATAATTATGAATGATTTTAGATTTAAGGTACGGGTAAAACTTTTAACCTCATTATTATCTGAAAATGTTTATACATATGTATATACTATGGTATATTTATCATCCACGTCCATGTTTCCAAAGTATTTATTATTATTTCTATTATTCTAAATGTATTTACAATCAATTTTAAGAATTGATGAGTTTTTATTAAATGGTATGAAATGAATATTGTTTATTTATTCGATACATGGTACTTTTTGACTTTTCCATCAAATGTATGATGATAATGTTTTTTTACATATACAAAATGAATGTATTTTATGGTCTTCATAAAGCCTTATTTCCATGAATATTCCTATAGACTTTTTTTTATTTTCAAATAATTTCTTCTCATTTAAAATTGCATAAATTGTTTAGAAATAAAATGATTTTTAATAAGAATGGATATTTTAATAATGAATTAAAATAAAGTGTTATATCAAAATTATTAAACATAAATGATGTAATTATTTAATAGGGTTATGTTTATATATATAAAAGCCCTTTTATCCATATAGTTTTATTTTGTTTTGGATTAATTTATATTTATTAAATCCATTTGTTTTATATAAATTATGATGGAATGATGTTTATGAACCCATTTTATTCCTTTGGTAAAGCTATGATGAATGGTTCATGATTTGTGGTCTACAGAAGAATGATTTCATTGTGATATTGGTAGAACATATATATCTCTCCACTTTATTGAGTAAATATTTATATCTACGGAGATAAAGATGACTAGAATCAAAATTAAATATGGTTTAGTACTACATTGATGGAATGACAAGCATAATCTTTTCAATAATACAGGGATTGAATAACAAGTAAACTTAGTTCAATAATGGGGTTTTTCCACTATGATGTTTTTTAAATGGATCCTTGACTAATATAAAATGATTTTATATTCTTATGTGTATTCCATAAAACATCATCTCTTATGTTATGGATTTTGAAATTTTGATCATTTTTTCTGAATAACTGTTATGTTTTATCCCATGTCATGATATCACGAAATTTTATATGAATGTTATGATTTTAAAAATTTATGTCCTGATGTTTTATGTTAATGATATTATTTAAATTTTCATTGTTTAACTATACTGATCCTCTAAGGTCAGCATTTCAAATGTTTGTTTCAAGGGGTCATGAAGAAGGATATCATGTTCAATTTGTCAAAAAAATGGTGTAGTTGTGATGAAATACATTATAGACAGTGGATATGTCCTGTGAACATGTTGTTTATGATTCCATGTTTCAAATTACACTATACATATATGGTCTTTTTGTGGAATTGTTATATTTTTTAATGAATATTATTCAACATTGATGTAATATCTATGTATGTAATATTTGGGGAGTTATGTCTAACCCATGTCTCCTAGTTGTAGGGAAATAGTAGAAAAAGCCCCGATCATGCCTTTAATACTATATTGTAATTTTTGTTCTTAAACATCCATCTACTACTTCTACCCATTGCCCTGACCACTAGTTCCCTAATCTTGGAACAAGACTCCAAAAATTAGGGGTTGATAGTGATCATAGCAATGTCTACCACCCACAAATCCTCTTCCAATAACCCCAACAACACATCATCCTTCTCCAGCATCAATTGGTACTCCCTGACCTCACCTATGAGATACATCACGGTTATACCACATCCATAGAAATCCATACACTATCTATTTTCCCACTTCATCACACTAGGTAATGAAATAACGTTCCATGTGACCTAAACAATCACATTCATATAAAATCTTCTCATAACGTTTACCTATTCATTATTGCAGTCTCAGTGCCATGAGACCATGTGCATGAGTTTAATATAGAGAGGATATAATGATATAAGATACTATTGTGTGTTGAATTTTAGTATTTACTGAGAAATCAGCCTTATAGCTCCAATTACTATCTCAGGTTTCATGTCTTCCCACTAATAAGAATCTCATCATCACCAACACAATCCCCAATAATCTGACATTTGTGGTAATTAATAGGGGTTCAAAACTAACAAGGTTTTCTCTGTAGATACCCAACTAAAATTCCCATACCAATAATTATCCATCCAAAATCATGAAGAGGGAGTTGCACTTGAGTTCAGTGAACATTATATATTAATAAGAATCTATAATGCATCAATACATTAGCTCTAAATTTTTTTAAATATATACTGAGCATAATAATATGGGTTTATACACCTCATAATTTAATACATGTATTTTGGTCCATGATACCATTAAATCATCAATAATATATGTCAATATACACTAATAGTACACAAATTCACTAAAGAAAATACTAGCTAATAATTCAAAATAGTTATTAGTCCTTGTCTTGATAATCATAAAAACATGGAACACTAATATCATGTGAATCCTTGGCCTCATAGGGATCTGGATCACTGTATAACATTAGTTTCCAGTAAAACTAGAACTCACAGGTATCACTAACCCTTATTGCATCATTATTCTTCTAAACTAGTAATATATTCTCTTTAACCAGTGGGGTTACTAATATTAGTCAACCTAGATGATAGATCTCACTTGATGTCCCCTGAATAGAGAAATCAACAATAATTGTATTTTCATCATGATCATGAATTGGAGACCGACATTCATCTCTTCAACTAGTCTTCCAGAAAATTTATTCATGACATTAAACTGTTATATGAGAATATTTACATATGGTAACCTGAATAAAGAATAAAATTTATAGTAACCAATACAAAGTTATGCATATAAATATATTCCATGAAACCAATGTCTTGGTATAACATGTTTATAATAAGTTTTTATAAGTACAGGTGTATGGATTGATTGACCACCACACCAGTATTTGGTTTGCTGGACTAAAATCCACACATGGGAAACATTGAAATTAATTCCAAAGGTCCAAACCAATCATTTGTAAGTGGTAAAATCCAACCATTATCCCATGAAATATAACTCATATGGTACCAATATATCATGACCCAAATGAATGTGTCTTACGAAACAAGTACGAAATCTTGGTTTCTATAGTCCATAGATATGATACATTTATTGAATAAAATATCTACTATGGTAGTATTTTTCATTTTTACATGTTTCCCCACAAGAACAATAGTAACCATGATGTAGTGAACTAGATTTAAAGAAATTATGGTAACATCTAGAGTAATAAAAATTCATGTAACAAACACATGGGAATACCAGTGTACGACACTGTATTCTAAACAAGTAAAAATGGAAAATATTAGCCAAACCAGAATGATGCACAACATGAAAAAAACTAAAAAATTATAAGTTGAGAGATCTTGTGTCAGGATCTCTAAGCATCGGCCAGTTTTAGGTCACTCACATGGTAATCTTCAGATTCCATATTCAAATGTGTAATTTTATTTCAATTTCAATAATCATTTTATGTAATATTAAATTATTTTAAATAATAATGCATGCATGATATAATATATTAGTGATATTATTATGAAAATAATATTTAACACAACGGGCCATAGAATCAATTCTCATCTTTGTACCCATATCTAAAAATAATCATTGTAATATATATGAGTAAAAAAATGATAAAATAGTTTATTTACATAATAACAAAAAATTATATATTAAATAAAAGTATTCCTTCCACTCAAAAGAAAAAAAAATTATGATATTAAAATATCTATTAAAATTTATGCAATTTTATAAAATAACTAAAACATTGTGATGGAATTTTTTCATTTGAATAAAACATGAAATATGTTATAGGAATCATAAAATAAAAAAATGGATGTGGTGGTGTAAAAAATATTGTTACTGTAAACATTAAAATATAAAATAAATTTTAAATTTTCAATGAAATTCAAAATGTTCAATAAAAATATTCTATTTGACAACCATTATAGGAAATTATAATAAAATTTCCATTATAATTACTTTATATCAATATAAAAAAATATATATAATTTTTATGAATATTAGAATGTAATTTTATTATTTGTAATATATATATTTAAAACATTTAAAATGATGTTATTAATGTAAAATGTCTCTTTCCTTGGTTTTGAAAAACCACGTACATTATTTATCACACTCATATTCACATAACATATTTTCATGATTACTATGTCTATTAATTGTTCAAATTATGCCGGAAATATAACTTCTATAACCTAATGATACATGTTTGAAGGAATTTTGGTAGGGACTCACAAATAAAAAATCATCTAGAAGTGTGTATCAAATAGTACATGGATGTCCTTATATAATTATGGGTTTCACATTATATGAATTTCAAAAATTATGAAATTAATATAAATTAATTTTAATATTTAAATGAATTATAATTAATGTAATTCAATTGTAATAAGAGGATGTGTCAAAATTCTACCCTAAAATAATTATATAATAAATACTTTTAATGCCTTCACAAATATTTTTTTTGTTTTCCCTCTCCGTTAACCCTTTCTGTTATTAATGTGTTTCAAACATTTATTAAAATTTTGGGGAGATGGAAATAAAATAAATGTAAAATTTTGTAATAAATAGGACACATATGATGTTTTGAACCATATATCAATACATTATAAAAAATCATATTTTTCGAATTTTTTAATCATTTTATTAATTTTTTTGTACTAAAACATATCCTTATATTAATATTTGGATCAATTAAATTAAATTTACATTGAAAAACTAGATAATGAATTCACATGTAATAATTTTAGGAATCCATAATAAGTCATATTTATTTATAGAAATTTTGGAATGAAATAATTTATTTAAATAATATTACATGTTCTATTTTCATTATTTTTTTATTATAATAAATAAATAAATATTGTGGTGGCATTGCATAATAATTGGTTGTAATAATTTCATCACAAAAAATTATAAATAAATAAGTTGTTAAAAAATATAACCTAAAATCTGTGTTACCATATTGAAAAAAATAAAAATTCTTTGTATCCCAATCCAATTTATTGTATATATTAAAATAAAAAGTTAAATTTTTTATTTTTTTTACAAAATAAAATATAAATGTAAAAATAAAAAACATTTCCCCTTGTTTTTTATATATTTTAAATCTATTAGAAATTCTTGAAATAAAATCATCTTATATAACAAATGAATTTGTTATGGTATTGTATTTGTTCTTATCAAATTATATTTAATCATAAATACATGATTCACCATTACCATGGTGACGAATATTTAATATGACTATTATTCATAAATAAATTAAATCTACCTATTCACCAAATATAGTTCTCTAGATTCCAAATATGGAATATTTTTTTGGACTCAATTTCATAATATTATATAAGTTAATTTAATATTAAAAATAAAAACTAAAGAATATTGTTTTTTAAATATATATTTTATAGTACATAACATGTTTTATAAAAAAAAATTATGATGAAATTCATTCCTTTGAAATTAATCTGCATGATCATAATTTAAAAACTATGTTTACATTGAATTAATCTAAAAAATGTATCATTTTGAAATATAAAGTAGAAAATTATTTCTATAAAAGGAACTATTTTTCAAATTTCATTGGGAAATCAATCATATAAGTAAAATCCTTAAAAATTTACTATAGTGTAATTTTTACATGAACATTTCAAAAATCATGACTTTATTATAAATAAAATTCATAATTTTTATGTAATTAATTATAATAATCTCACAAAAATATCAACAGAAATCATTTTTTAAGAAAAATTTTATTACCAATTAAATAATAACCAAAAATTTAGGGCCAATAATATGGAATTAATCAACGTATTAATAACTAATAATAACAATATATATATATATATATCATATTGTGGTTAACAATATTCTTACCTAAAAAATTGATGGCAAGGTTATAATGATTATAATTAAAAAAATAATACCATGATCCTCAATAATGAATGATTTTGTTTATCTTCTACTCTATCAAAATTATTCAATCATTTAAAAGATCAATAAAATTAACAAAATCAGTAAATATATATCAAAATAGAGATAAATAGATTGAATATATTATCAATGATGTTGATGAATATTATACGTGTAGTTTGAGGGACAACACTAAATTAATTTATTAAATCTAATAGGTGTTTCAAGAAATCTTTAGATTATGAATATTTTAATAAATCACAATCCATTAGTGATAATGATATATCACATGTTAAACTTCATTATGGTCTAAAAAAACATCAAAAATGTATTCCCAAAAAATTAACTGTAATTTTATTTTTACGATTGTGTAACATAAATAATAGAAGATTATATATAAGATTGAAATATTAAAAGAATATAGGAATCAGATAAAAATAATTTCTTTTAGAATACTTTCAAAATATAAGTTACATAATAGGATAAGATAACATATATATTCCATGAATGATTTGATTATAATGTTAATGAATTATGAAATATTTTTTTTTGAGAATTATTAAATTGATATCATTTTTGGATGAAGATATCTATGTTAATGATATATATCACAATTTAGTAGTGGTTTAATATTCTATTCAATTATAGGATAAATCAAACATGGTAATGGATAATGAAAAATAATTACATATATCATTACAATTAAATAGTAAATAAATCAAGACCATGAATATGGATTAGGACGTTACAGTAATATCAATTGAGTTTGATAAAAAAACTTCATTGTGATGTGTTTTGATATTATGGTGAGATTGAGTTTTTGAGATTCATCACATGGTGGAACATTCCATGTTTCTAGAAATATAGTTGATGAAACAAAAAATTTCCATTGGAAGTCATTACACAAAGATGATATTGATATTATCTATAACATCATTGAACTTATGTATATTATATTAAATATCACTTGTGTGTAGTTTTTTATCCTAATTGCATTGAGAATACTGGTTTTAACATTAGAGTTACTTAACATTAGTCAGTGTGCTTCATTTTTAGAAAAATTATCATTGGTGTGAATTAAATAAAATAATTTCGAAAAAATATTATTCAGCGACCACGATTTCTCATTAAATACATTCTTATTGATAATTTTTTTGGTCAGCTGCATAACCTTGTGAATTTGATGAGTGTTTTTGGGTGTTGTAAAATAGAAGTTTTCATGGATGATAGAGGATTAGAAGCAGATCATGGATTATCAAGCTAGCAGAGTCGGAGGATCATATTAATGATGGAAACCGAAAAATTTTCTGTGAACAATTCATCAATACTCAAGTGAGGGAGTGTGTTATTATTTATTTCCCCATTCATAATTTCAATGATGAACACAACTCAATCGATGAAAAGATTGAGTTTTTAATTGATTATCATGCACTGTGGATTTATTATATTGTTATTTGAGAAAATTAATTTCAATTTCGTCAATTTAAATATTATGAAAAATAATTATGATGGAAACATATTTTGTCCAAGGTTTATTCCTATCATTTATTTTATCCCCCCCCCCATTCATCATTCATCATGGGATATCTCCAATTTTCCCAAAACATGACTATTCTTGATCAATCAATCATTGTGAACATGTTTCCTGGAATAATTGTATGATGTCAAAGATCCTGTAATAGTACTACACAACTATGTTGTTATAGTGGTTGTTGAAGTGAAATGTGTGATAGATGATTTGTGATTTCATATAATTTATCATTATTCCTCATGAAGCAATGAACATCGATATGATTTTCTTGTGAGCATATCAAGTGATGAAATGTGTTGATTCAATGTTGGATGTTAGTTAGTTATGAATACCTTATGACATGGTGAATTTCCTGAGTATATCTGGGTTCTTTATTTTTCATATTATATATTTATTTTTATATCTTCTATTAATATGAATATACATTGTGAATCATGTTTAGTGTTTTTGGGTTGTCATACTAAGTATTGTGATACTCACCACTACTCGGGATTTGCTTGCACTTGTCATGTCTAGTACTGAAGAATACCTTTTTATGGTGTACTAGGATGTCATGCAGTAGTTTGACTATATATGGATCTTTTCAAACTGATGTGATTTCAATAATCATTCATTTCACATAGTCTTCACCCGTGGAGTATGATAAAATATTTACAGTTTTTGGATGGGCTTGTATTTATTCCCCCTTTTACATTTTTATGTTTTATGATCTTACTTTACTGTGAGATCAAAAATGTATTCATGTATTCTTTTAGTTGGTATATTATAACTCTTAGTGGGATTGGATATGTGTGTGTGTAGGTACCATCGGTAAATTAATCCCAATTGATGGATTTTTTTTCCTAGTGTTTTCACAAGCCTCTGGTCTATTAGAACTATTACTGGGGTAGTCATGGCACGATCCCCATTTGTATAAGGCATGAATGATAGTTGAAGAAAAGTAGTTCATTTCTACATTAGGACCACAGTCAGTGAGATTGGTTTGGGGAACCGATGTGGTGTTCTTTTAGTTTGGCTTTCATGCTAGGGAAACCAATGTTGGTGCAGAGATCATCATATCCAAATAAAAAGACTCTGATCAGCTATATCTTCACTTGATACAAGAGAAAAATGGTTGTATGGAAAACAACGGTACATGAATCATATCGGAATGGTTGTGTTTTCTAGGCAGTTTTCGGGTCAGATCCCTAGAGATATTATTTTGACCATTGTACATTTGGTTATACATGAGGATGCCTATATGTAGACTACAATCTTGGATTCCAAAGACTGATCATGAGGATGATCAAACTAGTAAAAACACATCATTATAGGGTTTTATTATAGATATATCAACATTTATGGGTGAATCACCTATACCACCATCTGTTTTGCATCATTTAGCACAAACACTACTAGTTGAGGATTCATACTGGCAGAGGGAATTGCCTATGTTTCAGAGGCATCAAACTCCTAGGTTTTGTGGTGAGCCATACCCCTAGATGGATAAGAATTAGCAAGAATAATTCATGCAAATTTTGGATATAGTTGGGAATCTTATAAACAAGATAGTTTTCCCATTAGAATTACTTCTTTAGGGATTTTCTAGGTAATGGTGGGTCATTATGAATCACTCAAATGAAGAGACATATCTTTTATAGAAAAACAACAGTTGTTTATTCATAGAGGAGTTCGATCTAGGGATATTTTTATTGGAATGTACACATGAGAATATTCAAATACCATGGTAGATTTATAAATGAGATTCAAAGATCTGTCAAGATATAATTTTGATATGGCTTAGGAATAATTATAAAGGGCTTAGAATTTTGAGCAGGGTAATCTTCGGGACATCAGTTGGTAGGTGTAATCTCATAGTGTTTCCACACGCGATGGATTTATTAAGGGGGAATTTGTATTGGATAAGTGTCTAGAGGATCAAAATATAGTAATGGGATCCAGTAGTGGACACCTAATAGCTGAGGAACTAAAATTATGAATCCAATAATAGTCATAGGGATACAAGTGGGTACGATTATTTAGTTGTCGTTCCCATGACTCGGGGTTAGTGGTACATGGATCCATTGGCAGCTTGAATTATCCAATAGAAATTCATTTTTTCTCATGAAATGGTTGGAGACATAAGGAATTATATTTTCTAACCCATCATATATATTTTCATGATATATTTGAAGGACCACTGTGATAGAGGTATATGAATGAGACTAGTGGTATACATGGTGTAATTTGTGTCAGATGTGTCAGCATAGTAGCAGGAGGTGGTCGTTGGTTCAACCTATTACCACCACCACCATTAGGTGGTCCATGCCAAGATTACAGAGCATTATGGTAGTAACGAGGCCATCTAGAGGCTCTGGAGGCCTATGACCCTTAGTCTTTATAAATGATATGAGGAATTTATATATCTTTTCAACTATATTTGTAGTATTGATAGACACATATGCCCGGCATTTATTCTTTTTTGTTTGACTGGTTTAATAAATATTGATTTTGGTTGATCATTTGAACTGAACATTGTGGTGGGAGAGTTTAATAGGTGGTGACAAAGTGAAATCTCCCTAATAATGATAGTGAACCGGATTATTTTATTTGAGAGTCTTATATGGTATTTCTTTGTTATAGCAATGATGCATAGTAAACTAATCATTGGTATGAGTTGATTATATATAGTTCAAGCCCATATTGACAGTTTTTGGTGAAGGTTTTGATGTTTCCTGATTAATGGAACTAGTTTTTCCTTTTCCTGAGGTAATGAAACCAATGTAGCATTGGATGGAATCATGCATAGGAGGGTGCAGCTTATTTTTCCTCATTTGGATAAACTAACCCATGGATCATTAGATATTATTAGTTTAATGATTCCTTCAGTGGTGGAGAAGTACAAGGACATGTTTTTTGAGGATATTCATGGTTTACCTCTCTAATTATAGCTATATTTCTACATTGACATGAATATTTTGAAAACTATGATATCCCCATCATAATATTAGAGGACTCTAATAGAGATTTGAGAGCTGAGGTCTGTGTTGGAGGACTTACAGTTGAAGGGATATGTGAGTCCCCGTGTTTCCCTTTTTTAGGCTCTCTATTGTATTCCAAAATGGGGGATGGAATCTTGATGTTCTGTGTGGATTACCAGAATATAATCTAAGTGAAATTGAAGAACATTTTTCTACTACCTAGGATCTATTACCACGTTGAACAATTGAAAGGTTTGTGATGGTTCTCTGAGATTGACAACATATCAGTCTATCACTAGATGTGATTACATAATGACGATGTAAAAAAGAGGACTACCAAATGTAGTTACAGTAACTATGATTACATTTAGATCTCATTTTTTGAAACGAATATCCCTACAATTTTCCTAGGACTCATGAATATAAACATTATTCCTTTCACAGGAAAGTTCAAATTAGTATTTATCGATGAAATCTCAGTGTCATTTCTATTAATGACGGAGGACATGAGACACCTGATAATAGTAATGGACACACTCTAAGAAAATAAAATTTACATAAGTCTCTAGAAGTGTCATTTATGAAACCATTGGTTCAAATTTATGAAAAATGACATATTATAGTCTAGAGTTGCAGTGGATCCAACGAAGGTTGAGTTTTTTCTCTTTGGTAGACACCTAAGGGTGTTGTTGAGGTCTGAAGTTTATTTATATTTTTAGGTATTATTTGAAGGTTTTACAAGAATTCACTAGAGTTGGGTCACCATTCACAACCTTGACCAAGAAAATGTAGGCTTTCGTTTGATGGGAAACTGCCAGCGGTGATTATAGGTGACAAGTTAGAGGTTGATGAGAACCCCCATATTGAGGTTATTGGAGGATGGGGTTGAGTATGTAGTGTTTTTCAATTTATTAGAGACTATACATGGTTGTGTTTGTATGAATAGAAAATAAGTTATTTACTATTGTTTATGCAATATGAGACCACATAAGAAAAACTGTGTGAACCACAAACATGATTTAGTAGCAGTAGTTTTCTCATTGATGATATGAAAACACATCCTAATGGGAGAGAGAACTATTATATATTATGACAATAAGAGTCCGAGGTAATTCATGAATCATAATTAGGAGTTAGAGGTTATGGATATAGATTTTTTAGGATTAGGAATTTTAGAGTTTTAATACCCCAAGGAAGGGGTACATGGAATTGAATACTCTTAGTATGAGATCTAGATCATTGTTTCTAAATGAGGTGTCAATGTAGTTACCTCATTGTTGTTATCCATTTTGGTTAAAGCTGGAGAAAATCTCCTCCAGTCAATGGTTTTCAACCCTTAGCTATTATAGTGAGTTAGGGAGAAAGATAATAAGGATACCGATTATGAGACCCTACGTTAT
Organism: Viscum album; assembly: GCA_963277665.1. Taxonomy (NCBI): domain Eukaryota; kingdom Viridiplantae; phylum Streptophyta; class Magnoliopsida; order Santalales; family Viscaceae; genus Viscum; species Viscum album. The sequence goes on from OY728157.1 coordinate 1,006,548,633, forward strand.
CAGATATCCAATATACATGATCATGAAAGATTTTATAAAGTTTAAGATCATTTTTTCCTTTGTTTGGACACATTATGGTACTAGTGTATATGCAATATAATGTTCTATGAATGTTTCAAAAATATCCCATTATTGTAAATCTTGATGTGTTAAGGATATACTAGGACCTTTGATTTAACTTTTTGGTGTCCAGGGATAAACAAAGGAGTTATAGTGGTTTCCCCTCAATGGATTACTTTTCAGCTTGTAAAGGAAATGAACCATTTTACAGATGAGAATAATTCAACCCCTTGAGGTTTCAATATTGATGTTTGATTTGATATACATGGAATTTGTGATATTATTAAACGTATGTACAAAGGACACAATTACATATGGGTGATTATAGACTGACTCATCAATTAATACCACTTCATTCAAATATGAGAGAAGAATTCGGTTGAGATCTAGGATTTCTCTACATGTCATAGATTTTATAGCTCTAGGTATATCCATTGACGATTTCTTCTAATCATGATGTGCACTTTATATCCTAGTTTTAGAATGTGCAGTACGATGTGTTTTGGACCCCATTATGCTTGAGAACATAGATTGACCACAAAATTGTCAACCCGATAAAGAATACAATATAGTTAGTGGAGGAAATTCTATGAGCTAGCATGATAGAACATGGACATAGTTGGGAGTACGACATACCCTTGGGTAAATTATCATAAAACAACATGTATCATTACACCATTATATTGGAACCCTTATTGGATTTTTATAGGTGAATCGGATGCTAAAAAAATTGTTGGACTGATCCATATGATTCACAAGTCACATAAATATATTGGGTGTGAGGTACAATATAGAAGGTTCATATTATCCATGAGAAGATGAAAACTGCATAGTGAAATTTGAAATCTTAGGCAGACAGATGAAAAATTCCATTAAAGATTAAGGAAGGATAAAATAAGTTCCTTCTGTTTTCATACTGACATGGATTGGATATATTTTTCCATAGAGAAATTTTTTCACTGAAGTTCATTTGTCCTTTTCTGAAACTGCATATAGTACACAATGTAGAATGACACATAACTATATCATTTTAGTTGAACTGAGTACATGATTTATTCCTTGTTCCAAAACTATTGATGTATGTGAATGAACCAAAAAAATTATCAAATAGGGATAGATGGAGACCATAGATGGAGAACCCTTTCTGAGTACCCAATAGATATTTAGGATCAGTATGATTGGATCCTTCATGGGTTGTTGATTCATCTAGTGTGTGTTTAGTGGAAACACAAGAATCTCTTGGAGATGACATGGATGTCAGTGGCTTCAATTCATACTTAATACCTACATCTCCTTTTGTCCCCCACATTTGGGATTATGGAATTAAAATACCTATTGTGGGGAGAATGAAACATCACATATTTTCGGTATATTATTTTTAAATTTTAGGTGGACTATTTTCTTAACCATGTGCTATGAATTCGTATGATTACAAGTCCTGATGAGCCTTAAATAAATGTTTCAAATATATAAAATATATTAAATATCACACACACACACACACAATTTTATTAAAAATGTGGTATAAGTTCTAAACAGGATCTCAAATTTGAAATATGAGGGAACAATTGATGTTAGAATAGCAGTTTTACCCCAGTGACGACATAAATGTTTTTGGCACAATAAGTTCTCCGAAATGTTTTTCTCGGTGTAAAATAAATAAAACTATTCAATAAAAATTATTTTTATATAGAAAACATGTTTTCTCTTAAAATATAAGTTTATTGATTATTCACTAGGTTATCCACATATACCTGTGAATTTTAAGTGTCGCATAGGAAGGTTGTAATAGTGAATTCATGGAGGTTGACCACAGATTAGGAATTGACCATGGATGATCATTCCAATGAGGTAAGACGATCTCATTAATTAAGACAATGACATCAATCTTCGTCATCGATTAATCAAAACACTAGGTAGGATGTGTGGTTTGTTTTTTTAATGACATGAAATTAATTTATATTATGAAAAAAACAATCAATGTAAATATTTATTGTAGATATATCACCTCGTGGTATAGGTTTATTATGGTGTGATTTGGGGAAATTAATTTGAATCTATTAATTATTTATCTTACAGAAATAAATCTATATCGTTAAGAAGATAAATAGATCTTTATTACTATTTTTTTTGATTTTATCCCCTAAATCATCATTCATCATACAAATTCGTCGCTTGTCCAATGGCACGACAAGTCCTGATTAATCAATCATTGTACACTCATTTCATGAAACAATGATATCATTAGTCTAGGATCGAAACATGATGAGGATGGTGATACTGTGCTTACATAATTGAATTAGACAATGAATGATTCACGATTTCATGCTCTTTGACATTCATCATCACATAATGAAGAATGTCAGTTTGATCTGTTTTGTGATGAGATATAGTGATAGAACATGTTGAGTTACTGATATATGGATGTTCGTTATGACCTCCTTTAGGAATGGGGTCTTTTATAGAATATATAGGTTCTATATTTATTTTATTATAAATTTATTGTTATATATGGTATTAAACTGACTATACATTATGATTTTTTAGTGTTTTTAGTTTGTCTAACATAATATTGTTATACACACCCTTATATTTTTTTTCTCACATGTGCCTTGTATTTTGGATACACTGGGGTTTTTATTGGTTTTATATGAGGATATGGAGTGGGTGAAGAGTATGTGGGTGTTTTTCAAGTCGAGGTGTTATAATGAAGAATTTAATTGACATATTCTTTTTTTTCTGATACAGATGGACTCTTTATAGTTTGTTGTTGGGCATGTATTTGGCCCCCTTTCCCACATTTTTACAATAATGTCCTACTATGATTTTTGTTCTTAAAATTATATATTCATTTTTCTAGTTTTTTACATTATAGTGTCATGTGGGCATGGAGATTTCTAAGTCTGTGTACATGTACATAAGGAATCATCATCCCATTGTAGGATATATCAATTTAGAATAGGTCACCTTCCCCTTTTTTATTGGATTTGGGTTGGGGTAATTCTAGCATGGTCCCATTTTGTATGGGTCATGAAATTATACTCTATACAAATGGGAACACCTTTCAAGAAGAATGTATCCCATAACCTATAATATTTTTATGTATAAATATAGTTTCAACTATTGGTATGGTTTAAAAAATTATAGGAATAATTGGAGAATTAGTAATGTTTATAAACCCCCCCCCCCCCACATCAATGGTGGATTAGAAGTGATTCATTTTCATGTATTCCTTATGATGTATCCCTGATATTAGTGGTTATACTAAAAAAATGAATGTTCTAAAAAAAATTAATCTAAAAAAAATATACCATAAAAGAAGGAAAGATAATTCGTTAACAATATTTTTATCTATGGAATACTACAAATAATTTTCAGTAATGATGGTATAAAATGTAATTCCATAAAATGTAGAGAAATCCACTATACCTGGGGAAAAATATGGAGTGATGATAAAGACTACTAATCATAAATATATCCATGAAATAAAAGAAAAAACAGTTTCCCTTGATTATAAAAAATAGAAAGTGATAATTTTAATATTCTTAAGATATCAATGAATGAAGGAAATATTGTAAATTTAGGAAACATTAAGAATAATAGTTAAATGTCTAAAGGGATTGGTAAATTGAGAATCTATACACACAAGTATATAGAAATTATACCTGTGTGGATTGAGAAAATGTTTTGTTAATAAAAAGAACCTTCAATTATATATGAAAAATTACTACAATGGGGTTTAATATTTCACACAATATAATTCAAAATATATTATGTAAAGAGTGTCATATGTTGAGAGGAATCCATCAAATAATTAGTCTAATCTTATAAATCTATTGGTTTATCCCAATTCACTATTATATTATTTATTTTAGTCTAATAAATAGAGTATTGATGGTGTTTTTTTTTGAAGTTTTTAGAACTAGACAAAATGAAGAGATCATTATTCATGGAGTTTACTAAATTCCTTGAAATGGAATATGATGTGGGAATCCTCTATGGTAGAGAATATGTAATTATTGAATTCTATTGAATCAATCATTCATCATATGTATCAAAACTATTATTTTGTTTTTGTGTTTCATTCGCACAAAGAATATTATTGCTATCTTCAATGATTCAAAAACATACTAAAAAAAATTAATTATTGAGAATGATAGAAAAAGATTAAATTACATATCATTCATTTGAACATTTCCAGGGTTTTATATGGACTTAAATATTACATGGATTTTGAAAATTCTATTTAACATATTTCCAATTTTATAAATAAGTATTTCTTAAGAATTACATCACTTGTGTGATGTTAATGTAAATTATAGACAAACTTGTATTAATCTATATTGATTTATATGCTAGATCATCTCACATATTCATATTTCATAGTTTCGAAAGAATATTTTATAAGAAAAATATATTTTATTATCATTATCTATAAAAGAGAATAATAATCCAAAATTCCATAAAATGGAAAATATGATATTAAAATGCAATTATATTTCTATTTCACATTGATTTTCGATAAGTGGTATAATGATTTGAGAATAATAATTAACATTATAAATAAAAAGATATTTAAAAATATTAATAAATTTTTGATTTCTTATCCATATTTAGTATTTATTTTATTATCAATGATTTAATATCTGTTTGGCTAGTAGATATATGGTGATTACTCTAAGAAAAAAATTTTTGATTACTTTATCGAACTAGATGTATTTATGATGAATTTAAACATTGTCTATATCTAATTATTATGGGAAATGACATAAATTTCAATTAATTGTATAAATATAATTGTATAGTTGTAAAATTATTTATAAAAATATTTAAAATATTTAAAATTTAATAAAAACCAAGAAATATTTCTCATCATTTATAATTGACAGGTTTTGAATGATTCATTATAATAATTAATATTTTAGAATTGTAAATAAAAATTTGTTGTATATTCATTTATATCATGAATAGTATTAATATTTATAGCCAAAAACAATATATATAGATTATTCTTATGGATTATTTGTAGAATAATACCATACTATGTGGAACGTCTTGGACCCAGATGCCACTCAATAGTGCCTAATGCCCATTTCACTACATGTATTGAATCAAATATACACAAATGCTAGAGTTTTTAGTCTAGTCACGAGGGATTGGGTAATTTATTTGGGAGACTATCTTTTACAGAGTATACAAAAATATAAGTTAAACACATCCAGTTTTGGAAGTAGCTAATTATGCAATGAATGTGAAGGTAAGAAAAACAATAATAAATATAAAAGTAGGGTATTATATATAATGATGTAGATGATAGATGTATCTAAAAAATAGTAAGAAATGGTATATAAAAATACAATACAAAAAACGTGTCCAAAAATACAAAAGACCAAAAAGGCATCCCAAGAGCATCGGAAGCATCGTCTTGGTCCCATGCTCCCCTAATCCAAAGAAACTATAAATCACATGTACTGGGGAGCTTTCCACAAATATCACATGAATCTATTTGTCCTTTTTGGGCCTACATAGAGGCACAAATTGGGTGTGAGGTAAAAATCACAGTAGGTAAGCACCATAAGTTCAATACAGTATTAACCAATAATATAAAACATGATAAAAAATGTTAGTAAATCAATAATGTATGTGTAAATTCCCAGGGAATATGTCTACTAGATAATGTAATACTAAACAATTCCCCATGCCTCCCAATCACATGTTTCAGCAACTAATATGGAATATATAAGTTAATTAAACCACTAACACAACCTATCTATATGTCCCTCAACTTTTAAAACCCCATGACCTTACCATATAATGTAGTGTGACCCAAACCCATTTCCTCTCTATATATAGAGGGCATAAGAGAAATCCATAACCTAGAGTTATAGTGAATTTTAGAACACAAATGGTCGGATTCACGATGTCATGTACAAGGGAATCCTCATTGAGATTCATTTTTATCCTATGGAAACATTATGTAAGCACTGCATGGAGCACTATGAACATGTATACCAACATGTCCTATAAAAGTCCATGAAATTCAGATCCCTGAGGTATCAAGGACTGTGGAATCACACTAATTCATGACCAAAGGTGCACACATAACCAAGCTGTCCCATACTACATTCTAGATCTCTGGAGAGTCATCCATGTAATCTATCAATCGATTCATTATTACATATAATTAAAACAATTTAAATATATATGAGTATACCCACTCACATCAAAAATTATATTACATGAGTATACCCACTCATGTATTATATTTCACATATAACATGTCACATTATTGTACCCGCACATTTATCACCATATCCAGTTAAAAACATAATGACATTATACCCACTCTCATCTCACATTTTCCATATAAATACTTTTAAATAATTAAAAGACACCCAATGAGTATACCAACTGTTTAATCCATTTTCATATAATACATTTAATAAAGACAAGAATTAAATAGAATAACATGGTAACACAAGGAAATGATAAAGTAAATCTCCTATGAATGAAATTTATTCTCATTATAGGATTATCGAGCTACCTCTAACTTGGAATCCTTATGAACTCACTATCTGGGTTGTTTGATAAGGAATAAACAAGTTACTTTCATATGGCGCACCCCATGGGTGGAAAAGGTTAAGAAAAAACTGCCAAAAACCACAATGGAATCTACAGGAACCCTATATAGGTCCCACTACATCTATTTTAGATAACAAACTCAAAATATATCCAACCTCCAAAAGTCATATGGGCAGTGAAAATTAAGATATCTCTACAAAGCATCAAAAAATTAATGTAATGTATACAACAACTACCTCATCATGGTATTGGATAGCTCATCCGGTATTGAGTCATGAATTATCCTTGTTTATGAGAAATCTGAAGAATTTATGTTTAATAGAATATTAGTGTATATGAGACTAAATCCAAATAGTGTAATAGTAGTTCCAAATATTCATTAATGACTAAATATGATTTTAGAACTTGTCCATACATATCCATGGAAATGAACCACATATATATCTGAGATTGAACGGTGAAAGTATATTTAAATGAAGAATATGATTCACAGGGAAACCAATATCATGACACCTACAATGAAAGTGATGGAGGATAAGAAAAAAATAACTTAATAACATTTAAAAAAACAGTTATTTTACCCATGAAAAAGGGTCACATGGTTTCTATTAATTAATTTTCAAATCGTGCAAATGCCATGAAAGTATTACAGTAAATATGGTTATAGTGTAGGGTTACCTTTTATATTTTACACTAACCGTACAATAACATTGTCGAAGCCTCTGGAATGTCGGCTAAATTTGTAGACCTGACTGAACGGTCGTGCGGATCAACCCGCACAGTTTTCACTAACAGTGCGATGTGTTCCTTCCACCCAAAACTTTTGTTACAGAAATAATTCCAACCCTAGACCCCATAGAGACCACCATTACCCAAAAAATAATTTATATTATGCAATGTTAAATAACTAAAGATAATAATTGATAGAAAACTCAAGATTCATACCTCAAAGAGTAATTGGGTACATAGAAATATCCCCCCATAAAAAAATTCATCCACAAACTACCCTTCCATGGTTAGTGATGAAATATATAAGAACAACTATGGCCACTTTGATAATACAAAATCCTATGTCTCATAGATTTATTGCTACAATTAGTTATGCTACCATAACATGAGTAATGACCTAACAGATTGGTTGCTGAGAACCTTCATGCAATTATCCTGAATTCATATACGATTCATATAAATAGATTTATCTACCTTAAACTCAACCTCCTCGATAAAAAAAATGTGATGAGTCTATGTGATAGTGGAACAACTGAGAAATATGGAATATGTTGTTCATGTCTCGGTAACTCAGAGGGTAATTGTAACAATAGAAATTGACCTGAATCTCTCCAAAATCTTAAATGACCCGACATTTCATGGTTTTATATTACGATTTCTTATTATCATATTATCCATCATCGGTGAAACATGTATTAAAGCATGATCCACAACCAATAAATTTAGAGGACATATGTGACAATAAACATATGATTTTTGAGGAGACTACACAATAGTCATTGACATTATAATAATCATAGCATATTCGGTTGTGTCATTGTCAAGACAAGGTCCCATAATATCATCATGTCCTGCATCCATCCAACATAATGGTGATCAGCATATACTACCATAAAAAATGATCATATAAAACCATTAAATATTATAATGAAATCTATTGTTCTATGAGAACTCATCAAGGGGTATGTTTCCCTCCCAAGAACCCCCTAAATCTAGGATAGATTCCTGTTTCATGTCTTCTAGCACTAGAACTGTTTTCTCTCTCTAAAAATCTATTTGGAGGTAGTAAATTGTGATTATAATCACATATATGCCCATTTCACTCTACATCCCATTATAGAAATAAGATTTAAACTAGGTTTCCAAAACTGATATGATAGAATGGGGACCCCGTGTAGTCATTAAATCCCATGGATGTATGACCTACCTTACAATTCATCATAGAATGTTTCTCTTGATCGATAATAAATTTTCAACCTTCATGATCCTATCAACAAGAACAAAACATAAAAAATTACCTCAAGGAAACCTTGTTAAACCCATCACAAAATTCATCATGACATCATTCCATTTAAACTATTGTAAAGTTATTTTCCATAAAAGTGTGCCTGCCACTAGTGTTCCACCTTCACCTACTTATATGAGAAACATCACATGAAAAAACCAGCAACATCTCATTTCATAGCTGATCGAAAATACTATAAATGTAAATGACTATGCATCTTGGGGACACCAAAATAAACTTCTCATGATGAATCATGAAAATCCCGCAACAACCCCTCATGCATATCTGAGGATACCAATACATAAACATGTACTCACAAGATCTTGTCCACAATTACAACTAAACCAGGTGAAGGGTCATCACCTTTCTTGTTCTCTCATAGTACTAGGAATTAGTAATCTTATAGATACCTCATCCCCATTATATATGATATAATAGTTGTAATTGCTAACAATGATATAAACCTATGACCATGACTATCATACACCTCCACGTGCATCCTAGAGAACAAATTTGTATGGTTCCACTCTCTACTATCCTTCTACGAGACCTTTATCTGAGTCATACTACTTTGTTCTACAACCGCTTCATTTCCTTCAAATTGCATGATTTCTAGATCAATGTCAATAGTCTGAATGTACTCCACCCACCTTCATTACATTATTTCAGATCATGTTGTGTAATCGTACTTGAGGATTTTCTGGGTTTCCAAAAACAAAAAACTGCTCTCCCAATAAGTAATTTATTCATCAACTCAATGCACTAACAGTTGTAGGATAATCAAGATTGTATTTCATATAAGTCCTCTCATTAAGTCTCAACTAAAGATACCCATATGTGACGACTCAATAACCCTACATAATAACTAATCCAAATTTTATACATAAATAATCTCAATACATTGTGTAAATCCATTATAGAACTTGAACATTAATTATCGTCCCTAAATTCAATCTCTATTTCACCAAATTAATGGATACCTATTAGGATTATCACTATATATTCATCACACCATTCTTAGTAAATCTTGTCAATATCACCAATAATAATTTCAATTTATGTATTAAACACATTTAGTACCCATCCATCCCAATGAAACTCTGCAACTCAATGAAATTATTGGGATGGTACCCTGAAACTGCTACTCATACCTGCCCTAGGCCCACCGATACACATTCCTCTAAGATGATGTGACCAAGGATGTGAATCTGATCTATCAAGAAGTGGCACTTTGTGATATTTGAATTTAACTAATGCCCTACTATTGTATTCAAAATTATATAATGATTTCTGGAATGGTCATGTTGATTTTGAGAATACGCAAAGATATCATCCACGAGAATCACAAAAAACGAGTCTAATAAGGTTGGAATACAGGATTCATCATTTCCATAATGGAAAAAAAATGTGTTCGTGAGAATAAATAACCATACCAATTACAAATACATACCATACTTACTAAAAAAATTTGTATGAGTTATGTGTGATGATCACACACAGACATGATGATAACCTGATCTCAAATCATTCTTTGAGAAAACATGATATCCTCAAAGCTTATTTAATGGATCATCTGTCAATGGACGAATATACTATCTCACAACCCTCAACTATTCCTGTTTTAGATAATCTACAAATATCAAAATTTTACAATCCAACTTTATTTACAAAAACTATCATTGACCCCATAGAGAAGTAACGGATCGAATAACCGCATATGATTCCAAATCCTCATACATTCTATTTTGCTCATAAAAATTCATTAAAGACATACAATAAGGATAAACGGATACCAATTCCACTCCTGGAACAATATTGATGGCGAAATCTACCATTATCTTAAGATATAACCCATAAAATTCATCAGGACACACATCTCTGATGTGCTCAAACACAGGAGGAATGACTTCTAGAATCACTCGCTGATCATCCAAAAACAAAACAATGATAAGGGATAACAATAAGCCTATTTAATAATGTTTTAGTCCATCTCATCTCACATCTAAATCCCATTCTCCCTTTTGAGTATACACTGCAACCTCTTGTGGTGTAATTATCACACTAATGCGTTAAAATGCAAGATAAAGTTGATAATATACTAACCAGTACAACCCATGAATGATTTAAAAACATTAAATATTAAGGACATTCAAATCATAGAATATTTTACACCTTAAAACCATAAGGTGTATCTCTATGAATTATTTCATATATATCGTTTTGATTTCTAATAATGTTTCTAGTGTGAAAAGGCAATTATAAGGCAGAATAGGAATCCCACAGATTTTCACAAATGTTGCAGATATAAAAATATGTGAAAAAAGTATATCAAATAGATAATATGTAATATAAGTGTCTACTATGATTTTTCCTCTCACAATAGATAGTTTGACACCTTGCTCCTCGAGGGTTGGCTTTATAGGAAAGAATAGGAATGCACCACAAGATTTTGGAACATCCTCTCTAAACAAAGTAGGGCCACTCGAGTGTATCAAAGTAACAAATGTCTAGATTCCTTCACCATGACTAACACTGGGTCACACTAATTGGACCACACTACTCAAACTCTCCCAACCTGACATGGAGCTGAAAAACCAGCTTCGGACCCTGGTATTAGATTTGACCCTTACCAAATCGATTTTGAGGTAAGGTTCAAGAAAAAAATAGTAAGTGCCCCATACATCCCAAATATCCAAACACAATTAGTTAAATTCCAAAAAAATTCTTCATGTGGCCTCAGCTACAACAATTTAGAAACATCTCTGATATTCCATTACTGATAACTTGACTAGAACCCATCTCATGGGGATCCCTACAACGGCTCATCCTACGTGAATACATTGATCCACTATGTTGAGAAACATAATGTCCCTACTCTACACCCCCATCCTAACTCAGGTTATGTTATGTAATTAGTTCCTGATTCACAGTCTAAGTAATAGAAGTCCATCTTAACACATTGAACTAAGATTTGATAGCTTGTATGAGACATTCCCCAAAGCATGTCTTTCTCAACATCATATCTGTAAGGTTCATTAGTGAAATGAAATGATACTCTAGAAATCAGGTTGAGTACTCTGTAACGATCATTGTGCCATAATCCAGATGCATGAATTCCCTAGCATGCTCTTCTCGTAGAATGATGGGGTAAATGGTGTCGAAAAATTGGGTTTGGAAATCATAACATCCCATATCTCATTGTCTATCTTCCTGGTTCAGAACATTACACTAGTTATTTTCTATACCACATAACATATAAGTATAATTCTTGAACATCCTTTTATGTGGCATATCCAGATGATCAAAAATCACCTACATGGTCTCAAGCCACCACTCTACTGCCTATGGACTGTTATCCCCTAAAAAGATGGGAGGATACTACTGCTGGAACACATGTGTTAGGTCAACCATAGTCAGGTAAGTGTGAGGTGTACACTGGAATGTCTAAAAATAAATAATGAACCTAATAGATTACTATTCTTCAAAACCTGCAAATAAAATAGCCCTAGTTGTTGTATCTAGATCTAAAGGAGGGTCAATCGGTATCCCGTTTCCTAACTCATCTAGAGTATGGACAATTCCTCCTTCATGGATTACAACTAGAGTATCTTCACTGTTTCATTTATCTACAATAAAAAATAACAACCATAGAAAAAAAATATATCAATATTCGCAGTGTAAAATCATATGATAGGTCAAGATCCTAATAAAACTAAGCCGACACCCACAACCTGCTCCTAAATCTAGCACTGTAAAATGATCATCCTCTAAAAAACAATAGGAACTCCCCCTATTTCCCAATTAAAATTTTGGACTAGTTGAAGTATATATTATCCATTCCATTTTCATTTTACCTTTAACAGTTAGTTTTTCAAATGATTATGTATATGGTCAACTATGATCTGATCCATGGGTCCCATAACACCTCAGGGACCAAAATATTATCCCAATATAATTCATAAACATAATTTTGACAATACTATTTGATTTTAAAAAGGTACATCATTTTTCCATCTCATAAGGTCTCATAGACCATATGAATTGAATGATGAAATCATTTCACTATAAACTACAAAATGTATATTAGAACATCAATCAATACTGTCACAACTTTTATCATAGTGGCATGCGTTAGATAACGTATCCTATATGTTAAGGAATAATACATGAAATGTGATTTATAACAAGTTACTGTAATATTTATGAGATATTTTACCCTCATCTGTTCCGGTTAAAATTGAAAAAGAATCCAATCATATCAATAATAACAACATAAATCATGTTCATCACCCATCTGTGAAATGGAATAAACCGTACTAGTCAAAAACATATATTGAAATTTTATTTAGTAACATATGTCTTTTCACTATATAGGGGTTATCTACAATATAGTAAATATCATTACAAAATTAAATTTCCATATTATATCATTCTATTTAATCAAAATTTTAAATCAATGGAGAATAGAAACCCCACTAATACCACATAGCTATATCCCAGCCTAGGTTTCTACTCAACAGCATCCTAAGCCCATTGGGCTACATATCTTCAAGAGAATCACATAAAACACCTGATTATTTTTACTAGTAGATAGATCCTATTTGTTTCATTGTGTATACTATTCCCTATTTACTACAGTATTGACACCATAAGTCAAAATAATTAAATAGAAGAAGTAGATAATCATGAAGACAACTTGAATATATGAAAAACTGGAATGAATAAACCAACAATATCTCATATATAGTAATGCAGATGATAAATGAATCTATAAAAAAACAATAATATATACATTGAAATAATATTCAATACAAGTGTAAAAAAATTAAAATATCGAAAAAGGTATCCATATAAAATCGCAAGCCTCTTCTTAGTCCCTTGCTCACTTTATCTGAAACAAAAATCAACAACCTTTAATGGGTTCCTTTCCACTAACATCATATATAACCATACGATCTATTTGTGTCCCCATGGAGGCCCAAACATTGTGTGAGATACAAATCCTAATAGATAACAACCATAAGATCTACATATCTCTAAAAAGTAATATAAATCATACTAATAGGTGTTGTAATGAAGAAAAGAAATTGTGAATTCCCATGTAATATTTCTAATGAAGAAAGAAATACTAAACATCCTCTCAATGCTCATTTCAACAAGTGTTAGCTCTTAAGCATGAATCTCTAAAAAAGTAACAAGGTTACATTGCCTTATTATACTACAATCCACATTTAAAACCCTCTAAATTTCAATTGAAATAAGTGTAACACAAACCCATGACCTCACCATATAGATAATACATAACAGAATCACATGACCTATCAGTATAGTGAAATGTATACCATGAAGGAATATATCTAATATTTCAAGTATGAGTGCATACTTGTAAATTCCCATGGTATAAGTGGAATATTTGTGTATGAACTATTTGGTTTCATTGAAATATGTGTATCGACATATCCTATGTGGTCCAAACTATCCGGATCCACTTGGTTGAAGGCTTGATAGATCCCACCTATTCAAGACCCATGGTGCATTCATAGAAAAGGCATCCACTACCATGATCCAGATCCATGATTATACATCCATGGCATCTATCAAACCATTTATTTATTTATACATGGAATACATTTAAAATCTATGTGAATATACCCAATCACATAACAAATTACAACACATTTGAATATCGACTCATGTATTACATTTCACATTTAATGTGTGTTAAGGGTGTACTCACCCATTCATCACCATATGAAATTGATCACATCTTGTGAGTATACATAATCATATATCACCATTTCCTTATAAACAATTCCTGCAATTTAAATACAACCAATGAGTATACCCACCCATTTAACCAATTACATGTAATCCCTTAACTCAATACATCCATGGAATTATATGGAAACATAGGGCAGGGATGTAATAAAACTAAAAAGAAATATATTCAAACTAATTAAAATATAAATTGGTTTCCGTTGATTAGAAATTCACAATAACCCAACCCATGGGTGGAGTTACGATGAATAAACAAGTTAACATTATCTGGATCACCACATCGGTAGCCAAGGATTTGTAAACAACCGCAAATGCAACACAAAAGAACCTATGGGAACCACTAACATGTCCTATTAAATTTAGTTTTGGTAATAATATTGAATCGAACGAGGTACCAAAATATCTTCTAGATGGTTAAAATGGAGATAACTCAATAATGAATGAAAACAAGAATGAAATGTGTAGACAACCAAAATAAATTTGTTAATATACTTCTCATCTAGTATAGAGTGATAATTGTTTATGGTTTAATTGAAAATTGGATAATATATTAAGAACCGAATATTAGGGAATATTATCCTATATCAAAATTATGCAATTTTTTTTATGAATCGAGAACAACTAAGAAGTAATTGATGACATACAATTACAGATCAATGGAGATGAACCACATTTTAATTAGAGTTCATAAGGAAATTGGATATTAAAATGATGAAATAGATTCCACGGGAGCCTAAAATCATGAACACTTCAATGAAACATATGGTCAATAAGATAAATGTAATGAAACATATTTAATGAGAAATATAGTAATTTTACAGAAAAATGGGTCTCAAGGATTCTCCGCACATTTGGTCAAACGATTTAGAACCCCAGAGAGACTTCTAGTAAGGATGGGTAGAGTGCATGGTTACTCCGCATGGGTTTCAATAATTGTGCAGTATCCTTGAAAAAGACATTGTGAAATCTACAAAAATGATGAGTTGGACACAAGGTGGTGTAGCCCAACCCGCACAATTAAAACTAAACCTGTATCATCTTCATTCCACATAAAACCTGTGTTCCAGGCTCCCGACCAGTAGTAGAATCCCTGGAGTCCACCATGTCCCAATTGGAATTCATAATAGGCCATATTAAATCAATTAAAAATATACATGATAGAATGGTAAATATACATACCTCAATGAAATATCATGTTCTTAAATAATGTTTTTTCAACGTTAATTATGTATGGAATAGATAAATATTACCTGGCCCAAGGACATAACAAGTTCTCGATGATTAGTGTGCATAAATGCATTAAAATAATACACATTAAGGACAGAACGTGGGAATAGTTTGAGAATGAACTTTCCAGGATGGATTGATCATATTATTTGGACCAACCGTTTGGTGATTGTTTTATATGAAATATTACTCATTGTTACCACATTAAGGTTATGGATCTTCCAAAACATAATTGGATTGATCATTCTCAGTAGGATTAATTTTATGATATATGATATTCCATATTAAGATCTAAATTTATTTATCATTATCTCATTATTACACACAGTAAATTGACCATTCATGATATTGATTTTGTGTGTTATGAAAGACATGTTATATCTTCTAGTGTGAGAAAATGGGATGTGTGAGTTATGTTTAGAAAAGAATTAGTAGAAAAAATATTTCATGTATGATAATTGATTTTTTATTAAAATATATGATTTTAGTTTATGAATCTACCATGATGAGTTAAAAAATCAAGGATAAACAAGAGTTTGAATCTTATATGAATTATCATATGTGCATGTTCATACCATTTGAAGAACAACGTAGGAATAATTTAGTGATTAAACTAATATAGTAATTCAAAATGTTTGATATTTCGAGGAATTTGTCCACATCAAAAGTATGAGACATTCAATTTTCCTAATTGATTTATATCGAGTCTATGAACATAATATGTAAAAAATAGAAAAACATTTAAAATATCTATTTTTTATGAATAAATAAAAAACTAGAAAATTAATATATATTATAGGATTGGTGCATGAATGTGATGAATGATAAACTGCATAAACAAATAATAATTACATGAATTGTTTTTTACTATATAAAGAAGATAGGCTAATACCTGAATTGCTTGGACATAATAAGGGATATTAAATAAGAAACAATGCACAATGTTTTCATATAGACATATTGATATTTTTTATTGTACATACATATAGAACTAATTATGAATTATTAGGGGTTATATTACATTATATAATACCCAAAAGATATAGAGTTGATGAAATAATGTTTTTGATGAAATAAGGCCATTATTTTAAAGATGATGATCATGATACACGTTTCTCTGTAAGACAAAAAATTAAAAAAATTTCTTTTTTATTAATATAATCCACATTAATAAGGAGAATAATTAAAATTCCTATCATGTATTTGAAAGTGAATTTATTTGATGTAATATTACATTAAATTGAATGTTAAATAATATACCAAATAATTGATAAGATATATTGGAATATAAATAACAAACATAAATATAGAAATTTCCATTTCGAAATGATCACATTGCTTCAATATTCATGGAAAATTACTATAATAATAATTATGATTAAATTAATTATATTATTGGCATGATTATATATAATATGTCTAAGATATGGTAATTTTTAAGTGATCCAAAAATAGAAATATTATACATACAATGTGATTATCAATGTGATATAACTAATCCTATGTATCAGATGATGATCTATTATAATATAGGTAATATTACATGAAGGTGATCAGCTATGTCAATGTATAAGAGAAAGATATTATAAGTCATTCATTGTTTAAATTTATATTTTTGACCTATAATGTCGTTCATAAAACTAGAAAGAATGTTTTTTCTTATCACGATGTATGTTTAAAATTTTTATCTTGACCCCATCTTTCTCCTAAATCATCATCTAAAACATTTTATTTATTAAAATAAAGGATAAGCATAAAAATATTTATTGGGTCCCAAAAAATAGTAAGAGAATCATATAAGTCATAAAAATTCCATTACATGTATTATTTTAAAAAAATATTTAGACTCAATATATACCTAATATTTTTATAGAAATGATCTTTCATTCCAATAGAATATCATGAAAATTTAAATAATAAAACATAAAAGAAAAAAAAATTAAACTCATAAACATTTTTTGACATAATGAAAATAACCTGAAAACATCTTCAATAAAATTAATACATTTAACTACAATCTTATACCATAAGTTATACTATTAAAGATTGTATCTTTTACTAATATTTTTTAATCATTAATATTTTTATAAAAACTAATGAATGTATATATTAATCATATTGGTAATTTTTGTAATTGTTTTTTGAATCAATATTGTAATAACACTAAAAATATTAAAAAAACATTAATGTAAACTATATTAATATCTTATGGGTGTCCAAATAAGCTAACTTTGTCCCTATTCCCAATTCATTTGAGATATTTATCTGAAACCCCCTTACAATTTCTATAAAGAAATTACCTATCCATTATATGTAATATAATCACATGATAGAAGATTATAACAAAACTAAAAAACACAATAACCAATTCGTGAAAAAAAAAATAACACAATCCTAAAAAATATAATCTTAAATTATAATTTTATGAATACTAATAAAAAACGTTTAGTGAAATATAAATATCAATACTTTTAAATCTGTTTATGAAGATGTGAAAAACATAAGTATTGAGAGTTTTTATTTGAGTATATTATGAATGAATGTAATGGAAGAAAACAAAGTAAAATAATGGTTATGGTGGTAATAATTGTTGACTACATATATGCTAAAATAGAATTTTTATTTTTCCCTTTTTTAAGATGTTTTAACGATTTAATGAAATATTAATTTTGGAAATATTTATTATGAAATAGAATTAAAAATGACATTATAACTAATTTATAACAATATAATACATATAATTTTTTAAATAAATTATGGGAATTAAATTTATTGGAAAATTAAATAAACATTTAAATCATTTTATACAAGTTTTTAAGGTATAATGTCCTTTACATTGAGTTTTACACCTAATGTGTGTTATTTATCATTCTCTTTATAATATACCTTCCTTTATTAACATATTAATCCATATATGGTTAATATTTTTAAAAAAGTGACCTCTAGGTCCTATAGATTGATTTTAGGAATGAATATATATATATGTACATTCTTATCTAAATGGATTGGGTAGAGTGTAGCGAAGAGGACAGAAATTCCCATTAATAATGAGGAAAGGGGGAATCATGGAATTGAAAAAAAAAATTATATTATTATGAACTAATTTTTTTTCTAATGGACCTAAATTGGTACAAATATTTTATAATATGATGATGTGTCAATATAATATTTTTCAATATTTAACAATTTTAGGTGATGTTTTCACCCCTGACTATTTGTTTAATAATACGATAACACTTTTAATGATTATGAAATTAAATAAAGTTTTTAATTTTCAGTAGTAGTGATAGTTACCAAAAAAAATTGGACCTTAAATAGAAAATTGTTGATATTATTGGACATATATCTATAATGAGGTTCATTATTTGTTATTTTAAAATTTTAAATCATTCAATAAGATATAATTTATTTTATAATATCATTAAATTAATTATCTAGCTGTTCATTATATTTGTAACTAAATTAATATGAAACAAGATAAAATTAAATTTATCTGTAAACACCTCTCAAAATTGGCATATTTTTCTATAAAATTAATAATAAATGATAATTTATTTTTATTATACTACTTTTAATAATTTTGAAGAATTTTATATTTTTTTCAAAAATTTAAAATTAGTTTTTTCATTGTTGGGTATGCATTAAATGTAATTTTTAAATAAATAAAAAATAAAATAAATTATCATTATTAATAAAATTATATTTTCTTTCAAATAATACATTAGAATTAAAAATAAGTTTTTTCTATTACAAAGAGGATATAATATAGATTTAATGAATGATGTGACATATATAAATTTTTCTATTAAATGTATATTATACTAGTCAATAACAATGAATACTACATGATATTTCCATATTATCGAATTTTTGATATATATTTCCCAACATCACTTATCCAACTAGATAAAATAATGTGAAACAATAATTTTATAGTACACTGAATATAATTTTCAATTTTATTTAACAGATTTAACCAGACATTGGTGAAAGTTATTTATTATTTATACTATAAATCATATAAAAATAACCAATTTTCCAAATTTGGACCAACTAATAGAAAACATGGATTCCATTTAAGAGTATTGAATTTGGTGTGATAGATATTTATTTGTAATGAAAATTAAAAAAACCGAAACACATTTTTTTAAAATAAAATTATTATAATAAAAAGGATTTAATTCCCAATTCAATAATAAATATACTCCCATGGAAATTAATTATATTTATAAATATATTATAAAACAAATAAAAATTTTAGTCCATATTAATAATATTATTTTAATAATTTTTGGAATAAAAAATATAGTATTCAATCAAAAACATATTACACTAATTACAGGGAAGTCAATATTTTTAGAGATATACACAAAATTTACTATAACAAAAATTTAAAACTCTGAAATAAAAATCGATATTCTATTTATATAATAAAATTTATAAATTATATATATATATTAATAAAATTATTACATATCAAATTAAAAAAATATATATAGGAATTGGAGTTTTTATTAAAAAATAAAATGTTCTAAAAAGGAAATGATTATTTCCTAAGAGAATAATATATTCCTCAAAACAAAAGAAATCATCCTCTTTAAATAATGAGTCCTATAATCTAGAAATTTTTTAACATATTAAAATTATTTCAATTTTTTAATTTTATTTATTTAATATTTTTTTATTATTTATAAATAATAAAATATAATTATAATCCCACGACATCAATGGTGGATGGGAAAATAAACATAATGGAAATTTTCTCATGATTATTAAAATATTATGGTGGTTCTACCCCAAAATTTAATGGTTCACAACATATGATATATGAATATACAATACCCTAAGAGAAGTGAACCCAATTCATTGGCAATCATTTGGGTCATTAAAATGTTGGACACTGAGCTCTTTAATATTAAAATGACATGTAAATTCATGAAAACAATAGAATGAAAAATGAATTGATTAATAAAGATGAATCATGGATTAATCCTATAAATCAACAGTAGAATAAATAAAGAAATAAAACATGATTAGTCCATGATGACTAAAAAATAAAACTGTAAATTTAAAAACACATACTAAGTCTATAAAAGAATGTTATATTTCAGTTAGTTGAAAAATGAATATCCATGGTGAAATTTAAGAATTATTTGGTAAATATAGACATGTTCCACACTAATACATGTATATTTTAAATAAATAGTTAATAATATTGTTATATAAATAAAGATTACCTAGAATTTTTTATTCTCTATTGAATATAATGGTAAAAATGATTTCACACAATAAATAGATGGATATAATAATGAAGGAGTGACCTTATTTTAGAGTATTCCATTTTTTATAGAGTGGAATATGAAAAATATAAATGTTCATCATTATTCAATATTATTATATGCATTTTGGGATATCATGGAGGAAATTGATTCTGATGTTTTATCCAGTAATTGTTGAGAAACATGATATCATTTTCCCCATGTTTCCTACTTGCCCCAATGAAATTAAAGGAGAAGAGTATATCTTGTAAGGGGGAGAGAAAAGAAATATTTAATTAAAGTGAATTTTGTAATTCTAAATGGGTTTAGAACCCATGTTTTGAGTTATTTCAATAGAACTATGAACCATCTCTCTATTAATTTTATAATGAAAATTTTAATATAGACATTTTATTAGTGTAAATGACTTGAAATATGGTGAATTATATGCCATAAAATTTATTATTTAAATAAATTTATTATGGTCTGTAGGGTAAAATGTTTCTGGAAAAATAATTTTATTATAGTATTAATTAGGGAAAAAATTATTCTATAAGTATAACAACACATGTGGGATGTTTATGGACTATATAGAAACCGTTGATGTAATTGTACTATTATATATAGTAGTTTTCCAAACATAGATTAATAATATGAAAACCAAAGTCTCTTTTCATTGATAAAATTTGCATACTATCCATCGTTGGAAATGGTGTGATTGAATCATAACATCCATAAAAGGTTTAATAATAAATGAAAATTTCCCTAAATTAATCATTGTATTTGATTTCAATACGATGAATAATTATTTGAGAAAAAATATTGTATTTATACATTTTAATAGATACTAAAAAAATTAAAAGTGGTAGATTGATGATACTAACTACGCATTTCAACTTTTAAAATTGATTTAATAAATTTATGGTGGGTATATATAAGTTGATGATTATTATATAATTTATATTGATAATTTTAATTTCATTAGATATATCAATTGAAAAATTCAATATCATTATATCTCATAATTTTTGATCTACTATTAAATCAAAAATTCATATTTAAATGGTGTTGAAGAGTAAAAACACTATAAAAAATTGATTGATATGTTTTATGGATTAATAATACCTTGAGAACTGTTATTTTAGATGATGAGTAATAGAGTAGATTTTAATTATTCATTTTGATGTATAAATTTTTAGAATTTAATATATTGTGGGAAAAAATTCACAAGGTGGCCTAAATTTTCCATCCATAAAAACTAAATTTATTCAATCATATTGAATACATGATTACGTATAACATAAATAATTTTTACTGACATTTTTGGGTGGAAAATTACAAAAAAATGTTCTCTATAAATATAAACAATTGACTAGAAGGGTCCAATACAACCACACTAAATGTGAAATTCTGTAAAGGATTGACCATGCAAACATGCACCAGTCACACGTTTTTTTATTGACCAAAAGAGTTATTTTTTTGTGAAAAATCACTCAATGATACTTCATGAAGGATATAGTTCAACTAATACTTATTTGGATCGACTGTGATTAACTGGATGCACTTCATGAGTAATAATATACCAGATGAGGGATGTAACACCAGAGAATTTTATGTTATATAAATCATCAAAGGAATCTTTTTCTACGCAACACTTTCTTGGCTTGCTTTACACGAAATCGCGACCTTCCTTGATAGCTTGCGTCGTACGCAATACCGAGTTTCACTAAACAACGATATGCTATTAAAATATTATTAAAAATAGCTGTTATGAATAGAAATAACCACTTTTTTAAATTTTATAAATTTTATATTTCAAAATGGACTTCATTTTTGGATTCAGAATATCGAAATTTTCCTAGGGTGAAATTTTGGAATTTTTCTAAAAACTTTCAATTTTTGATGAATAGTGAAACCACTAAGTGGTAGTTAAAAAACTGAATTTTTCATAAAACATAATTTAACCGCTTATGTGAGTGGAATGTCGAAAATAATAGAGACATGGTTGATGTCAGTAAGTAAAATGTGGTTCAATGAGATGAAAATAATTTTTTGGTGAATAGTAACTTTTTACTTTTTTACCACGGTTAAAAGTAAATAGGGTAATTAAGGGTAATAATGATTTTATTATTACCCAAACACATGTCCTAATTCTATTGGACAACTGTAATTCGACCAAAAAAACCCTTAGGAATAAAATATAACCATTTAGGCCCACATGGATTAGATTAGGACATTTATTATTAATTTATTTAAAGAAGGGTTAAAATAGTTAAAATCAAAGTTTAATAAGTAAATCATTTTGAATATGGGGTTATACATAAAATAAATTCGTCTATAAATATTCATTATAAATCTAAAAAAAGTTACTACATAATGGTATTTTATTTGTAATTTTTAGACATTAAATAATTTAATATATTTATGACACAACGATGATGCAGTAATTATCTTATTAATGAAATATTGACATAATTGATGTTATAAATACCCAAATAAATATAATTTGAGACTTTTTATGAATTACAATGATTTTCTAGGTTAATAGGACATGTTAGTATTGATTTAATTAACTTGGTTCGAACTAATAATTCTGTTATGATTTTCAAAAAAATCAATTACTAAATAGTGTCAAAAGTGACATAAAATAGTTTTTAAAACAAATATTATATTAGTAATAGATATTTTATTTATAAAAATCTAAAGTTCGGCCAAATGACTTAGATAAGGTTATATAGATTAATAATAAACAACTTGGGGTTCGTTTTTCTGCTTATAGTAAGTTTATTAACCTTATAGTATAAGAACACAAGAAGACACGGTAAAAGTAAACTTATTTATCTTAATGTTATATCAAAATGATAAGGTTAAAATAGGAACCTAAAATTGTCTAAATTCTATTTTATGAGAGTATTTCGACCCCTCCACACCTTAGCTTCTAAATATATCAATTTGGAGCTATTTAAAACCGAAATTGACTTTATAATAAAATAATATTTTTAGTTTTCCCAAAGGTGCCCCTCTCCTCCCTTATAAAAGGGCACCTCCTCCCCCTCTTCCTCACACCACTTTTAGCCTTCAAGCTCGGCCAAACCCTGACAATTCCTCCTATCCACTTCCCTAGAGACATCCTAGAGGTCCTGGTATTCTTCAAAGACCAATGTTAGTGCCCTAAAAGAATGTCTCAAAGAAGCACTTCAAAGAAGTGGTAATGTCCGTTACCGATTTTTTCATCTTTATTTCTTCTTCCACTTCTTCTTATTTATTTTTTTCATTATGAAGTAATAACATCAGTATCACTCATATACTGATATGTTATTATAAGTATGAAACAACCCTATTTCACCATCTATCAATCCTACGGAAAAATCAATCACCGCGCGTTCGTACGTACGGAATACCGTCTCCACGCCGTGGTGTAATCTATTTTCCACAACCACC
Organism: Viscum album; assembly: GCA_963277665.1. Classification (NCBI taxonomy): domain Eukaryota; kingdom Viridiplantae; phylum Streptophyta; class Magnoliopsida; order Santalales; family Viscaceae; genus Viscum; species Viscum album. The sequence continues at coordinate 1,006,572,993 of OY728157.1, forward strand.
TTACTTGGATGGGTATAATGGTGTAAATAATGACTATATATGACTATTATAATGTGATACAGATTCTGAAATAGTATACATACACTCCAATACAATTCCACGATCAGAGGAACGATATCATCACTCGTGCATACGTACGAAATACCGCCTCTACGATGTGATGCGACTTGTTCTCCATGATCTTCATTTAATAATGATTATATAAATGAATTTAATGAATTAATATAATATATATTACAATAATACCATTCTAGAAATGAGGTATCTATATCCTAAAGAGAAGAATAATAATTTATTCGACAAAACACACATAAGAACAAAAAGTTATAAACACCCAAATAACAAGTAGCAATGAAATATTACTACTAAAAATATAAGAAAATGACCATATATGATATCATAAAAATAATTATGATTCTGGAATAATTCAATAACATTATTTAAATTATTATACAGGAAGGTTGGGACACTTACGAGGAAAATCGGACCTAAGGTAAGGGAAATATCACAATCTCATTTTTATCCGAGATTGTTTATACTTTAGCATTTACTAGGGTGTATTTTATCATCAACATCAATGTTTCCTCAATATGTAATATTTTCATCCTTCTACAATAGTTTATATTCAATTTTACCCTTTGGTGAGTTTTTAGTAAAAGAAATGAAAGGAATCTTTTGTCGTTTTTCATACGAGGTACTTTTTGACTTTTCTGACAAAAGTACGAGAAGAATGTTTTTTTAACTTATATGGAATGAATGGATTTTTAAAACATTATTTCCAAGAATCTTACTTTACAAGTTTTCAAGTTTATTTTTAATCAACTTATTTTAGTTTAAAGTTGAATGACATGTTAAGAAAGGAAAAATGTTTTTGAAGAAGAAAGGATATTTTCCTCTAGAATGGAGTTCTAGTGTTTTATCAAAATTATTTTCCATCTAAGATGATAAAGGGTTCTGTTTTTATCCATATTATTACATTGTTTTCATTATGTTGTGATGGAATTATTTTTATGAATTCCTTTATCTTATATGAATTGTTTTATGATGTCATGATGTTTATGATTCCCATTTGTATTACATGGGTTATGCAATGATGTACGATTTATGATTTTGTGGCACACATAAGAATGGTATCATTATGAGATGGGTGGGACCTATATCATCCTCCAATGCATTAGGTAAAGATTTTATATCTCATTAGATAGACATGGCTGGAATGGTAGGTTATACCGGTTCAGTGAAACAGGACTGAAACGTGGGTGACTCGGTTCATAAATTGACTTTGTCCACTAAGATAGTCTTGGAAATGAGTCTTGACTAATAAGAAATGATTCTCTATGATTATGTGTGTATGCCACAAATTTTTATGTTTTATGTTATGATTTTTGGGATTTCATTTCACTACTATGATTTATCCCATGTTATGAAATTATGCTCTCTTTTGCAGGTTATGATTTCCAAAATGTTATGTTCTTATGAATATGATGTGATTGATATTTCTTTTGTTTACCCTTACTGAGCATTTGAGCTCACCCTTTTGTATGTTTTATTTCCCCAGGTCAGGAAGAAGGTTATTAAGTAGAATATGCCAAAAAGGGACTCTAGATATGATGAAATAAATGGGAGGCAAAGTAGATTCTTTATGAACCAGTTGTTTATGTTTCCAAGTTTCTAAAGACACTATACCTATACGGTTTTTTCTTGATTTTGTTATATGTTGTAATAAGTTTTCTTCAATTCTGAAGTAATAAAAATGTATGTAATGTATGGGTCGTTATAGATGGTAGCAGAGGAAAGGTATATTCAACATTTGGAAACTAGGATGTGAAATCCTTAGTAAGACCCCTAAGGATAAGTCTAAGCATAGAACACAATATTAGAGTTTTAGAAATGGCCATGAATAACCTAGGATAAGACCTTAAGTGTGAAATTTTATTCTTGATAATGTGGTTTTCCTATTATAATTAGTGTTGCTCACACTATTCTTCTTGGTTTTAGTCAATGGCTGGAACCAGAGCAACCGTGTTAATGCGGAATGCGACGGGCAATGCAATGATTGTCCCCCTGAGAAACCAAACGTTATGGGTGCTTGAATTCAAAATATTGTAGCCATGCTCACACTTCTTTCTCAAGCTATGAATCATGTAGGACTTCCAAACGAGCAAAGGAAGGATCAACATTCTATTGAATCGTTCATGAAGCTGTGTCCACCTTCTTTCAGCTAGTCTACTGATCCATTAGTTGTTGAACAATGGATTAGTACTACTGAATAGATATTTTCAGTTCCTCAATGTTCTGAACATGATAAAGTCATCATAGTAGTGTATCGTTTGGAAGGAGATAATGATCAATGGTGGAATCTTATTATGAATACGAGGCAAATGGATGAAATTGAGTCCATTGAATGGGACGAGTTCAAGAACTTATTTTTCAATAAGTACTTCCCTCGTATTCTCCGAACAAAGATGGAGAAAGAGTTTCTTGAACTGAATAAAAAGGATGATGAATCTGTTGGTACCTATGAAGAAAATTTTACAAGACTTGCAAGGTACGCTTCTGGTATTATTATCCAACCTGAGAGTAAGAGTGATCAATTCTTTAGTGGCTTAAAACCATGACTTTGAAGGGCGTTAGACATAAGGGACTTCAATAGCTATGAGGAAATCATTCGTTGTGCTCTCAAAGTTGAGATGGAGATTGGAGTAACCCATCAGTCATATGGGTTTGATAAGAAGAGGAAAATGGAATTCAAAGGAAAATCTAAAGAGCACACTGAAAAGAAGATGAGCTTTCCCTTATGATCAAAGTTTGGAAAGAAACATGGAGGGAGTTGTCTTAAAGGGACAAGTAAATGTTTCAAATGTGGAAAGGAAGCTCATCGGGCATTTGAATGTCGCGATGATGGGATGAAGATGTCTAATGATGCAAACAAAGGAAGGGATACACATAATGAACCTACTACACTTCAATGTTTCAAATGAAGGAGATGGGGCATTATGCCAATAAATGCCCTAATCCAAGGGTTGATGATGATGGTCGACGTCAATAAACTCTTAAGGCTAAAGACAAAGGAATGTCACTTGTAATTTCTATCAGCGATGTGGAGTACGATAACGATGTGGTGAAAGGTACAGTTACCATCCACTCTAAATTAGAAAATGTTTTATTTGATTCTGGATACACCCACTCCTTTATTTCTGAAAAATTTTCTAAGGGTATCACCATATTACCTCAACAATTAGATGTTGAGTTAGCTGTCACAACACCTAATGGCACAACAGTCGCATCAAAAGATTATAATTCTTCTCCGATCAAAGTTTGTGGGAAAGTGCTTCCTGCAAATCATGTGATCCTTCATATAGTGGAAATTGATGTGATTCTTAGCATGGATTGGCTTTCTTTATATAGATATCATATCAATTACCAAAGAAGGGAAGTCACATGTCATATTCCCGATCAATCTATGATCGTCTATCGATGCAAGGATGAACATAACCTTCTAGTGGAAATTTATTCCATTTTCTCGGTATTGATTCCACTAAATGAAGGTTATTTATCTCAAATGGTTGGTGAGAAACTCATGATTAAGAATATTCCCATTGTACTGGAGTTTGATGATGTCCTTCTGGAGGAATTACAGGGTCTTTCACCAAATCGTGAAGTTGAGTTTTCAATAGAACTCGTACCGGGTGCTTTGCCTATTTCAAAGACACCTTATAGAATGGTCCCAATTGAGTTGCAGGAATTGAAGAAGCAACTCCTAGAGAATCCTAATAAGGGATTCATACTCCCTAGTGCGTCACCTTGGGGAGCACCTATTCTATTTGATAAGAAGAAAGATAGATCAATGAGACTCTGCATTGATTATCGAGAACTTAACAAGATCACTATCAAGAACAAATATCCTCTCCCACGCATTGATGCCCTATTTGACCAACTACGCGGAGCACAATACTTTTCCAAGATTTATCTTCATTTAGGGTATCATCAATTAAGGGTCAAAAGGAAGGATATACAAAATATGGCTTTCCGTACAAGGTTTAGACACTATGAATTTATAGTGATGCCATTTGGTCTTACTAATGCCCCTTCTATCTTCATGGATATGATGAATAGAGTCTTTAGAGACTATCTTGATCAGTTTGAGGTTGTCTTTATAGATGATATTCTTGTCTATTCAAAGAGAAAGGAAGAACATGAAGATCTCTTGAGAATTATATTGATGACCCTGAGAAAGGAGAAGCTTTATTCCAAATTTAGCAAGTGTGAATTTTGTCTTCAAAAAGTTGCATTTTTGGGTCACATAATCTCCAAATAGGGGATATCTGGGGATCAAGAAAAAATAGGTGTTATTGAAAGATGGTCGAGACCAACAACAGTGACTGAGATCCGAAGTTTTCTTGGTTTGGATGGATATTATCGACATTTTGTGAAAGATTTTTCATGATTATCTAATCCAATCACCAAGCTGACTTGGAAAGGGGTTATGTTTGTTTGGACGGAGGAATGTGAAGATAATTTCAAGGATTTGAAAAGAAGGTTATCCAGTGCACCTGTGCTCACACTACCTTGTAGTGGAGAAAGGTTTGTGATCTATAGTGATACATCCAAGAAGGTATTGGGGTGTGTTCTTATGCAAAATGATATGGTGATAGCTTATGCCTCACGACAGTTGAAAATCCATGAGCAAAATTACCCAACACATGATTTGGAGTTAGCTGCGGTAATCGTTGCATTAATTAATTGGAGGCATTACCTTTATGGTGAAAGGTGTGATATTTATACTGATCATAAACGTTTACAGTATATTTTCACACAAAAGTAGCTGAATATTCGTCAAAGAAGATGGTTAGAGCTGATTAAGGATTACGACTGCTCAATCCATTACCACCCTGGGAAAGAAAACACGGTGGCAGATGCATTAAGTCGACAAGACCATGCTAGTTTATCAATGATGATGATCAAAAAAGATCCAATATTTATAGATTTAAAAAGGATGGATCTTGGAATTATAATGAAAGGTGAGAAATAGTATCTTTCTCAAATGAACGTTCAACCATATATACATGTGAAGATTAAAGAGGCACATAAAGAAGATGTCGAGTTACAAAAGAAGGTGAGAAATGTTCCTGAATTCAACCTTGATTGTGATGGGATAATAAAGTTCTGGAATCAGGTTTGTGTTCCTCCCATCCTGGAATTAAAGAAGGAGCTGCTGGATGAGGCTCATAGTTCTTCATTCACTATTCATCCTGGAAGCACGGAGATGTATAGGGACCTGAAAGAGTACTTCTGGTGGGATGGCATGAAAAGAGATGTTGCTGAATATGTCTCTCGATGGTTGGTTTGTCAGCAAGTTAAAGCTGTGAGATAGACGTCTAAGGGGATGTTACAACCATTACCCATACCAGAATGGAAATGGGAAAACATCACTATGGACTTTGTCACAGGTCTTCCTAAAACATCCAAAGGCAATAATGCTATCTGGGTCATAGTTGATCTTCTAACCAAGTCTGCACACTTCATTGCTATTATAGAGAATTTCTCTCTGGATTAGCTCGCCATGATATATGTAAAGGAAGTGGTAAGATTGCATGGAGTACCACTTTCTATTATATCCGATCGGGATCTGAGATTTACCTCGATGTTCTGGCGAATTCTTCAGCATACTCTGGATACAGAGTTGAGTTTCAGCACTGCTTATCATCCTCAGACAGACGGCCAGTCTGAGAGAACAATTCAAACCCTATAAGGTATGTTGAGAGCTTGCTCTATGGATTTAAAATATGGTTGGGATCAACACCTACCTTTGGTGGAATTTTATTATAATAATAACTTTCACTCCAGTATACAGATGGATACTTATGAAGCTCTCTATAGAAGGAAATGCAGGACTCTAACATGCTAGGATGAAGTTGGGGAAAGAAAGCTACTAGGACCCGATCTCGTTGATGAAATGGCAGAAAAAGTCAGATCTATTCAACAACACATAAGAGCAGCTTAGAGTCGACAGAAAAGTTATGCCGACAACCGAAGAAAAGAACTAGAGTTTGAAGTGGGTGATAAAGTGTTCTTACGAATATCTCCCTGGAAGAGAGTTATGAGATTTGGAAAGAAGGGGAAGTTGATCCCAAGATATATTGGTCCTTTAGAAATACTGGATCGTGTTGGGAAGGTAGCTTACAGATTGGAGCTTCCACCGAATCTCTCTCAAGTTCACGATGTGTTCCATGTATCTCTCCTGAGAAAGTACATACCTGATCCATCACATGTACTCAGCTCAGAAGTTGTACCGCTGGAGCAAGATCTTTCTTATGAAGAAAAACCGATAGAGATTCTTGATCGTAGTGAAAAAGTTCTACGAAACAAGACCACTCGATTGTTGAAAGTTTTATGGAGGAACCACCAATTTGAAGAAGCTACATGGGAGCTTGAGGATATGATGAGGGAGAGGTATCCTCATTTGTTTGTTACAAAGTGACGAATTTCGAGGGCAAAATTCATTTTAAGGGGGGTAAAATGTAACACCCGAGACTTTTATGTTATATAAATCATTAAAGGAATCTTTTTCTACACAACACTTTCTTGGCTTTCTTTACACGAAATCTCGACCTTCCTCGATAGCTTGCGTCGTACGCAATACCGAGTTTCACTAAACAACGATATGCTATTAAAATATTATTAAAACGAGCCATTATGAATAGTAATAACCACTTTTTGAAATTTTATAAATTTTATTTTTCAAAATGGACTTCATTTTTGGATTCGGAATATCGAAATTAGCCTAGGGTGAAATTTTTTTATTTTTTTGAAAACATTCAATTTTTGATGAATAGTGAATCCACTAAGTGGTAGTTAAAAAAACTGAATTTTTCATAAAACATAATTTTACCGCTTCTGTGAGTGGAATTTCGAAAATCCGAGAGACACGGTTGATGTCAGTAAGTAAAATGTGGTTCAATGAGATGAAAATAAGTTTTTGGTGAATAGTAACTTTTTACTTTTTTACCACGGTTAAAAATAAATAGGGGAATTATGGGTAAAAATGATATTATTATTACCCTAACACATGTCCTATTTCTATTGGACAAGTTTAATTCGACCAAAAACAACCTTAGAGATTAAATATGACCATTTAGGCCCACTTGGATTAGATTAGGACATTTATTATTAATTTATTTAAAGAAGCGTTAAAATAGTTAAAATCAAAGTTTAATAAGTAAATAATTTTTAATATGGGGTTATACATAATATAAATTCGACTATAAATATTCATTATAAATCTAAACAGATTTCCTAAATAATGGTATTTAATTTGTAATTTTTAGACATTAAATAATTTAATTTATTTATGACACAACGATGATGCAGTAATTATCTTATTAATGAAATATTGACATAATTGATGTTATAAATACCCACATAAATATAATTTGAGGCTTTTTATGAATTCCACTAATTTTCTAGGTTAATATGACATGTTAGTATTTATTTACTTAACTTGGTTTGAACTAATAATTCTTTTATGATTTTTTAAAAAATGAATTACTAAATAGTGTCAAAATTGACATAAAATAGTTTTTAAAACAAATATTATATTAGTAATTGTTATTTTATTCCTAAAAATCTAAGGATCGGAAAAATGACTTAGATAAGGATATATATATTAATAATAAACAACTTGGGGTTCGTTTGGCTGCTTATTGTATGTTTATTAACCTTATAGTATAAGAACACAAGAAGACACGGTAAAAGTAAACTTATTTAACTTAATGTTATATCTAAAAGATAAGGTTAAAATAGGAACCTAAACTTGTCTAAAATCTATTGGATGTGGGGATTTCGACCCTTCTCCACCTTATATTATATATATATATATCAATTTGGAGCTATTTAAAACCGAACTTGACTTTATAATAAAATAATATTTTTAGTTTTCCCAAAGGTGCCCCTCACCTCCCTTATAAAAGGGCACCTCCTCCCCCTCTTCCTCACACCACTTTTATCCTTCAAGCTCGGCCAAAACCTTCCAATTACTCCTCTCCACTTCCCTAGAGACATCATAGAGGTCCTTGTGTTCTTCAAAGACCAATTTTAGTGCCCTAAAAGAAGGTCTCAAAGAAGCACTTCAAAGAAGAGGTAATGTCCGTTACCGATTCCGTCATCTTTATTTCTTCTTCCACTTCTTTTTCTTTAGTTGTTTCATTATGAAGTAATAACATCAGTATCACTCAAATACTGATATTTTATTATAACTATGAAAAAACCCACTTTCACAATCTATCCATCCTACGGAAAAAGAAATCACCGCGCGTGTGTACGTACGGAATACCGTCTCCACGCCGCGGTGTAATCTATTTTCCACCACCACCTTACTTGGATGGGTATAATGGTGTAAATAATGACTATATATGACAATTATAAAGTGATACTGATTCTGAAATAGTATACATACACTCCAATACAATTCCATGATCAGAGGAATGATATCATCACTCGTGCGTACGTACGGAATACCGTCTCCACAATGTGATGCGACACGTTCTACATGATCTTCATTTAATAATGATTATATAAATGAATTTAATGAATGAATATGATATATATTACACTAATAACATTCTGGAAATGAGGTATCTACAACCTAAAGCGCAGAATAAGAATTTATTCGACAAAACACGCATAAGAACAAAAAGTTATAAACACCCGAATAACATGTAGCAATGAAATATTACTACTAAGATGATATGAAAATGACCATATATGATATCATAAAAATAATTATGATTCTGTAATAAGTCAATAATATTATTTAAATCATTATACAGGAAGGTTCGGCCACTTACGAGGCAAATCGGACCTAAGGTAAGGGAAATATCACAATCTCATTTTTATCAGAGATTGTTTATACTTTGGCATTTACTGGGGTGTATTTTATCATCCACATCCATTTTTCCTCAATATGTAATATTTATATCCTTATACAATAGTTTATATTCAATTTTACCCTTTGGTGAGTTTTTAGTAAAAGATATGAAAGGAATCTTTTGTCATTTTTCGTACGAGGTACTTTTTGACTTTTCCGACAAAAGTACGAGAAGACTGTTTTTTTAACTTATACGTCATGAATGGATTTTTCAAACATTATTTCCAAGAATCTTCCTTTACAAGTTTTCAAGTTTATTTTTAATCAACTTATTTTAGTTTAAAGTTGAATGACATGTTAAGAAAGGAAAAATGTTTTTGAAGAAGAAAGGATATTTTCCTCAAGAATGGAGTTCAAGTGTATTATCAAAAATATTTTCCATCTAAGATAATAAAGGGTTCTGTTTTTATCCCTATTATTACATTGATTTGATTATGTTGTGATGGAATTATTTTTATGAATTCCTTTATCTTATATGAATTGTTTTATGATGTCATGATGTTTATGATTCCAATTTGTATTATATGGGTTATGCAATGATGTATGATGTATGATTTTGTGGCACACATAAGAATGGTATCATTAAGAGATGGGTGGGACCTATATCTCCCTCCAAAGCATTGGGTAAAGATTTTATATCTCATCAGATAGACATGGCTGTAACGGTAGGTTATACCGGTTCAGTGAAACATGACTGAAAGTAGGGTGACTCGGTTCAGAAATGGACTTTGTCCACTAAGATAGTCTTGGCAATGAGTCTTGACTAATAAGAAATGATTATCTATGATTATGTGTGTATGCCACAAAGTTTCATGTTTTAAGTTATGATTATTGGGATTTCATTTCACTACTATGATTTATCCCATGTTATGAAATTATGCTCTCTTTTGCAGGTTAAGATTTCCAAAATGTTATGTTCTTATGAATATGATGTGATTGATATTTCTTTTGTTTACCCTTACTGAGCATTTTAGCTCACACTTTTGTATGTTTTATTTCCCAAGGCCAGGAAGAAGGTTATTACGTAGAATATGCCATAAAGGGACTCTAGATATGATGAAATAAATGGGAGGCAATGTAGATGCTTTATGATCCAGTTGTTTATGTTTCCCAGTTTCTAAAGACACTATACCTATATGTTCCTTTCTTGGTTTTGTTATATTTTGTAATAAGTGTGCTTCAATTCTAAAGTAATAACAATTTATGTAAAGTATGGGTCGTTATAATGGACATAATAAATTTATTTTTATCTTAAAATTCTATGCCATGGATCGACCATATACATAAATGTGTTAGTTTTATTGGATAAATAATGTATAAATTCCATTATGAGAAAAGGGGATGGGTTTATTTTGTTTTTCCAATCATTCATATATATTTTCATTCATTCTTGATAATAGGGTTATGATTTGAATTCATTGATGTTAGTATTTTACTAAACAAATATGACTCTAAATGTTTTTAATAATTACTGATTTAAACTTATGTTTATTTTAATCATCATCCATTCATAACATATGATAATGAAATCTTTAATCATTCATGTATGTAATTTATATATCCATAATATATGTTTTTTTGGATATGCCATGATTTGTTTTGATACAAAATGTTTAATCCATTAACCCTTCCAACTAGGTTAATAAATTGTGATTATGCCTAACATTTCATAAACTAAGAAACAAAATATCACTGATGTATTGATGAATAAATAAAATAAATATAGATAGACATAATTTAAGATATAGGATCAATGCATTCCTTTTATTCCAGATTTGTTACATGATAAAATTCAATGTATGTGGTTTATTAATTATATAAATAAATAATAAAATAGAAAACATGAATTCCAATGACACTTTACAATGTTTATTAAATAAGAAATAATAACCAATTAATTAATTATGAATTATATATTTTTTTAATGATAAATTATTATTTAATTAACAATTAATAATTTTGGTTTATTGGTCATTTAATAATACCCATAATATTATAGAGGAAACAAACCTTACATAATGAATAATATTAATATTTAAAAGAATAAATTAATGATTAATTTTCCTGATTAATTCATAAAATAACAAGACATGATATTTCATTAATGTATTCCATATAAAAGTGTTGATGTAGACCTTTGATATATATGTATTTGAATGATTATTTATTGAGGTTTTATTCTATAGAATTAATCATTAAAAACATCCTATTATTTAGTGAGATAGTTTTTTAATTTAATTACCCACATAAAATGTGGAATGTACCTATACGAAATTATTTTTGTTCACCCACATTCATGGGGAACTACTATAAAAACATTTAGGATGAAATTAATAATATAATTATTTTTTAATATAAAAGATACATGATGGTGATGATTAATGTTTACTAAGAGAATAAGATAAATTTGGTGTACATATAATGAATAGAAAGATAAAAAATGTGTAGTTATATCATATAAATGAGTTATATATATTAATTCAACAATAATTAGATCAAATATATAGGGGTATTTCAATAAACAAATATCGATCATTGAAGAACATAGCGTAGTTCTATGAAAAAGAGGATTTTTCCATAAAACTATTGATGTTTTTTATGAATTTTGCACATGTATATGGAAAAAATCATTTGGATAATGTTTATCTGATAAAGAGTATTATATTATATGTGGAAAATTAACAAAATATTATCATGGAGATGCTTTGTCTATCATTATCATGGAGGTTTCAGATAGTTGTGTCTCACAAATCATTGATGAAGAGTAGTTGTGTTTTCTATCCAATTGATGAAAGAAGGAATATATGGTGACAGAAAAATTATATCAGTTGTGGTTATAATGAAAATACAATATTGGGTGTGTCTATCATATAATAAATATTGTATGAACTATAACAAGTCATGTAAACATTTTATATTTATTTCTAATTTACGTATACTACGTATGAGTGGTTGATGTGAGATAAAATTTAGTTAATAAATAAAATCATATTTTTTATGATGTTCCTTTTGAAAACAATATCTCACTAAAATAATATAAAATCACCAAATCACCAACTCATTTTCTTATTAATTCATCCCTTATATGGATCTGATATGATAAAATGTTGCCAATATTTATTATCTTATTCCTCAATCTAAAGGTTTTGAATTGTTTGAAATGTATGTTAAAATTATATTTTAAAATTTATTTATTTATAAAGATGTATTCTTGAAACATACACATAAATTTGAACATTAAATGTTTTGAAATCATGTTTTCTAACCTCATATGTAATTATATGTTAATATTAAATAATATAGAGCATCATACGATGTAATTGCATTATATATAATGCATTGTGGTTCAAATAAAATGATTATTGATCCATCCTTGTCAATTATTAATTTTTTAAATTAAATATTTATTATGTAAATTTATATTAATGAAATTTTGTTCAGTTCCTCATTGTAAAAGTTATGTACAAAATTTTTTTTGAAGAAATTGAATATTAGAAGTGAATTATTGGTTAATTAAAATATTTAATTGGATATTTTCTGAATATTATCATTTTTTAATCAAAATGAATAAGATAATATAAAAGGTAAAACGATTAATAATGATTCCTTAAGAAAATTAAATTCTAATGATTATCACCTTAAAATGGTCATAGATTAATTCAAAAAACATACAGAAAATTATTTTATAGAGGAAGGATTAGAATCCAATATTAGCTGATAGAATACAGACCTGATATTATATTTTCAATTTTTATGCATTTAATGATTCTATGTAATAATAATGAATTTTATTAATATTGCCCTTAATTTTATTGAAGGTTGTGTTCAAATATTTATTATATATGATAAATGAAGTTTAGATACATGGTTTTACATTATTTTGACATATTTTTAATGAATATCTAATTATTATTATTTTGTTTGTATTACGCTCTCTAGGAAAATAAAATCATGTATATGTAATTTAAATTGCCTATTCATATTTTCATAATGATATAAAAACAAAATATATGTTTCATTATTTAAACATGAGTCTATATAAACCACTAATAGTAATTATTTTACTCAAATGAAATTTATAGAAATTCCATTGTTTGATTTAAATGTTAATTTTGTAAAAAATAAAATATATATTGATAATAATTATATTTTTTAAATATTTAAAAATTCATTAGAATAAGAAAAGTTAAAATATTAAATTTTGTTATCAATTTTAATAGATCGTGATAATGAAGAAAATATTATTCCTTAATTTCATTCAAGTGAAAATAAAACTAGTGAAATATTTACTATGCCACTAGATACAATAAATTGTGAGAAGGTAGAAAAGAAGATTTTATTAAAGTATCGTTGAATTTTATTAATTGTAAAATTTTTAGTTTTATTTTTATTTTCTTTTACGATTAGAATTAAAATAAAAATTAATATAATATTATTTTTCTGAAAGTTAATTTATTTTATATGGATAACTATATTTTCCTAGATTATTATATAATTTTAAATAGTTTATATAAACTTAAATATATATATAGTCTGTATAATAATTTTATTTTCTATTTACATATAAGAATTTAATATTTTTATTTTTAATTAAAATAAACCAAAACATCGAACTATTTGACGATTTTTTAAAAATATTTCATATATATGATTATTTTATAAGAATTTATTAATGTTATAATTAATATTATTTGATAAAAATATGTTGAGTAACTATTGAATCTATTTTAATGAAAATGGATACTTTTAATTAATTTTCAAGTGTTTTACATATTTTCTTATTTTATTATGTGATATTTTTTGATGCAATATAGTGTTTTTTTGTCTCTCTAATTCAAAAAGGTGTATACTTAATACTTTTAAAACCTAGTTTATTTAATTTTTTACTTACATGGGGCTATTGTTATCCCATGCTAGATTGATATTTATTTGTGTTTTTTGTTTATTTTAATAAAAATACATAATTTTTTAACAAATACCTCACATATTTTAAATTTGATTATTATACTATTAAAGAAATTAAAAATCACATATTATTATTAATTTAAGAGTTTTCTGATTATAATTTTGATATGTATTATTTATCATTAACTATAATTTCTTCTATTTTTTTGTAATTTTAGATATTTTTTGTGTTTTAAATTAAAAATATTTGTTTATTTCATTTAAAATTGTAATCAGTGTTATATGATTATTTTTAGGTCATACTAAATATATTTCAATGTTATATGGAAATTTTAATGCATATTGAAATATTTTTTAATTTGAATTTTTTAAAATCAGAAATATCGATTTCTATGTTATATTCAAATTATTTAGTCTAATGAAATAATGTTCAAAGCCAAATTATTTATCTAATTTCGTATTAATTCTTATTAAATTCATATGATTACATTTCATTATTATTCAATTTTGTTTTCAAAGGCATATAAATAAATTTCTAAAATTACTACAAATCATATTATCAATTATGTTTATGAGAAAATTAAAATTATATTTATAATATTATATAATATTATTTTTACATTTATTATAAAAATTATATTAATTTAAAATTTAAATTAACATTATAAGATAATTTTTATACACAATTTTTAATAAATTAATTTCAATTACTCCATGATTATAGGATTTTTTCTATTATATTTATTAATTTTCCATATAAAAAATGTGGTACTTATTCCAGGAGAAGTGTGATTGAACTTTTTGTTAAATGATTATGAATGAAATATTTCCATTAAAGGTATATGATACTATCCAAATGATAATATTATTTCTAACCATTGAGTGTTGTGAAAATTATAATCAAGTATTCAATGTAATATGATTACAGAGTAAATAATGCATACATTATACATGGTATTTCGATAATGAGAACACAATATAAACAAAAATATGTCATTAAAATTACTACATATTACATGAGTAATAATGTGAAACACATTGAACATATGATACGGATTACCAGATAAATATATAAGATATTCATTTTATTGTTAAAATATATACCCATAATTTGATCCGAACAAAGACTGGACCATTTTTATTTGTACAGTGGGATTGAACGTACATGATGTTTTATTGTAATCATTGAAATGTTATTCAACATTATATATGGTTTTTAATAAATCATGGTTTTATTATATTTTTCATTTGTTTGTTTTTTTTTGATTTTTACAAAATAAATATTGTCTCATTTTGGTAGTCACTCAAATAATATTACATTTTTTTCTTCTGACTTTTAATAAAAATCTTGTCCTTATTAGTTGTGATTTAGACAATAGAATGGTAGGATATACTGGGTGAGTTGTTCCTCATGGTGAGAACCAAAATTTTATCTCAAATAATACAACATATTATCAAAATTGACTGTTCGAGTGAGTAACATGCATGTCATTTAATATTGAAGAGTGAGGAGAATATGTATGTCATATTGTATGTTGTACAATATAAATCATCTATTATTTTTATTATTTTTGGTTTGAAATTTATTTTTTAACACTACACAAAATTATATTGATCATAAAAGAAATATAATAATATGATGTATTATTTTTTGAAATATTTTAATATGAATATTAAATACTCTAATAAAACACATTTATCTTCTAAAAAATACCATCAATTTCAACCAAGAAATAAATTGGTAGAAAAATAGTTGGATGTGAACATGAAATATTTTTTTCTTTTACCAAATATTAACATTACTATAATGTTTATAGAATTCTTAGTTAGGATTCCATCCTATATAATATACTTGAAAATATCCTTTAAACATGGAATATATATAATGATTAAACCATTGTTATCTTTTTTGACAAATATAGTTATACTATTCGATGAAAAATATATCAACTGTTATGAGATTCTATATTTAATAATATCAATTTTTAGATTGAAGTAATTAATGAATATAAAAAAATAATTTATTTTTTAGTATGTATAACTCCTAAATAACTATAAGTGTGTATGGAACAACATATTTGATATTTCATGTACAAAACATTACAATTAAAATATGTTGACAGATTAATGAGTAACAAAATAGAATTCATTTTATATTGTTTGAATTATAATTAAAAAGATAAAATCTATTTTAAGAGTCTTGGTGATCGATATAAAACTAGAATGTTAAGTGAAAATCATTATATATTACTATTTACGACTACATTACGAAGATTAACTGATCCACTGATGTGGAGAAACTGTTTAAGGTAAGGCTATAAAAAATATAGTTGACTTTCTTTCATGATATTAAATACACTTCTATTATATTAAATTATTATATAATAAATTTTATATGGGGTATTCATAAGGAATATGGGTTTGTTAGTATAAATAGTAATTCTATTTAATAATTATAATTTTTTAATAATAATTATAGAAAATAATGACATGTTTTTATGAATTATATAAATGTTATGAATTTTAATAAAATGGATGATAAAATTTAATCCATGTGGGAGATGTTTTGAAAAAATCTATAGAACTATAAAAATAAAAATTTAATAAATTTTCATAAAACATAATCTATACTCTTATAGTGATGAATCAAACATTGCCAATATAAATTTCTTCTATGATAGACTATAGTTTACAATATAATGTTTTAGGTGATTTAATTAAATTACTGAAAACTAATTAGTATTTTAATTGTAATATAAGAGGAATTAGTCTCACAGTGTATATTAATTGGATTATTAGATAATAAATTTCTAAACCATGATATTGTATCTAATGATTATTAAATCATAACATTAAGGAATTTATGAATGTATTATTGATGAATGTAAATGATTATATAATAAAGTATGTCATTGTTGATTTCCCTTGGGTAAATGTCATTCAACCAGGGCCTACGAATAGAATAAAAATACCAATGAACAATGATAATGATGAATTAACTAAATCAAAATAATGACTATCTAAGAGGTATACATATATTATAAAATGTTAAATGTGGTGACTAGGGAATAATATTTCCCTTTTCACAATATTAGCAAGATGATGTGTAACTATGCTACAAAAATAACTCATTTTGTTCCTGAGTGCCACATGACCTCATACATTCCCCCAAAAATAAAACATTCCACTCTCATTAATATATCATATATGTAAAATAATGTGAGATGATACCCTCATAATTAATATGCAGAATAATATTAAATAAATAATTATTATTATTAATTAGAGTAACCAAGTGGGATAAAAAAATATAGAATACATGTTCGATAAAAATATACTTCTTAGTTGGTAATAAAAATAGAGTTAATGTGAATATAGTTTGATAAATAACTATGCATATCATTAATTTCCACTCTATTCAACTACCAGATCCACACAACTTAGCATCATATCCTAACATAGGTCCCTTTCCCTAACTAGAATTATCATGTAATCCATATGCATAATGAAATTCCTGATTAGTGTGTGAGTAGGAGAGTAATTGAAAATCACAAACATTTTGATTAAAATTGAGTGATCATGTATAGAAGTGAATGGAATAAAAATATTTAATATGTAATAATCATCAACATAAAATCAGAAACTGATAAATCTTGTGAAAACAAAGAATAAGAATCATCGATGCTATACTAGATTCATCTATATTCAAGATTATGTATAGTATATATGTTGGGATCAAGAAAAAACACAATTATTTTAGTGTTTCACTCAAAATATATATTTCATAGAGTATATATAATATAATAGAGATGAATGAAGAATATAGTAGAACTCATGAATCTACAAGGCGTTGGGTATTGTCTATCTACTTATAATACAAAAGGAATTAAGTAGAGACATTGTTACAATTCTACATTCCAAAATCATTGACATTGTTACACTCCATGTGTGTACCACTTATGTTATAATAATTCAAGGAAATTAACTTGTCACGTGTACGATATAAAAATAAATATTAGGAATAACCTGGAAAGTCGGAGAATGATGATATCCATACGGCACATTGTCAGAAAATATATAATCATCATATAGCCAACTTGTGTATCAATAAACATCATGAAATATTTCGATCTCAATAATTCTCTATTAGGTAATTCATACACTATCATGGAATATACACAATCACCAAAATGTGAGAAAAAATAAATCATCGAATTCAAATATAATAAAAATAATAATCATACCATGGAAACATGTGTAACAAGGTCCCAAGAAGGCATGAAACATCTGACCTAAAAGTCATTGACATAAACTATTAGGATTAAGAACATTAATTGATCTAAATCTATATTATAAAACTAAACATTGAAGAAAACCACCTCAGGATCTATATTATTGTAGTTTTAGGCATATCAACACTCAATGTTCGTTATATTTTTCTAAAACCAAATCCAATAAATTAATTTTCAAAATAAATAAAATATAACATTAATTTATACTCATTATCTATTGTATAATTGCATCATTATCATTTGGGTTAACACATGATATTGAAATATTATCATCAATAATAATCATAAAACATCATTTAAATAAATACCGCTATGTACATTAATAAAATATAATAAATGGTATTCACTTCTAATTAATATTTGATGACAATATGTAACTATTATGTGATAATTTTTCATAAATTATCATCTTATTATTATCATTAGATAATTTTTTATAAAGTACCCAGTGATAATTATCCATTGATTTAATCTTAAATGATACCATATTTTTTATTATATTGTGATAATTTCATATAATTTATGCCTATATAATTAAATGGTGATAATTTCTCTTAAATAACCCATTGATAATTTTTGTTTGTTTATTGCTGATTAATTATTATTTTATAAAAATATTTTGAAAATTTATTAACAATTTCCACATTTATTTATTTTTTATATTTGATTATAAATTATCCTAATTTAATTTCCATTTGATAATGTCTCAAAAATTATCATTTTATAATTGTCTTTTGGTTATTTTAAAAAATTTTCATTTTACAATACACATATATAAAATTTTATACATATAATAATAATTTTTTTATTATACATCAAAATTATCTTTTGATATTTATTATAACGAATCAATAAATAATTTTCGAAAATTGTTTTTTATTATATATATATATATATTAATTTGATAATTTATTTAATATTTGTCACATGATAATTCCCATATTATTACCGAAATATTTATAACTTATATGAGATAATCATGTATAATTATATATTAATATTTTTTCGATATAACATAATATTTTATAATTATAATACTTCAATAATTCCCAAAATATATTAGTTGTTTATTTTAATAATTTATCTTTTTAGAATTTTATTTTGAAGATTCTTTTCACAATATTTAGAAATTTTTGTTCCTAAAAGAAATATGATTTTTTATTTTATCATTAAACTATTTTTTTCATAATTTGTTTATTATTGAATGAAATAAAATAAGAGTAATATTACACGAAAATGTAATTAAAAAAATATAACACTATCTTCATTATAGCCACAATGCACTTGGGAATGTAATGGGACCTGTTAATGCCTGATAATAAAATAAACTGAAGGTATTCTACCTAAATATGGAAATGGGTGTGTCATGATTGCATATATTCAATGGAAACAATGAATTAAAATGGATGGTGTGTCTATATAAAATCCTATAATGTATCCACCATACTTCTATGACCTATGATCCAATATACTATTTTAAAAAATGATTAATCTAAATCATGATAGTTGTTACATTAATTTATCGAATTAAGGATTTATTAAATCTTAAACTGGTAATATCATTGGGTTTTAATGGATTCTGAATTTATAAATTTCAAATCAATAGGTTTCAGCATGGAGAATATTATGAAATATTTATAAAAGTTTTTTAATAATTAAAATAGTTTTATTGATCAGATATATGAGTAATTACGTAACCCTTTCTTGTGATGTAACTAAACACCCAACTCACATAAAGTTTATGTCATTCCTTAGGAATATGATATTTTAGACATATGTACCATCACATAATAGTTAAATGATAAACAATTTTGGGTGTAATTCATTATTTTGATAAAATGTTATTATAACATAAAAAAATAAATAACCATTATGTGTGATTCTATCAGTCACCCAATGAAAAAAATGTAGTTTCCTTCATTGGGTAAACCCCAAATTGTGATTCTATTAGTGGTTTTAGATTTCTTATATGAGACTCCATTTACATGATATGGCATAATTTTTTAAAAATATTCATGCATGAAATTATAGATTTAATACATTTTCTATATAATTTATGGGGCTCAATGTGTCTCATAATTTCAAACATAATTAGCACTATACTATGATAGTATTTAATATAATATTACAAGTTGGAAACAAGGATTTTACACACAATGAAGTTCATTAAAAGTTTTACGATGATAATTATGTTGAAAAATTATCTTTGACACAAAATACTACTAAATTATTTTCAAAGATGGTTATTAGTATTGATAATAATTATTATCATAATATTCCCCCACTCAAATGACATATCTTCCATATAATGTAACTCTATAGGAATTGGTAAAACATCATAGAGCTCTATGATCAAACATCTGACTCAGGCTTCCACCAATAATCCTAGATCCATCATTGCTGAAATGAAATAAAATAAGTGGTACCTTATTAAATTATAGGCCCTCATCACTTGAATATATAAGCTATATAATATAGTCCACATGAGATTAATTAGGATATATCTCAACATAATCATTGTAAATGTCAAGTGCATGACCATGTATAAATGTATGCAGAAATGACACATGAAACACTTCATGAAAACTATAATGATATAGTGGAAGGTCCAAATTGTACTTATTTTCCCAAGACACATTCTACAATAATGATATGGGATATATATAAAGGTGTTATATTTACTTACTATCTAACATTGGGGTGTCCAAATTGGTGAATCAATCTTAGTAAAACATAATCATCCATATATAACCCCATATATATCTGCATATGGTGGGAATATAATTGTTCCCTACTTTGATGAGTGATTAACCATTTATCGATCAATTTCAGTCTCAGAAAGGTCTTCTCAACCAACATAGTACACAAAATAACCTCCCTCACCTCCCTCATGTCAAAAATGTAATGACTGACATGGTCTCTTATATAGTCTGTTATAAGGTTCCTTTGAATCTAATAATTTCAAAATATGTTTTACGTGAACATAACCATTGATATATGTTAATATCATGATCCATAAGAGTCTATAAGTTATTATCTAAGTATATTGTGCAATATTAGTATCATCTTATTGGAAATTATTTATATCTAAGGATTTTATATTGTTAACATCGTCAATGTAGTCCCTAGGTCCTTTTCTAAGTCATATAAAAAGTGTAGCGGGATAATCATATCTCAATATGATACATTAATCTAGTTAACTCTATGTAATATCAAGTTATCTGAATCATAGAGCTTTCATAATTCACACATTGGGTGTATCTATCAGATTGTTGAAAACTGGGAAACATTTATCAGCCGTTCGAAAATCACATAGACATCCTGATGAATTGTCAAGGGTATAAGTGAACTAATAAACTAGTACATAATAACTACCTCAATTGGTAAATTTGGAAAAATATGTGGATGGGAAAATCCACCATGATTTTGGCACTATCCTTTTAAACAATAATAGGTAATGCATTGACATCCCATCCCTACATTATTTCTAATCATTCCTAACACCAGATCAGTCACCGGAAGTCATATACAATATTCATTTCCTAATGATTATATAACTATATAGATGAATTATTATCCCATAACAACACCTCTCATATGGATTTATGGATTATTACTCCATTATGTACCATGATAACTACTTCATCACTCAATGACCACTTCAGTATCAGATCATATCGAGTGAGATGTTCCCCCAAAATTTCACAAAATAGTTTCGACTCATAACTAATTTTCCCCTAATCATCATGTATGGATACGATCGTTAATGGGGTATAGGTAAAAAATCCACGATCCCATAAAAAATCAAACCTCCAATTATCGAAAAACATCTCATCAAGTGCCACTTCTTCTATTAAGGCCTCTCAATAATATCCTTTACATCAAATGTAATATGGACAATGGTATCTGAAATAATGTTAAATTTACCGAGTCTATAATAATTATCAATTTCAATTTTTTATATATAGGTAACATAAAGCCTTTGTCTTATATTTAATTATTTATTAGTGAAGATACAATAAACCCTCTTGTGGAACGTGTAAATAAAAATATCTCACATGAGAAATAGTATCTATAAAACATTGTAGTGTGGGTCATAGATTTATATTTCACATCATGTGTGATAGTTTCTCTCATGGGGTTGTAATAGACATGAGAAATTTTTCATTTTTATTGTAAAAAACACAAGTGAAAACCATTATGAATAAAAAATCCTAAAGAATCCCTTCCACTATAATTTATTTAAATACAACATGAGATATATTTTCTTTTTTGGAACTATATGATATAAAGGTATTAAAATTTAAAGTATCACTAGATTAATAAAATTATTAAAATAATTTGACGATTCATCAGAGTATAAACTTGGATAAATCCCATTATAGTGATTTAAAACCATTCATCAACTTCATAAGGGCCTCAATTTGATAGGAGGGAGTCAGAATGTGAGAGTTGATTTTCAATACATAATTGACCATCATTCTGAACTCCTATTACATAGATAGGTATTGTGATATTGTTAAATGTTTAAGGTTTTTTTATTCATAAATGTATAAGGAGGTGTTTTTGTATTCACATGTGTAACCTCATATGTTTCTGGAGGTGAAAAATAATCACTTTCCCTTGTAGGATTATTCTAGCATTTATCCCATGTAGTATCACAAGATTACCTTAATGATACATCTCTTATAACATGAATGAAACATTTTAGAAAAGAAAATATTCTTTTTAGATAATCTATATTCACTGTATTTCTGTAAACACATATTTTCCTTTGAATCTACCTTAAACCAAGGTACAACAACCCTATTAGAAAAAATTGGCCTTTGTCTCTATATTTATTCATAATAAATATACTAACACAAAAATATTATCAATTAAAATTATTAATTAATATAATTATATATATAAACCACATGATAAAATTGATATATCATATATTAGGAAAACAATAATTAATTGAAAAAATTAATCATAAAATTTAATTAATGGTATACAATAAATCACATAAACATATATATGTTTGTAAAGTGAAACTACATTCCTAGTCACAATGAATGAATGAAATAAATATATAATTAATAACATATCATCATTATATGAATATTTTTTTATTTAATAAATGGAAATAGAAAAATAGGTTTTTTCTATTATTATTGTAACTCGGAGAATGACTATACAATTCTAAATAAACACTTCCATTGTAACCATCCAAAGAATCAACTATCATATCAAAAATCTATAATTTACTAAATAAAAAAATAGAATAGATGAGTTATTAAATCACAGTTCATAGAAACTATGTTGTGAGATCCCATCCAAAACATCCAGGTTCATGACAGAGTGCCACAATACACTATGTACCACCCCATTTCAAAAGGATTTTGACTAGAAGTTATGGTCTACGTCCAATAATCGGTAGAAATATTATTTTATATAAAATTGATGACAAATATTAAATAAAATACAAAAATAACGAATAATAAGGTTTATCATGTAAAAAATATTGATGGTGTATTGGTTAGTGAATTAATAGGCTCCCAAGGTGGTAATCCAAATAGAGTAAAATATATTCTAAAAAAATAAATAACATTTTGTACTACCATTATCAGTACTAATACAACATCATATTTACATTCCCCATCTTGTAAACACTCAATATGGATCAATCCCTTCAACAAATCCACCATGAAGACTATAAGTTCCCAAAAATTCAATAGTGGCGTGCGAATTGGAGTGTTAGTATGACATGAAAATTAAATCATTATCATATAGTAATCATGTATAATAGTATATGGAATAGTAATATTTACTTTTCAATATGTAAAATCATATAATTCAAAATTTAGGTGTAGTTTTCTAACTAATAAACCACAAACCCTAGAGTATGCCTTCTCTATCCTCATAGCTGAAAATGCATAATATGTTGGTAGTGATCATAACTGGCCATATAGGGAATTTTGTGTAACTCTAAATCCATTATTAATTGAGTTTTTAAAAAACCATGAGTCAATATTGAATAGGGTAATACTCATAATAAAAAAATATTGAGTATCCTTACCCAACTGAAAATCAGCAAGGCATCAATAAACACTTGTAATAAACAAGGTATCAAATAGAGACCAAATTACATTGATATAATTCACCAGTATTGTTATCATAATACTATATGTGTTCACTCATTAATGAGTACTCATACTTAAATTGACACCTATCATGAATACGAAAAAAATAAGAATCCTATGGAAAACAATTGATAAGGACTTGCATGATAATATCCATTACCAACATTCTTTTAAAATATAGCTTATTCATATATTAATCATGTGACTAAAAACCTATCATAAAATCTAGATGACTCAAAAATATTAATTGGAATAAGATATATGGTGTCAGGAAATACACACATGAACATGAGATCATAAATAAAACATGCATGTCAAATTTTCTAGCACAATACATATTCTATTGAATCATCTCTAACAAGAGAAAAAAGGACATGAAATTCCTACATCAGACTCATAAACATCAAAAAAATTATAAAACATAATATTTTCTTGATAAAAAAGTGTTTAAAACTCAATAGTCATCATCACGTCATCACTGGCCTTATTAGTAGAGTTTTCGACACATCAATAATTAAGGTTTATCATAAATTCATGGAACCAAAACAAAAAATATAATTTTAAAGATAAAAAACAACATGTGTAATTTTAAATTAAATCACTTGGATAATATTTGTGATATCATTTAGGACAACACATACTCTAAAAATATTCTTTTAATGAATAATTATAAAAATAATTAAATAAATATTTATCTCAATATTAAAAAAATAACATATGTGGTGATATTTTAAAATTATTATTTTAAAATAATTTATAAATATATTTTGATGACATAACATAAATTATCTCCTTATGATTACCTATAATTGATTTCCCATAATATTTTTTATATTAATTTTTTTATAAATTCTTATAAATTATAATTTTGTAATTATATTTTGATAATATATCATAATATATTTTATGATAATTATCCATCGATAATAAATTATAAATATTTTTATTAATATATGTATGATTTATGTGAAAACCATTGGGTGGTATGTATTGACGGAAGTGAAGACCGTTAAATTGTGCATGACCAAATTACCCCATTTCCCCCTTTTCTATCCCAAATAAAAACATTTCCCCTAATGTGATTCCAATACATAATCTCTTGAGTAAATCCCCTACAAATACACCACCCTTTCCTCCATCAACCACCCAACCATTCCCCCCACCTTCGATTGTACACCCCCCCATCAAGCACTACCACACATACCATATTCCTTTGTCTACTTTTGTGTGCCCCCACCCTACCTATTTCATCAACGCCCGCCCCCCTCAACGTTTATTTGGATCTCTGATTTCATTGATCCCACACATTTCCACATTCGTATCTTTTGACCCACACCCCCATCCCCACAAACTGGGCCCCACTATATCCTATTGTTCCATCTGCCTGCAAAATGTTACCACTAACCCCTTTCCCTACAATTTTCCACAGGGGTCCCATAACCCCGATCATCTGTCGTTGATCCCCCATATACCATCATACAAAAACACTGATTAATTGTTATTTTTTATTTAAATTAATTTTATTAGTTGTAAAAATAAATTTATATTGATCTTCTAATTAGATAGTTATTCAATAAAAACAATACATCATATTTTTATGACCAATATTTTTTATGCTACTTCAATTAGAGTTTCATTTGTTGTTTTGATTCTATATATCTGCATCTTGGTGATTTAACAAATAATTCATTCGATCATATTGTATTTGATGAAAATATTTTGTTAAAAATTTATATTTAGATTTTATTCGGTTAAAGAGATGAATGTTACCAATATTGATAAATTATGATTCCCATTTTTTGAAAATTTCATTAAATCATAATAATATATAGAAATATTCATTTTTAAAACTGCTATGAATATAAATTGTGTATATTTTGAATTAATTCCATGAATTTCACTATAATTATGTAGTTGTTTATGTTAATAGTGTTTTTGAATTATTTCCGTTTAAAAACTGTTATGGATTTCAACTTCAAACTATCTAGGTTAATCAAATTGAACATTGTACCATAATTTCTAAAATAAATTAAATGACATGTATGAATATTTACATAATCCTTCTCTATGATACACTTATATTTGGTATTTAATAACCCATTGATACTTCATGGAAGAAAGGTTTCTCATCCCATATAATAGTTTATAGTATTAATTTATTTATTATATGTTTCATATAGATAGAACATAAATCCATAAATCATTAAGACAGAATGAAGAAGCTATACCATCATTTTCTCATAATTCACATGAAATCATTGGTGATGTCAAAATAATAAAATTTTCATAAAAACATAACCCTTATTAATTAAAATTAGGTGATCAATCAAAATTATGATTGTATTAATGGGTTGGTGCTTTCATGAATGCATGTCAGAGGGTTTATATTTTTATTTTTTTAATGAAACCACTATAAATTGACTACATGGGAACATAATATTATATTATATCCACGTACGATCTTATTAATTTTAACATTTAATATAAAAAATAAGATGTAGATAAATCATTATGTCATGTATCACAATGTAGTGGGGAACCTCACCCTCTCCAATGAGATGATGCACTGTCCTCATTGTCAAGCTATTGATATTAAAATTATCAACATTGATTTTTATATCCATTTATATAAGAATATTATATGTGTGAGGTGATCATATCATATTATATTCCCTACCTATATGTTACTGTTGTAATAAGTACCTACATATTTTATTTAAATTCATACTTGTTATTGAAATTCATACTGGTAATTATAAATGTAAACTTCAATACTTGTACCAGGACATTAGTATGTCATATATATGTGTTTGAAGGATTGCATCAATATTTCAGAACAACTTTTTTAAGTTAATGTGGGTTTGTTATTGAATATTTCTCTAATATAATTATAACATTAATGAAAAAATATTTCCCAAACTATTATACCATTCTATTTACCAATAACTAATAACATGATAATTTCATTTATTTAAGTAATGGTTTTTTTCATTTTATAATTAGTAGGACCATTTTCATCATAAATAATTAAAAAATATATTCTTACCTAATTTTATATTTTTTCTAGAAAAATTATAATTTTATAGATATCCCGACTTTAGGTGTTATAGAGGTAAAGTACCAGGACTAACTTTTTTCATTGACGAATTTGTTAGTTGTTCTGGGTGAAATAATATATTCATCATGATTATTCAATTTGTAATAATTTAATATTTTTCAAATATAATAAATTATCCATGATAAATTTTCTATTTATATATACTGGTGGTATAATTTGATGTGATAAAAATTGTGTTACTAAAAAATAATGAATTAATATGATAATTACTATTCGTTAGATATTTTTATGTTCTCTTTATTAATTTAACTATCATTGTTTCAGAAGAAACACGCGCCAATTTTTTTATCATACTAGGATCGAAGCCCTTTATTTTAGATATTGTTATCTCTTTAATATGGTAATAATATTAATAAAATTATTTAAAAAATTTACATGAATAATGAGTATCTTTTAGTTTCATCTAATATAAATTTCAATCAAATATAAACATATTTTACTCAATTCAAATATTGTCTACTTTTTTTATTTTTATTCCCTTTATTTTTATGTTATAATATGAATTTGATTATTATTTTTATGTATATTTTTTAAATGTATTTTTGAAATGGATTCAGTTATAAGAAAATTGAATTCAATATTCAAAGATTGTAAACTGAATCAGTCATCCATTTTAGTCAATCCCTAGTTATTTTTTCATCATTTATAGAGATTGATAATTAATTTCAATCCATATCTAAGATATTAATTTTCATGGATGTGATTCTGAAAACAAAATTTTGACTTTTAAGGTGTAACATCCCCAACCCATAATCCACTAAACTAGTTCCCTGATATGGGTCTCCAAATGACCTACATCGCACCTCCCAATATGCACGTGGTTTCCAACTAGCTATGAGGGTCTTCTGGACCTTTTAAGAATAATATACCATTTTTTCGAGTATGTAATTAAATAAAGCATAGAGAAAAATTAAAAAAAATCAATAAATAAGAAACATGAATTAGAATTCATTTCCCATATATGGTATAAAAAACAAGAAAATGCAAAATATGCCATTCCAAAATAACAATTATAACAGTGAAGAAACAAAAAAAATAAATCCATTCAATCAAATCCCCAAGTGTTTAATAAATCCATTTTTGGATCCTCATGTATGCACATCCCTACCCCAACTCAACTCCCTAACAAAGAACATTTTCAATTATCTGGACTTTGAAACATGAAATCTGCCTAGTTGCCCAATGGAAGCCTAAGTGGGGTGTAAGTATAAGTTAGTAGACCAAATTTAGTAGTGTCTAAAAAATTACTAGTCTATACAGAGAGTACATTTATGTACAAAATAAATGATAATATAGACAAAAGAAAAAATAGGTTCCAATAGTTAAAAATATTCACATAAAACATTTTAATCAGTTTATCAATTATCATTTCATTTTCCATTTTCATCACTTATTCCATGGGTTTTTAATTTTCATCATTCACACAATGTCTCAAGCCTATCAATTTGTATGCATAAGGGTTTATGTCATGTTTTCTATCTCACCAGGGATAGACATTTAATAAACAATTACAACAGACATACCTTGGAGACATAGTATAAGTAATATCATCAAATGAAATAGTTTGTGGCATAGATCCTCTGTCACAATCCCTAAACAATGAATTATAGTTGTGGTGTTTAGAGCCCTTTTCAAACCTAACCCATTGGTGAAAATCAGTAATTCCAATTCCTCACCACTACCAATTCATGTGAATATGATTATTTATCAATTTAACACATATACTATATAAAAATTCATAAAAAATAAATTTATATAACAATAAATTTTAATATTTATTAATCACATAAATTATCATTAATAATTATCCCATGTACCCTTTTAACATTAACATTTTATTTCTCAATTAATCAGTTTTCCTTTCAGTTTCAATAACATATGAATTCTATTTTAAAAATTCTATTTTATTTTACCATTTTACATATTTATCAAATACCATATGTTTACCCATATAACTCATTAGTCAATTTAAAATCATTTAACCATTCAAAATTTTCATCAATTCACTATCATTTACCAACTTATGCATTTCATGTACAATTTATAATTCATTTAACAAAATAACATTATTTTATCCATCACATTTAATATTAAAATAACAAACCCCTTATGAAATTATCAATGTCTACAAATAACTATAAATATTCTCTTTTAAAATAAACTATCATATACACAGGTTCATCATGGTATACGTGTTACTAAAAGTATATTCATTGACTAAAATTACAAATTTCCTATGTTTAGGAATTTTGGAACAACCCATGTGTTGCCCTTAATGGGTACAGTTAATGTAAATGCATACATCATAGATCCTAATGAGTTTAATTCAGCATTTTCCAAGTCAATTTTACAAATCCATTAAAAGGAATGATGTGTTAAATGAGTGAGAATAATTTACAAAACCACACATGAAAATAAACATAAATATAATAGCATATAGCTTGTAGACCACCTACCTCGAATACATAGATGAATACTTACTTATCTAAATACATTAATCCATATTCAATTACCCTACAATTCTCTAACCAATAATCTAATAAAAAAGTTGGTTTTTGGGATTCAGAAGAGGAATAATTTAACCACAATACTTTATCCATAGAATGGGAAAAAAATAGGACTTTAAGACATACCAATATCATTGATCTGCACCAAATGTAACTTCAAAGGCTTATAATTGATAGACATAGAACCCTGTGAATGTTTGGTTGAAATAGTTCATAACATTGGTTTATATGGCATTAATGACCATCAAAATTGGTTGAAAACCCATAAAATACCAAGTGGATGAAATAGTAAAATCCAAATTTTAATAGGACATATGTTTTGGCTACATATTTTTCCAAACCATCTACCAACTCCATGTCATGATACGTGCAATAGGGGTCTAAGGTACACAGTTACCTTTGGCTCCCACACAAGTTGAAAAAACATGTGCAAACGATGTAGAATATATATATCCATGACTACACAATTTTTCATTCCACCTATAAATGTACCATTCATATGATGCACAATACCCCTATTAAAAAATGACTAGAGTTCATGTTTAATCTGAACTGTGCGACAATCGTGCAGAATGAACTAGGTTGAAATTTTTTCCAAAATACATCAAGTCCTGGACTACCTCAATCCTCATTATACACTGGGTAAACATTCCATTATCCATATTAATATATTTATATCAAAAATATGTCAAGGAAAATCCTAAATGATGTTTGGAATATTAAATTCCCCCCACATTATAATGTATCATCCTCAATCTAGACTTTCCAGAATCACTGTATTTTGAGGTAATAACATCGGTCCACTGAGACTGTATATTTTCATCCCCTTCCCAAGAGTCTTGATAAACAATATCATTATTAAATAAAACTCTAGCTAAGTACATAGTATTTCAGTACATTACATTTTCCATATGATCTATGAAACCATGTTGATGCTCCATAAAGTATTAATCATCATCAAGCTTGATTCACAAGTATAAATCAGATTGGATGGGTCTTCGTAATACTACAAAAATTTAACACATGAAAATCATCATTAATACCACTATACCATTTGTGGAGATACAATCAGTATGATACCAATCAATTCCTCTAAAATATATCAATTTTTTTATAATACCTAGGTTACATCATTCCCTTATTTCGAGTAAAATGGTGACCAAATCATGGTGAAACTCAAATAATCACCCGACCACCCACAACAGACTCAAGAGTTCAATAATTTTGATCCAAATATGACTTCTACCTAAAATGAGACGTATAAATCCACATTTGGATTAACTAAATATTCATCGATTTTTCTTGCATGATACTTAGAGACATTAATTATGAACCCCAAACATCCATACAACATAACATGTATGTAAACATCCTACTATTGAGTACCACATATGATTTCATACAAATCCTCACCTGGTAACTATTGTTATAGGTGGACTCAACATGATCCATGTTTTCCCCATTATCCACAAAGTTCTATCCTATAATAATTCTATATGTCCAATAGTAATTTAATAGTTAGTTTTGAAAACCTTTCAATATGTGGGTAGAAATTCGTCCCAAAAAACACTTAGGTATAATGTTCCTCCTACAACCCCTTTCATAAGAACAATGTAGAATATAGATCACATTAAAAAAATTATTATTGTCACCACATGATACCATAAAACACCCAAAAGAAAAACTCACCTAGCTGATCAATTGTGAAGATATATAGAACATGAATGAAATGTGTTACCTTGGTCAACTTATCCACAACTATACATATCAAATTATTATTCCATGGTTTCCTCAGTGTAACGCCCCGACCCCAGTTACCCAAAGATGGAAAATTATTAAATACCATAGGCATGATCACAAAAGATAATGTATCAAAAGTTCGATTAATTTAGTATCCTTGGAATCACTAGATACGTTCATTAGTATTACATTACATCATAAAATGAAAACTACAACAAAATAGTCTCCATAGACCACACTCATATCCCACAATACTATCTATTCAGGTCATTCATAAATTACTTTTTCACATCCTGGAAAAAATATAACATAGAAAGGGGTGAGATCAGAATCCCAGTAAGGATAAAAATATAGCGAAAACTTTCATAAGTAAGCATAAATATTTAAGGCAATGTATAAATAAAACAAAATCCTTTTATACATCAAAATCAGCATAAAATGAAATAATTCCATTTAATTATTCACATATATATTCCACTAGTCGAATAATTCCATGAAATATCAATAACCTCTTTCATAATGATGGAATTCATAATGCCAGACTATCATAACCACATAGTCAAGGCCTTGTGCAATGACTACAAATAAAATTTGGTGTAGGATTAGTGGCAGGACACTATTCTGACTCATGAGACCTACTGACTCATCAAGAAGTTATATTGGGCTCCACCCGTCACTTATTAAGTCCAATGCATTTCTCATATGAATTGGATTAAACATAACACAAACATTCGTATTAAAACTAGAATATGAAATGTACATACTTTCTCCACAATCAACGAATGGTATAAAAATAACACATCCATGGTAAAACATATCACAAATCTCACAATAAAATATGAATGTTTTGTATCATAATAAATCAACTTCAAATAAGCTTAAAATACCTCAAAGGACGTTGACATAGATGAAATCAAAACTATTTTAGAGAAATAGCTCTTTTTTAATCATTTAAAAGTCACATTATTAATAAAATAAAACATGTACATTAAAAAATATTATTATAATCTTGAAAGGGAAGATTATATGATTTTATAATGGTAGAAATTATCCACACTTGCCGTATAAGTTAAAAAAGTCATTCTTACCTTCATTCTTCTAAAAAGGATATAAATGACCTTGTTTGGAAAATGACGGAAAGATTCCTTTCAAACCATTTTATCAAATTTCAAACAATGGTATAAATGTCATTAACCCATATCCTATAAAATAGTAAAAAAAAAATTAAGTACATTTTTATGGAACATGGATGTGGATGAAAAAGAGGTCCCAGTAGATAATTACGTATAAACAACCTCGGATAATGAAGATATTGTGAAATAAACCATTACCTTGTACTTTTCCATGCTCGACGGTAGGTTGACCTCTAGTATAATTGTGAGATTATTGTTATTATATTATAAAAAATCATATACATTAATATGATCTCATTTATGATCTTGTAACCTTTCTTTGTTAATAATATCTTAGTATTATGGTCATTTCGGGTTTTAACTTACTCGTTTTATTTTATATGTTTTGATACATAAGCTATGTTGGTTATGAAATGGTTGTATATTATTCATATCTAGAAAGATATCAACTCCTGAAACAATATTTTTAATCATCAAATGAGAATTACACATGAATGGATACGATGGGGAATGAATCACATCACGTTCATGGAGACGGTAGTCCGTACGTACACACAAGTGACAATATCATTGTTTTGATAATAAAATAATATATAACAGGATGTTATATCATATATACATAATCATTATAATGTTATATTTATTATTTAATTCAATTACACATCATTTTCATACCCATCCAAATAATAATGTTTTAAATAACAATTACAACATGATGTGGAGATGGTAAGCCGTACGTACGCATAGATGGTGACAAATCATTCAAAGGATGGATATAATAATGAATATTGTTATTCCATATTTATAATAACATCATGGAATATAGAGGAATTTGGATTAATTACATTAGAATGAAAATAAAAAATAAAGACGAAGTCTACGAAAAAAGGATCTTGAAAGAGGGTGGTGAAAACATTATATCTTATTTGGGTTCTTTCTTCTAATTTGATCAAAGGGCTCCTTAAGTTGGATTTATCACTAAAATAAAGCCTCTCGGATTAAGGGAGGACTGTTGAGAGGTTATTGGGGTGGAGTTTGGCCGATCCAAAAGGGTTTGAAGGTATTAATTTTAGAGAAGGTGGAGTGCCCTTTTATAAGAGGGGTGAGGGGCACCTTTAGAAAATCTAGAAATATTATTTTATAATAAATTCATATTCAGTTTCTAAAGGATACGAAGTGTATAATTTAAAGTTTATGGTTGGGATAGATCAAAAAACAATCAACTAATAGGTTTTTTATAGGTTTGGTCACTATATGGACCTTATCATTTAGTTTTAACTTTTAGTTAATTAGTTTGACATTTACCATGTCTCTTTATATTTTTATATTATATATTAAATAAACATAATATATACTTCCATGAGACTCCCATGTGGTCCATTATTGATACACATATCCTTATATAAGTCCTTTGGCAGAAAATTAGATTTTTAGGAATAGAATATGAATAAATAATAGAATATTTGTTTTTAAAACTCTTTTACATCAATTTTGAGACTATTTGGTTTTTTGTTTTTTCTAAATTTATAACAGCATTATAACATCGAAAGAAATTCATATAACCAACCCTAGTATGTCATATTAACCTATAAAATTAGTTTAATTCATAAAAAGTCTAAAATTACATTTCATTGGATATTTATAATATAAATTATATTAATATTTCATTAATTACGTAATTATTGCATCAAAATTGTGTCGTAAATAAATTAAATTATTAAATGTCTAAAAATTATAAATAAACTACCATTATTTATTAAATCTATTTCTATTTCTAATTAATATTTATAATCGAATTTATCTTATGTATAACCCTATATTAAGAATTTTTTAGTTATTAAACATTGATTTTAACTCTTTTAACTCATCTTTGAATTAGATAATAATAAAAGTTTTAATCTAATCCAATTGGACCAAATAGGTTCATATTTTATTATAACAGTTTTATTTGGTTGAGTTATACTTATCAATAGAATTAGTACATGTTTGAGGGTAATAATAATATAATTTTTACCCTTAATTACCCTATTTACTTTTAACAGTGGTAAACAACAGAAAAAAGTTACTATTCACAAAAAAAATATTTTTATCTTATTGAACAAAATTTTACTCAATAATATTAACAGTGTCTCTTGGATTTTCTCAATTCCACTCACAGAAGTGGTAAAATTATGTTTTATGTGAATTTGCAAATTCTCCTAGGAGATGGGTAAATGACGGTGAAAAGTTCAATAAAATTTTTATATAGCTAAAATTTTTATAAACTGAATCCAACGAATGAAAATGAAATTATATAGGTATTATGTATCTATTTTGAATTAAAATAAATTTAAATAAAATAAATAATAATTTAAATAAACATTTGGTTTTAAACTATAACTCAGTGTTCTTCACTATTCATAAAAAATTGATAGTTTTCATAAAAATACAAAAAATTCCCCTAGGCTAGTTTCTATATTCCGAATCCAAAAATGAATTCCATTTTGAATGATAAAATTTATAAAATTTTAAAATGTGGGTATTACTATTCATAACGGCTAATTTTATTGGTTGTGGTTTGTGTTAGAACCTGAAGTTGTGTACAACACAAGAAACTATATTATTCAAAGGGAAGCGTATTGTGGAATCTTGGGGTGTTAAATTCTCCCCTCCATCAAATAATGTCGTCCTAAAAATTTCTAGAATACTACCGCATGAATAGAATCAGGTGGTTCTTCATTATAAGTTCCATGGGTTCCCACGTTGCATCTTCCATCTTATGGTTTTTTCATAGATCTTTTACATGATGAGTCATACGATTTCACATCACTTGTTCTCTCGTATCATGAATCCTAACGGGCTCTTCGCAATAAGGCAGATCGGGTTCCAATTCTACTTCTTCATAGGTGAGTACATGCATTGGTCCAGGCATGTATTTCCTCAACAGTGATATGTGGAACACATCGTGAACTTTGTAAAGACGCGGCGGCCTTACCAAATGATAAGCTACAACCCCAATTCATTCTAGAATTCTGGATGTTCCAATGTACCTAGGACTGAATTTACCTTTCTTACCGAAACATATAACTACCTTCCATGGAGATAACTTTAAGAAAACATGATCTCCTACATGAAATTCCAAATCCTTCCTTCAGTCATAAGAATATCTCTTCAGCCTACTTTGAGATTCTTTGATGTGGGTTTGGATTACCTTCACCTTTTCAAAAGATTTATCCACATGTTCTCGTCCTAAATGTTTTCTTTCACCAATAACATCTCAACAGGTTGGTGTGAGACATATCTTTCAGTATAATTCATTTATGGTGCCATCCGAATACTTTAATGGAAGCTATTGTTATAGGAAAATTCCACCAGATGTAAATATTGATCACAGATACCCTGAAAGTTGAGTGAGCAAGATCTCAAACGATGATCAGTATCCAGGGAATTCTGAACACTTTTAACGAATCATGAAGTAAAAAGGGGATCACGATCTGATACAATTGATTGGGGTACTTCATGATGTCTTATAACATCATTAATATATAGAATTGTTAGACGTTCAAGTAGTATATCATACCTTATATCAAAAAAATGTGTTGACTTGGTAGGACGATACATAATGACCCATATGTATTCATTCCATATAGGAGTCTTTGGTAGTCACATGACAAAGACAATCATGATATTATCACATTTCCACTCAGGTATGGGAAGAGGATGCATTACCCCTCTAGGCTATTGCCTTCCAGCTTTCACTTGTTGGAAAACCGTACATTATGACACAAAATCAGCGATCTCCCTCTTCATGTAGTTCCACAAAAAATGTTCATTCAAATATCTATTCATTTTGGTGCTACCAGTGTCTATAGAGAATTTGGAACTATGAGCATCATCCAACAATTCTCTTTTTAGATCGGGTATATTAGGAACACAAAGCCTCTTCCCAAATTTCAAAATTCAATCTTCATACACAAATTCACTCAATCTACCGTTATTCTTAGCTTTAATAGTCTTTTTATACTCTTCATATTTGGTCTGGTAACTCGTTATCATCTCTAGTAATGATGGTTCAACAACCATTTAAAAAAGTATTGATGTTTCACCTGCCATTGTGAAACCCATGTCCGTTATGACTAATTACAGGTATATAGGATCCCTTTCAACTCTCATTTCATTCAAAACTCCATGATCCTTTCTTCTCAAAGCATCTGTGACCTAATTTTCCTTCCCTAGGTGGTAGTGTATCGTGCAATCATAATCCTTTAGTAGTTCAAGCCATCACTTTTTCCTCATGTTGAGTGCTTTCTATGAGAAAATATACTTCAAACTCTTTTGATCAGTATAAATCTCTCATTTTACACAATATATGTAGTTTCTCCAAATATTCAACGAAACTATTACAGCTGCTAACTCAAGAACATGATTAGGATAGTTTTTCTCATGAATTTTTAGGGGTCGTGATGCATAGGAAATAACCCTATCATTCTTCATAAGGACACAACCATGTCCTTTATTCGATATATCAGTATAAATATCAAACCCATCATTCCCCGATAGAAGAGTCAATATAGGAGCATTGACTAATATTTTCTTCAGTTCTTCAAAATATTCTTCGCAATCTTTTGTCTAAAAAAATTAAAACTCTTTTCGTATGAGCATTGTAAATGGGTTAGCTAGTCATGAAAAATTCTGGATGATACACTGTTAATAACATGCTAAACCAATAAAACTACATACCTTAGTTATACTCGTCAGTTATGGCCATTCTTGGATTGCCTTGGTCTTATAAGGATCAACAGAAATTCCATCATTACAGACAATATGGCCAAGAAAAGAAATCTTCAGAAGCCAGAATTCTCATTTTCTATACATCCCATACAATTAATGTATTCTATGTGTCTTCAGGATAATTCCAAATTGATTTTAATGATCTTTTTCAGTTTTAGACTATACCAAGATATCATAAATAAATACCACCACAAAATCATCGATATATTCCATGAAAACATTGTTCATTTTATCCATGAAAACAGAGGGTGCATTAGTCATCCCAAAAGGTAGTACTGTAAACTTGTAATGCCCATATCTGGTTCGAAATGCTATCATTGGAATGACTTCCTTCATCACACACAACTGCTAGTATCTATATCGAAGGTCAATCATTGAAAAGTATTTAGCTACATGTAGTTGTTCAAATAAATCAACAATGCGAGGTAGGGGATACATGTTCTTTATTGTTATTGCATTGATTTCACTGTAGTTGATACATTACCTCATAGATCCATCATTATTCATAATAAAAAGGACAGGGGCTCCCCATGGAGAAACAGTGGTGCGAATAAATCACGTATTACTCAATTCCTCTAGTTTTTTCTTTAGTTATACTAATTCCACAATGGCCATTCTATAAGGGGTATTCGATATAAGCCTAGAACCAGGAATTAAATCAATTGAATTCTCAATTACTCGTTCTAGAGAATGTCCATGTAAATCTTCTGGAAACACATCTATATATTATTTCACAATAGTTACATCCTCTATTTGAACATTCCATTCCTCATCAACAGTTATTTTATTCTCTTCCTCTCCAATAATTGAATTTAGTTGAGCTACTGGCGGTGGATCTAGATAAGAATCAGGTGGTGATGATTCAGCTCTAAAGATAATGTGTTCTTTATCCTCATCATAAAAAATTGTAACCTCCTTCTTATTAAAATAAAACATCACATCACGGTCCGAAAGCCAATCCACATCGAGGATTATATCAAATTCAATCACTGGTATGACGATGAATTCAGCTGATAAAGAACAATTAAATGATCTAATGGGGACTGATTCCGAAAACATCATTGCGATGATTCTTCCCTTAGGAGTTTTAACTGACAAAACCCTTGTTAAATCAAATTAGAAAATATCAAATTTTAATAGAAAACTAGAAAGATATGAAAAAATGTGATGATCCAAAATCAAATAAATCATTTGTTAAATTGGATGAAACCATTATATTACCTGCAACCACATCTTTTGCAGCTTCAACCATAGTAGTAGTGATTTCATAAGAGTGGCCTTGATCCCTTAGCCTTTTCTATGGTAAGTTCCCCTGACTCTTAGGAACTTTATTTGCATAATTACCCATCTCCCTGAAATTGTAGCATCGAACATCAGTAGATTCCTTCTTCCCCTTGCAATCACGATCTTGGTGGCCTTTTTCCCCACACATGAAATAGACACACATTCCCTTTAAGCAAGTACCGGGTTATTTATTTCCACATTTACTACTGGATGGATATTCAACCTTTCCATTATACCCCTTATTTCCATTCCCATAGTGATCAGAATATCTCTTCTTCTCTTTCTTTTCTTCAAAGTCGTAAGACATAGAGAATTCCTTTTTTGTATTGATAGCACATGAGACAATATGTTTGTACGACGAGAAGTATTGTGAGACTAATGCTCGATGGAGAAATGGTTTTTACCCATCAATGAAATGATCAATCATACTCATTTGGTTACGTATATAATATGATGCATGCATCACTAACCTTGTAAAGGTAGCCTTGTACATTGTGACATTCCAATCCTCCTTTTGTCTCGGACTCAGAAATTACCTTTCCCTATCTTCTCGATGGTCATGAGGAATGTATTTTTGTAATAAAATCTTTTGGAACTCAATCCATTCCATATTTTATACTTCATCATCTTCCTTTGTGTTTGGAATCAATGACCATCATTGATTAGCATCTCATGTGAGGCGGTGAACTGTCATTATAACTTTTTCCCTTTCAATACTCCCCAAAGCAAGGAATATTATCTCTATGGAATTTATCCATTTCTCATATATTAATTGATTATTACTCCCATTGAATTTTGGTGCTTTTAGACTCATGAAGCGATCTAACATTGGTCCTACACACTGTGGATCTGGGTGCTCCATACGTGTAAGGTTAATATTCATAACCTGAGTGAGTTGTCCCAATATGGTGATTAGCTGATCCACATCAAATGAATCACCAGCACTACTATAATTATCTTGAGCAGGAGGGAAATCCCTACATGGAGTGTTTGCATTTACATGGTTTCTATTTCTTCCACCAGGTGCCATTTCTAAACTATGGCATAAACTAGATTTGTTTATTAATCGAAATACATAATTCCAAACTTGTAAAGCACTTAACATAAATTGAATAGTTTATGGATATAATCCATAATCATTAAAAAAAGTCTTTGATTATGTATACACACATAAACTATTATTAATGGTTTGTAATGAAAATGAGAATTATCCTAAGCATATCCACTGGGAGTATCATAACCAAGATTGCATCAAGGCATGTTGTCGTGCACCAGTTCCCGTTCGAGTCTAGCTCAAAGTGGTGTTTTTGTGTTTCACCCATTGGTACATCTGTGACAAAGCCACCTCTACCTGCATGTATTCAGATAAGAATTTATTTCTAGGAAAACTCACAAAATATCTACAATAACAAAATTCTTTGATGTTATTCTGAACAAATCCTCAAATTTCATATTAGGTCTATGTGATCTAACATGAGTTTATCTAAATATAGATTCAAAGGATTGTACTAAACATCCTCTTATACCAACTATAACTCCATGACCTCAGTTCCCAAGAGTTAGTGCATTATTACATAACATTGGCATGATAAAAAAAGATCAAGTCTCGAAATACCTATTAGTTTAGTATCTTTGGAATCACTAGATACATTAATCAGTCTTACATTACATTATAAAATGAAAGTTACAAAAACATA
This sequence comes from Viscum album, assembly GCA_963277665.1. Taxonomy (NCBI): domain Eukaryota; kingdom Viridiplantae; phylum Streptophyta; class Magnoliopsida; order Santalales; family Viscaceae; genus Viscum; species Viscum album. The sequence goes on from OY728157.1 coordinate 1,006,613,490, forward strand.
GTATCCATATTCCACACTCATATCCCCTCATACTATCCCTACAGGTCATTCATAAATTACTTATTGACATCCTGGAAAAAAAATGAAAGGGGTGAGATCAAATGCCCAGTAAGGATAATAATAAGCATCATAATTTAAAGAAATTTCTAACTAAAACAAAATCTTTTTAAATTTGAACTTTAGCATAATATGAAATAATGAAATTTACATATTCACATGGATATTCTTCTAGTCGAATAATAACATGAAATATCAATTACCACTTTAATAATGATGGAATACATAATTCCAGACTATCATAACATCGTAGTCAAGGCCTTGTGCCAAGACTACAAATAAGATCTTGTTAAGGCCTTGTTCCAAGACACTAGTTTCTCTCATGAGACCTACCGATGCATCTAGAAGCTATAGAGGTCTCCACCCGTCAATTATTACGTCAAATACATTCCTCATATGAACAGGTTTAAACATAACATAAACATTTATAATAAAACTAGCATATAAAATGTCAATACATTCTCCATAAACCATGAATGGTATAAAAATAACACATCCACAGTCAAACATATCATAAAAACATAAATACAATATGGATGTTTTGTATAATAATAAATCAACATCAAATAAGATTAAAATTTATCAAAGGATGCTATCATAGATGAAATCAAGACTATTTTTGAGAAATACCCCTTTTCTTAAATCATATAAAAGTCACATAATTTTAAAATAAAACATGTACGGTGAAAATATTATTATAAGCTTGTATGGGATGCTTCAACAATTTTTTAACCGTGTAAGATAGCAACACCTGCCGTAGATGTTACAAAAGACATTCCTTCCTTAATTCTGTCGAAAAGGTTATATAAGAGGTTGTTTGGAAAACGACAGAATGATTCCTTTTAAAACATTTTATAAAAAGTAAAAAAAGGTATAAATGACTTTAACCCATAGTCAATTAAATAGTAATAATTTTATGAAACACATTTTTAAGAAGCATGGATGTGGTTGATAAGGAGGTCCCAATAGATAATTACGTATAAACAATCTCAGATAATGAAGATATTGTGAAATAAACCATTACCTTTTAATTTTCCTTGGTCACGGGTAGATTAACCTCCTATATAATGGTGAAATAATTGTTACTATATTATTAAATAATCATATACATTAATATGATATCATTTATGATCTTTTAACATTTCTTTGTTAATAATATATTATTATTATCGACGTTTCAAGTGTTAACTTACTCATTTTTTTATATGATTTGGTACATAAGACATGATTTTTATTGACAAGTTGTATATTATTCATATCCAGAATTATATCAACTCCTTAAACATTATTTTCAATCATCAAATAAGTATTTTACTTGAATGGATACAATGGGGAATGAATCTCATCGCGTTCGTGGAGACGGTAGTCCGTACGTACGCATGTGCGACAATATCAAAGTTTTGAAAATAAAATAATATATAATTTGATGGTATATCATATATACAGAACCATTATAATGTTATATTTTATATTTAATTCAATTACACATCATTATAATACCCATCCAAATAATAATTTTTGAATAACAATTACACCACGACGTGGAGACGGTTAGTCATACGTACGTACCTATGGTGACATGTCATTCAAAGGATGGATAGAATACTGAATATGGTTTTACAATATTTATAATAACATCACAGAGTATAGAAGATACTGGAGTTTTTTACTTTACAAAGTAAATAACAAATAATGAAGATGTGGAAGAAGAAAGGAACTTGAATGAGGGTGGTGAGAACATTACCTCTTCTTCATGTTCTTCCTTTGGATTTGATCAAAAGGACCCCTTATGAGGGATTAATGACTAAATTAATGACTCTAGGATTAAGGTATGACTATTGATAGGGTATTTGGGCAGGGTTTGGCCGAACCAAAAGGCTTTTATGGTATTAATTTGAGATAAGGGTGAGTTCTCTTTTATAAAACAGGTGAGGGGCACCTTTTGAAAAGCTAGAAATATTATTTTTTAATAAATTCAAATTCGGTTTCTAGTGGATTAAATGTATATTATTTAAATGTTACTGTGGGTATATGTCAATAACCACTCAAAAAATAGGGTTTAGATAGGTTTGGTTCACTATATTAACTCTATCTTTTAGTTTTAACTCATAGTTAATTACTTTGACATTTACCATGTGTCTTTTTATTTTTATAGTATATAGTTAATAAACAGACTATATACTTCCAAGAGACCCCCAAGTGGTCCATTAATGATACACCTTACATTATATAATTCATTTGGCTGATCCTTATATTTTTAGGAATATAATATCAATTAATAATGTAATATTTCTTTTAAAAACTCTTTTATATCAATTTTTACACTATTTGGTATTTTTTTGCTAAATTCATAAAATCATTTTTACCTAAAACAAAATTCATATAACAAACACTAATATGTCATGTGAACCTAGAAATTTAGTGGAATTCCTAAAAATTCTCAAATTACATTTATTTGGATATTTATAATATAAATTATTTTAATATTTCATTAATTATATAATTACTGCATCATAATTGTGTCATTAATTAATTAAATTATTAAATTTCTGAAAATTATAAATAAAATACATTTATTTATGAAATACTTTTATATTTCTAAAAAATATTTATAATCGAATTTATCTTATCTATAACCCTTTATTAATTTTTTTTTAATTATTAAACATTGATTTTTACTATTTTAACTATTCTTTGAATTAAATAATAATAAATGTCCTAATCTAATCCAAGTGGACCAAAGATGTACATATTTTATTAATAAGGTTTTTTTTGTCGAATAATACTTAGCCCATAGAATTAGGACATGTGTTAGGGTAATAATAATATCATTTTTACACTTAATTACCCTATTTACATTTATCTGTGGTAAATAAAAGTAAAAAAGTTACTATTCACCAAAATTATTTTTATCCTACTGAACCACATAATAATCCTTTATATTAACCATATCTCTCAATGTTTCGAAATTCCACTGACAGAAGCAGTAAAATTAAGTTTTATGTGAATTTGCAAATTCTCCTAGGAGATGGGTAAAAGACGGTGAGAGGTTTAATCATATTTTTATATATCTAAAATTGTTAAACTGACTCCAATGAATTAAATTGAACATATATAGGTATTATGTATCTATTTTGTCTTAAAATAAATTTAAATAAAATAGATAGATGTCTAAATAAAAATTAGGTTTCAATCTATAACTCTGTGTTCTTCACTTTTAATAAAAAATTGAATGTTTTCTAAAAATTACAGAAAATTCACCCTAATCTAATTTTGATATTCCAAATCCAAAAATGCTGTCTATTTTGAAATATAATGTTAATAATATTTTAAAAAGTGGGTATTACTATTCATAACGGCTACTTTAATTGGTTGTGGTGTGTGTTAGAACTCGAAGTTGCGTACAACAAACGCTACTGTATTATTCAAAGGGAAGCATACCTTGGAATATTGGGGTGTTACACTCAGTATGCCTGCAAAAAATATATCATCATGGAATCCCACATCTATTCTATAATGTTAAATATTTTTGAAAAGAAACCGAGCTAATGATTCCCAGCCTTCTCCTACTGATAGGTACATAATCATTATATGAAATTTGAAAATTCATTCTTCATCTCCATTGACCAAAACTACATAAAATGCTTTCATTAAACATTGGTCAAAATATGATTCCCATACCACATTTAGGAATGTAAGTCATGAATTCATTCTCCTAGCATAGATGTCTGGACAATTTCAAGATAGTAAACATATACTATATAATCAATACCAACAATCCATTCGAACGATTACACTTAACCATAATGAATTTCCCTTAGGAAAAAACAATATAGATCCTCATATGGACTATCCTTTACCTAAACCTGGAGGGTGGAATCAATTTTTTTATATGTGGTACATATATCCTGGACCATTCTAAACCTCTAAGTGCTTCTCTATAAACAATGCCATCAAAATCCACATAGAACTGAATTCTAGAATTTCCTGGCTTTGAGTCATCATGATCAATGCCTCTGAAACACTATCCCCATTTCCTTATGTATAGAATAGTATGAAATAATTGTAATTAATATTTTCAATCAATATTTACTCCTAAATATTCAATTCATTTGGTGATAATATATACACAATAATTTTATGGTATGTATATATAGTAAACCACTCTACAAACTAGTATAACATCCAACACATTAAAATGTAATCCTCCATGAAACATTAATGATCATGTATATGGTATTTTCTTAAAGAATTCTAAAACTATCAAGACTCCAACACCACAACCTGATCCTTCTAAATTAACATATCTATATGCCCATCATCACATACATCACGAAACAAGTTATACTATATACCCAGCTCAAGCAGAATCAAAATTGGTGTGGTGTTCTCCGACATATTTAATTCATGGTTGTCACTCTCAAACACCATAGTCAATTTAAAAATGATTCACTTTTTTGTTAATCTCAAATTTGGTGCAGAAATATGAATTTGACATTGATAAACCTTCTATAATTGCATAATAATCATATAAAACATCGGATAATATTAATATTCATGTGCTTCTCCTAAGACACATATACCTAATAATTTAATGTGACCACAAGCTGACTATCCTTTGAGATGGTACGAACCATGATATGCACCATGAAATCCAAAAAAATTAATTTTGTATTTTTGGAAATATGTCCTATACTCAATTATTTTCCATAGAATGATGATGAGTTTTTTGTGATGATATTCATGAGTAACTGAGTACAGTATGATTTCATCAACAAATAAAACTACAATATGATCCATTTAAGGATGAATGATTCCGTTCAATAAGTCCATACACACTAATGGTGGAATAGTAACCTCCAAGGATATCAAAACAAACTCATACAACCCGTAGCTTCTTTTAAAGGCAATACATGGTATATAAAAAAGTCTCATATTTAGATGATGATGACCTAATCGCAATAAATATCAGAGAACACAGAAGAACTTCTTATCTTGTCAAAAATATAATCGATTCTAGGAAGTGAGTATTTGTTCCTTGTATACATATGATTAATCATCCATTAATCAACCGAAAAATGCACAATCCCATCATCCTTTTTGAAAAAACATGGGAGATCCCTAAAAAGATGTACTCGGGTGAAAAAACATCACTTTATATAGTTAATCCAAAGTATAAGAATTTTCCCAAAGTTCTAATAGTTTTATTCTATATAATGGAATATAAAGTAGTTATTACCTGAAAAAAAATATTGTGTACTCAACCTCTCTCATAAGTGGAGAAAATTATAATTACTCAATAATAACGACCCGAATCTAATCCACCATATGTGGGAAAACATGCTACCCTAATTCTCCATAACCATTTATAAGACAGGCCAGTTACATTGTGAGTTTACGAAACTATTAACTGAATGGTACTACATAGACTTATTAGATATCAAAATATCAAAGGTATACATAGGTATTCCACTCTATAAAATTGAATGATAAACTACGGTTGTGATATTCAATATGATATTGATACAAAAGTAACTGATCCATTAGCTAAATTATATTAAATCTTGATATCTCCAGAAAAACCAGATATTGTAGATGTTTTTACCCACAAAACTCAAAGCAACACCACTTACGTTGTCTAATATTTTCCACCCTCATCCCTAACGATCTGTCAATAGACATAACCCCATATATATATTCCACATCTAGGTAATCAAAACTAAAAAAAATTGGTTATATATAAATGAATATGATGAACCTTTTTGAAAACAATCAGTAAAAAGGGTTCAATATTAAATAATAATACCTCAATCAATCAAAAGCCTAACCTTGCAATAACTAGGTAATGTCTGAACTACAAGAATCATACCTGACCCTCTTCCCTGGGATATAGTCATACCTTTTAGAGATGCACTACCAAGAAGATACAGGTGCTCTTACCTCAGAGTACCATCCCTACCACCTCGCATAGCACAGCTAGTAGAACTACAACTACCATACCAATATTGGGAGATTGACCATCTATATGTAATATTCATCAAACTTTATCATCCAATAGTGTCTTACTATGAATTTCTCTTATAGGACCTCTTCACATGAACTATTATTCCGCATACCCTACAGTCAATAGGTGGTTAGGGATCCTAACAATTCATGTGCTCCATCCTTCCACATAGAAAGTGAATAAACATTTAATGACCCAAATAAAATGATACCCTTACATGGATTATCATCATTTAAATGCCCTAGTGTATACTATCAAATATATGCTTCTTACCCATATATGTCTCACCAATAGATCATCCAACTGAAATGAAATGACCACCACTAGAAGACTCCCTTAGGTTAATTTATAAAATGATTCCCATATCTACCAAATTGAATATTCTATTTAAATGAATGTTATTAACTTGTTAATTGATATCATGTCTATATTTTTTCCTATAAATATATTTCTATTATGGCCTCACCCTTTTCAATGAATAGAATGTTCCGCATGTTTGTAAAGAATCCAACATAATCAATCACTGATATTGTCCCTTGGGTAAACCATATAAAATAAAACACAACCTTCTATTATCCCAGTGACTCTTGAGGTAAGGGTTCCAGAAACGTATCTTAAAATTCCTTCTATCACAAAACAATAAAATAATCTAGATATACTCTATTCAGAACGATTTTTCCTCAGGTCCACCCTCTCTAGAAAACATTGGAAGGATATGAAAATAAAACATTCTGTTCTGATCATAAATTCTCAGCACAACACGTGCTCAGTCTCATTACATCATCTACATTAAATGAACAATGCTCTCATGAAGCTTATTGTCTCATGTGTTACCATGAACCACTGTGATTTCATTCCCCTCATCTAGAAGAGAATTCTCAGTGACATCCTTATGCAACTCAACAAGAACACATCATCATCATGGCATTTTCATCAATTTCAAACATAGATCTCTAAACCCATAAAATAACACATAAACATTTATTATAAAATGAAAAATATCTACTACTTATAAAAAAACAACCAATATAAACTATCCCAAATGATATATTCTAACATATTTCACTACCGTTAACCATATCTACCATGGGTCATGATCAAAATAGGGTCCAAATATGATCATATTCATCGGTCTTCCATTAGAATTCAATTTTGAACCATTTTATGATCACAACAAAAATCATTATCACTAATGATCTATACATTTTTTCACAAATAAATAATACTAACTTTTATTAAATTTACATCTCTTCAATATGTACCATTTAATTCCCATTATTTCATTTTATTTCCATTTTACCCATATTAATTATCGTTATTTATGACCAATTCCTTTAATTTTTCAACGAAAATGAAATAAATTTTACCCCTCATGTCACCCACATCTTCCCCATTTGTGACTACCATCATATATGACACCTATATAATTAGTTTTCCAATACGATGCATGAAGGATAAATCCTCTGTCATTCCGGACATAAAAATAAATTCCTAAAATATTCATATCACAAAAATATTACATCAACCAATACTGAAATATAATTCATCTGTATCAACACACATCATGAACAACAACCCTAACCTAGGAACATATGGTTTCCCTAGAATATGGCTTATCTACTCCAAAGAATGAGATAATTTCCATGACTAGACACATAAAAATATCCCTTATATGATCCCAAAATAATAAGACCCCATAGTTGAACATCTCTGATACAACATTTTAGCATCCTCATCCAGGAGGCCATTAAAACTAGTGCATCAAGCCAAGATGCCACATGGCCTCATGTGAACGTTCATGTACACTAGTGGTTTTCAACGAGCATTAAGGGTCTACTGGACCATGATAGGATACTATACCAACATTAAAAGAGTAATAAACATTGGAAAACATATGAAATAAAGGAAGAAATAAGAAATAAAATATATACATGCATTACCAAGTATTTACCAAATTGGTTACAATACACAACCAAAAGATTAGTATGTCAGGTTATGAAAATAGTTCTAGAAGAGATAAAAACCAAAAATGTTGGAAAAGATATAATCGAAAAAGGTGTTCTGGATTTGATTTCAGATCTATATCCATGAAAATCCCAAGCCCAAATCAAATCTATTATATAGGTCCTTTTACCTTTCATGAGAAGAAACCATGATAGCATCCCGGGTACCCAATAGTGTCCCGAGCCATATAGAATCCCTAGAAATTTACACATATTCTTATATTATATTAATTATAATTTACAATCATATTCAATATCAATTAATATTCTTGTTTCATTGGATGATTAGGTACATAAATCTAATATCATGGAATTAGAATAAAACATTTTTTAAAAAAATACATAAAGGGATACAATCTTCCATTGAGATCGTAAATTTCTAAATATATCAAGGGATGTAAATGAACGCATGGTATAAGATAAAAATCCTAGTAAGGGTACAAACATAGGAACAAATAAAAAAAATTGGTTAAAAATAAATAACATGATGTCATTAAAAAGAATGAATCATGAATAAAAATTAACATTAATAAAAAGTAGAGCATAAACACATGTATTCATGGTAGTAAATGAATGTGTTAAAAACACACAAAATGAAATAATAATGAGTCAAGAATAGATACCAATACAATTTCTAATCGAGGACAATGTCCCATAAAGGAATCTAGTTCACTCCTTATCCAAACATGATGTCTAATGAGAATAAAAATTAGACAATTCCTTTGAGAAAATATTAAAACATCCATAATAAAATTTTAGTTCCTAATTTTTCTATAAAAATAACCACACATGATGTATAAAATATTTCGTTATCATTAGAAAGTGTTTGGTATCTTAAACATGACCTAAGGCCTAACCGAATGGTTCATCATAAAATATTTCATGAAATAAAATATTTAAATCATAAATTAAAATTACTACTAGAATATAAGAATATATATTGATATATTATATCCAAATAATGTGATAACATATAAAACTAGTGTTTATGAAACTATAGAAATGAACAACTATAGTTCAGCCAAAGGAAAAACAATAACGAATAACAGTAATTGAAAAGCTGTAATATTTTGTTATAAAATTATAAATAAACCATGATTGTATATAATTATATGATGATAGATTTTTATAAATAATAAATGTGTATTAAAATATATTAATTATCATACTTTGATAATTGTGTAATAAAATATATTAATTATCATACATTATATTTTTATTTTTATTTAAAATAATTTATCATTTTACATAATATATTTTTCTAATCCTATTATTTTTTCCTAACTGATTCAATATAAAAAAATAAATGAAAAGTATATTTTTTTGGTTTTTTATCACGTAACTAATTATATAGTCTATTTTTTAAGGAATTTGGAGCTAAATTGTCATATTTCATATAAATTGATGGAAATGATTAAAATATCCTCATTAAATAAAATTAAGATAATGTTTAATGTTGTTTTTACTCGACCTATTCTAGATTAACCCCTAGTAAGCAATTTTTTTTACCTTAACTGAGTTATTAATTTTTATAACCACTACTAGAATTTTTAATTATTGTGACGAGATATTTGCAATGGGACCCCAACACAAATAGCCAGTTGCAGAAAACGACATTGAAAATAACATTTTTTCGATGGATCCGTAGCAAAAATGTTATTTATGATGGGGTACATCACCATTAGAAATATGTCTCTGATTATAAACATTACATTTAAATAAACTATTTGTGACGGGATCCTGTCGCAAAAGGAACCACCGCAAATAAGTCTCCGATTATATTCCTTATATAATCAACTTTTTCTGATGAGATCATCGTAAATAATATTTGCAATGGGTGCTTTTTCCCTTCACAAAATTTTAAAAAATTAAATAATAAATAAATATATATAATAAAAATATGAATAATGAAAAAATAATATTAATATTATTAAAATAATATAAAAATATATAAATTCTTAATATTCAAAAAAATATATAAAAAAGTAAAAAATATTATAATAATTATTAGTATTAAAATAAACAAACATTAAAAAATATAATATTTATAATAAATATTATATTATTTAAAATAAAAAAAATCAATATTTATACTAATATAAGAGACATGAAATATAAATCGATCATAGTACAATAAATGATGAATTCAAATGTTTTTAACATAAAAAATAAATCATTGGGGTTCATCTTATGGATGTGGTGGAGGAGATGTATGAGATGGTGGGAGATACGCCATCCCTAAAATACGAGTCAGATGATTCAAGTACTCCATTTAGTATTGATGCGGCTGCTTCCATCAACACGTCTTCTCATCATGATGTATCTACTGCTATAGCATCTCTTCAAGCTGCTTCTGCAAACTCTCTATAAGCTATACCAGAGTTCGTAACAGCTTCTAATATTGTGAGGCGGAAGATGATGCCTCTCCATGAGCTCCTATTGAGCTGGATGCCAAATTCGCACCAGTACCATAATAAGTACCAAGTGTAACATGATATATGAAACCAACTACTTGGCCCTTCTAAAATACATATTGATTCACCTGCATCTATGCCACCTCATTGAAATGGTGTGCAATTGTATGATCTGTCACCTGGTCCTGATTCCCAGCTTGTGTCTGAGAGGTTGTAGATTTATATGACTCCTTCAATTTCAATTTGAAATTAAAATTGTGAAAATATTTTATGTAGTTGGTTTCTTAACTAAATAAATAATACTATCTAGAATATGAAGATGGTGGTCACCTCTAATCTCTCTAGTGGATGGATCGTTGTACATCCTTCAATAAACATCGTACTTTGTAATATCGGCATACTCGCATGCCTATAAAAATATAAAATAAACTATTTATATTTAATGATATATAATATATTTAAAAAAGATACAAACCAAATACTCTTTATGAATATTGAATGTACACTTATTAGCTCGATGTGTCACCTCATGTCTCCCCCGGTTATGTCGACCCACTTAAGACCTCCTACGAAATCCATCACCCATAAATAGTAAACATAATCAATCCCAAATGTGAGATGAAATTTAATATGGTTGGCGCGCTCTACATGACTCATCAAAATATGTCACTCATGCTTTCTTAATAGTCGTCCAACTCAAATTGTGAAAAAACTGATTGAAACGGTCAGACATAGATTCCTCCCATGCTGCGTCAATTGTGTAACATATGCTCTCATAGGTGGGATACCATAAACCCTACAAATATTTTATAATATCAATTATTAATAAAAAATTTCAAAATAAATATTATTTATTTATGTACCATCCAATGATTGATCATGCCAAGAAACAATCAATGAGAATGTATTCCCATGTTATCCATGGCTGAGAAAAATAATTACCAAGATAATGCCCCCTATCCAACAACTACATCCGCAAAAGTGTGAAAAATTAATGAATTACCAAAAAATTAGTATATATATAAATACAATGATTAAAGCTAACTAAAATATAGAGCTTCAATTACCTCTGTGTGTGATGATCGAATCTAGGATGTGGTAATTTCTTGAGGATAAGGTCATAAATCAACATTCATGTATTAATATCCCCCTCATCTTACCCCATAAACCGCCAGTAGGCTGAGGGTCAGATGATCCCAAATCCCCTTCATCCAAAGGTAGCATAGCCTTTGGTAACTCGCGAAATTGATCAGGGTCCATCAGAAACAAAAAATCATTGTTTTATATAGATAGTTGAAAATAACTATTATATAATAATATATATTAGTTATGATTATAACCATCATTTTACTGTGTAATTTTTCATCATCATCATCATCTTCATATCTGACGATGTCAATGTCTTCATATTTCTCCTCAGGATCATCAATATATATATGAGTTACAGTTTCATCTTCTTTTGTAATTTAAAATTACATTTTTAATGTCATTATGATCTTCATCACCATCAACCCTTAATTGTGGGTTTTATTCATCGATTTTCACGTCTCATTGTGAAAAGAGGAATTTTGGGTAGTCTCTTGAAATATTTCATTCAGAATAATCTCATCAAATCCACATTTAGTTTGAGTAAACAAATTTTCCTTGGATTTCATTTTTATTATGCTCCACCAATCCCCCATGTCTATTTAAGTAGAACAATAAATTGTATAATAAATTTGATGTACCATTTGAGATACTAAAAATGGTTCATTTACTCCAAGAAGAATATTATATTTAATATCGAAGATTCCATGTTTCTAATGAACACCCAATCCTCTCTTAGCATCCAACCACAAATATTTTATCATCGTTATGTAATTCTATCCTAGATAACCTGGCTCAATAATTTCATCCTAAATTCCATAAATGGTATCTTCAGTTACTCTACGATGTGATCCTCTCAGAAAAACTCCACTGTTAATTGTTTTTTTTGATTCCCCATATGCACATGTATGAAATTGAAATCTATTCACCACATATGAATTATAAGATTTAACCATTTTGGATGGTGGGTTACTCAATATACACAGTCACTTATCAATTTTATTAACATGTTGAGAAACATGAAAATTTGTAAAACAATTATCAATATAATAAATAATAATCTAAATTGATATTAAATCATCAATAATTTATGTTACCTGTTTTTTAAAACATTGAGATATTTTTTCTCTCTTTTATTTAAGAGTATATGTAGTAATTTGTGCATGTTTTTTATTGATATGATATTCATCTAACCCCCAAATAGAATAAGTATACATTCTTTTACATAAATTATAGAATAAGTTATAGAAGAATACATAGTAAAAATGGTTTCATTTATGCACAGTTGAGAAGAACATATATATGAGCTCTGTGATGTTCATCGTCTGAAATCCATAATTCGTGAACTCTACCAAAGCCATTATTTGGATGATTAAAAATTGATAATTGATTTACCATTTCTTTACCAACATTTCCCTCATTCCGTCCCATGCAGTTGTGTTTTGAGAGATATTCATATTAAAAATAATGACAGTAGAAAATTCAGTTTTCTCTTGCAAATAAGTATCAACAACTGAGCCTTCAACTGAATCACTGATACATACTTTTTTGATCAATTTCATCATGCATATCTTGAATGGAATCATCCATTGAAATTGTACCAAACCGCCACATTTAGCTTCATATATAAATTGTAATATAATATGTTCCATTGAGTCAATGACGGTGGGAAAAAATATTTCTTCCAGTTTACAAATAATTATAGCAACATCTTATTCCAGTTTTCCTAGCAAATCATAGTCTATTTTTTCTAATGAAATTTCTTAGAAAAATGATATGTATTTTAGCGAATCAAAGATAATATAATTCAACATACCTCTGAATCCAATCTTCATAATACTTTCCATTATAACATGACAATAATGACTTTTAAATTTGGTAATATGAAAATTCATAACACATGTTCCCATATTGGAAGCATAGAAATCAGAAATTCTCAAATCAGAAATCCACTGACAAAATAATTATTGACTCTCTTTGGACAGTGTATAAGCTTATTTTGGCTTCATTAACCTCTGTAATTTGACATTTTCAAATAGCTCATGTTCTGGTTTCCTGAAAATTTGGGTAAGATCTAATCGTGCTTTTTCAGTTACATTGGATTTACCTGGGGTATCCAAAACTGTATGAAATAAATAATCAAAATAGTTCTTATAAATATTCATGACATCCAACATGTGGGGAACCAATAAATCAAAACAATATGGAAGATCCCAAAAATTCTCTTTTTTATCCAATTATATTTTTTCCTAAATCCATGAATTTTCTGTTTGATTACTGTTATCCCAGATGTGATGGGAGTTATTGAAAATACAACTGAATTTAACTATATACTTGAGATCATTTTTGGAGGTTCATCCCTTTCAATTGTGGAATTTTTGGAATGAGATTTATTCCTATGAAAAGGATAATCAGTTGGAAGAAATCACTTATTAATGTTAAAATAGCACAGTTTTTTACATTGATGAGCATAAAGGATTTGTTGTCTTTCATTAAGTAAGGATTTGATTTTGGACCATGAGTACTCTAACCAGATAACATGCCATATTCCAGAATGTTACAAATCATCCACATCAATAAATCTTTTAATATATAATTTTTTTCCACAAAAACATAATATGTATGGACACTAGTACTCAACAATACATTTAACTCATCATTGAATGGTTTCAAATAAACATGAATATTCTATTTCGCATGTCCTTGGATTAATAAGGTCAAAAAGATATAGGGTTCCCTCATCAACATCCATTTATTTAATATTTATGAAGTTATAAAGATATTCCACCATGAATACTAACTACCATATAATCCAAATTGACATAAATCGTCGGTATAAAGACCCAATCGCACGATTTGGGATTCTAATGCAAAAGACACCTGCAGACGGTCAATATTTTTCCATGAATCACGATCATATGGATGATTTAAGATTTTATCGGTTGAAATATTTGATTTCTACCATGACATCATTGACACTGTGTTCTGAGACATAAATAAATATTATAACATTGGTGTAATGGGGAAATATCTAAATTATTTTAAAATAATCACTCTAGATATCCTGAGTTGAGGTTCTTTATACCTTGATTTTCCACATGTGGGACAACTATCCAATGAATAATTTTCACTTAAATAGAAGATTTAATCATTTTCATAGGAATGAATCTTCTAATAACTAAGTCCCAAATTATGAACTAACTTATTTCTCTCATAGTAATTTGTTGAACAAACGTTTCCTTCAAGTAACAATGTTTTAACCAAAGAAAATAAATCATCAAAATAGTTGATTGATATGGATTTTCCTGATATAATAGCCATAAATTTTGAAACCGCTTTTAATTTGAATATCATTCAACCAGGATATAATGCATCCTCAACAGACCTCAACAACTCATAAAATTCCGATACTGCCAACTCTGGAGTTAAATCAAAATTATCCTGAGATTCATTTTTTTGAACAGATGAACCTGCATCATCATGTACTAAAATTTGAAACTGTTATAAAGTCTGAATCAAGTTATTAGTATCATTTCTGGAACTACGTTCACTGTGTTTATACCAAAAAACATAATCTGGATTAAACCAAAACTACATGAGATGTCCCCCAACATTTTCAAAATTTTCAAACATTCTCAGAGTACATTTTTTAAAACAACACTTAATTTTTCCTTCTGAAACGTATTCTAGTTTCGATGATTCAAATGATAAAAAAGCTTCAACACCCTTAATATACACATGATTTAAACTAGAACCATTTGGATTTCAACTCTGATTTATCCAAACATGATCATCTTATAATTGATGATGTTGACTTCCTTGTTCCATATTATTCTACAAAAAAATAAGATCATTATTGTTTTTGAATTATTTATTTTTTCAAAAATATTATCTGAAAAAAAGATAAATAATTACAATTTATTTCAATATATATTATTCATAATTTTTTCTAAATATTCTTAAATTTTCCTAATTATTCTTAATTATTTCTAATTATTCCAAATTATTGATATTTATTTCTAATTGTTGATATTTATTACTATTTATTTCTTTTTATTCCTATTTATTGATATTTATTTGTATATATTGATATTTATTTATATTTATTTCTATTTATTCTTATTTATTACTATTTATTCGCATTTATTGTAATTTATTCTTATTTATTGTTATTTATTTGTATTTATTGTTATTTATTGTTATTTATTGCTATTTATTCGTATTTATTGCTAATTATTTCTAATTATTTCTAATTATTCATAATTGTTGCTAATTATTACTAATTATTTCTAATTATTCCTAATTATTTTAATTTATTCCTAATTATTCTGAATTATTCTGAATTATTCTTGATTATTTTTAATTATTACAAATTTATAAGAATTATACTTAATTATTCATAAATATTCCTAATTATTATTATTTAATCCTGATAATTAATATGTATTTTTAATTATTACTATTTATTCCAAATTCTTACTATTTATTCTAAATTATTACTATTTATTCCCAATTATTACAATTTAGTCCTAATTATTACAATTTATTCCGAATTATTACTATTTATTCCTAATTATTACTTTTTTTACTATTTATTTATAATTATTACTATTTCGTAATAATTATTCCTATTTATTACTAATTATTCCAAATTATTACTAATTATTCACAATTATTACTAAATATTTTTAATTATTACAAATTATTCCTAATTATTACTATATATTGCTAATTATTACTATTTAGTGCTAATTATTACTATTTATTTCGAATTATTATTATTTTTTGCTATTTATTACTATTTATTGCAATTTTTTCGTATTTATTACTAATTATTCATAGTTATTGCAATTTGTTCGTATTTATTAATATTTATTTGTATTTATTAATATTTATTTATATTTATTGTTATTTAATCATATTTACTGCAACTTAGTCGTATTTATTAATATTTACTCCCAATTATTTTTAATTCTGTTTATTTATTGATAATTATTCCTATTTGAGGATAATTATTCCCAATTATTTCTATTTATTCCTGGTATTTACAATTTATTCTTAATTATTTTAAATTATTCCTAATTATTCCAAATTATTCTTAATTATTTCTAATTATTCCAAATTATTTATATTTATACATAATTAACCCTATTTATTACAAATTATTAATTTTTTTCTTAATTATTACTTTTTATTCCTTATTATTACTATTAATTCATAATTATTACTAATTATTACTATTTAATACTATTTATTCCTAATTAGTACAATTTATTCTTAATTATTACTATTTATTTCAATTTTTTTTTTATTCCTAATTATTACTATTAATTCTTTATTATTACTAATTATAACTATTTATTAATAATAATTATTATTTATTATTAATTATTTCTATTGATTACAAATTATTCCTAATTATTAATAATTAATCCAAATTATTACAAATTATTCTTAATTATTACTAATTATTCCTAATTATTACGATTTATTGATAATTATTACTATTTATTGCTAATTATTACTACTAATTGCTAATTATAACTATTTATTTCTATTTATTATCATTTATTACTATATATTTTCATTTATTTCTATTTATTCATATTTACTTTTATTTATTCATATTTATTGCAATTTATTTGTATTTATTTCTATTTATTCATATTTATTTCAATTTATTCATATTTATTTCAATTTATTCATATTTATTGTAATTATTCCTAGTTATTTCTTATTATTCTTAATTATTTCTAATTTGTAATAATTATTGCTATTTTTTCCTAATTATTACTATTTATTCATAAATATTTGAATTTATTCTTAATTATTGTTAATTATTCCCAATTATAGCAAATTATTCCTTATTATTTCTAATTATTCATAAGTATTGCCAATTATTCCTAATTATTCCTAATTATTCCTATTTGTTGATATTTATTCTTAATTATTGTTATTTATTCAAAATTTTTTCTATTTTTTCCAAATTTTTTCTATTTATTCCTAATTATTCTTAATTATTCTTATTTATTTTAATTTTTTTTTCTAATTAGTAAAATTTATTCATAATTATTACTATTTATTCTTAATTATTACTATTTATTCCAAATTATTTCTATTTATTACTAATTATTACTATATAATCCTAATTAGTAATATTTATTCTTGATTATTAATATTTCTTCCAAATTTTTACAATTTATAACTAATTATTATTATTTATCCCTAATTTTTACTATTTATTACTAATTATTACTATTTTTCATTAATTATTACTATTTATATCTAATTATTACTAATTATTACGAGTTATTAGTAATTATTACTCTTTATTACTATTTATTACTATTTATCACAAATTATTACAATTTATTACAAATTTTTACTATTTATTTCTATTGATTTCTAGTTATTCCTCATTATTCCTAAACATTCATAATAATTTCAAATTATTACTAATTTTTTCTATTTATTCCTAATTATTACTAATTATTCCTATATATTCTTATTTATTACAAATTATTCATATTTATGCCTAATTATTCTTATTTGTTCCTATTTTTTACTATTTATTCTTATTTATTACAATTTATTCATATTTATTACTAATCATTCATATTTATTACTTATTATTCTTAATTATTACTAATTATTCTTATTTATTACTAATTATTCTTAATTATTATTAATTATTCATATTTATTGCTGTTTATTCATATTTATTACTTATTATTCCTATTTATTGTTAATTATTCCTTTTATTCGTCTTATTCCCATTATTCATATTTATTCCTATTTATTCCTAATTATTCTTATTAATAAGTAATTATTCATTTTTATTACTAATAATTCCTATTGATTACTAAATATACCTATTTATTATAATTTATTATTATTTCTTTCTATTTATTCCTATTTATTGATATTTATACATATTTATTGTAATTTATTCCTATTTATTCCTGTTTATTCCTATTTATTCCTATTTATTCTTATTTATTCTGAATTATTCCTATTTATTACTAATTATTCCAATTTATTACTAATTATTTCCATTTATTACTAATTATTAATATTTATTACTAATTATTTCGATTTATTAATAATTATTAAAAATTTGTACTAATAATTTCAATTTATTATTACAAAAAATACTAATAACAAAACAATTTAAATCTAATTTAATTACATCTTATCAGAAATAATTAAAAATAACAAAAAAATGAAATAATTATGAAAGTTAATAAAATATAAACTTTTTTAAATTTGATAACATATTAATGTAGACGGCTTCACAACGTCTTCTTGAAAAAAACTAACTCACACAAATTTTCGTTCTGAAAATAGAGTTCAGAAAGAGAGAGTAAGTGAGAATTGAGAGGAGTAAAAGAAAAAACGGATGGGGGTATATATATTTTACATTATTTGCAACGGTACTATTTACAATGGGAACCATCACAAATATGTTCGGCACCATTAATTACTATCGGTGGTTAGAAGTGTATTTGTGATGGGACCCATCGCAAAAGTTATCTGTCGACACACTTTTTTTGCGACGAGACAACATCCCATCGTAAATATGTATTTACCACCACCATGTATTTACGACCGCACCCATTGAAAATACACTTCGACCGACGCACTACTTCAGAATGGGGGATTTCCCCATCACAAATCACCATCCCACGGTTTGGCATGCATACCGCATCAATCATTGTGCGATGGTACCCCAAATCCTATCGCAAATAACCATTTAGTTGCGAAGGGAAAAATCCCCCATCCCAAATAGCCCGTCGAATAAAATCTATTTTCCCCATAGTGAAAATTCCAAATTATATTTTTAAAAAAATTAATATTTAATAATTATAAATAATAATGTATTCCTATAAAAAATATATATTCCCTTTTTCCCTCAAAAATCTCCAATGTGATAAAAAGTAATTTAAAATTAATCTTGATGACTTCAATGGAATGTAAGGTTTTTATGTGAAAATGTTAAATGTTATACATAGGTATTATTTTTAAATTCAGTATGAAAATAAATCAATTGAAATTAATGTTATTAATGGGTTTTTAATTGAACATATATTAAATTAAAAAATTAATAATATTATTTTACATTATTTTTACATTAAATGAAAAATTATTTTTTAATTAAAATTCCTTATTTTTATATATTTATCAAAAAAATTAATCGTGTTATAATAATATCAAAAATAGACGCCAATATAATTTTGTTATTCCAATTTCAAAATAATGTTTAAATTTCAAGTATAAATTATTATACTATTAAAGTTTATTAATAAAATAATTCTCCAATGAATTATTAAAAAATGGTTAGTTTAATGATGCGGTTTCATGAATCAAAACTATAGAGAAAATTAAATGTATTCTAAAGGAAATATATTGTAAATTCATTGTGTGCAATATGTTAACAATATTTTAAAATTGTTATCATGCAAATTTAAACATGATCTCTATAACCAAGTTTTCAAAATTTGGAAAAAACATTATTTGTAAAGACCCAAAAATCCATGTAATTTTTTTAATGTTATATTCAATTATTCCGAGTCTATGGTTTCTGACATCTAGTAATTCCGAGGCCCGGAGTGCCCGGAATATTTTTTCCATAGTTTCTGAGTATGTTCAGTGAACTTAAGAGCGGGTTTTGGTAACATCAGAAGTAATGCTCGGAATTGAAATTTGAGAGCACCGTTGAACTCGCAGCGCCGGGGATTGCTTAAGGGGACCTTCACTGCAGTTGTGTTTGGTCATGAACAAAAGTTGTTTCCCAACCTTTCGTGGAGGATAAAGAAAATCATAAAATAAAATAAAATCGTTTAAATTTAAATTTTATTTTATTTAAATCATTTTAAATTAAAGTGGGGTCAACCAGAGATAAAGCCCAATTTAATTCTTGACAACCCCATTCCTTCATAAAATGAAGTGATAAGGGGGAGACTCTTCAAATTGATGAATTTGTTACCTTTATTTGTGAGTTACGGGAATTGGTATTTTGGCTGTTGGAGGAATCCCTGGAGGAAGAACTGTTCTTCCTCCAATGACGAACATATTCTTCTTCTTCTTATTTGATCTCCAACCGGAACACGGGAGGAAGCACCATCCTTGATGAACTCTAATGACATCATCCTGTACCTCTTAATCTTCATTCCCAACAATAACGAATCCATGGTAGTGGTTCGAGCTTTGTTAATTGTTTCACATTCTTCGTTTCCCATAAAGTATTAAGATTCGAAGCCGCATGGGATCAATCTAACACGGAGGGTGTGGGCCGAACAAACACGACCCTACCCCTCCACCTTACATTGTGGATTGTGATTCTAATCCTGGCACGAGTATGTGCTGAGCGATTTTTGTCAAAGATGGTTTCGGATCGAAGGTGACGTCCCGTGTAGTGAACGGAAACTTCCGAATCAAGAATTGGGCCACCCGAACTCGTCCGGTGACACGCAGATGGCCCACCAGCTGTTGGAACTGGCGAACGTCACTGGTGACGAAGGGAAGGGAGACCGACACTATGGCTAGCCGCGTGGATGGAGTCAACCCAATCACACACCCAGAGGTGTAGGCCACGGTCGACTGGTTCCGGTGGTGTCCGGTGTAAGGCTGGTTTCTATGAAAACTGGTGGCTTAGGGCGTTTGGTTGCCGGGGAAGGCGTGGAATAGCGCACGCCGCACAGTCGAGCAAAGGGGGGCCGCAACGATGGAGGACGGGTGGCCGGATCTACCATCCCCCGGAGGTAGCGAGGCGCAACCGCGCGGCATGAGAGACTGTCGGCCACTCGGCCAACCATGAGTAGTGGGACCCATGGCTTAGGTCTCGTGTGACACAGACCGGTGCCACGTGGCACCAGATTTGAACCGCCCTAACTGCGAAGCCCTTCGAGAGTTTAGGCGGTGCAGCTTCCCCCCTGGATGTGGCTAAGGCGGACCCCATGGGGATCACCAGCCATGGGCCATGTGTGGGCCGAGCCCAGTGCGAGCTGGAACCAACACTGGCCGGACCCATTGTGGGCCGGACCCAACACCAGCTGGCCGACCCCGCGGGCCGGGCATCATCGCTCCGACTGGGATGGACCGGACCCGGAACTGTATTGACTTTTCGTCATTCATTTTCCCACATCAGGAGTTTTGGAAGTCTGATTGATGAAACATCTATGGAGATGGAAACCATGGATAGAGATGGTTCTTTTGGTATAGCCCACTTTAGGATTGGGCACAATTAGTGTCTCTTTGGGTTGGATCGAACGTAAATCCCACGGGGCCCTCAGAACAGAAATGCCAATAACTCTCAGACCAGGCGTTCAATTGAAGTGCCTTCAGTCATGTAGAGTTTCATATGGAAAATGGGTCTTTTGAATACATCAACATGGAACTTCATGGTAGTTGATGTATAGACATTTGTCCTAAGGAGGAGACCCTCCCGGAATCATGTGTGCTTTGTACGGAGCACTGGGGCTGGCTGTATTTTGATAAAGTGATCCTACATGGGTTTGACATGACTAGCTACTATTCCAGGATCCTACGTGGGTTCTAAAGATAAAACTACAATTCCATGATCCAATGTGGGTTAGCTAGCACTGGTTGTTATTCTAGGATCCTACATTGGTTCGATAGCTCTGATTACTCTTCCTGGATCCTACATGGGTTCGACAGATTTGATTACTATACCAAGAACCTACATGGGTAAAATAGAGAAAATGATTCAATGTCTAAATCTAATCATATCTATCTCTCTACATATGTTTTATACCTGTGTGAGCTATTAATTGAATTTGTGTTGTTATCAACGAGTTATCTTTCTTTCTTCCAGGAATGGGTTATGCTCGGGCTCAAGAGTTGGAGTCGGTTTGTATTTTATTACATAGGTATATGTATCGGCTTATACCTAAGTAGGGTTGGATGATACTTTTTGATTTTATTATTACTACTGTGGTTTATCCTTAGTGGATTCTTGGAGGCCTTAAGAGGTCTCAGGGTCCCTACTGAGTATCGATATACTCACCCCTGCACGAGCTTCAACCACACCTTTTTGTGTCCTATCCATCCAACAGAAAACAGTGATCAAGGCTGACAGAGAAGAATGGGAGGCTGCTCAAAGCTATAATTACATGGGACATACCTCATGAATGACTTGATCGAGATCTGTACCTACCCTTCATGTAGGAATTCTCGGTGAAGCATCGAGGAGTTGTTTTCCCTTTTTTCGGGATCATTGTACTTTATTGTTGGGCTTGTATTATCTGCCACTTTTACATTTCATCACTCTATTGTTATATATTTTACTTAGTGTTCTGTATCCAGCTGCATGAACTGTTGTTTGTGATTCAGGATATAAAAGAAATTACTTCCCAGTTTTAGGAAATTATGCCTTTGGTGCTAGTCTCCATCCCTTGGCCTATGGAAGGAGGGCTTGGGGTAGTCAAAACATGGGACCTGGGGGACGGGTCATGAAATTGCTTAAAAACCCATATAATTTCATCTTTAACAAACCACTATGATGTTCATCTATACATAAACTCAAAATATATTCCATAGTTTTTTTTCTTTAATATATGTTTTCCTAAATCAAGTTACAATGATTTTTAATAAAAATCCTATGATTCCAACTATAGTGACATAGACCCAAACTGAATAGAATCGGTGTCATACTTCATTAAATTATCATATTATTCAGGGAATCACATCACAAAAGACTGATCAGTTTTTAGTCTAGTAAAATAGATATATACATCAGGCTTATAAAAAATTTTAATAAACAAATTAAAAAAATATATTTTTATTATATAATTATTCATTCAAATTTATATTTGAATATTTATCATAGTAATCATATTATAATCCTTTGAAAATAAACAAATAACCACGAAATAAACTTCCTAGTATTGGTTATGTATGATTAAAGTATTCATAATTAAAAATTTTTAATAAGAACATAATGGTTATATATGATCATATATTCCATATAATCAGTATAATCATAAGGAATTGATTCTATATATAATTTCAATGTTAATATCTATAAGATAAAAATAAATATTTCAAGGTAAAATACTAGAAAAAAAGATCTTTATATAATTTTATTGATTGAATAGATAAGTAATAATCAATATAGGAAGATGAATATCTAACAAAATTCAATTCAATCTATTACTAATATTGAAATTTTCCCATAGATAATGTTAAAGTGGAAATCTATTTAATATTAATGAATTCATAAGGAATAAACTCAATGTTTAATTATTGGACTCTATGTATCCATTGTACATGATACCTTTACTGTTATGGTGCTTCTTAATATTTTTTAAAATATTTAGGGTAACAAAAAAATATACTAATGCTACAAAACTAATTTATCCCATTAAACACATGATGCATCAAGGGGACATATATAATAGGGCCATCCCTATATCATTAATTTCCAAATAATTCCTCATATATCGAATAATTTTCATAAATTATAAATGATGTTCTTTATCATCATGTATCCTTACTCTATTAAGGATACATATTTATCAATATTATCTCAAGGTTATCAAATAAAATTCTCTATGAACACCATATGTTGAAATGAATTAAAATTTATGAAATATTCATACCCATCAACCAATTATATAAATATTTAAAAAAAATTATATTTCATGTGAATAATGATAACATGAAAGTGATTATTTCAAGATAATGTTAATAGTAAAAAATTAAATTATCATTAGGTAATAAGAATTAAAAGAATATGATTTTCTTGGAAAATCCATTTAAATGTGACAATTTAAAGTGAAAATAAAATTTACATTATTATGATTCAATCATGACATTAAATTTAATAGGGGTATGATGTACACTATAGTCATGTGAATTGGTGTATAATTTGAGATTAGTCTTAGTATAAGGTAAAATAAGATGAAATACATTACCTCAATATTCCGTTTGGTTGAACAAGATTTATCATTAAGTATATTTGTTTTAAAAATGAACAATACTTAGTTAATTTTCATATAAATATTTATAATAACATATATGATCCCTTAATAACAAAATTACACTCAATTTTTATTAATATTTCATTATGTTCATTACACTATGTGTTAATTTATTTACTATATATAGAGTTTTTTATTGTGAATGATCTAGTTATTTAAAATATTATACGGTTATATCATCTCAATAATAGTAATCCATAAATAATATTCAGATTTTTCTGAATATTTTACTTTAAAAATTATTTATTAATGATATTTTTGAAATATGATGAACATTATGATCATGGAGATGTTAGACCATATGTACGCATCAGTAACATCTTCATATTTCAATGATCGATAATGATAAAAGTTAAGTAATATATTACCATTCCAAAATGATCATGATATCAAATCTAAAATTTCACATACTTTATATTTTATCCATGTGGCTTAGTAGGGTCACATATCTTCGTGAAGGTAGTAGTTCATTCAATCATGAACAATGATATAAACATTACAGGAGTGAGAAGGAAATAAAGAAAATGATTTTTAATTTCATTATGGAATGACACATATTATACGAATATTATAATTTTATCATTTATATTTCTCATAATCATTATAATTATCCTTATCAGATTCCATGTGAGGTGTTAGTGAATGTTATTTGGTATAGCTTCGTAAGGAGGTAGTCCTCCACACGCATGAGCGATACTGTCATATCTTATAAAGAATGAAAGGTGAAACGATATATATTATATAGTCACTCTATTAGTATAATTATTTTATAAAAATATCGTAAATAATAAATATACATCATAATACTTATAATTGAGAAGTGAAAATGAATAAATGAACAACCCTATTTCACCAGACGACAGTCTTCCATACACACATAATGTTGTTTTTTGACGCATTTGATGTATGTATATAATTTTATAAACCATAAACTTACTATAAAATTTTCTCAAAATCCAGAATATACAGTTTTATTATATAAACATGATATAATTGTTAATGTATTCAGTAGAGAGGGATATAATAAAACAACATTTGAATAATATTACCTCAACATCAGGTATCCTCTATAGGTGTTCACTAAATCCTTCATACTATGAAATTATGAATAATAAAAAATTCTTATTATTAGTTGAGGGATGTTTGGAATTTATTTTCATAGTATTTGGATGTCTAATATGTCTTTAGAGATGTTCATATGATATGGGTGAGTACCCTTTTATACGTGTGGAGTTATATTGTAGTAAATATTTAAAATTATTCACTATTAAGAGGTAAATATTAACGAAGGTTGCATAAAAAGTTATTTTTAATGGATTTTTTATGATGATACGGTTTAGAAACCCATCACCCATCCAATAAAATGGACTTTTTAAATATTTGATTCTTCATCTTCAATTATACAATTTTTTTTACCATTATTGCTTTTCACCAAGGTATTTACTTCTCAAACTAATATTATTTTATCGTTAATATTATATTAAAGTGACACTAATTTGAAAATTTTAAGAGATCAATTATATATATAATATATAATTTATATATTTATAATCCTTTTTTTAAAAATTAATTTTTTCAACAACACATGTAATGTACAAAAAATAACACATTATCTTTATATACACTGAAAATAGTTTTACTAATTATTGGTCAGTGTAATCATTATATAAAAATAAATTTATTTTAGTTTAAATGATAAGATATTTATTATCATTTAAAAATAAATTTGAGGAAAATCTGTTTTTTATAAATTTTATATTATTTTATAACGTATTATTTATTATAAAATAATATTAATGTCAGTTTTGACATTATTTAATTAAATTGTATTGAAAATATTTATATACAATGGTGAAATTTTAATATATTATAATCACAACCATGTATCATGATATATTTATATAAAAAAATAATATAAAATAATTAATATCTATAGTATAACTATATTTTTAATTTTTAGTATCATTTATTTCAATTATTTGTAGAATAAATAATTAATGTGTTTTAATTTCATAATAATTTTATTTAATAATTACAAATATCAAAATTGATGATAACATTTTAATATAAAAAACAATTTTTATTTAAAAAGTATTTATATAATGTAACATCATATGTAAATAAGGATTAATACATTTTCATAATTATTAATATTTGTGAATTAAATATTAATTTTACTAAAAATGGGTTTCTATGTTTGATGGTGTACACGATAAGCATCAATGGGTTTCTTCGAAATCAAATGTTGCACACCAGGATGAATCATACTAAAATAATAATAATATAATATTATTATTTTAAATGGTAGTTAACGCCTAGACGTTGTATTGGAGTGAATGAACATAACTAACTAAAATATTATTATACATTTTTGTTAAATGTTTTAACATTTTTCAATAAAAGTTAGAGGCTTAGAATGAGAATTAATATAATTCTAAGCATAAATACTCTAATATTTTTTAAAAGGTTGATTTCACACCTTTTGATGGAGAACCCTATTTAAATATAGTTTGGGTCACTTTTATATGTTCTATTTGACCAAATAAAATTTTTCTTAAGAATCGAGACAACAAAATTTACTTGGGGGAAAATTTTGGTGTTTTTCTTATAAAATTAATTTTTTAATGATTAGTGAAAAATACTATATTTTAATTCAAAATCGCCTTGTAATATAATTTATTTATATTGTTATATTTTAATTTTAATTTTTTATAAAGTGTAAATGAATTATATTTTTACCATTTTATCTAATGTTGGTCATTGGATGTGAATTCATTTTGAAATTGGTCATAAAAAAGTGTCATTATTTTGATAGTTATTATTTATTAAAAATATGCTTTTTATTTTGACAACCGAAATTAATTTTAAATTAATTAATGTAACATCAATGTATTTATTTGGTGAAATATAAATCGTTTTAGAATTCGGAATATCTAATATATCTTCGGCTGAATTGTTTATATTTTTCATAAACACATCAATTTTTTAGGAATAGTGAAACCACTAACTAGTAGTTAAAAACAATTTTTTTTCATTAAAAGGAAATTTTACCTATTATATGAATTAAATATTGAAAAATGGAGATACATGGTTGTTATTTGAATGTAATATGTGTTTCAATACGATTAAAATAGTTTTTGGCGAATAGTAACTTTTAAATTTTATTTACCGTGGTATAAATTTAATAGGGTAATTCAAGGTAAAAAAATATCATAATAATTCAAAATTAACTTAAAACTTTTTATAACCATATTGTATTATATAGGGATGACCATGGTCTTCCATGAGACTATTTTTGACCTAATGGATCCTCTTAAGAGTTATAATGACAATTTATTTTAATTAACATAATGAAAAGAAAAAAATGGAATAAACAAATAAATTTAAGTAAATTAATTTATATATAGTGTTATATAATTTCTCATTTTGACAATAAATATTTTTAGGAAATCTAAAAAGATTTCCTACATCATGGTAATTTTTTATAATTTTTATACACCAAAACAAATACCATTATTTATAACTAAATAATGATGTCATGTTCATCTCATTAATAAATGATATAAATAAATAAGATTATAAATATTAAAATAGTAATCAAAACCTGTAAAATTTTTATTTGATGTTTTTATATCAACTATGATTCATCATTAATTTGACATTAATATGATTTGGAACTTTACAAACTGAAAATATTTATATTATAATATAACATTTTCACACAGTCCAAATGATCCCCTCCTCCCCCTTATATAAAGCACTCACCACTAACCCATTCCTCACACTTCTCTTGCCCCATGGCTCGTCCAAAATCTCCCAAAAAATATCTCAAGATCCCTCTATTTCACATAAAATCCTTGCCTTAGGCATAAAGAACATCATGAAGTCTTTTTGGTTCAATCCAAAGGGAAGTCACCTAAATTAAATGTAATTGTTTCTCTTAAATTCAATTTTATTATTTTACTTCTCCAACCAATAAACTATTTTATTATTTTATTTTATAACTACACCAGTATCCTCAATATAATAGGATGTTTTTATATGAAGGATTCAAATAGCACTTTCACACACCTACATCAAATGGGTAAAGAATATACCGTTTCTATGGATGGAAAACTGACGCCTCACAAAACAATAATTGTTCAATTATCTCATACCTCCTCTAATGGTTGTAATTATGATGTTACTATATTTACATATGATATATTATATGTTTTTGGTTTCATTAGGGTTCTTTATTTTCCATTTATACAATACCATTATGGTTTCCATAATGGGTAAATGTGATAATTTCATTTGAGAAAGTGCAGACTACTGCCCCCTCAAAATGATATGACTCGTTTATTCCATAAGTCGAATGTATAAAGGATGGATTAACATATATTATATATATTATATTATACTATAATTATAATAAACATATGTATGCTTATGTTTTCATTCTATTAAATATAAAATATAAATGAATGTAGTGTTCATGCGTATGTACGACATACCGTCTCCATAAACAGTGTATTTCATTTCTTACCTCCAAATGTTATGTAATATTATAAATAAATGTATATAGTAGATATATATAATATATATGGTATTTAAATAATTAATATTATTCTTAATATAATGAAATTTTGACCACATTAACTACGTGTAATTATAAGAATTTCATTTTTGACTCAGGTACCAAATATGGACAAAACATACATTATTAACGCAAATAATTACATAATGACTAGAAAAATGTATTATGTGATTTAAAAGGAATAATAAACTTGAAAAATATTCTTAATCAAGTAGAAATTTACTTTATTTTATTTTTTAAGAGATTAAAAAACGAACGGGTCATGTCGGACATGAGATAAGGGACATCGTCTCAATCTCCTTTCATTGAGGAATATTTTGTTTTATACAAAATGTTCTTTTATATAGTTTATAAACCATTTAGAATTATAATTTTATTTTAAAGGAATATTTTCTCTACTAAGAATTTTATTAAACGACAAAAAATAAAGTTTCTTTTAACATACATATAGATAATGACATTTCCACAGCCGCGTGTATTATTTGATCTACGACTTCAATAACAAGTTGTATTGTTTTTTAAAGGAAAATAAATACCATATACTTTTTATGTATTTTGTTATTGAAAATGGTTTTTTAATGTATTATTTAGGTCAATATATTTATTTGATATATTATGATTGAAATTTGGAAGTGTTATCATTCATTTATATTTGTTTTTTTGTTATTAATATGTTATTGTTCTTGGGTATTGTAACGTATATGGGTGGATCCGTGATAAACAGAGGGCAGGTGTTCCTGAGATAACTCTCCAATGAATTGGGTAACGTGATTTAGGTTAACATAAATGTTTCTCCTGTGATATTTAAAGAATATAATGTGATTGGAATTCCAAATGTAACTATCTATGTAGCTGTGATAGCTACAACGTATGTATGTTATGGATTACATAGTTTACCTTTATAATTTTTTTACTATATAAATATTATTATTTCACGAGGCATGATAAATACATTATTTTATGTATGTATTGATGAAGTAATGTTTTCTTTCATTGGTTTATAACTATTTATAGTCATTTTATGCTCATCCCACGTTTTGAAATGTGTTTTACTGGACTTAAAGATGAATATGGTAAAGGTTGGGATCTAGAAAAAGACATGTGTCTAAAGCATGGAACTAGACATGACTTTTTATCAAGAGTTTTTATTTTATGAAAATAAATATGAAACTGAGTAGAAGTGTCTATTTTTTAATTATTTAGATGTAATGTTATAGTTATTTCCTAATTATCTAAAACACTAAACCTGAGAAGATCGTCAATGTGAATTATTCATTTAATTTGATATTATGTAATTTCTAAAGTTTGGTACATATTATTGTTATCACATGCCAGTTTAGATAACATTTGAAGTTAGGATATTGTTAAATTAATGTCCATAAATTAATTTATGGAAATATTGAAGTTATATTGAATTTAAAAATTACCCTGTTGCTTCTTCAATGATATTTCTATGTTCAGATTGTTTTTCCGTAGAGGTAACATGGAAGCTATGATGGGACGACATCTGAAGGAAAACAACCTTCCAAATTAGCAACCTGAGATGGTCAGAATCAGAAGTGAACATTTTGTTTCTGCGATATCACAACTGACTCATGCTATAAATATTGGGGTTATCCATGCATGAGATTCGCTAGATCAACTATAGAGGAACATGTAATTAGTGGAACATTTCATGAAGCAACATCCCCCATATTTTAGAGGAACATCTCACCATGTGCAAGTTCAAGGGTGGATTAAATCACTGTATAATATTTGTGATGTCATGGGGTGTTCATAACAAAATAAAATTCTCTCGTTGTTTACCGTTATGCAGGTGAAGCTAATCAGTGGTGGATGATGGTGAAAAATATCAGGGATAGTGAGGAGATTAATGCTCTTAATTGGGAGGAATTCATAGGTATGTTTCTTGAGAAATATTTTCAAAATAAGGTTCTTATAAGAAAGGAAAAAAATCATGGAATTGGGGTAGTAGGATGACTTAGTGGTCGTTTATGAAGAAAAATTCACTCGACTGGCAAGGTATACTCCAAATTTCATACGAGAACTTGATAGTAAAATCACCCATTTTTACTAAATATTAATGCATAATTATTGAAGGGATTTAGATTTTCATCAGTTCAAAAGTTAGGAAAAACTTATTCAATGTGTAGAGAAGGTGGAATTGGAGTTTGTCGATGATCATTTGTTTTTTTGACAAACAACAGAATAAGAGGTCGAGGTGGCATATGAAAGGGAAGAACTCTTAAAAAAAGACAGATAGTATGAAAATTATGTTTACTGTTTCTGAAAAATGTGTTATAATGTATGATGGAAAATGACTTTTGAATTCTAGTATATGGTATTGATAAGGAAAACTGGGATATAAAGCTCATAATTGCACTAAAAATATCAGGGTAATGGTAAGACAAAATCTTATTTACAGTCACTAAAATGTTTTTAGTGCAATGAAATAAGTCATTATGCATGTGAGTGTCCAAAAAAGAACTCAACTAAGGGAAATCATCCATACTACAAGTATAAAGTGGTGGTGAAATCTTTTTCAACTTCTTCAGAAAATGTTGGGCCATCAAATGAAGTAGAATCTGGTACACTGTTTTGTTTGTTCAAATTATGCCAATGTGTTTTTTGATTTGGGGTCTACAAATTCCTACATTTATAAGATGTTATCTAATAAAATGGAAATTCCATCTCAAGTTATAAATCATGAACTTATGGTAAAATCACCTTTTGGAAATGTTTAGATAATAATAAATTATATGAACCTTGTTATCCTTGCGTGTAGAAAGAATATACTTGAAATATTTATTGTTTTTCCTCTAGTAATGATTGATGTTGTTTTGGGTTTGGATTGGCATTCTCTTAATCATGCTACATATTATTGCAGTGCTAATTAATTCTCTTTTTATAAAGATTTTTGTTTTTTACATGAAAGATCCCTTACTTTTGATAACATATTAGGAAACTGAGAAACCAGTAAGAGTTGGAAATGAATGTTTCCTTTCACATATGGTTGAAAAAAGGAACTATTCAAATTAATGATGTGCCAAGGGTAATTTATTATCTTGATTCTTTTCCTGATGAGTTTCCATGTATTATAACTGACCGGGTTGTTAAATTTACTCTTTACATACTTCCTGATGCTAATCCAATTTCTAAACCCCCTTATCTAATGGATCATATTGAACTTTTAGAGTTAAATATGTAATTGAAGAAGTTCATAAATAAACTTTTTTTTGACCCAACACATCAGCATGGGGTTACCATGTCTTAAATGTTAAATAAAAGATGGATCAATAAGATGTTGCATTTATTACAGAGCATTGAGTTTTATGACAGTTAAGAATACATATCCATTTCCTCATATCGATAATTTGTTTGATCAGCTCCATGGTGATAAGTATTTTTTAATTATTTATTAGGGTTCGGGGTATTATCAGTTGAAAGTAACAGAAGTAGAAATTATGTATAAGAGATTTCGTACTAGATATGGCCATCCTGAATTTGTAGTAATGCCTTTTGGTATAACCAATGCACATACTGTATTCATGGATCTTATGAATATAATTTTACATGAGTTCTTGGATAAGTTTTTGGTTGTGTTTGAGGAGGATATTTTGGTTTATTTTATAAGTTAATTGTAGAATAGAATTCATATAAAGATTGTCTTCAAAACATTAATCGAAATGAAACTGTATGAAAAATTCACAATGTGTGAGTTATGGTTACGACAAATTTCTTTCCCTGGCCGCATAGTTTCAAATGATTGTATAACTGTGAAGTTTTCAAAAAAAAAAACAATGTTGAAGAATGGACAAGACCCACTAATATAACTAATATCCATAGTTTTCTAGTTTATCAAGTTATTATCATAGTTTTGTTGAAAATGATTCATGGTTTTTTATTCCAATGGATAAATTTACTCGAAAAGGTGTTATGTTCATCTGAAAAAAATAATGTGATGATTATTTTCAATAATTGAAAAGATTATTTTTGAATGCTCTATTTTTGGAACAATCATCTAGAAATGGATATTTGGGTTTTATAGTGATGCTTTATAGAAAGGACATGGTTGTGTCCTTATGCAGATTGTTCGGGTAATTGCTTATGTTTCATGTCAGTTGAAACCGCATGAGTTAGATTAGCCTACACATGATTTGAAATTAGCTATTTCTGTTTCTTATTTAAAAATTTGGAGGCATCATTTGTATAGAGTAAAATGTGAAATATATACTGACTACAAAATATTGAATTATATATTAACTCAGAAAGAATTGAACATGAGACAGAGGAGATGGTTGGAATTAATCATTTCTTATGATTTCAAAATCCATTACAATCCAAGAAAATAAAATAATGTGCATGATGCTTTTAGTTGAAAATGAAATGCTTTATTAACCATGAGACATTTGGAATGAGAGCCTTTGGTTTTTGATTTTATGAATTTTGGCATAGAATTTGTTGGTGCAGGATATTATTCTATTTTGTTTCAGGTGATAGTGAAATCATCCCTATCAGAAAAAATAATGTATGCGCAAAAGGAATATAGTGAGTTGTAGATAAAAGTAGATTTGAATTAGAAGGGTATGTTTCCAAAATTTAATGATGATAATGATTGTGTTTTGAGGTTTTGTAAAATATTATGTGTGCCTTGTGATTCGCTGTTGAAGATTGAGTTGTTATGTGAAGCTCATAGTTCCCCATTTTCAGTTCATCCTGGCAGTACTATGATGTATAGAAATATTTAGGAGTATTAATGGTGGGATGGAATGGAAATAAACATTTGTTGATTTTACTATGAATTGTTTGACAAGTCAACAGATTAAAGAATAGAGGAAATTACCAGACAAAATTAGTCAGCCATTACCAGTGCCCGAGTTTAAAGGGGAAAATATATCCATTGACTTTTTTGTGGTATTAGCGAATAACTCTTGAGCTAATAATGCAATTTGGGTTTTTATTGATCGATTCACTAAATCTTCTAATTTCATTCCTATTAGAGATATTTTTTTTTTGTAGATCATCTTCCCAGTTGTTTGTTAAAGAGATAACTAGGTTACATGGAGTTCCTCTATCCATTGTATCTGATCGTTATCCTAGGTTTACTTATAACTTTTTGAAATTCCTTCAGAAGTCATTGGGTACTGAATTAAATTTTAGTACACCCTTTCATCTTCAATCAGAAGGCTATTCAGAACAAAAAAATTGATTGATAGATGATATAATACGTGCATGTTCACTGGATAGCAAGGGAAGTTGGTACCCACACCATTCATTGGTTAAGATTTTTTTAATAACAATTCTCATTCTAGTATACTGATTGCGTCATTTGAGTCATCATACGACAAGCATTGCCGAACTCTCTCTTTTTTGGATGATGTAGATGAAAGGAAGATGATGGGACTAGAATTGGTATAAGAGATGGTGAAAAAAGATGTATTGATTCAGAAACATTTTATAACAGATCGGAGTAGGAAAAAAGGTAATGTGGATAACCAGAGGAAGGATCTTTATTTTGAGATAGGTGATATTGTCTTTCTCAATGTTTCTCCATGGAAAAGTGTGATGTGTTTTGGTTAGAAGGGGATGTTGAGTCTGTGGTACATTGGACCTTATAAATTCTTGGATAAAGATGGATCGGTTGCATACAGAGAAGATTTATCTCCATGTTTATCCTTGTTAGAAAATGTTTTTCATGTTTCAATATTGAAAAAGTATATGCTAGATCCATATCATGTTTAGATCCCCAAGATAGTTCAGTTAGAGGATAACATCTCTTGTGAGGAACAATGATTCCTAATTTTTGACTGAATAGAGAAAGTGTTGCAGAATTCGGTAATTCACCAGGTAATGGTTTAGTTGAAAAACCATATGGTTGAAGAGGAAACGTGGGAATCCGAAAAGTCTATGAGAGATAAATTCCTCTACTTATTTGATAAGTGAATAAAAATTGTGAGGAAACAATTTTCAAAATGGGGGTAGGATGTAAAATTCCATGTAAATAAAGAATAATACATTTTCATAAATATTAATATTTGTGAATAATATATTAATTTAACATTAAAGGTGTTTTTGTATTTGATCGCGTACCCGATACGTAACAACGGGTTTCTTTGAAATCAAATTTTGCACACAAGGTCGAGTTATACTAAAACAAATTTTATAATATTATTTTTTGAAATGGCAGTTAACGCCTAGTTGTTGTAATGGAGGGAATGAATGGAACTAACTACAATTTGATTATACATTTTTGTTAAATGTTTTTAAATTTATCAATAAAATTTAGAGGCTTAAAATGTGAATTAATCTAATTCTAATCATAAATACTCTAATATTCTTTAAAAGGATGATTTACAACAATTTGATGGAGAACCCTCACTGATTTTTTTTGGTCACATTAATATGTTCTATATGACCAAATAAAATTCTTCTTTAGAATTGGTACATCATAATTTACATTAGTTAAAATTTTTGTAATTTTATAATAAAATTAATTTTTTAATGAATAGTTAAAAATATTGTATTATAATTTAAAACAACCATTAAATGTAATTTCTTTATATGGTGATATTATCTTTTTAATTGGTTATAATATGTAATTAGATTATATTTTTAAAATTTAATCCAGTTTTGGTCATTGGAAGTGATTTCAATTTGAAATTAGACATAAACAAGTGTCAATCATTTGTTAGTTATTATTTCTTAAAAACACACTTTTTTCCTTGACAATGGAAATTAATTTTATATTTATTAATACAAGATCTATGTTATGAATTTTATAAAATTGGAATTTTATTTGAATTCGGAATATCAAATATAGCATTGGCTGAATTTGTGGTATTTTTCAAAAAAACATCAATTTTTGATGAATAGTGAAACCACTATGCAGTAGTTAATAACTGAATTTTTCATTTTAATGAAATTCATCTTCTTCAATGAATTGAATTTAAAAAATAAAACATATATTTTTGTTTAATGTATGTGAAATCTGGTTCCATAAGACAAAAATAATTTTTTGTGAATAGTAACTTTTGACTTTTATTTACCTGGGTTAAAGGTAAATATGGTAATTCAATGATAAAAATAATATCATAACAATACCAAATTACCTTAACACATTTCTTAACCTTATTGGATGATTCATTTCTAATCCAACAAACCTGAGGTCTATTTTGGGACCCCATGGAGCACATTAAGTGTGATAATACCACTTTATTTTAATTAACATTGTGTAAAGGCAAAAATTACAAACAAATATCTTTTAGTAAATTAATATTTACATTAGGTTATATAAGTTATCTTTTCAACTATTGATTTTATATATAATTTGAGAAATATTTCATACATGATGGTATTTTTTTTAAAAAAATATATACATCAAAAAAATAAAATTATTTATGACAAAATAATGATGTACTGTTTACATAATTAATAAATGATTTAAATAAATATGATTACAAAGAAGAAAATAATATCCAAAAACTATAAAATTGTTATTTAATTATTTTATTTAGACAATGAGTCATCTTATTGTCAACTTTAATATGTTTTGGATTTTTGGAAACCAAAAATCATTATATAATAAAATAGTATTTTCACACTTTCATAAAGAGCCCCTTCTCCAGCTTATAAAATGAACTCAACTCTATCCCATTCCTCACACCATTAAAGACATATGGATCATCCAACCACTGCTCAAATAAGCTCACAAGATCCATATCTTCCACCAAGAATCCCTAACTGTTTGCAAAAGGCATTTCAAGATGACCTTTTTTTCTAACAAAAGGGATGTTACACAAATTAAAGGTAACTATTTCTCTTAAATTCTATTCATTATTTTACTTCCCGAACCGATAAACTATTTTATTATTATATTTTATAACAAGACCAGTATCTTCAATATTCTAGTATGTTGTTATGATAATAATGCATACTCCACTTTCACACACCTCCATCGAATGGGTAACAGACATATTGTTTCTGTGGGTGGAAAACTAATGCCTCACGAAACGATGATTGTTCATTTATCTCTTAACACATCTCATGGTGGCCATAATGATAACACTATATTTATATATGATATATATTATGTTTATGTTTTATTTAGGATTGTATATCTTCCTTTCATATCATATATTTATGGAATCTATAATGTGAAAATGCAATAATTTCATCTGAGGAAGTGCGAACTACCGCCCCACAAAGTGATATGACTCGTTAATGTCATATGTGGAAAAATTAAGGACAGAGTAAATATGATTATATATATGTTATTATACTTGAATTATAAAATACCTATTTATCATTAGGTTTTTATTTAATTAAATATGAAAAAGAAATGAAAGTAGTGTTCTTGCGTACGTACGACTTACCGTCTCCATGAGCCGGGTATTTCATTTCTTTCCTCCAAATGTTAACTACTATTATAAATACATGTATATAATAGATATATATTATATATATGATA
This sequence comes from Viscum album, assembly GCA_963277665.1. NCBI lineage: Eukaryota > Viridiplantae > Streptophyta > Magnoliopsida > Santalales > Viscaceae > Viscum > Viscum album. Next base: position 1,006,651,101 of record OY728157.1, read on the forward strand.
TATAAATCATGAAAATTATTCTGTATATAATTAAATATTAACCACATGAAAATATTTTAATCATAAGAAGTCAATTTTTGACTCAAGTACCAAATATCGACAAAACGACCATTATTAACTTAAATGTTTACATAATGTTTATAACATTATACTATTTGATTTAAAAGGAATGATAAACTTTAAAAGGTTCTTAATAAATTATAAAATATCATTTTTTTATTATTCAAGATATTAAACAACAAATGGGTCAAGTTGGACACAAGGGAAGGGACTTTGTCTCAATCTCTATTCATTATGGCATATTTTGTTTTCTACACAACATTCATTTATACGGTGTATAAAACCCTGTGACATTATATTTTATTAAAATGGAATAATTTATCTACTAATTGTTTTAATAAACAATTAAAAATAATGTTTTTTTAACCTATGCGGTGACAACGACCTTTCCACCTTAGCGTGTATTATTTGATCTATGGATTCCTTAACAAGTTGTAATGTTTTTAAAAGGAAAATAAATACCATATATTATTTTTCGTATTTTTGTAATGAATATAGTTTTGATGATGGATTTTTTAGGAAAATATGTTTATATGATATATTGTGATTGAAATGTGGAAAATTTATCTTCCATTTATATATGTTTTATGTGTTATGAATATGATATGGTTTTTGGGCATTGTTACGTATACAAGTGGTTCTGTGATAAACCTATGGTGGGTGAGCCTGAGATAGTTATCCAATGAATTGGGTAACATGATGTAGGTAAACATTAATGTTTCTCCTATGATATTTTAGGAATATATGGTGATGGTTTTTCCAAATGTATCTCCCTACATACTTGTGATTACTACATCATATATATGTTATGGATTCCACAAGTTACCCTTATGATTTGTGTTTAATATGTAAATATTATGATTTCATGGCATATGTTAAAGATCTTATGTTATATATGTATTTATTAGCTATTTTTTTTCTTTGTTTTATAACCCTTACTGAGATTTTTATTATCATCCAATGTTTTGAAATGTTTTTCACAGGACATTAAGATGAAGAGGGTCAAGAATGAGATCAAGAAAAAGTCATGTTATCTAAAACATGGAACTAGAAATGTCAATTTTTTCAAGAGTTTATATTTTTTGAAAAAAATGGAAACATAGTAGAAGTTTCTACATAATAATATTTTAGATGTAATGTAATAGTTATGGATTAATCCTCAAAAACACTAAAACTGAAGAGATATTCAATGATAATTATTCATTTAATTCATGATTATGTAATGTGTAAGGACGATTTCTTATATATAACATAACCTAAATTATTTTATCCCCTAAACCAATGAATTATAAAAATTAATAGGTTGAAAAGTATCATTTTTTATCTTTATCATTACATAACTCATTATATACATCTTATTAAAATGATTATTGTATGTAATTGAAATATCTTATAGAAATTGATTGGAGTGATAGTTATAAGATGATTAGATGAAATTAAGAAGAAAAATTCTATGATTATAACTATTTATATAGTACTTCAACCCCTAGTAAACTCATTTTTACCTTAACAATGACATTAATTTTTATTATATTAACTATTCATTTCAGTCAGAAATTATGTTGAACTTTTTAGAAATTATCAGTTATTTTAATTTCAATCATGGAATCTAGTTTTAAAAAATGTAACTATAGAAGGGGAAAATTTTAGTATGTAAATAATCATCTTTAATTTAAGAGAATGTGGGTACTTAAAGCAAAAAATTTCTAAAGATTACAGTTTATTTATATTTAAATTCAACATGAAATTGATTTCAATGACCAAAATTATATTAATGTATTTATAATTGAACTTATTTTACATCAATATTATTTTAAAATAAAATTTTTCATTATATATAATTTAAATGATGATTATATTTTTAAATTAAAATTCATTATTTGTCATTATTCATAATGAATTGATCCTTTTAAAAAAAATCCAAAAATCACCATTACATAATCATAGAATTTATAGTAAACTAATGAATTCAGCTTTTTCCTAATAAATTTTCTATAAATGATAATATAATATTTTATATTTATCATGAAAAGCATCAAAACATGGTGTATTTTTTTACCATGTGTTACATGAATCATATGATATTGAAAAATATAAATTTATTCCGAATAAAATGTATTATAAATTCATGGGGTGTTACATTATTATAATTTGGAATGTAAAAATATATAAAAATTCATTATCATTTGAGGTTCTCTTTAAAATGATGAATAATCTTATTTTAATGTTTCAATGCACTTTAGAGAGGTTTTAGTGGGTAAAAAGAACATAATGGCCACTGAATTGAATGAAAAGAAAAGAAAATAACAATATAATGAATTATTATTTTTTAATTTATTAATAAATATATTATGAGGTTTAATTTTCCATAAATTTTATAAAATAATATTTTTATTTTTATAAAACACCAAAACATGGTTTTACAGGTCAAAAAAATATATGAATATCTTTGAATAAACTGAATTCATAAGAAGGCAACATTTTAAACATTTCTAGGTGCAAGATCTAGCATCAAAATATTATTATGTTAGATCCACCAAAAAATATAGAATAAAAATATTTCATATATTTATAAACCATTAATACCTTGTATTGGGGGATCAAAGATGAGGTTTTATTTTCCTAGTATAACAATAAATAACCATCTATTGTTTTAAAATAAAAAAATTCACAATTAATTCTAAAATTCCTATAATATTTCTTTTTAATGAAGTAAAATCATATGAAATAGAACTAGTATTATTTATAACATGTATGATCTTATGTGGTAACAATCATACATGCACTAAGCTAGAAATGGATAAAAAAATTAATGGATTAATTTTATTTACAAACATACTTTTCTGAGTTAAAATCAAAAAAACGTCCTCTACATGATGTGAAATTATATGAAAATAATTGTTTTATGATTTGGTAAATGGTTGAGTATAGATATAATAATATAATGTTCTTACACACTTATTTTTTTTAAACATAACGTTATTTTATGTTCAAGATCCATAAAAATGACAATATTTTGAAATGGTATCCTAGAAAACAATAATAATTTTTATTTTTTATATGTAATAGAAAGTTAAATGTCAATCGAACATGTGGAATGCCCAAAATGACCATGTTATTTGTTTATGGATATTTTTTCCTATTTAAAATTTTCATCATGGAGTTATAATTAACCAAATGACTTCATAATGTTTTTAAATCATATGAAAAAAACATATTTTGGTAAATTTGAATTTTTTTAATGATACATATTGTGAATCCAAGGTTATTTTGAATAGAGTGGCATGAAAAGCACTTCTTCTATATTAATACAACAAAATAATCATTTATGGTCTATATACACAGTAAATGATCTATGAATGAATTTAAATCAAATTAATACCATGTTATTATTATTTTTCACTTAAAAGTGTCGAACACATGTAAATAAAACATATAGTCTTCGTAAATTAAAAAAATATTTTGTTTTTAAATGATTTATTCCATTTGAAAACAAGAATTTGCGGGTAAACCAACTAAAAACATTTTAATATCAAGAATGAATACATCATTAACAAAACTGTGAAATGTGAATTTTCTTAGTAGACTAATTGTACATCATTAGTGATGATTTTATGGGAATACATGAACTAGAATATTTTTTTAAATTAAATTGTGCATTTAATGGTAAAATCAATAAAATACAATCATGGAAAGTAATTAAATAATTGGGAAAATATGTTATTATTATTTGGGATATTTATGTTTATATATCATGTCAAACAAACACGTGTTATGTATACATTTATTAAATATTTTTATTATTAATGGTATGTTTTCACATTAATAACTTGTGATTCTAGGTTAAATACCAATGAAATTATTCTGAATTCTATGTAATTATTTATAAAGAAATACATTTAAATGTAAAATGTTGTTTTTGAAGGAGTTCCAATTTGACATGATGTTAGATAGAGATGAAGTTAGAATCCGGTTTCTTGTCTGCAATATAAAAAATGTGCATTTTAGTGTGAAATATCTAGAAAAAGTATCATTATGAAAAGAATTCATAATTAGATAATGTTCTTATTATTGTTAATAGTATTAGAACATGATATATCAATCAGATGTGAAGTCACCCTGGAATAACTGAATATGTTATTTTTAAAAATCTTATGACAAAAATAACATTTATCTTGGGTTCAATACAAATTAGACTACCTATTAATGTCATGAAATCATTCATCATGAACATAATAAAACATGGAATGGTTATGTAGTCTTAAGGTCAAACTTATTTTTCAATTATAAATGATGTCCTGAAAGAATCATTTTTTAAACCAGCTAACATTCATTTAATAGTCGGATCCATAGAATATGAGATCAAAATGATGTGAAATTTTTAAAGAAAATTTTTAATTTTATTATAATTTCTGATATGTATGAGTATAAAACACATAAATAATAAGTAAGGATTGTTTTTAATGAATAAATATGATGTTGTTAATTATTTGATACTCATTATAATTGACGTATAGGGGTTGAAACTGACCAAATAACCTCTGATTACAATTAAATAAGTCATCAACAACCATACAATTATTGATTTTATGGTTGAGAAAATGAATGTAAATCCAAGTTTTCCTTTTGATGGGATTATTTTAAACAAACATTTTTTATTTATGAAAAAAAATATATTATACTTTTAAAATGAAATGAAAAAATTCCAAGAATGATGGGTAATCAAAATAAAATATCATATTATTTTTATGATGTGTATGATAATAGGAAATTTGAATCATATATGTGTTTTTACAAGAATAAAATAATATTCTATTTGTATTGTTTTGACACCCGCTATGAATATGTGTTTGGGGACCATACCAACCAAACACCATTGATATTCCATGGAATCAGTTTAGAGTAACCATATAATGAAACATAAAATGGATAAATTTAGAGAATGTTAATTACATTTTTTCCTTTAGTTGGGATGACCCATAAGACAATTTTTTATTTTTAAAACCTGAAATTACATTCAATTTTCATAAATAAAGTCAATGGTCTCATAATAACATGAAATCCTAGGAAAATTGTATTATTTTTATTTGTAATTTTTATATGTAAAATACATGTTAATTGATTTTTTAACCTTCCATGAATGACTGGCTATTTGGGTTTTAAGAGTCTAATTTACTTTATATACAAGTTTATAGGAGTGAAAACCATCCAAGAAACTAATTAGTTATTTTAAATAATTCAAAAGCCCATAATTTCAAATTTTAAATGGTTGAGAATACTGATCATCAATATACAGAGTTGTTTGGTTAATGGGACACAAAACACACTTTTGTTGTTTTTGAAACACAAAAATTTGTATTAAAGGATCATAGCCACATAATAATATCTCTATATGATGTAAATTAAAATAATATTTCATTATTATATTTTTGTGACAAATATGTCTAGACAACACATAAATTAGGGGCCAAACTATAAAAAATAAATCAATATATTAGTTTTAATTGCTTGGTCCTATTTAAAATTCCATGCCTGTGGGTGAAAATTCTTAACATACCAAATAATATTAGGAAAATAGAATCTAAATATTTAAATTTGAAAATATTGAATACATCAAAAGTCAATACAAAGTTATACTTTTATAGTATAATAAAAAGAAATAAATCTTAAAAATTTTATTCGCATGACTAATTATCATATCTAATAGAAAAAATATTATAATTTCATGAAAATATACTAAATACACAATACTAATATTTTTAGAAATTTACATGGTGGTGAAATTTAAACCAATGATATGGTCTAAGAGAAATTACCAAATTTGTGGATTTTAGAGGATTTATTACTTTTAAGAAACAGTTTTCAATGGGAAAACCCAACCAAATGACCTCATAATAATATGAAATATGAGAAAAACAACCATATATTTAATTATCAAATGAGAATCAATAAAAAACAACAATTTAATTTCATATTTTTATAGTATGACTGAAAATGGATTATTATAATTTTAGAACATAAAAATGTGCCTAAAATATCTAGATCCATATAAAAACATGAATTGGGTTGAAACCATTGTAAAAAAAATTTTATTATTATTTTTGAATTTTATTTGAAGTTGAAATTCCAATCAAACATGTGGTTAACCCAAAAAGATTAAATATGATGTTTTAAAGGGGAGACACTTCACATTAAATCATGCATTACGGGGTCAAAACCAACTCATTGACTGATAAATACTAGTGAATTAGTCAAAAAAACAATAATGTGAAATGTCTAATGGTTTTGTACAGGAAGGACGTCTCAAGGTACCATTTTATTGGGATAAACTGAAAATAAATTTTTATCTCAAACACCCTATTATACCATTACAACCAGATCTCATATTGAGGTCAAATAATCATAAAAATATGTTATAATTATTTTTTATGTGTATAAGTAGATAACACATATATTAGACATACATTCCAGCAAAAATGATTGAATATACAGGTTTTAATGTTTTATTTCACATTGGAAAAATATTTCTAGGGATCAAGACATATTCATTACTCTTTAAATTATGATAAATTTAATGAAAAAAACTAAATGATAAATTTGAAATTGAAAAGTAAGAAAAATATCAATCCATGTTGTTATTTCCCTCGAATGACTGAAAACGAACATTTTTTATCTTAAGAAAATTAAAACATGACTCGAAGAGTCCTATCCTTCTTAAATATATAATAATGATTAGAATGAATGAGGGAAATATTTCATTTTTACTATTTTTTTACATGTTTTATTCATATAAATATGATGTGAGTTCTACATAGAACAACTGAAAATGGTTTTTTTAATGTATTGATTCCCATTAAAAACATGTGTATGGTGGGAATAAAATGAACCTATTTAAAAGAAATAAAATAATATGAAAAAAATATCTACATTGATATGTGATGTTGTTGATAAATAAAAATGATAATATGATGTTTCATTTGATGAGTACAACCCGATACTATTTTTTGCTATTTTAAATCTCACAAAGTTTATTTAAGAGTAATATCCATAGAGAATGATCATAGAATTATATAAAAAAATTGTGTAATTATTTTATTTAATGTTAATGTGAGGAATAAACATGAATTGGATGTGCAGTATGCATAAAACGATATAATATATTGTTTTAAGTTTTTTGATGGCCTCAGAAATCATGTGTTTAGTGCTAAAAACCAACCGAACAACCTATACACTTCTTAAAATATAACAAATAAATTTCATAATTAAATTTTAAATGCTCTATTTGATAAAATATTAATCAAATGATATTTTTATGTAAAATGACGAAAAACATGAATTTGTTGTTTTAAAATACCATCATTTTTGTTTATTTTTCATAAAAATATAAAAATATCTATAATGGATTTAAAATATAATGAATTTTTTAAATTTTTTTATGTTGAAAACCAAGAATCACTTCAATTAGATGTTTTTTTTTCTCAAAAACACTTAATATATTGATTTTAATGTGTTTACACCCTTCAAAACGGTTCGTCTAGATGTCATAACTATCCAAAATACCTATAAATTCCATGATATAAAATAAAAATAACCAAATTGGGAAATATGGATTTATTGGTATTGAGTACCATCAACCAAAATTTCATTTTGTATGGATGGCCTAAAAACAAACTTTTTGTTTTAGTATTATAAATTGTTCATTATATTGATATATCAATATGAAAATTGATCTAAAAGAAAATTATGATAAAGGAATAATATAAATTCTTGGCAATGTATATGAATAATTGACATATAAATAATGTGTACTGTCTTACCAGAATTCCCAAATATATATGTTTTAATATATTGTCTTCCATTGAAAATATGAGTGTGGGCATCCAAATCTATCAAATAGACTCATCATAATATGAAATTAGAAAGGAAAACCAAAAAGTGATACAAGAAATGTTTTGGGAGATATAATTACAATAGGATTTTTGTGTTTTCATTGATTACCCGAAATGCAATTTTACCATATTAAAACTAAAAACTGCATATATAATATTTATATCCATCGATAATTAAATATAATATAATAAAATCATAGAAAAACAATTTTATTAGTATTATTAAATTTATAAGTTGAATACATACTAATCAAACATGTCATATTTTCCAACTAATTTTTTGGTATTAAAAGGTAGTTGACCAATATAAAATTAGATCTTGTTATAAAAAACCCAAATTTAATAAATTCTAATAAAATCATACAACCAAATTATTGTATTGGAATTTGTAAGGACCAAGTAGGAGGATTTCATTCTAAGGGGTAAGTAGGATAGCGTGGCGTGAAAAGAACTTTTGATCCATTAAAATAGAATTTTTTTTTTACATTTAGAATCATAGAAAATGAACTTAGAATGAAATGAAAACATATTTATAACATTTTATTATTATTTATTATGTGTGACTATTTGATACACCAATAAAATATATGGTGTGATGAAAATGTTATAATAATATTATTTAATGGTTTAATACCAATTAAAAAGGTGCCCTGTGGGGTCAAAACTAGCCGAACCACATCTAAATTATATTAAATTAGATGAAATATTTTAATGGTGAAATTTGGAATTATCAGGCTTAATTAACATTGTTTTGTGGTTTTTTGGTTAAGATTACCTGAAATCAAGTTTAATTGTTTTAAAACAATAAAAAATTTGTTAATTTTAAACACTATAAAAAATGATTAGAATGACATAAAATAATAGAAAACCCATATTTTATAATTATTCATTACATGTACTAGTAGATAACACAACAATAAGACATTTAATGCATATAATGTTCAAATAATAGTATTTTAAAAAAAAATTAATATAAATAGTTGATTTATTTAAAAATAAATGGTATCGAACTATAGTTCTATTCTTAATTGGAATCTTCTTCTGTATATTAATTATTAATTCTTTATGATTTATTACCACAATTATTTTTTTTTTATATTTTAAAATTCAATTTATTTGAGTAATACACACAGATTTATTAACATTGAAGGATTATATTTTTAAGCTTGTGAATTTACATATTATGGTGATATTTATTGAAATTGTATATTATCTTATTTTCTTATAGAAAAAAAATATGATGAAAATTTTAAAATAAAAATTATAAATTTAATTTCTACCACAATATGGTGTTTTCTATAGACCATGTCTGGTTGTGCTATAGTGGCTAGCAATTAATATTCAACGTTGGTTATTTATGAACAATAAAGAAATATATATTGTAGTCACTATAGTGTATACATATAGTGAAAACCTAATGGAGGTTACAATAGGTGTCATGGTCTATCCAATAGGGTCACCAATGTATTTGGTTGTAATATGAAATAGGAAACGCTAAGAGAATCCTCAATTTAGTGATTACTATGAGGCCTCTACAGACCTTTATCGACCACTTTTGAGGGTCTGTAATGGATTTTTCCCTACTATTTATAATTACTCAAAAGTTATCCCTTTATAATTTATATTTGATAATTTAATATAAATAACCATTTAATAATCATATTTGAAAGTTTTGTTATAATTCATTTTACATATATTTTGATAATTCCACAATAAAATATCATTTTAAAATTATTATTTGAAAATTATATTTAATATTTATTTTACAATATGAATAACTATCCATTTATAATTTTGATATTACATCTTTGGGAATCTCGTAAAATTATATTTTTATAATATGATATATGTGTTAATATATTACCCTTAAATTTGATGTCACTAAAAAAATAGCAGACATAAATTTAATGTCACAACATGTGAAAAGCATACAATTCATAAAAAAGGATGTTTTCAGTATTCTCATATGAGAAACTATTCATAAGATTCAATTTATTAAAAATATGTTGTAATATAAATATTAAATAAATTACACTTATGTTTAATAAAACCAAACCATCAGAACTCATAGATATTATATATAACATTTGGTAAACCCATAATTCCCGACTTAATAGTAGTATCATATTTTATATATAAGACACCATTGTAGAGAATTTTTCTAATTTTTTAAATTTTGATTCACTGTGAAAATATTTATTAAATATTTTAATTATAAAACTATTGAGGCTCTATTAGCCTTAAAATATAACACTGATTCATTATCATAGTGAAAAAATATTATTTAGAACATTAAAAAGGATAAATTTTTAAGATACCATTACAAATATCCATTAAAACATTTAATATGTGATTTATGATTTAAAACTAATTTTTATATAAAAGGAATCATAATCTATGAAAAATGGGGGTTGAATATTTTAAAAAATATGGATATTACCTAATAGGGGGAATAATATTGTATGTGTTTTAACATTCTCATTTTCATTAATTATATATAAACATATTTCAATTTCATACATTGATTATCATATGAATACATTTACCTTCCCAATTTGATATATTACTTTAGGATGTATTTCATGTGTTTTGTATTTTTAATATATAACTATTAGGAGATAAATACTGAAGTATTCAAATGTTTTCTATATAGAATAATTGTATCTTTTCAATAATGAATTTTTTTATATTGGTTACGGACATTCAAAGGTTCTTATAGAAACATTAATTTCTATTGAAGAGATGTTAGGTAATAGTTTATTTATAAAAACGGGATAATTTATTTTATAGATAAAAGGGGTTTTCTTAGTTAATATTACATTTATGCATAGAATAATAGTTTATATGTATATGTAGAATGTTATTATAAATATACAACCACACATATTATTTAAATAGTGATTTTAGGTTATTGTGGAATTTTTTGATGACTTATCCATGGATTTTATAAAATTTCTAAACCTCCGCATTAATTTTTAAATAATTAATATTCATTTTACCTTGATGATTAATGTATCATGACATTTAAATTTTGTAAAAATAAGTTAATTACATGGCCCCTCATTACATCACCTGATTTGAGTACACAATTTCAGGACATATGTGAGGCTATCATCTTTATCATTGGTTTTATGATTAAAAAGTGATAAAAGGGAGACTAAATTTTCATTGTTACACATAAATTATAATAAGTATAGAATAATTATTAACTAAACTACATAGATTCATATTATTCAATTTATATTTGGATATAATAATGTACTATCCATTTTTAACATGGTTAAGAGATTTAGTATTCACATATAAATAAACCCATAAAATTAATAAACTAAACAAAAGAAAAAACCATGAATCATTTTAGAGGTACTAAAACATTTACAAATTTAAATGAAGCATAAAAGAATAAATAAATAAAATTACATATAGAAGAATTTTTTTAAAATGGAACAAATAAAGAAATATCTTACTAAATCAGTGGTAAAATTATTCCATGATGAAAAATTATTATCTATAATAATATAACATTATCGTGAAATATGGATTTGTGAGTTATTTATCTATTTGGAATAGTACATGTATTTCTTTATTGAATCAGAAAAAATGATTCATTATTTTTTTTATTAAAACTATTATGATAATCTATATATTTTTAAAATATTACTTGATGAAATAATTTTGAAGGATTTCACTATGATAAATGATAACATCCAATCCTAATCATTTTCATACTTCATAAATTAATAAGAAATATTTGAGTTATAAGGAATCTGAAATGGTAATATATTTTGGATTATAATGGCCTACCACAATCATAAATGTATTTATTTTATAATTATGAATGTGTGGGAATAATTTCAGAATAATAAAATTATATTCCACTATTTTGTATACTGTATGTCTAATTATTTTATGTTTATTGTTTTTAGCAAAATTGATCGACCATTAAGTCATTGGGAAATGAATTCATCATAGATATATTCTTCAATTTATTATAGTTGGTTGATGAAAATTCCAAATCTCATAAGAGACCTACTATTGTGATTATCTTTCTGAGAAAACACATCTTCAAATATTGTGGTGTAGCGAAAACAACTCATAATAATTTATTAAAATTTGAATAAAAAATCTATTCAATCAATTAATGAAGATTTTTGATATTTGTACATTATTGGGAGCTCATATGAACCAAAAAAATTGTGTAAAAGAAATTTTTTTAAGCAACTCATGTAAAATAATTCATTAAATGTTTCAATTACTATATAAACGAGTAATGATTTATGTTGGTGAACACATTAAGAGAATGTCGAATATCATAAACATTTTTTATTGGAATGAAACTAAATATAATTGTTTTAGATATCATTCCACATTACTATATAAATAGGTGATAATTGATTTTATTTTTAATGAATGTTATATAATTTTTTCGAATGATTTAATAAAGATAATTTTATAACCAAAATAATAAGATGATCAATTAAATAATATCATCCTAAAATTAATATATTCATATAGAGTACGTTGTTATTTTATTATATCCATTAAAATGATAAATTATGGTTAAAAAAATACTTATTTAATATAAAGGCTACAAATTTATAATGGGATTCCAATAACTAGATGTCCATGTCTAATAAAAATTGTGAAGGATTATGTAAAATTAGATGTTTGTAATTTTAGTGTAGAGATACGATTCCAAATTTTTAGGTTCAATATCAAATTAGATGTTAATGTTTTAAGGTTAGTAACACCATTCCAAATAGTGAAGGATCACATCAAATTAGATGTTAATATTTTAAGGGTAAAAATATATTCATTAACTATTAATGCATATATGTCAATTAAATATATTGAAGTCTAATCAATGGAGGAACATGTTTATGATATGTGGAATGAGCTAATGGAAATTATCTTTAATGGATTTTTTGAAATTAAATTTTCATAGGTAACCGAATAATAAAATTTTCTTTTATCTATATGATATTTTTCTTAAATAATAAATACATTTTTCCATTTTCATGGATAGAATTTTTATTTTATTATAGGTTCATGAAGACTAAGAAGACATATAGATTCATTGATTCAGAAAACATTGTCATCAAAAAATGGATGTTTCTCTACCTCATTTGAGTAAATATAATATATAATGTATCTATTGTTATGAATTTTCATAAAAAATAGTGAGATTAATGTTATATTTTTTAATACACAATTATTATTTGGAAAAACATAATCTACATAAAGAATATATCTCCATTATTTTTAATCCTTTTTAATGTTATTATAGTAAAAATATATTGTGAAAATGTGGATATTGATTTACAATCCATTTTCAATTACAACACAAAATATAGGATTATAATCCCATTATATTCATATTATAATAATATATTGAACAAAAATAAGTCGTCATGTTACTGATATCTAGACCATGTTTTTCTTTGGGTCATATCATATTGATATTAATATTCGTATCAAAATTATAAATGTTTATTTTTATATTATAAATTTAATGGATCTAAATTATGACCACCAATTCAATTATAAATTACATTAGAACATTAAATTCATTTGATAAAATGAAATTAAAATACAGTAAATGGATAAATCACATACATACACTATTATTTTTTAATTACATTACTATTTTGGTGAAAATTATAGTGATAGAAATAATATAATGAATATGTTATTATTTATAGTAGGAGAATTTTTTAATAAAAATACTATATAGTGGAGAGGTAATATATTCCATGATTTTATGTACATGTGATATTAGATTTATATAACCTATGATAGAAAATGAAAAAAATTATTAATAAGGGTATATTTTAAAAATGGAGTAGGTTAATATGTTCCAATTAAAAATGTAATGAAAATTCCCAATGATTGATGATTCTATCTTTAAATAGATTGTTTTTTTGTCAGTTTCCCAGAGGAAAAAATTATAATTTTATGGGAGTGTCAATTTCTTTATAATTATTAATATATATTTCTAACTAATTTATCTCTTATTAGTTTTTTATATTTGGTTATAAAATACGAATCACTACAATATATTTTAAAATACTAATTTTATATTTTTTTCTAACTTTTTGAACAATTAATTTTATTACTTCCATGGAAATGATTGGAATTTCCATTACATGATATTGATTGAATTAATGAATGATAGGATTGTTAAATTTTAATCAATCCCCAAATTCTTATTAAAAAATCATTTATAAAATGGGTTATGTAGGATCACATCCCATTCACATCTAGAATTCTTTAATCCAAGTATCTATGTAATATATTTTTCTTCAAGAAAATAAATAATTATGACCTATTTACGTAAGATTTATCTATTTTACATTTAATTTATGTATTAATTTTTAGTTAAAATAATTTCTAAATGTCTTAAAATAGCTCTGTAAGATTAATTTCATTACGAAAACTACATTTAAAAATGACATATTAGTTATAAATTTATTGATTAAGAATAAATTAAATATTAAAATATATGTTTTTTAGTAATTGGAAAATTTTATTTCATAAATGAAATTAAATATTATCATATGATATATGAATCAATAATATGTATTACCCTAGTGAACCGTAGAGAGGTAAATAGTTTCATGCAAATAGAAATTGGATGATAATAACAAATCTTATAGTAAATGATGAACTATCCAAAGTTAGGATGTTCTAAAACATGGGATGAGAACATTATGGAATCTCAATAATAAATTTCACATGGAATAATAAAAATTGGGTGTATAAACTAAAGAATTGTTATATGGTTTATAATAGTCAATGTGAAACATATATAGCTTTTTAATCTTTTTTAATGGAGTTCATGATATTTAGAAATACTATTTTCATGATATTAAGGATATTGTTTGAGTCATACAACATGATAAAAAAAATTTATTTTTATTATAATAAAATATATAATTATTTAATGATTAATTTTTTTGTGGATTAATGGAATATGACAATATATACTATTTTGGTTAGTTGAACCTTGTTTTATGTTATTTATTTTATTAAAAATAATTATTTAATGACAAAAATATATTTATATAATATTTATTCCAATTTGTTGATGCTAAAGTGTAATCTTAAAACATTGAATATAATTTATTATACTATAAGTAATATGTTTGTTTTCTATAATTAAATAAAATTATAAAAAGCCTAATGATACATAACACTATTCAAACTTGAACTACTAAATATTATAGTTTTAGTTTTATTATTATCAAATAGCCGTTATACTAAAGAAAATATTTTATTTCTATTATCTTTAAAAAATATATTAAATATCTATCAAATATAATATTTTGTCATCAATAATAACATATCATGTTCTATGTTTTAATGATATTTTTTTTATATAAGCCGTTTTACCAAAATTTAATGATGAATTTTTGGATGTTATATTTTTTAAATTTAATAAATTTGATTTAACCAAAAAAAATTATTTATTGAAATATAATATGAATATATTTTTTTATTTATCATCCACGTCTCACTTTTTGATGAATACTGAAAAATACATCATTTGAATAGAAAAATGAGATTTCACCAAAATAATTTATAATGTCAATTTTTGTAAAATTTTTCAATATAGAAAATAGATTAATATTATATATATATAAGTATATTAACCCAATATAGATTAATAAAAAAATGTATATTTAATTATGATATAAAATACATATTAGTCTTTTTAGGATATTTACTTTAAAAACACTCTCTCTTATCACATATATAAGATTAGTATTAAATTAACCTTAATCAATTAAGTGTTTTTAATTATAGAAAATGATTTTAATTTTTGGAATCATAAGTTATAAATTTAGTGAGTTGTTCATTTTCATATTTTGTTAAAAATTAATATTAAACATAGTAATTCTATTTCCACAATTAAGGGTAAAAAAGGTAATTAAATGTAGAAAAAATATTATAAATCTAATTAATTTATTTTAACAAATTTCATAGTTTTATTATATGAGTTAGTGTCGATAAAAATATTCATTGGGTTGCAAGTATGACCTCATGGGGAAACAAATATTAATTTATATCCATTATAGTATTTAATTTTAGTAAAATTAATTCTTGTCAAACTAAAGTTTTTAATAAGTATGACACTCCTAATATGAATTAATACAGATAATATATTTTACAGTAAACATAATATTTAAATTTAGAATATTAAAATACAGTAATATAATATTATATTAATTTTTAGCGATGAAATAATTAAATTAAATAATTATAAAAATGATGATATAATTTTTAAATAATAGTATTATAAAATTAATTATATTAAACATATTAACCATAATATTATTTGAAATAATTAAATCCATGCATAAATTTCCTAGATTCCTCATATATGTTAGTGTTGTTTCTGATGTTTTTTTAATTAATCTTATTTTAGTTTGTTTCGTAATAGTAAATGTAACGATTATTAACAACATTGAGATTACTGATATTTTGAAATAAATAATTTAAAATTAAATGATATAAAATTCCAAGAAATTTTATAGTCTTCCAAATTAGTTATATAATTTTGGATATTTAATCCTATTGACATTAATTGTTTTAATATATATTTTTCATAAAAATATTACCCATAAATGAGTAAAAATGTATGTTGTCATGATAGGAATTAAATGAGATAAATAATGGTTAAAACCAACAATTATGTATTTCAAAAAATTCAAAATAAGTCTAATTATAATTTTATTAATGTATAAAGAACCATTAACATCATTTATTTTAAATAAATAGTTATTGATCCATTTTGAATATAAAATTTATATATATTATTTTAATATTTTCATAATTTTAAGTAGAACATGTCTTATATCTTAAAAGGAAAGAGGCTTATCTCTTTTTATTATACATCATATCAAATTTTAATCAGCCGTGAAATTCCTAAGTCCAATACTATAGTCCCTTACCATGTTATAGTGAACGTATTTTAGTCATACCTCAACCCCTAATGGTAATTAGTTGTTTACCATTGTAGATTCTCCTTAGAAGCGATATAATTTATAATAATGCATTTCTGTTTTATTTATTATTAATAATCTCTATAACACTCTAAACACAAGATATAATAATAAATATAGTCTCATTAATATACTAATATATATATATATTTAGTTCCATGACCCATATTAATCTAATTTTTCATCGAGTGATAAATGAATTCCATCTCAGCACGTATGGAAAGACTACTACCTTAAAAGCTGATATAAATCATTTTCAAGAACCATATCAATAAAATAGTAATAATTTTGAAATTTAGGATTATATGTGACATTAATAGAATATTTATAATTATTAAAATATAATAAATCATTTATGTTCTTACATATCCCTGAATAGAGAAACGAAAACATAGTTCATGCGTATGTGTGAATGATCAACTTTATAATGTTTTGGGATTTGGTTTTCATCACAATATTAAATGGATTATATATATAGGTATTATTAAATTATTAGTATGATAATAATTATAATTTTCTAATTCTATAAATATGTAATGATAATTTCTTTCTTTCAATATATATCATTGAAGATTTGAGACTTTACTAGTGAAAAAAACAAAACACAAAATAAATTGTAATTAAAACCATCAATAGTACCTGAAAAACACACCCAATATGACACTATAAAATGGTCAGGATCATTAAATCTACCAAACATAAAACAACTAATCCTGAAGATTCACTCACATAATTTTTTAAGATTTCGGGAAAAATAATATTGGCCCATTTATCAATCATGCCTACTTCTCAATTCAACATTTCTTCTTAAACTGGTCCACGGTTCCATAACACATGAGCATTCAACACATTCTTTCCCCGACACACATTCCCGTTATGATCCAAAAAAAATATCAGATTCTCCTCAAAGGATGAATCTATCTCAAGGTAAATCACATCCACATTGATCTCTTGATAAGGGTTGGGTTGATGCCTCTATAGTTTTAAAACATGGAAACATCATGTCTAGAACTACATTTCTATTGAAGGGCTAATCAGTATTCCACCGGCCAGATTCTCTCCAATACATCAAAATGTCCAACAACCATGTGCATCAACTTTCCCTCTCTCTGTATCCAACGATTCCCAACCTAAGAGACACAAGAATTAAAAATAAGATCACTCTCTGTAAACACTAAGGGCCATATCAATATATAATCATATGAATTGTTCATACTCTGAGACATATCCATACTCTTTCAAATAAAATTAATCAGTTCTAACTTTTTTTTCCTGAGTCAAGGTCCCAACAGCTCTAACTCACCCACTTCTACCTAGAAAATAGGTGATCTAAAAGGTCTACCATGATGTTCTTCACATGGTTCCATTAATATAGTTAACAAAATATTGTTTTTATAGGTGAAATACACTAAATCTGTGGTCTTATCCTAAGAACAAAAAATTTCATGTACACATTCCCACAATTTATCATCTAACATTTTATGGTACATTATGATTGTTCATATGTATGTGGGTGGAAAGTTGTATTAAAAAAAACGGATATGCCATGTGCATTATATATGACCCGACAAAAGTGTGAATTAAAGCATGAATCTCGATTTTAAACTATATACTATGGAACCCAATGCAAACAAACTATCTCTTATACATAGAGATCTCCCAATTATTCTATTTTTAGGGTTCCCCTTATAGGTGTGAAATATGTTACCTTTATCAGTTGATCTATAATTTCATAAATATCTAAATTCTTCTTAAGAATCCATGGAATATCATCCACTAAATCCATAGTCACATCATCCCACTTCCATTCAAAAATAAGGAATGACTACCATAGGCCTCATGATCATTAATGTTTTTATTTCAGTTCATGTCAAGTGAAAAACCTTTTTATGAACCCTTATAACTCTTTTTCATGCCTGGCCACACAAAATTTCATCGCATGTCATGCTACATTTTTTTCATAGAAGGAAGTACCACACCCATTGAGGAATGAAAATATAACACGATTTTATATCACATTCTCATATTAAAATAAACTCTATTATTCATATAAATTATCACATCCTCATATATCAACTATATTTAATGTGTATCCCCAACTTCAGGGAATTCCCTTAAGGCTAAATGATCTATATCCGCACACTGTCTGTTCTTGATCCATCTCAACAATGTAGACTCTACTGTTAATGAAACCAGATTCATCTTTTCCTGGCTCTCCAAAAGAACAACATGCATTTGTATCAGAAAATTTATCATCATACCCTCTGAACATGACTCATGTATCAACTGAGTTTGAGTTTTCCTTCTCAAGGAATCATCTACACAATTCCCATTTCCGTGTGTATTTTCACATTCAAAATAAAAGGTATGAATTTTCCTTACCCATCATCGCTACTGATGATTCATGTCACACAGTGAAATGTTATAATTATATTTTTTGTTGTCCATAAAAAAGGTATAATTTTCCCCCAAAAGTGAGTGTTTCCAACACTAAATTCCATAAACCACCAATACAAACTCAAGGTCAAGTGTGGGGTAGTTTTTTTCTTGTGGATTCAACTATGGAGACCTGTATATAATGACTTTATCCACTTGCATTAACATAGCTCTAATTTAGATGTGATAAGAATCAAAATACACAGTGTAATCATCACCTGATTTAGGTAATGACAAAATTGGTGTTGGTTTCATGTGCTTCATCAACTAGTGGAAGGATTTATTGCATGTTTCTGTCAATTGAAACTATAGACCTTTCTTTTTTAATGATTAAATAAGAACTAATAAGCAGGAAAAGTTTTTGATAAACAAACAATAATATATAACCGATCTGAAAATGTTTTTGGATCTCGATTTTTTTTTCTACAGCTCCCATGAAACCACTACCTAAAAATTCTAATGGTCCAATTCCACACCTTCTTCCGAGGTGATGTGACCCAAAAATAGTACCACATAAATCCAAAACTATCACATAGAAATATTGGCATAAAACTAGTTCTCTCTCATTGTACACCTAATGATTTTAAGATGTTGGACATGATCTTCATGAGTCATAGTGTAGAACAAGATGTTTTCCACACAAACAACCACAAACTCTTCCGGGTATAGATGAATAATCATATTCATCAAGGCCATAAAAACTACTGGGACATTTTTCAACCAAAACACCATTATGAAAAAATCATATAGGTCATACCTTCTTGTAAATGGAGTCCATGGTATATTAAAAGTCTGAATTCTCACCTGACGATACACTAATCTCAAATCGATCATTGAGAACAAAGAATCATCCTCTAAGCTAGTTAAACATAACCTAAATATGAGGATGAGTATATCGTTTCATCATAATCATATTATTCAACATCTGGTAATCGACCCACAAGTGTAAAACCCCATATAACTTCTTGCGAAACAACACATGTGATCCCCAAGGTGACTTACTTCGATGGATAAAACCTTTATCCTGCAACACCTCCAACTGCATCTTGAGATCTTGAAGCTCCATCGATTCCATTATGTAAGGTGAAGTAGATACTGACTCCATTATTGGAATGAGATCAATTGTGAATTCCACATCTATCTCAGGTGGAAACCCAGAGAAGTCTCCAGGAAATATATGATGGGACTATTACTCCGTTGGTGGAATGATGTATTATATACCTCCTCAATCATCCAGTAAAATATTATAAAACATGGGCTTTTAGTTCCAAATGATGTTGAGTAACAAGCCCATCTCATCTTGCATGGATATTCCAATCTCTACGATAGATATATTGGTCACCCTTCGGAGACACAAAGGGTATTATCATGGTGTAACAATCGATGTGGGCTCGGTATATGACTAACCTGTCCATAACTATAATCATATCAAATATCATTATATCAAGTACATTGATATCCCAAATAAAATGACACAATATAATATGTAGTGAACATCCCTTTCCTAAATAGATATCTCTAGACTGTGTTCCCAATAGTTTTTCAAAATTCATCACTCCGCTTAAAGACTCCACCACCATGATCTATCCATTAACATGTGTTGCAGAAATAATGGAATGAGAGGAACTGGTATCAAAAAATGAAATAGATAATATATAAGTTAACAGAATAGTACCTCTCACTATCGCTGAACCATTCTAGCAATCCACAACTGTAGGCTGAACTATATATAACTATCCTTTCTCTCTTTCCTGTGGTGCCGTCTGACTCCCTTGAATAGTACCAAAATTATGATACGGGTTCTCATACTATAATTCACCACATATGCTACCTCTACATCCTATTATAGTGGAAATCTATGTTCCAGGCATGTATGGTGTAGCTAACCCCCTTCCCACACTCTCACACAGAGAAACTTCTTTCTCAATAACAAAATGTCACCCTTCAGGGAGATCATTTGTAGGTTCCCTTTCTTAACACAAAACAACCACCCCACTATTGGTCAAGGAAAATGTGTATGATTGTGTCCCGACCAGCCACAATGGCAGAAAATCACATGAGTACGATATTATGCAATTGTTTATCAAATTTTTCCACCTTTATTTTCTTTATATAGAATATGGTTCTCATTACGACACTTCCAACTATCATAATGAACACTCCATTATCGTCTAGTGATAACTACCTATCCAATATTGGAATCCTTCTTTAGGTTCCTTTCAGAAGTGACTACTTGATTCACCATATTTGTGAATTTCATTTGCACAAAGATATTTACATAAGACATACTCTCACTCCATAGTCCATCCTAAAATATTTTTTCCAATGAAGCCTCTTATGCCACAGAAGATGGAGAATAATGATGTAAATTTGAGAAACATTCAACATAGTCCATTAAAGACACACTCCCTTGGGTCAAATGCATAAAATCTGAATCATTCTCTTGTTACAGTATCTTTGGATAGTAGTTATCCAAGAACTTATTCTAAAATTCCTTCCATAACATATCATCGATATCTCCAGATGGTACCTAAATATCCCACAGGAACTTTACTGACCATCGTAGAATATATATATACAACATTACCCTCCTTTCAGTTGGTGTCTCCAAATTTTCATGTAATTTTCCTATGGATTAAATCTTGAATTCAGCTCCCCTAGGGCCACCCTCTCTAGTAAATATTGGAGGGTGTTTTATCTAAAAACCCATTGTTAACTCAGAAATTCTTTTTTGAACCCATACTAGGACTCATTCCAGGAATTACATGAAAAAATAAACGTTCTCATAGAACTACTCCCCGTAAACCTCATTATTTTCTAACGATGCCTCATGTTCCAAATCATGAAGTTCATTCTAGAAAACACCCCTTGGTCTCCCCCTTAATAAGCATTGTGGAAGCATAACTCTACAATGCTAAACACACATCATAGGTATCCTAAAAATCTTTTAACATTTATGTAAGAGGATAATGAAACAAAAAAAATTTCAATATGTATTTCTCCTTTTTTCAACATATGATCAATGCTTATGACATATCACAACCCTTAAACATCATAAACCTAGGTCATGGTTAACAAGGGTAATCACATTTCACTAATTATTTTAACCATAAATTATTCACATTATATCTATTCAATTTATTCAGAAACTAAGAAATTAATCATACTCATTTGATTGATCTAGAATCTTATTAGAAACCAATTTATTATCAATTTTCATCCTTATTTCAATAACACAACAAGGAAAAACAGTTTATGTTCATCAACCATTTCAAAATATGTTTTCCTATGAGTTCGTAGAATGATGTATGTCACAAAAACCATGATTTTTAGAATTATTGTCATCAAATCAACAATCACGGCTCTTTAGGAAAAAAATAAAAATTCAACAGCTGTCACAACAAATATTGAATGACACCACAACTATTTCACCGAAGTTAAAATAATATCCAACTATAATGAAAAATAAAAATCACAACAATTCCACCCTGAGTACCCAGATAATCCCATGTACAAGGGATTTAAAATCACATGCATGGTCTCATTACAAATCCATGACTCATCATTGTCTCATACCAATCATTCTCAAAATTTAATGACCAAAGATGTTGGATGAAACGAAAATCCCATCGATAATGATTTGTCACATACTGACCTGGTTTCCACTAAATGGGGTGCCATTCCTATTGGTAACATTCCATGAAACATTCCTTCACATAATCTACAGGGTGCTGACATGTATTGATATTTTGGTATGTAAATCATGGTGAGACTACACCCTATTTTATTAGAATAATACATTAATGAAAAAAACAATTAAAAATTGTGGAATCATATGAACAATCAAGAAAATACAATGTGACATGATAATCAATATAAGAAATACAATACTCAATTGGGAGGAACAAAATGCTATGAAAATACAAGTGTAAAGACCTAGAAATTTCATGTAATTTTTTTTCATAAATACATGGTAGTTTTACATGTTGTAAAAAATTTACGGCCCTTGATTTAGAGGCCCGGTGTCCCCGGAATCAATTTATGATGTTTAGTTCGGGTACGTTCAGTAAACGTACGAGCGATATTGTATAAATTCTTAACCTTTGCTCGGAACTGAAATATGAGGGCACTATTGAACTCACATTGCCAGTATTCTATTAATACGACTTTAATATCGACGGCGGATGGTCGAGAATAAAAGTTAGTTTTGTATTTTTATAAAAAATTAATAATAAAAAAAATGTACAAAACATTATTTTTTTTGAGCCTCCATGAGTGTGAGTGGTTGTTTGCTAAAACCTGCACTTGTGAGTTGGAGGTGGGACCACCACACCCTAACCTACCATGAGAGGTTATGGTGGTGGGGCCCACCTGAACATAACCTCGAGTGAGAGGTTATCTCTTGGGGATCACAGGAGACTAAAACCCCCCAATTAATGTGAGGGTGGATAATATCCCAACTGCCCTCATTAAAGAGAGGGGTGTCCCTTGACCTCCTCTACCATTAATTGGTTCCACATCTCCCTTTTAATTAATTGCTCCAACACATGTAATTTATTAAGTGGTGCCCCTTAATTTATTCCTCCATTTTGAAATTGTTATCCCAATAAAATAAACGATAACTTATATTATTTTTGTCTTGGAAATTCTCATTTGGTGGGAGCTTGAGAGGAGAGCTTTGGAGAAAAGATGTTCTACCAACCAAGAATGAAGAACTCGAAGATTGCCGCTAACTAACTTCTTCGACTTCCTCCCTCAGATCCAACAGATGTGGTGTGTCTTCCATGGCTGACACAACTCAGGGTTGGGAGTGCGTGACGAACACGATGAACGGAACATCATTGTCTTCTTTCCGCAACACTGTCAACGAATGATGAACGTTGTTCGAAAAAACAAATTTAGGGGGTTTGCCATGTATTATCTCCCTTTTCTTTTCTCATCATTGTTTGAAAATAAATCACTGCGTGGTTGTAAACAATTGATGTTCATATTTTCTATTTCGACGAACCAGTTGATATCACATTAAATGCGGAGGTTGCGGTCCAACCTAATATGTCCCGACATGCCCTGTAGATTCTTGTTTCATGTGGTATTATACGGCATGGCGATGAGGCGACGGAGAAAAAGGCATCAATGATGAAGGCCACACTACCCATCACCTCTGCGAATCATGCCACCCCTATAGTGCACCGAGGCTACCAGGAGACCACTGCCGGCCTGAGCGGTGCCCGACCCCCCTACCCGTGGTCTCCCGGCACCCTACCCAGCATGCTGGCCACCTGCTTGCGGACCTCTTTCACCCTTCCGCACCCTACCCAGTGCCCCCTTTCCCATCCTAGCGTGATGTCGATGCCCCCGCGACATACCTGGTCCCTGTCGCGGCCGGCCTAGCGCCTGCGTGCCATGCTCGGATCCTCCCGCGGCCGGTAGTCACCCCTGCGGCCTGCCCAACCCATCTCGCAACCTACATGGCCCCTGTTGCGGCCGGCACAGTGCCCCCGATCCCTGCCTGATGCCCTTTCGGCACCCCTGCGGCTTTACTGGCATCCCTTCGTTGCCTGCGTGGCATGCCCGGCCCTTGTCGCGCCCAAACCGGCACACCCGCGGACAGATGCGCTCCGTGGGGCTTGCCCGTTGGTCTTCGGACTGGCCCGCCCTATTGGGACGACTCACCTGAGCCACGCCCCTCACAGCGCTAGCCAAACTGGCCCCGACCTTCGGGCCGAGTTTCCTACATGGCGACCATCGGGCCGAACCTCCCTCGTAGTGTACTGGGACAGGCCCAGCGGACCGGGTCAATAACTCAGCGGGCTAACCCTCCCAACGGGCTGGGTCAGACCCAATGAGTCTGACCAAGTCGACCCATACCGGGCCAGACAATACCCATGCCCATTACTTAACCTTTACCTTCTTGGGCAATATCATTGGAACCAGACGTCTATTTGATGAGCCATCAATAGAGCTGGTATTCTTAGAGTGAAGTCGCCCCTTTGAGAATACCCCACTAGTGTTTGGGGTATAGTTGAGATACGATCAGCTTGGATCGTACATGAATCCAATCGTTCCCCCGGACTAATAGGCTAATAACTAACAGAACATGTGTTTGATTGACGTGTCGTCTGTTTATTTGAGACCCCTATGACGTGACAAAACATTTAGATACATTTTCGTGGAACTTAACGACTGTTGGAGTATTCCCCTGCAGCTCATGGAGAAGATCCTTTGAGTGACAAGAAGACAGAGTGTGGGAGTCCTAGGAGCAGGTACACCTGATGAATACTTGACCGATTCGACTCGGAGTGATTCGACTATCCCGTTACGGAGCGCTTGGTAGTTGATAGCAGACCCATGGTAGTGGAGTGCCTGCTATTTGGCGGCAGACCCCCAGTACTCGGTAGGAGGATTACCTTTGTAGGAAATTAGTGGGAGAACCTGGTAGTTGGCGGTAGACTGACAAAGGAGGATCACATGGTATATGGTATCTAACCCACAGTACTCGACAAGAGAAGTACCTCATCATTCTAAGGTTATTGAGAAGCTCCTTGGTCTGACAACATGCCCACACTACTCGATAGAGGAGGAGTTCTCGAGCAGTTGTGGTTTCAATAATGAAAATATTAGTTTGAGATGATTCAATGACTTTTTTGTTTTCCTCATGATTGAGACGGGTCCCTATATAACATAGTTATATGTATGTGCATATACCTAAGTAATCGTTATCCATTGATTTCGTACTTTTTTTATCCTTGTTTGATTCTATTAGACCATGAGTGTCTCAGGGTCCCTAATGAGTATCGTTATAATCACCACTACATGAGCTAATAGCGCACCACATTTTGATGGTTGCAGACGACAAACAAAGATAATTGAGGCAGAGAGTAGTAGGACTCAACGGTACCCGGGGTGACCACTCGGTGTGATGGTATGCAAAGTAGATGGAAGAACGAGAGTGCTAAGGGGGATAGCTGTACCTATCGTGCAGGTAGGAATCCCAAAGAATGACCCAGTAGATATTTAACTTTTCATTTGTTTTCATGCTTATAATTTGTACATGTACTTTACAGCTGGGCTTGTATTTTTTTCCCCTTTTACTTTCTATCACTTCTTTTGTAAATGGTTATACATAGTGTTTTTCTTCCAGTTCTGTACTCTATTATACTTGTTTACAATTATAAAGGAAATCCCTTCCCAGTTTATGAATTTATTCCATTGGTTCTAGTTGCTAGGCCCTGGTCTATGGAAGGTGGGCTTGGGGTAGTCACGATACAGGCCCCAGGGGACCGGTCAGGACAAATTGGTTTCAGCAGAGTTGGTTCTATCACAGAACATGTATCCCTGATCTTTATTTTCATTGAAGAAATAGTGTTAAGTGTACTAAGTGTGGTTTTTAGTTCAGCGAGTCCATTGATGTTGTGGTCGGCCGACGTATCCATACCCCAGGACCCTAACATCTGATTTCCGACTTAGTGCATCAAAACACTTATTGAGTGTGTGTTTCCAAAAGATTTATGTAAGTCATCTCAACCAGGTCAGCTAACTAGGTATAACCTATAGACCATGTCCCATCTGTTCCTTTCAATATGCCTCCCCACAAATGACCATTTAGAGCCCCGAGAGTCATATTCTCAGACATCCCATCGAGTGAAGAGGCCTTGGTGCATGGACATATTCCAGTAGAGGCACCGGTGGTACTACTCCCTCTTGGGCCACTAATGCCACTAGCCGTAGAAGTAGATGATGCATGCTTCTTGAGCACATAAAATGAGTTCCAGCGCCAGATACCACCCATTGTCAGGGTAGAGACGGACCCACAGGTGGTTGAGGATTGGATGGAGGTTGTGGTGAGTGTCTTAAGACTGGTAGGGACACCAGCCGATTTCATGTTGATCCTTAGTGAAATCCTCCTTCAGGAAGAATTTGGAAGATGGTGAAACCTGATGCTCTAGGAGCATGGTGAGGCAATGATACTCTGGGAATAATTTGAGATCCAGTTCTAGGAGGTTATTTTCCCAACCACCCTTTGAGCAGTGTGGATACAGGAGCTACTGTATCTACAGTAGTGTAGCATGACAGTAGCACAGTACTCAACGAGGTTCACCGACCAATCACTCTACTCCACTGATATGATATGGGACCCATTTTTCAGGGCCCAGACCTTAGAGTAGGGGTCAAGAGAGAGATCAGAGCATCATTGATCTCCCTCAGCATCCCAACACATTTATGGGTGTTAGAGATAGCACACTTAGTAGAGAGTTTCCTTAGTGAGAAGTCTCCAGCAGTGAGACCCACCACTAGTCGACATGGAGCAGAGTCTTCTTCAGCTAGTAGTAGATTGATGATGCAGAGGTCTAAGAGGACCAGACCTACTAGTGGTGGACCACAAGACTCAGGATCAGTTGTGCGGGGCACCCAAAGTGGAGACAGATCCAGTGTCACCTGGAGCAGGTATTGTTACTCATGTGGTGGGAATGGTCACATGACTACTGACTATCTGACCCACCATTAATAAGATTATTAGACAATTGAGGGACCTCCCAAGCATAGGGAGAGGTTCAAACGAGGTAGTCCGTGTGGAGGAGGTGTACGTGGAAGAAGAGCTGGACGTGTAGATGGTGGTGGACAATGATTCGAGGTGATACAGCCACCACCACTAGGAGGTCCACACTGACCACATTGAGTAGGTGGATAGGGGAGAGCACAGCTTCAAGAAACTGAGGTATATTAACACGACGCTTAGAAGATGATTTGTGGTACGATCTGTGTCTACTCCACTTTAGCTACAGTTATTATAGACACAGGTGCCAGTCACTCTTTCATTGCAACATCTGTCGTTCGATGTTTACAGATTCTGAAGGAGTTGTTGGCACGATCCTTTTGGTTAGAGACTACTATGAGAGATGATTTGACGATTATGAACTGGTTCTCGTAGTTTTATCATACTATAGGAGGAGAGATCTTTGGTCGAGATCTCCTAGTAGCGGTGTCAAGGCCTTACGATGTCATCTTTGGTATGGATTGGTTATCTACAGCCCACACTCATATTGACTGTATTATGAGAAAAGTGCATTGTTTCCGAATGGATGGGACCTGGTTTACCATCACAAATGAGGAGGGAACCTGTGCCACATAATACAGACTTACATGGAGGAGGGTGCAACTAATCACTCACCAGTTGGCTTTCCATAACCTCAAAGTAGTTATTATGGAGGTTCTAACTTATCCTATAGTGGTGGACCAGTACGCGGATATTTTCCCTTACGATGTTCCAGGACTCCCTCCTCGTAGAGATGAGGACATAATAATGACATGTTCCCCAGGTCGACACTGATATCTACTCCATCATATCAGATGGATCTCGATGAGCATCGCGAGATGAAGGTTTAGCTAGAGGACTTGAAGGGGAAGGGATTCATCTGGACCTGTGTTTCTCCCTGAGAAGACCTGATTGTGTTCACCAAGAAGGTGGATGGGATCATTAGGCTCTGTGTTGACTTCTGTCGCCTGAACCAGGTGACTGTAAAGAACATGTACCCACTCTTGAGGATTGATGACCTATTTGACCAGCTAAAGGGAGCACGATGGTTCTCAATGATAGGACTCAGAATAGGCAATCCCCAGATCAGATTTAAAGAGAGGGATGTGTAGAAGACGAACATAAGGCGTCTCTACAACCACTAAAATTTCTTGATTACTCCCTTCAACAAAACCAATTCTCCTACAGTGTTCATGAGTCTCATGAACAGGATATTCCAGCAAATACCTCAATATTTGTTTTTTTGTCTTCCTTGACGACATTCGAATCTACTCAACTATTGTGGAGGAGCAAGCCTGCCATTTGTAGGTAGTACTAGACACACTCTGAGAGCACCATCTTTTTTGTAAGCTCTCAATGTGCTCGTTTTGGATTTTAGAGGTTCAATTTTTGGGATACGTCATCTCAGAGGTTTGAGTTGTAGTGGATCCACAAAAGATCGATGATGTACATTCGTGGGAGCCACCCAAGAGTGTGACAGAGGTACAGAGTTACCTACGTTTGGATGGATACTATTGTAGGTTCGTTCCTGACTTCTCCAGAAGTGCATCACCACTATCATTCTTGAACAAGAAGGGGAAACCCTTCGTGTGGTCGGAGAGATGCCAGAAGAGATTTCTAGAGCTGAGGCCAAGGCTAACAAGTGACCCCCATCATGAGGATTTTAGAGGAAGGAGTATGGTACATAGTATACAACAATGCATCAGGGATATAAGTTGGGTGTGTCCTGATGCAGGAGCGAGCAGTGATTGCTTATAGTTCTTAGCCGCTAAGACATCACGAGCAGAAATATGATACCCAAGACCTAGAGTTAGTAGCAGTGATATCCGCCTTCATGATTTTGCAGCACTATCTGATGGGAGTGTGTTTTACCGTGTACTCTAATAACTTTATTCAGATGAATATCTTCTCTTAGAAGTACCTGATTCTGAGACATCGACATTGTCTTGAGTTTCTCTAGGACTATGACATCGAGACAATATATACCCCTGGGTAGGGGACCATTGTTGCAGATGCGCTCAGTAGGAGGACTCGTATACAACTACAATGAGAGGCGACAGACCAGTTTACTACTTTACAGATAACCTTTGGGGATAGATATAAATCAACTTTCTTACAATCTCATAAGGTCACTCCCCCACTTCATCAGCATGTCATGGAGGATTAGCACGGGGACACTGACTCTGAGAAACGACGTGCTACGATATCCACAGGGCAGGCACCTAATGAATTTTCTGAAGTTGGGGAGCACATCATCCTCTTCATTGGATGTACCTTGGTTCCAATGTCACTTCGGGAGGATGTTTTGAGAGAGTTTCAGACATCCCCTCTAGCGGTACATCCAAGAGTGGAGAAGATGTATCAGGATCTTCGGCGACATCAATGGTGGCCAGGTATGAAGAAGGCGGTAGTGGAGTTTGTCTCATGTTGCCTCACATATCAGCAAGTGAAGGCAGGCCACCATGTACCAGTAGGCTTGGTACAGCCTTTAGAGGTCCCAGAGTGGAAGTGGGATGTGATATCCATGGACTTCATGATGGGTCTTCCACATACATCAATGGGTCACAATTCTATTTGGGTGATCGTCGACCGAATCACCCAGTCTTCCCACTGCCTACCGATCTGAGAGCAGGGTTTAGTAGAGATATTGGGATGCCTCTATGTGTAGGATATATGCATTTACCTGGAGTAACTTATTATATTGTCTCTGACCGTGACACGCGGTTTACTTCCCGGCTATGGAAGGGGTATCTAGAGCCCTTCAGGACACATCTTCACTTGAGTACTGCCTTCCATCCCCAGACAGATGGTCTGACTGAGCAGACCATTCAGATTCTCAAGGACATGATTCGTGTTTGTGCCCTCGACAATGGTCGTAGCTGGAAGGATCACTTGCCCCTGATAGAGTTTTCATATAACAACATCAATCACTCCACCATCATAATGGCAACTTTTGAGGCATTGTACGGGTGACATTGCAGATCGCCCTTATGCTGGACTGATCAATGGGAGTCAGCACTAGTAGGACCAGAGATGGTACATACTAACATAGAGAAGGTGCAGATAATCTAAGATCAGATAATGACTGCACAGAGTGAACAAAAGTCATATTCTGACAAGAGATAGAGACCTTTGGAGTTCAAGGATGTTGACCCCATCTTTCTACGTGTCTCACCTCGACGAGGTCTACGATGATTTGGCTGAGGCGGAAAGTTATCTCCCAGGTTAATAAGACCATTCCATGTCCTCATTAGAGTAGTCTAGGGGGATTAAAATTTATCTCCACCACCTCTGTTTTACCGGGAGCACGAATTCTTACACGTATCTTAGCTGAGGAGACCCTTTCACAACAATTTCCACATCCTCGACCATGGAGAGCTGGATATCAACGAGGGGACGACCATCACGGTGGTTCCAGTAGGGATTTAGGATCAACATGAGTGGGTCCTAAATCGAAGTTAGAAATCTCTGTGTGCGTATCATTGAATCATGTGAACTTCTATGAGAGCACATGGGATCGGGAGGCTTAGATGCTTTCTCAGTACCCCCATTTTGTTCCCATAGTTTGTGTTTTAGCATACGAGGATGGAAAGCCCTGAGATGAGGAAAATGTAAAGACCGTGAAATTACATGTAATTATTTTTTACTTAAATACATAGGATATTTATGAGTCTGTGAAAATTTACGACGCTTTATTCGGAGGCCCGGTGTGCCTGGAATCAATTTCTGATGTTTTTTTCGGGTACACTCAGTAAAAGTACGGGCGCAATTTTATAACTTTTGAACTGGTGCTCGAAAATCAAATCTAAGGGCACCGTTGAACTCACAGAGCCAATATTTGTGTAATAAGACATTCACCTCGACGGCTGATGGTCATGAATAAAAGTTAGTTTTTGAATTTTTATAAAAATAATAATTATAAAATAAAGTGTACAACACATTATTTCATTTTTTTAGCTGCCATGAGTGTGGGTGGTTGTTGGTTAAAACCACCACATGGGAGTTGGAGGTGGCACCGCCACACAGAAACATCCCATGAGAGATTATTATGGTGGGGTCCACCCAAACATAACCTCTCGTGAGAGGCAACGTTGTGGGGCCACATGAGACTAAAACCCCCCAATTAATGGGAGGGTGGAAAATCTCCAAACTCCCCTCATTAAAGAGAGGGATTTTCGTTGACCTCCTCTACCACTAATTGGAGCCACCGTACCATTTAATTAAGTGTTCCAATGCATGTAATTTATTAAGTGGAGCCTCTTAATTTATTCCTCCATTTGGAAATTGGTGAGCCAATAAAATAATAGATTAATTATATTATTTTTGGCCTGGAAATTCTTATTTGGTGGGAGCATGAGTGGAGAGCTTGGGAGAAAATAAGTTCTCCCAATGAAGAAAAACAAACGTGAAGAATGCCACCAAAAACCTTCTTTGACTTCCTCCCTCAGATCCTACCGACATGGTGTGTCTTCCATGGTCGATGCAGTTTGGGGATGGCAGTGTGTGACAAACACTGTGAAGGACGAACTTCAACGTCTTCTTTCCACAACACCGTCAACGAACGACGAACATCAATCGACGAATCAAAGGTAGGGGTTGACCTTGTGTTTTATCCATTTTATTTTCTCATCATTGATCGAATGGAAATTGTTCTATGGTTGTAAATAATTGATGTTCATATTTTCAATTTCGATGCACCAATTGATATCACTTTAAACGTAGAGTATGTGGGCCAACATAACATGGCCCGACATGCCCAGTTGATTAATCTCTCTTGTGGCGTTCTACGGCTTAGTGATGAGGAGACAATGAAAAACGTGGGAACAAAGAAGGTCGCACCACCCGCGGCCTCCACGAATCGTGCCGCTCCCACGGCACACCAAAACTTCCGGCCGCCAACCGCCATCTCAAGCGGCGCCCAACACACCTACCCACGGTCGCCTGATTCCCTACTCGGTATGCAGCCCGCCTGCCCATGGCCCTCTGACTCCATGCCTTTGTGCCCTGTCCGGCACCCTTTCGGTGCCCTCGTGGCCTATCCGGCCCCTGCAGCGGCCTTCGGGTTCCACCGCAGCTTGCCCCGTCCCTGCCGTGGACATCCAGGTGCCCCCGCACCATGCCCTGCGCCCTGTTGGCGCCCTCGCACCCTACCTGGTGCCCTTCCGGCGCCCCTACAGCATGCCCGGCCCCTACCACGGCCTGCCCGGCACCCCCATGTCCTGACTGGAGCCCTACGGGTGCCCCTGCTCCCTGTCCACTACCCTATCGGTGCACCCACAGCCTGCTCGGTCCTTCTCCCGCCCTACCCGACGCACCCCCATCATGCCTGCGCTATGCGCGGCCTGCCCGTTGGTCTCCCGACTGACCCACCCTCCCAGTCCAAGTCACTCGAGCCATGCCCCTTGCGGCACTAGATGAAACAACCTCTGACTTCAGTCCAATTCGCCGATGTGGCGACCCCCGGGCCGAACCGCACTCATAGTCTGCCAGGCCGAGGTCATCGGACTAGGCCAAAAGCTTAGCGGGATGACCTGGCCAAAGGGTTGGGTCAGACCCAGTGAGTCTGAACGGGTCGACGCAGACTGGGTTGGCCTAGACAGGGTTGGGGTGAGATGGTTCGACTGGGTCGGACCGGACACCTACCCATTACTGAAACATTAACTTCTTAGGCCATATCATTGGAACTTGACGTCCGTTTGACGAACCGTCAGTGGTGACTGTATTCTTGGAGCGAAGCCCTCTCTTTTAGAATACCCCACTGGAGTTTGGGGAATAGATGAGATACAGTCAGGTTGGATCATACAAGAGTCCATCAGGGCCCCCGGGACTAAAAGGCTAATAACTAACAGACCGGGCGTCTGATTGTCGCACTGTCTGTTGCGTTGAGACCCCTATGACGTGGAGGACTGTTGAGATAAATCTTAGTGGCACTTCACGAAAGTTGGAGTAATTCCATGTAGCTCATGTATAGGATCCTTCTAGTGATGACAATGCAGAGTGTAGAGACTTAGTAGCTGGCAGACATTACGACTGCTTGACTGATTCGATTAGGAGTGATTTGACTAGCCTAGTGGGGAGCACCAGGTAGTTGGTAGCAGACCCACGGTGGAGGAGCACCTAGTAGTTGGTGTCATACCTATGGTACTTGACAGGAGGAGTACCTTTGTAGGATATTAGGGGGGGCATCTGGTACATGGCAGTAGACCCACAACGGAGGAGCGCCTAGTAGTTGGTAGCAGAACCATGGTACTCGACAGGAGGAATTCCTCAGCAGTCCAAGGTCAATTAGAAGCGCTATGGTGTCACGACGGGACCAATGAACTCGATATAGGAGGAGTTATCGAAAAGTCGTGGTTTCGATGTTGAAAATCATGGTTTGAGCTAAGTCAATGAGTTTTTTGTTTTCCTAATGAATGAGATGGATCACTAGATCACTTAGGAATATATATGGGAATATAACTAAATGATTGTTATCCATTGATTTCATACATTTTGTTTATCCTTGTTGGATTTTGTGAGACCATGAGGGTCTCAGGGTCCCAAATGAGTATCGATATACTCACCCATGCACGGGCTATGCCCGTACCTCGTTGTGTTGGTTGCAGACGACAGATAGCGCTGATTGAGGTAGAGAGTAGCAGGACTGGATGACACCCGGGGTGACCAGTGGACGTGATTCTACACAGAGTAGACGGACGTATGAGAGTGCTGAAGAGCCCATATGTACCTACCCTTCCGGTAGGAACACGAGATGTCGACCGAGTAGCTATTTTTCATATCATCATTTGTACTTGGTTATCAGTTGTAACTTTAATTTACAGATTGTATTGTATTTCCAGCCCCTTATACTTTCCAGCAGTTCTATTGTATGCAGTTTTACATAGCTTTTTTGCTTCTAGTTGTGTACATTGTTGTGTCTGTTTATAGTTATAAAATCAATTCCTTCCCAGTTTAGGGATTTACGCCTTTGGTGCTAGTCACCAGCCCATGGCCTATGGAAGGCGGGCTTGGGGTAGTCACGATACGGGCCCCGTGGGACGGGTTGTGACAGAATGTTTTTAGTATCTAGAATGAAACTAAAAGTAAAGACACAACTTCTCTAATGTGGGTCTTGAACCACACCTAGTTCCTTCACCCAATGTCCATTTAAAATTAGAAACCTATCGCTGGGCCTTTCCTTGTCATTTCCCATAATAACAACATCTACTCATGTTTAGATCAGGCGGCCAATATAGGGTGTGAGTAAGAATTAGTAGGCCACCACTAATAGTGTGTTAAACTAGTCCTTCCAAAATAAAGTGTATAAAATTATTTGAATCCATAAATACAATGCATAATTAAATAATTGTCACATTTTAATTTAATCATTAATCATTACATTAGACCCATGTTTCAATTCATGTCTCACATTCATATCATAATTCAATATTTTCATTCATTTGGTGTTCAAATCCATTTCATTCTCCGTAAATCACATTTGTTATAGAATTCCATGTAAAAAACCTATAATCTCATTTGATGTAGACTAACATGTATAACACCCCAAATATTTTTATTGGATTACTATTGGGGAGGACCACCATGTCCAAGTCCAAAATTCTATCTTGTTCTAGAAGGCCATGTATATAACTCACATTCTCAATCATTTAACCATTCATTAATTCTCAATAATAAAACACATCATTACTATAATAATAAAAATATTATTTAATCATTTCATAGACCATAAGTTAACCGAACACATAACTATCCACATACCCCATTAATTTATTCATTAATTACATATTTAATCAAAAAATTGTATTCCACAATTATATATTCATAGTTAATAATCCATATCAATTCTCATATTTTCATAATTAGTTCTCCCAATTATTTATCTTAATCAATATTAAGGAACATAAGTAATTAACCATTAATAATCTTATGTAGCCAAACTACATCTCATAATTAATTTCACCATTTAATTATATTAATATAACCAATAAATTATCTCACTTTTATTATATCATCCCAAAATAAAATATCCAAATCATTTATCTATTTTGGATGCCCCCATTTGTCCAGGATTAAATCACCATTTAATCATATATATCTCCAAGGCTCAATAATTCCAATTAACATTCCAAATTACTCTAATTTATGGAAATCAATTATTAAGCGAAGTTACAAATTTAACAATCTCAAATACACATATCAAATCTATGACTTTGGGAGATTGATTTAGATCACATAACTCTTTTTTTCATAATTGATTGCCCAATTAAAATCCCTAAAATCCAAGAAACA
Source organism: Viscum album (assembly GCA_963277665.1). NCBI lineage: Eukaryota > Viridiplantae > Streptophyta > Magnoliopsida > Santalales > Viscaceae > Viscum > Viscum album. Next base: position 1,006,687,313 of record OY728157.1, read on the forward strand.
GAACGATGCAAATCATGTTCTGAATCTAAATCCCCAAACCCCAAAGTGAGAAAATAGGAATCATGAAATTTCAAATATAGATACTGATCCACAATCCTAGATCAAAATATCAACCCTTAGATTATGATATAGGGAAAAAGGGTATGTTCCATTGAAATATCATGGTAAAATATAGAAATGAACCAATGAAGAAACATGATGAAATCCTTTTACCAGATGGAAATATGATCTTTAATCTGTGCATATAATCTTAATGAAAGGCATTCAAATCACCTTATAATCCCTCTAAAAGGATATGTGATCACTTATAATTTTTTAAGAACAATCCAATGTCAAAATAAAGGATTCTAGGGTGTAATGGGTATTTTTAAACTAATTTTTTAAAAAAAACCAGTGTACACAATTTCCTGGGAAGGTTTCATAGTTTTGGAAAACTGTATGCCAACTATGCAGACCTCTCTAACAAGGTTTTCATAGTTCACATGATTTAGGCACATTTTTTGTCAAACCACGTTCAAACCATGCACAACCATCTGCCTATTTTGTTTTCATAAAAAATCATCAAAACACACCCCATTCCAAAACATCGTGGTAAGGGAACATAAAATACTCAATTTCACCTAAAAAATAATCCTGATATTACACAATAAAATGTTTATAAAATTAAACAATTTAATATGATAAAAGCCAATACACCCTTTTACAGATTATTTAATTAAAATTATAAGTATTGATAATAAATATATTAAATAATATCATGAAAATATTAATGTAAAAAAACCCATGTCAAATTAAAATGTCACCTGATATGGCACACCAAAATACCTCAATAATGCCCCTATATGTGAGAGGCTTGTGCATAGTGTTTAGGGTTCAAAATAGTATCATTGAAATATAGTACCCTAACAATTCTGTGAAAAAATAATGAAAAACAACCACAATCATACATATATATAATAATGAAATTATTAAAAGGAAATAAAATAAATTAAATACATCTAAATAAAAAATTCTGAATCACATTGTATGGAAAACATACACAAACAATGTAAAATTTATAAAATATAAAACACTGAAAAAAGTAAATCAAAATGATTAAAACAGAGTTTCTAAGGATACGTTGATGTATATATTCTCCCACTCTAATTATTGATAGGGAGCCTACAACACAAGGATCATCCATCCCCATCACATCATGATGTTTTCTATATCAAAAATGAAATAAAAAGTTACATCCATTATAGGAATTCATGCCATGAAATAGGTTATAATTATAAAAATCAATGGTATAAAATAAAATTTTTAAAATATTTATATCTATTATTGAATAATATGTATATTTTAAATTATTTTTTATATGAAATAATATAACCAAAAATTTCAGTCATAATCTATAGAACAAATATGGTTATGTCATTAATTGGGGGTGCAGATTTGACCCTATGACTCTTTTTCAACATCATGGATAACAAAAACATGGAATTTTTTTGATAAATTCCTAGATAGTATTATATTATAGTGACAAATACTTTTTGAATAATATTTTTTTACTAATAATGTGTGTTATATTATTAAATAATAAACATAAATTTATCACTTTAATAATGATGTTGTTATAATATGAATTCTGAACATCATGCTTTTTAGAAAAATTTTACCGTTTAGAACTATATAAATGATGATAATTTCGACATTAACATTATTGATTATAAGTAAAATTTTGACAAATGAAAATTATTAAAGAAAGAAAAATCGATGGCCTCAACTAGTAGAGAAAATGATTTTGAGTAAGTATTTTCATAGCATGGGAAGGAGGTTTCATCACTATTATTTTCTATTTTACTTGACAAAGACATTATTCTATTTTTTATCCTTCAACAAATTATCTTATAAGAGATATTAATGTTAGTGGAAATTACATCTCAGTTGATGTTAACCGAGGTACCCCATGAATCTACAAAAATTCCACACCTTAATCTCATGAAGTATGTAGGTGTAAAAAGTGTTTATATGTTGAGACCATATTTACTTATTATATAACCCCATTGTATAGATTAAATTTTTCTTCCATCAGTAATGTTTTCAGTTTAGTTTTGATGAAAAATACGATGATTTTGAAAAATTGATTTTTTTGAACAAAAATTGAACTTTTTAGAAAAGTTATAATTATTATAATAAAAGAATACATTATTAATAATTTTAATTTTAATTAATTATTATAATTAAAAAAAATAAAAATTTATTTTTTTTAAAAAAAATCATGTGTTATAATTGTTCAATGCATTTTACTCGACATTAAATGTATTGTAATATTTTAATAAAATGAATATTTTTATAATTAAAATAAATACTTTTTATAAATAGAGATATATTACGATAAAATAAAAAACATCTTTTCAATTGGGACATTGAAATTTGGTTAGGTTGAATTAATGATAATGTTCTGAAATAATTTCTTTTTCAGTGAATAGTAAAAATATAGTTTTTATTTTTTTTATGTTTTATGAAATCATAACGAGTATTATGTAATTTAAAGTTATGGTAAACATTTGGGGAATAAAACACCCTAATAAATATCCCTAGTGGGAAATACCAATGGAAAACACCATTAGCATGACCATGGATTTGAAAATAACACTACTAAGGTGTCCACATAAATTAATACTAAACTCCATCACCTTTTAAATATATTCCGACCCATTTCCACCTTTAGATTCATTAAAAATTAATTATCAACAAATATATCACTATATTACCTCCCAAATATTCCTTCCAAGGTTTCCTCATTCCTTTAAGGTCCTAATAAGTGAATTTTTGGAGTTACTATGAAAAGTAACGGAAATATCAACTTCTCTTTTAATTTCAAAATCCATTTTGTGTTTCATGTAATTTGAAATTTACATACTATGTTATTTTTTTCATTTTATAATATAACTTTACTATATTAACATTATTTTCAGAATTTGGGATCCTTTTCCCCTTTTTTTAATTATTTATAAATTTTTTTAAACATTATGTTGTATAATTTTCTGCTCAATATTGCCCAATTTTTCTCAAGATATTTTATTATATTATTTTTAGAATATAAAAATATATATAATATCTTGGTATATTCACCTAGATTAAAAAAATGATATATTATATTCATGTGACTGACATACATGAAACCCACCATGCTTTTCAGGGGTTAATAATGAATAAAGATCATGTTTTTATGAACTTCTTTTAAAAACGCCTTTTATTTTTTATGATTCATATTTATATTAATCTACATTGTTTATTTATTCATTTTTTATTATATGTGTGGATGAAATTACTTAATACATATTATGGTTTCACACGGATAGTTATCCAATAAATTTTTTAAATAATTTAATGTATGATGACGACATGTTTAACGATACCATAGTGAATAAAATTGGTAATTTTCATAACACATAAATGATAAATATTTCTGATATGATTATTAATGAATCAATTAAATGTTGTCTCCCCATTTACATGTTATTACTGATGTTATTATTCTTATAATATTATTCCTTCCTATATATTTATGTATTTATTCTTGTTCATATTGATATTATTCATGATAACAGGTAAAGAGTTTCCCTAGATTTCAATTATTGGGACATGTGTTAATCATATCCTCTTTTGAATCTCATTGTGTTATGAGATGTACAATTTTGTAATATTAATTAATGAATAGACATTGTATTTATGTAGAATAATTTTTTTAATTTTATATGTTTTATCTACCTTATTTCCATGAAAAAAATATAAAATATCCATTGTTTATTACAATTTAATGAATATATTATGATATAAAATGGGGGAAATCCAAAGTTGGTATAAATTTTATAATAATATATTTGAGGAAATTTGGATTTGAAAACATTAGGAAGAACCTTATGGAAATAAATAGGTATAGAAAATATCATTGTATTTTGGTGACATATTAAGTTAGTTTATTACGAACTAAGAATTCCATAAATCGATATGAACAAGTGGATTTGGATATTTAATAGATTTATATAGAGGTAAAATCCAAAAACAACTACTTTGTGAAAGACTCAAAGGGGAACTGGAGCACAACATAATGCCTTATTGCACTCTTATTTTGTCACTCCCTAGGGATATTTGTGGTTTATCTCAAGTTATTTATAAACCATTATGAAATATTCATTGAAAATTGAATGGTTTTTAGAATATAATATTATAATAATAATGTATTATGTCATTAAATCACATTGTAATTCTAATATTATTAAATAAAACATGTTTGTCACTAAGGTATTCTTATTTCTTAAAATTGTGGGAATTATGAGAAATTTGTAAATGGTGAGATCAAAATACCAAGTTTTGAATGCCTTATAGTAGATCCTCAAAAGGAATATATCTTGAGAATGTTGAATTTACTAACTCTGGTTTTGAACAGTTGAATTAATCAAGCATATAGACCATATTTTACCTTCACTGGAAAACATTCTATTCAGTCATTTATGCATCAATGAACACCTTCTTTCAGTAGATCTAGAAACACATTGATATAAGAATAACATAAAATAATGATAAAAAACATATTTATTGTACATCTTTTTTCGAATAAGACAATTTCACCCTCAGTTTCTTATGATTCTTACAAAGATGCTGATTTGTGGTCGAACATTTCAAAAAAAATGACTCCAATAGTGGATATTGAAGATATATAGTTGGAATAGTTCAGGAGAACATTTTTTAAAAAATATTTCTCTCAATAAATGCATACAAAAATAGAGAATAAATTCCTAGGGCTGAAGAAGTAGGAAAATTTTTCTTTTGTAATATATGTTATGAAATTCACAATACATTCATGTTACACCCCTTGAATTAACATTGATCATTATGGGAGTGCTGATATATTATCTATTGGACTAAGACCACATATATGAATGAATCACGCCAACTGAGACTTTGAAAACTAGGATGATACTATAAAGAGTTTTATGTAAGTTGAACTAGAATTTGGAGAGATGTAGTGGTCCCATATATTGAATTAAGATATGATATTTTTGGTGCCAAAATTAGGGGGGATCGTTGATCGAGGAAGAGGGGGGGAGTGAAACTTTTCACTTGCAAAAAATGTGGGATAAGAGTTCAATGAACTAATTAATTGGGAGTGGTAAATGTTACAAGTATGGAATTGATTAATACATTGCTCAAAACATTCATAATGTGGTGGAACACAACTTCTCAATTCTAATGGAAAAGTGAAGACATTACAGGTGATACCTGATCTCCAATTCTTCATGTCTGGAAAACATGGGAACGTTTCTAATCATTTTATAGATAAACATTTAATAGAGTAGAATCACAATAAACCTCATCATTGGATATGGTAGCATGTTCATTATTTTTCTATCACGACAGCTGAACTTCAAGAACCAAAAGATGTGGTGGTGCGTACTCTGATTGTTCACTCAACGATATCCTGTAAATATTTTGATACTAGTTAAAAAAATTACATTATTTCATCCAAGTTCGAAAAGTATTTAGAATCCATCCCTATACTTCTAGATGTAGAGTTATCAATCAATACTCCTAGAGAGATTATGAAAGCATCAACAGTTTATAGAAATTATAGTATTCTCCTTGATGACCATAATCTATTCATAAATGTAGTAGTCATTTCAATTTTGGAATTTGAAATTATAATTGGGATGGAATAGATCTCAAATAATGATGAAAATATCATCTTCAGAATAAAGAAAATATCAATAGCCTTGAATGAAAAAAATAGAGTTGTTTTCAAAGGAGAAATATCTCGACCTGGTAATTTTTTTGAATCAACAGACATATCTTTCTGTATAGATATTTTCAGTAAATATAATGAATGAAATGAAATTAAAAATATATATAATGTTCACATTGTTCAGGAATACAATGATTTATTTTTTAAGGAGTTACCTTGACCACCCCCAAGATTAATGGTACATATCTCCAGTAAACTCATTTATAATCAATGTTGATATTAGAAACCCTATGTATAATAGAAAATATGGAGCATTAAGAATCAATGAATCTACACCCAGATCATTTAAATAATGGTTTTATCAGATCAAATGTTTCTCTTTGGGGTGTACCTAATCTATTTTGGAATAAGTAGGATGTATCATTGCAATTATGAATTGATTATAGATTTTTTAATGGGACAACAGTGAATACAAGTGCCCTCTTTTAATGGTTGATGATTTATTTGAAGAGGTTCGGGGGGATCAAATCTTCTCTAATATTAATCTTTTATTATTTATCATATACTGACTTTGAATAAAAGAGATAATCTAAATACAACCTTCAAATCACGATGTGGTTATTATGATTATGTTGTTAATCCATTAATGTTGACTAATGCTCCAACTATTTTTATGTATTTAATGAATAATGTCTTTAAGGACTACCATGATAACTTTTTTTGTAGTTATTATTGACGAAATTATGATATATATAAAAATGTTTCTAAGAACATGTTGATAATCAATGTATTATATTAAAAATTCTAGGGAAAGAGATGATATTTTTAATGTGTGGAAAATGAGATTTTTGTTTTCAACATGTTGATTTAATTGGTCATATTGTAACCAAAAAAGGAATCATCTTTGACATTTGGATTAAAAAGTGTGTGGAGGAGTGGCCTCATTAAACAAAAGTAACTAATATTTGTAGTTTCAATGTTTTAGGAGAATATTATAAGATTTTTGGAATTTTTTTTATGAATTTCTGATCCACAAACAAAAGTATCCAGAAAAGGGGTCTTGTTTATGTTGACATAAGAGTGTAAAGAAATTTTCCATTATCTAAATAAGATATTTGTTACTACACAAATACCAACACAACCCTCTATTAGAAAAGATTTTTTAATTTTTAGTGAGGCATATTTTAACGGGGTTGTGTGTTTGTAGAGACCCGAAGCTTTACGTTCATGAACATTACCTTACTTTTGCGGAATACTTAGTACATAACATAAACACACACACAAGGATCGTAATAGTTTAGTGTCTTTGGAAACTTGGAACGTAATCTTCTAATCGTGGTGAATGTTCTCCAATATCTCCCATAATGATCTTCCCCTTTTTTTACCTAAAACCTTTCTTTATATACTGGGGAAAAGAAAACATAAAAGGGTGAGCTCAAATGCTCAGTAAGGGTAAAAAAAAGAAATATCAATCACATAATATTCATAAGAACATAACATTTTGGAAATCTTAACCTGCAAAAGAGAACATAATTTCATAACATGGGATAAATCATGGCAGTGAAATGTAATCACAATAATCATAACATAAAACATGAAACTTTGTGGCATTCACACATAATCATAGAGAATCATTTCTTGTTAGTCAAGACTCATTGCCAAGACTATCTTAGTGGACAAAGTCACTTTCTGAATCGAGTAACCCTCGTTTCAGTCCTGTTTCACTGAACTGGTATAACCTACCATTCCAGCCATGTCTATCTCATGAGATATAAAATCTTTACCCAATTCATTGGAGGGAGATATAGGTCCCACCCATCTTATAATGAATCCTTTATTATGTGTGACATATAATCATAAAACATATATCATCGCATAACACATGTAACACAAATGGGATTCTTGAAACATCATGACATCATAAATCAATTCATATAAGATAAAGGAATTCATAAAAATAATTCCATCACAACATGAACAATTCAATTTAATAATAGGGATAAAAACAGAACCCTTTATTATCTTAGATGGAAAATAATTTTGATAAAACACTTGAACTCCATTCTTGAGGAAAATATCCTTTCTTCTTCAAAAACATTTTTCCTTTCATAACATGCCATACAACTTTAAAATAAAAGAAGTTGATTAAAAATAAACATGAAAACTTGTAGAGGAATCTTCTTGGAAACAATGTTTTAAAAATCCATTCATGCCGTATAAGTTAAAAAACATTCTTCTTACTTTTGTCGGAAAAGTCAAAAACTACCTCGTACGAAAAACGACAAAACATTCCTTTCATATATTTTAAAAAAAACTCACCGAAGGGTAAAATTGGATTTAAACTATTGTAAGTGGATTGAAACAATATTACATATTGGGGGAACATGGATGTGGATGATAAAATACACCCCAGTAAATTCTTACGAATAAACAATCTCGGATAAAAATGAGATTGTGATACTTCCCTTACCTTAGGTCCGATTAGCTTCGTATGTGTCCGAACCTCCTGTATAATGATTTAAATAATGTCATTGACTTATTAAAGAATCATATTAATATTTATAATATCATATATGGTTCACTTATTAATTTATATTACTCGTTTTTTTGTAAATTCCATGTTAAAGAAGCGTTTTGGGTAAAATCGTTTCATTTATCGTAGGTGTTTTGACTTGTTGTTCTTGACATTATTATTACTTATATCATGATTTAATTACTTCCAGAATATAAAATATGATTTATATATCATATATATTCAGTATATATATATATAATAGATAGATAAATTAAATGAAAAACACCGTTCATGGTGACGGTAGTCCGTACGTACGCATGAACGTTGTTTTCCTTTCCTTATTGCCTTGAATGGAATTAAGTAGATGAAATACATATATATATATATATATATACATAAATACAGTAGCTTTATAATGTCATATATTTCATTATTATTTCTTATATATACTTTATAATCATTCTTAAATGGTTAACATGGAGAATGAATCTCATCTCGTCGTGGAGACGGTAGTCCGTACGTACGCACGAGCGATGATATCATTTCCATAAATATTGAATTGAATTTGAGTGGATTATAAAATATATCAGAATTAATATTATGTTGTAATAACTATGTATAGTTATTCTTTACACCATTATACCCATCCATGTAAGGTGGTGGTGGAAAATAGATTACACCACGGCGTGGAGACGGTATTCCGTACGTACGCACGCGCGGTGATTTCTTTTTCAGTAGGATGGATAGATGGTGAAATAGGGTTGTTTCATAATTATAATAACATATCAGTATATGAGTGATAATGATGTTATTACTTCATAATGAAACAACCTAAGAAGAAGAAGTGGAAGAAGAAATAAAGATGAAATAATTGGTAACGGTAATTACCTCTTCTTTGAAGCGCCTCTTTGAGACCTCCTCTTAGGGCACTAAAATTGGTCATTGAGGAAGACCAGAACCTCTATGATGTTTCTAGGGAAGTGGAGAATAGATTTTGGCAGGGGTTGGCCGAGCTTGAGTGCTCAAATTGGTGTGAGGAGGAGGGGGGAGGAGGTGTCCTTTTATAAGGGAGGAGAGGGGCACCTTTGGAATATCTAAAAATATTATTTTATATTAAAGTCAAAATCGGTTTATAATGGTTCCAAAGGGTCTTATTTCGAAGCTAAAGTGGGTATGGGTCGAAATCCTATCAACCAATAGGATTTAGACAATTTTAGGTTCTTATGTTAACCTTATCAATTAGATTTAACTCTAAGTTAAATAATTTAACTTTTACCGTGTCTTTTTGTTTTCTTCACTATATGGTTAATACACTTACTATAACATGCCAAACGAACCCCAAATTGTTTATTATTAATATACATATCCTTATCTAAGTCATTTGGCCGAACCTTAGATTTTTTGGAGTAAAATATCAATTAATAATATAATATTTGATTTAAAAACTATTTTGTGTCAATTTTGACACTATTTGATATATTATTTTTGTGAAAGTCATAACAGAATTATATGTTAGAACAAAGTTGATTAAATCAACACTAATATATCATAGTAACCTAGAAAATTATCGGAATTCATAAAAAGTCTCAAATTACATTTCATTTGAGTATTTATAACATCAATTATGTTAATATTTCCTTAAAAGGGTAATTACTGCATCATCGTTGTGTCATAAATAAATTAAATTATTTAAAGTCTAAAAATTATAAATAAAATATCATTATGTAGGAAATTTATTTATCTTTCTAATGAATATTTATAGTCGAATTTATCTTATGTATAACCCCTTATTAAAAATGTTTTAGTGAATAAACATTGATTTTAACTCTTTTAACTCTTCTTTGAATTAAATAATAATAAATGTCCTAATCTAATCCAAGTGGGCCTAAATGATAATATTTTACACTTAAGGTTGTTTTTGGTCGAGAACACTTGTCCAATAGAATTAGGACATGTGTTAGGGTAATATTAATATCATTCTTACCCTTAATTACCCTATTTACTTTTAACCGTGGTAAATAAAAGTAAAAAGTTACTATTCACCAAAAATTATTTTCATCTCATTGAACCACATTTTACTTACTGACATCAACCGTGTCTCTCGGATTTTTGAAATTCCATTCACAGAAGTGGTAAAATTAAGTTTTATGAAAAATTCAGTTTTTTAACTACCACTTAGTAGTTTCACTATTCATCAAAAAATGAAGGTTTTCAGAAAAATGCCAAAATTTCATCCTAAGCTATATTTCATATTCCGAATTCAAAAATGAATTCTATTTTACCAAATTCATAACATAGAAGTTGCATTAATTAATTTTAGAATTAAATCCCGCTGTTAAAACAAATAGCGTGTTTTTAAGAAACAATATCTATCAAAAGATTGACACTTGATTATGTCTGGTTTAAATGTGCAATTACATCCAATGACCAACATTGTATTAAATTGTAAAAATATATTCTAAATATACTTTAAAACTACTCCAATTAATAATTTATCACTATTAATTATTTCGATTAAAAAAGTTGTTTTTTTAATTATAATTTAGTAATTTTCACATTTCATCAGAATATGAAAGTTATCCGAAATGTACCAAAATTTCACCTTAGGCTAAATTCGATACTCCGAATCCAAAAATGAAGTTCATTTTGAAAAATAAGATTTACAGAATTTTAAAAAGTGGTTATTACTATTCATAACGGCTAGTTTAAATAACATTTTAATAGCATATCGCTGTTTAGTGAAACTCATTATTGCGTACTACACACGCTATCGAGGAAGGTCGCGATTGCGTGTAATGCAAGGCAAGTCAAGGATGCGTGTTGTGCAAGATCCTTTTGGTGTAGCGTACAACACAAGACATTAATAAAATTAAAAAGATTATTTTTTATAAAATCTTGGGCTGTTAAATTCTACCCCCCTTAAAATGAATTTCGCCCTCGAAATTCGTCGGGGTTATAAATGGTTTACTATTTGAAAGTTTCTTTAATAGAAACCCACATCGTAAAAAGGAATATCAAAACCAATCTTTAAAAACAAAAGTATCAAATGTAACGGTTACCCAAATAAACTAATCATTGGGTTTCAACATAGGTGAAAATATGGATATGGAAGAGAAATCTAACCATCATGTTCTGATGGAGAGTGGTAGAGAACATGGCTATGGAAAATCCAATTATCACAAATCCATAAATTTGTGATGATCTCAGGTACCATCCGATTCATCAGGTATAAGATCACTAGGACAACATTTTTTGGTTTTCAAGATCATTTCCCTAAAGTTGAAAATTTGAATTGGAATAAATACTTTCTTTATTTTGGTACAATATCACTATTGTTCGTGCCTAGAACAATTTCCACTTCTTCTCTTAAATGAAGTTGAATTTGTTATTCGTGAAGTGTTAGCAGATCATGTGATAGAATGATGGGTCATTCCATCTGTCTCAAACAAAAGGTTAGCAAAATTATATACATAAGTCTATCTATAGTGATATTAATCATATATAGTTCCTAAAATGGACTTATACTTCATATATCATACTTTTGAATATAATAAAACTAGTTTTTACTAAACAGGGACTTCCTGTAGGCCAGTGGTAGGCGATAAAGGCCAGTCGCACTTCGGTTGTGGGTTCGATTCCCACAGCCTTGTCCGAAGCGATGGGTTGTCGCCCATCCTACAAGTTGTCCTTTTTCTAAAACTATATTACTATAACATCCCATAAATAATATCGAAAAAACTTCTATCCTTAAACAATACTAACTTATGTCCAACATAATCCATTTCAAATCTTTAGTCCTATCCATAATACTGCAGTCCATTCTCATAACATAGTGAAAACGATTACCAGAGATTTAATACCATCGTTGATCCCCATATATCATAAGATATATCTTGTTGGACACATTCCAAACATTCAAAGGCCTTAATCTTGTACTCTCTTGAATACCCATTGAACCTTAGTGAAAACTTGAATGCAGTTAAAAGTTAACACTTTCCACATACCAAAATCCTCAAAATTCTATATACTCAAACCATGATATCACTTAGTCCTTATATCAATCATGAGCTCATGAATACTGTTAAACATTTCATTTTCTCGTTTTCCCTTCATTATGCGCATAATATCTCAATCACTTTGAATACCACATTAGACCAATACATAAATATTCCAATATTCCATGATACAACTTTATTTTGGAATCCCATTACATAAAAACTTAATCATTCCACCACATCGTTGTCATATTCAACATTGCCAATAGTGATCGCATGTGACTTCCCTTTGTCCTTTTCCTTAAGCGGTTGCTCATTTCGATCATCACTAACCCTTGGATTAGGGAATTTATTGGAATAATGTCCCATCTCCTTGCACTTGAAGCATTGAAGTGTTGGTTGTGCGTTCTCTGCAGTGTTTGCTTTATTCACTTCATTAGAATCCCTTTTTCCATTACTTTGACACTCAGCTGTTCGATGACCTTCTTTTCCACACATAAAACATTTTCTAGTCCCTTTAAGACAATCTCCACCATGCTTCTTTCCACACTTTGTACATAAGGAAACATTCATCTTCTTTTCACCATTATTCTGAGATTTCTCCTTGAACTCCATCTTTCGTTTCTTGTCAAAACCATGAGATGGATATGTAACACCAACTTCCATTTCTACCTTGATAGCACAACACAAAATTTCTTCATAGCTACTGAAGTCTCTTATAGCTAATGCCCTTCGAAGACTTGGTTTTAAGCCACTGAAAAATCGATCAACTTTACTTTTAGGTTGGATGATAATGCCAGATGCATACCTTGCAAGTCTTGTAAAATTCGCTTCGTATATACCAACAGATTCATCATCCTTTTGCTTTAGTTCAAGAAACTCCTCCTCCATCTTCGTTCGAAGAATACGAGGGAAGTACTTACTGAAAAACAAGTTCTTGAACTCGTCCCATTCCATGGAATCAATTTCATCTCTTTGCCTCGTATTCTTGATAAGATTCCACCATTGATCAGCTTCACCTTCCAAACGAAATACTGCTAAGATGACTTTATCATGTTCAGAACATTGAAGAACTGAAAATATCTTTTCAGTAGTACTAATCCATTTCTCAGCAACTAATGGATCAGTAGACCCACTGAAAGAAGGCAGACGCTGCCTCATGAAGGATTCAACAGAATGTTGGCCCTTCCTTTGCTCGTTTGGAAGTCCTGCATGATTCATAGCTTGAGAAAGTTGTGTGAGCATGGATACAAGATTTGGCATTCCATCTCCCATATCGTTTGGTTGCTCAGGGGGACAATCATTGCATTGTCCATTGCATTGATCAACACGGTTCCTTCGGGTTCCAGCCATCGTCTAAAATCCCAAAAGAATAGTGTGAGAGGAAAAAATCATGCTAGGGAAAAAAACATAATAAAGGGGTAGTACCCTCAATATCTAACATCTTAGGTTAAATTCTAAGATCGTTAGAGCAATTCTAGGACTATAACCTATACGTATACATAACCTTAGAGACATCCCTAGACATACCTTAGAAATATCTCTAGGGATCTCACTAACGTTTTCGCATACTAGTTTCCAAAGGTTGACTAAACCTTTCCTCTGATACCAACTGTAGAGACCCGAAGCTTGATGTTCATGAACATTACATTACTTTTTCGGAATACTTAGTACATAACAAAAACAGACACACAAGGATCGTAATAGTTTAGTGTCTTTGGAAACTTGGAACGTAATCTTCTAATCGTGGTGAAAGATCTCCAATATCTCCCATAAATATCTTCCCCTTTTTTTTACCTAAAACCTTTCTTTATATCCTGGGGAAAATAAAACATAAAAGGGTGAGCTCAAATGCTCAGTAAGGGTAAACAAAAGAAATATCACTCACATCATATTCATAAGAACATAACATTTTGGAAATCTTAACCTGCAAAAGAGAACATAATTTCATAACATGAGATAAATCATGGCAGTGAAATGTAATCACAATAATCATAACTTAAAACATGAAACTTTTTGGCATTCACACATAATCATAGAGAATCATTTCTTGTTAGTCAAGACTCATTGCCAAGACTATCTTAGTGGACAAAGTCCCTTTCTGAATCGAGTAACCCTCATTTCAGTCCTGTTTCACTGAACTGGTATAACCTACCATTCCAGCCATGTCTATCTCATGAGATATAAAATATTTACCCAATGCATTGGAGGGAGATATAGGTCCCACCCATATTATAATGAATCCTTTCTTATGTGTTCCACATAATCATAAAACATACATCATCGCATAACACATGTAACACAAATGGGATTCTTGAAACATCATGACATCATAAATTAATTCATATAAGATAAAGGAATTCATAAAAATAATTCCATCACAACATGAACAAATCAATTTAATAATAGGGATAAAAATAGAACCCTTTATTATCTTAGATGGAAAATAATTTTGATAAAACACTTGAACTCCATTCTTGAGGAAAATATCATTTCTTCTTCAAAAACATTTTTCCTTTCATAACATGTCATACAACTTTAAAATAAAAGAAGTTGATTAAAAATAAACTTGAAAACTTGTAAAGGAAGCTTCTTGGAAACAATGTTTTAAAAATCCATTCATGCCGTATAAGTTAAAAAAAACATTCTTCGTACTTTTGTCGGAAAAGTCAAAAACTACCTCGTACGAAAAACGACAAAAGATTCCTTTCATATATTTAAAAAAAACTCACCGAAGGGTAAAATTGGATTTAAACTATTGTAAGTGGATTGAAACAATATTATATATTGAGGGAACATGGATGTGGATGATAAAATACACCCCAGTAAATACTTACGAATAAACAATCTCGGATAAAAATGAGATTGTGATATTTCCCTTACCTTAGGTCCGATTAGCTTCGTATGTGTCCGAACCTCCTGTATAATGATTTAAATAATGTCATTGACTTATTAAAGAATCATATTAATTGTTATAATATCATATATGGTTCACTTATGAATTTATATTACCCGTTCTTTTGTAAATTCCATGTTAAAGAAGCGTTTTGGGTAAAATCGTTTCATTTATCGTAGGTGTTTTGACTTGTTGTTCTTGACATTATTATTACTTATATCATGATTTACTTACTTCCAGAATAAAAATATGATTTATATATCATATATATTCAGTATATATATATATATAATAGATAGATAAATTAAATGAAAAACACCGTTCATGGAGACGGTAGTCCGTACGTACGCAGGAACGTTGTTTTCCTTTCCTTATTGTCTTGAATGGAAGTAAGTAGATTAAATACATATATATATATATATAAATAAATCCAGCAGCTTTATAATGTCATATATTTCATTATTATTTCTTATATATACTTTATAATCATTCGTAAATGGTTAACATGGAGAATGAATCTCATCGCGTCGTGGAGACGGTAGTCCGTACGTACGCACGAGCGATGATATCATTTCCATAAATATTGAATTGAATTGGAGTGGATTATACAATATATCAGAATTAGTATTATGTTGTAATAACTATGTATAGTTATTCTTTACACCATTATACCCATCCATGTAAGGTGGTGGTGGAAAATAGATTACACCACGGCGTGGAGACGGTATTCCGTACGTACGCACGCGCGGTGATTTCTTTTTCCGTAGGATGGATAGATGGTGAAATAAGGTTGTTTCATACTTATAATAAAATATCAGTATATGATTGATACTGATGTTATTACCTCATAATGAAACAAACTAAGAAGAAGAAGTGGAAGAAGAAATAAAGATGAAAGAATTGGTAACGGTAATTACCTCTTCTTTGAAGCGCCTCTTTGAGACCTCCACTTAGGGAAATAAATTGGTCTTTGAGGAAGACCAGAACCTATATGATGTTTCTAGGGAAGTGGATAAGATATTTTGGCAGGGTTTGGCCGAGCTTGAGTGCTCAAATTGGTGTGAGGAGGAGGGTGGAGGAGGTGTCCTTTTATAAGGGAGGAGAGGGGCAACATAGGAATATCTCAAAATATTATTTTATATTAAAGTCAAAATCGGTTTATAATGGTTCAAAAGGGTCTTATTTCGAAGCTAAAGTGGGTATGTGTCGAACTCCTATCAACCAATAGGATTTAGACAAGTTTAGGTTCTTATTTTAACCTTATCAATTAGATTTAACTCTAAGTTAAATAATTTACCTTTTACCGTGTCTTTTTGTTTTCTTTCACTATATGGTTAATACACTTACTATATCATGCCAAACGAACCCCAAATTGTTTATTATTAATATAAATATCCTTATCTAAGTCATTTGGACGAACCTTATATTTTTAGGAGTAAAATAACAATTAATAATATAATATTTGATTTAAAAACTATTTTGTGTCAATTTTGACACTATTTGATATATGATTTTTGTGAAAGTCATAACAGAATTATATGTTCGAACCAAGTTGATTAAATCAACACTAATATATCATAGTCACCGAGAAAATTAGTGGAATTCATAAAAAGTCTCAAATTACATTCATTTGAGTATTTATAACATCAATTATGTTAATATTTCCTTAAAAGGGTAATTACTGCATCATCGTTGTGTCATAAATGAATTAATTTATTTAAAGTCTAAAAATTATAAATAAAATATCATTATGTAGGAAATCTTTTTAGTTTTCTAATGAATATTTATAGTAGAATTTATCTTATGTATAACCGCATATTAAAAATGTTTTAGTGAATAAACTTTGATTTTAACTCTTTTAACTCTTCTTTGAATTAAATAATAATAAATGTCCTAATCTAATCCAAGTGGGCCTAAATGATAATATTTTACACTTAAGGTTCTTTTTGGTCGAGATACACTTGTCCAATAGAATTAGGACATGTGTTAGGGTAATATTAATATCATTCTTACCCTTAATTACCCTATTTACTTATAACCGTGGTAAATAAAAGTAAAAAGTTATTATTCACCAAAAATTATTTTCATCTCATTGAACCACATTTTACTTACTGACATCAACCGTGTCTCTCGGATTTTTGAAATTCCATTCACAGAAGCGGTAAAATTATGTTTTATGAAAAATTCAGTTTTTTAACAACCACTTAGTAGTTTCACTATTCATCAAAAAATGAAGGTTTTCAGAAAAATGCCAAAATTTCATCCTAAGCTATATTTCATATTCCGAATTCAAAAATGAAGTCTATTTTACCAAATTCATAACATAGAAGTTTCATTAATTAATTTTATAATTAAATCCCGCTGTTAAAACAAATAGCGTGTTTTTAAGAAACAATATCTATCAAAAGATTGACCCTTGTTTATGTCTGGTTTAAATGTGAAATTACATCCAATGACCAACATTGTATAAAATTGTAAAAATATATTCTAAATATACTTTAAAACTACTCCAATTAATAATTTATCACTATTAATTAATTCGATTAAAAAAGTTGCTTTTTTAATTATAATAGAGTAATTTTCACTTTTCATCAGAATATGAAAGTTATCTGAAATGTACCAAAATTTCACCTTAGGATAAATTCGATACTCCGAATCCAAAAATGAAGTTCATTTTGAAAAATAAGATTTACAGAATTTTAGAAAGTGGTTATTACTATTCATAACGGCTAGTTTTAATAACATTTTAATAGCATATCGCTGTTTAGTGAAACTCGTTATTGCGTACTACACACGCTATCGAGGAAAGTCGCGATTGCGTGTAATGCAAGGCAAGTCAAGGATGCGTGTTGTGCAAGCTCCTTTTGGTGTAGCATACAACACAAGACATTAATAAAATTAAAAAGAATATTTTTTATAAAATCTTGGGCTGTTACAGTGTTTCTTCTTGAAAAATGAAATGTTGATTACCTATGAATCTCGAAAGTTTAAGCCTCGTGATAAGAACTATCCTACACATGACCTTGAAAAAGATGAAGTTTATTTTACTCTAATTATTATGAGGAATAATTATTATGAGGTGAAATATGATATATTCACATTACATCTATATTTTATGTATATTTTTATGAAAAATAAATGGAACATGAGATATAGGATATGGATATAACATCATAATGACTATGACTATTCAATTCATCGTCATCCTAACAGGGAAAAAATCGCTAGTACAATATGTAGGAAAGACCCTATTGTGCAGTAATGATGAGGATTCAAAGTGATCCTTTGATGAATGTCATACTAAATCTGGGCATGGGAATCGTGATGGAAGGGAAATAATCAACCCTATAAAAATTTATTTATCAACCATCATTACTATATAATTTCATATAATTTCAATTAAAAGAGTCTTTAATACAAGAGATGTTAGGGGATATAAAGAATGTAAAGATTTCTTACTTCAATATTAATCAAGAATATGTTCTGAAATTTCATTCAAATTTAAGTTATCTATTTATTAATGATATAAAGAATGAGATGATGGAGGAAGCCAATATATCTACACTATCTATATATCATAGAAGGACAAAAATTACTAGGGACCTTAATGGTAATTGATGGTGGGATAGCATGCAAATAAATATTACCGAATACACGACATGTTCCTTAATATGATAATAATTTATGGTAGTTTTACAACTTTTTAATGGGATATTACAACTACAAACCATAATATCACATAAGTGGGACGATATCACTATAGATATTGTCAATGGTCTCCCAAATACATACAGGATAAATAATGTGATATGGGTTATAGTGTACTGTATCCCCAAGACATACAATTTAATACCAATTCAAGAAGGCATATCTATTTATAAACATGGAATGATTTGTATACGCCAAGTTGTGAGGTTTAATATAGTTAAACTTCCAATAATATATGATAATTATCTAAAGCTCACATAAAAATTATTTATAATTCATTGACATGATATAAATAGTGAATTGGATTTTTGTACGACCTGTCACACTGAATTTGATATCCAATCTAAAAAACCATTAAAATACGCAAGGAAATAATGATAATATACTCGATGGAATTTAATTGTGGTTGAGATAAAAATTTCCTATTAGTTTAGTTATCATAAAACATTATATTCTATTATAATATATGAAAGGGAACATATACAGATAAATATGGAATGAGATGTTGAAATGCTACATTTTGGGATATACCTACTGAGTTAATGATTCTTCTGTCTGATCATGTGTATCATATGATAGAAAATGATCATGTCAACCGTCAATAAATAAAAGAATCACAAAGTCTATTGATGATCTATGATGAAAATCATAATAGGGACTTTTAGTTTGAGGTTGGCAACAAATTCATTCTTCAATTTTGACCTTAGAAGAGTGTTATTTGGTGTAGTAATAAAGATAATCTCATCCCTAGGTACATTATACCATTTGAAATCATCTATCTTATTAGAGCAGTTGCTTGTCGTCTTCAACATCATCCAAATATAGCTAATGTTGATAATGTATAAAACATATATCTCTTGTTGATGTACATGTATAAATATTCGCAGGTACTGAATCATGACGTGGTTCAATCGAAACATGACCACTATTATGAGGTGAATAAGGTGGAGATCTTAGATCATATGAAACAATATTATATTCAAAAAGACTACCCACCTCGTTAAATTATTGTGGATAAACACAAAATATCATGATTCCATGTTATAACCATTGGAATCAATGTATGGGAAATACCTATCAATTTATCAATCGAGGGATTAAGTCGATATTTCTTGGATGAAATTTCTCTATGCGGGAAGAATATAATTACCCAGACATTTTCAATAAATTTTTTCCATGAAAATTAATGTTATAATATTTAGAACGCATTATAAATATTTATCTATAATAATTAATTAAGTATAAATTAAAATATGACCAATGATTTTTCAAATGTTACTTGATAATTTCCCCTTAGGATAATTGGGAACCATAATCTCAGTAATAATTTAAATGCATTTGTGAGAGTTTATAAGTAAAATCTTGACATATATAAATTTATACAAAATGAAGAATCGATGGCATAAACTAGTAGAATTGATCTATTTGAAGCCCATTTGTCAGATTTTGGGAGGTTGTTTTAATCACTTTTCATCACACTTTACCGAGCCCAAGCTTAGATTCAACAAGTGAAATATGAACAAAATCTCGTATGGGAGAAGTTCAAGTTAGTAGAAATTACCACTCAGTCGACATTACTCGAGGCCCCCAATGAATCTACCACCATTTAACACCTTAATCTCATCAAATATGTGTGTGTAAAAAAGGGTTATGTATTGATTAATTAGTCACTTATTGTATAATCCATTTTTATAAATACTATTTTTGTTTCATCAGTTTTGTTTTGTGTTTAGTTTTTCATAAACATATAAGAAATTGGATAAATTAATTTTTTGGAGATAAATTTTAATTTTTAGAAAAGATATAATTATTATAATAAATAATTATTATATTACTAATGTTAATTTTATATAAATAGTATTCATAAATCAACCTTTTTTAATTTAAATTAGAATTTATTTTTATTTTTTTCAATAGTCATAAATTTTAGTATGAATTTTGTCCCACAATTATTATTATTAAATAAAGAAATTACATTTAAATGTTAAATTCAAATAATTATAGAATTATAAGGATAAAATAAATATAATTTTTGAAATCAAATTATCAAAATTATAATAGGATAAATTTATGATATTTTTCTAAAATATGTTATTTTTCTAAAATATAATATTTTTAGATGAATTGTCAAAATAAAGTATTGAGTTTTTAATATGTTTAGTAAAATAATAACGATTTATTATGTAATATAAAATTATGGTAGAAAATTTGGCAATAAAATATCTAAATTTTTGTCCAAATTGAAAAAATACCACGAGCATTCCCATTATTTTTCAATTATCACTACTGAGGTATCTATGGAAATTAATAAAACCCTCCTGCCAATTTTCAATAAACACCCTCCCATATTCTCATTTTAATTAATTAACTATTCCTTATTCATGATTATAGGATATTATTACATCCCATGTTGTCCTCTAATAGAGTCCCAATGCTCCCAACGTCTAAATATTTGATTTCCAGTAGTTACTCATTGAGGTAAATAAAATATGAACATTGATTATCCTTTCATGTTCACTTATTAGGTGGTAGGTCATTAAAATTAACATACTATGTTATTATATATATTTTATTCATCTAATTTACTAAAATAAGATTTTTGTATGAATCTGATATCATTTTCCCTTCTCTATTTATATTTTCTAATGTTGGATTTCTTACATTTTATGTTGCTGATTTTTCTTTTGAAGTTTTATATATGTTTCTCATGAAATTATCTTATATTGTTTTTTGAATACCAAATCCTATTTATATTAGAGGGTTATCCACCCAGATTAAAAAATTATATATTTTATTAATGTATTAACATACATAAATATAACCATTCTTTTTCATGGGTTAATAATGGAATTTAAATTTTTTGGCATTTTTTAAAAATGCATGCATTTTATATGATACCCATTTATTTTATTCTACCTATGTTGTCTTTGAAGTGTTTTATTGTAATATATATGGATTAAATGAATTAATAAATATTAATGATGCACCCTAATATCACTCCAATCTATTGAGTAAATAATGTAATCTATAGAGAGAACATGTATTATGATACCTTGGTGAATAACCATTGTAATGTTTATGAAACATCGATGATATAACGTGGTCATATGATTATTTATGACTCAATTAAAGGTATTATCCACATATAAATGTTATTGTTCATGTTGTTATTTTTTAATATTCCTCTTTCCCATTGATTTATATATTTTCTCATGTTCTAAATTATATTCCTGTAGATCACAAGTAAATTACTTCCATTCTTTTTACTATTGTGCCTTATGCTCACCCATTCCATTGATGTATCATCACATATTATGAGATACAATATTTTTATATAATATGAAACATATAGTAATCATATAATATTGTTTAGATGATAACTATATTATGTATCATAGATCTATGAATATAATATTTAAAACATCTTCTATTTTATAAATTGTAATTAAATTTTTGTAATTAAAATGCATGATGACATAGATATACACAATATCATAAACCATTGTACCACTAAACTTATGAAGTCTAAAATATTTAAAATATTTAAGAATTATATTAATTATAAGGACAATTGTTTATGAAATAATTTCCCAAACGTCTCCAATCCAAAAAAATAAACGAAAATACATCCTACAAAATCACATTCATATGAAATATAAAATATATTTTTAAAATATTAGAACCCATCAATATGAAATCTACCACTATTAGGTCAATCGATAAATATTTTTGTTCTAATGATGAAAAAATTCACTTATGATAAAATAATCACATACTTATCCACTAACTCAATTGAAAAATGTCTTTCCACTAGCCCCTATATCATGTCCATATTAATCCATAAGAAAATAAAAATACAAGAAACAACTTATAGGGACTTCAAACAAAAATCATCTAGTCAGTATAACACCCCAATTATCATATCCCTAATAGACACTTTTATGGGAATGGAATTATCACATACCAATCAATCATAAATGACTAACATTTGATTAGGAATCATCCCACAAAGGAATTCAAAATGAATCTTATTACCCATATAAATTTTTTGTTGACAACATGCTCTTATAACCAAGACCCAATACTACAATTCAAGACCAAATGATCCATTTAAAAATGATTTAAAATACTAGTCAAAGACCACAAATACTCAACGTTAGAGAGATGATCTCTAAATCCTAACTATCTGATTAATAAAATATTGACCCAATCATCAATGGATGGCCATGACAAACATCATGAAAAAACCTTTTTATTCAACATAAAATGCCAAAATTTTCTCTTTTCCTCCAATAATTTCTTCCAGAAACTCAATGACTAACCATTATACTAAATGTGCCTTTTATATCAAAATAATTAATATGCATTACTGGTTCATAAAAAATACCTTTTTTCGGTGAACTATTAACCAAAAACCCTTGAGGAAACCACAGTATACTCAACTAAACATGATGGTTATAAAAAAAATTATATTTTGAGGATATCTTATCAAAAATAAAAAAGTAACCAAAATATTGGACTATAAAAATAATTAGGCTCTAACCCCACATCCAACTCATAAATCACTAGTAATAGGGAACTCATAGTTATAATTAAAATAAAATTATTAATTATATATCCATTATCCCATCCATATTCTCTATAAACCCATTGATAAAATTTTTTGTATGTTCTTAAACAATAATATAAAATATTGGGTTTTTGATAAATCCCCTATAGGAGGAACCTAAATCCCATTATCATAAAAGTTAAGCCACAAAGGACCTAAATGGAAATTCAATAAGTATAAATTTGTTATTATAATTTAATGATTAAATTACCTAAAAATAAGCATATATAAACCACTAAACCACACCACATAACGAAATTCAACGCATTGTGACTATAATTATACCCTTCAAAAACTGAGAGAATATTCCTCAGATGAAACCCTATTAAAAAATTTACTATATAAAATTTGAATTAATTATTTAAAAGAACAAATATTCCAATTTATTCATAAATTATTAACAAGGTGTTTCATGTTTTTAAATCCAAAATCAGTCGCTTTGAGGAGTCCCATGATGAACCTCATACCTCATTCGAGATAAAATACATAATAATTTACTAACAATTTAATCTATATAAAAAAAATTTTATTTAAAATTAATGAAAAATTAATTTTACAACATTATGCCCAAAAATGATGAGTGACGACTTGTATTCCACATCATGTGATATCCATTCAATAAAAAACAACAACGATGTAAAATTAACAATCAATTACACCTTTCTATAGTAGAAAAAAAAAATTATAACCAAACATGGAATAACCAAAAGTAGAAACACAAATTCAAATTTTTATATTTACATCCATTGAATTGTTGTTCAGAACATATTATTTAGTAACTACATTCATTTTATTGATAAATTTGTCTTCAATATTATATTAACTTATATTAATATCATTGTACTCCAATTTATTAACATCATACATTGTGTTTGGAATTTAAAATTTTATGATCTTTTACTTAAATATCTATTCTATTTATTCATTCTTATGCTTAAGAGAATTGATTTAATTTTTCATGTATTAAAAAATACAAGAGATTGTATAATTAATATTAATGGTAATGACAATAAATTTTTTACATTAAGAAATTAATAAATAAATAAAATAAATTGTTATAACTTCTAATTGTTATTCGATCATATTAAAGATAGTATAAATAAAAATTAATCCAATAATAGGGTCACTTAATAAATTTTTCATAATAATGTAATATTGCAGTACGAATCATTGGTCGTTAAAATAAACATGTCTGAATTGTTTTATATTTTAACATTTTACTAATGTTTTGAAATCATTAATGTATATAATAGATAATAGTGTACAAATAACCAAATATCAAATGAAAATATGTTAATGAACCATGTTCACAATTATTTTATAAAATTCCAATATATATATTTACAATCATTAAAAATAATTGATCATTTTCATTTGTTAATATTAAAAAATGTCTATAATATTTCTAATTTTTTTCAACAATTATGTAATATTTAATGGATTTGTGATCATTAAATATAAAAATGTGGCAAAATATCTTAGATTCAGGTATTTTCATGTACATGTTGTTTCATTGTACATATATTATAATAATGATGTTTCATATTTAATTATCATAATATATAAAAATTTATCATTCATTATAGTATATTATAACAATAAAAGATATCATATTTAAATTTTGCATTAGTGGTTGATGTTTTAGCAAAGACAAAATACACACTATTACCTAAAAATATTTACTAAAGAGTTATCGTGTAATATTTTAACTCTTGTAACAATTTATGTATCCAAATTTAGTTACTCTAATTGAAAAAGGGAAAATTATTTGTCAATACATTTTAAAGTTCCTACATTTTTTATTAAAAATTATTAATATTCCTTTGATCATTAACTTTTTCATTGATTTTATTTCATTTTTTTAACTGGATAATTGAATTTTCAAATCATATTCCATGAAGGAGAGATCCATTTCTATTAGTATTTCAAAATATTTGAAAACATCTCAAGAGTAATGTTTTTATACATCAAATGTGATAACAAGAACCCATCATGAACATGATGGGGGTTTAATGGTAATTATTGGTTATATGATACCCTCTATAAAAATTGAGTGTATTATATTTTCATTTACAATTATGGTTTGACATTTACATATTCAAAATTTCCATAAACCACTTATATATTGATATTAGAGGGAATATAGTGAATAACCTAAAACGTCATATATCTTAAAGTATTATCAATATATATATAGTGATATAATTATTTAGTTTCAATATTATAATGACTTTTCTTAATTTTCCCTATATCCTATTGATTAAAAAAATATCAGTGGTTTACACTCGAATATCCTCAGAAATTAATTTAGTTCATCACTATTAACTTTAGAGATCCTCATATACTATAATGTGATGGGTATATTCTAAATTATTATTATATGATAACTCTTCCATATAATGGTTTTTATCCTAATATTCATTTAAATTAATTACAAATTATCATATCCTATACTCTAGAAGATGATGGTTTCCTTTTCATTACCCTCTAAATTTTATTCAAATAGTAGATCTCATGATTAGAATCATATCAAATTCATGTTGAATAATTATTAGTAATTTTTTTTTGAAAATACATGGGTATTGAAAATATATGATTATCTATTATACACTAGGTGGAATTATCATCTCTATTGTTCATATCAAATAAAATAGATAAATATTGATATATTCCCTAGTAGAAATGAAATATTCTTAATTAATGAGGTGATCAACTAGAACCATAATTATTTTTTAGATTTTTATGTATTAAGAAAAGAATACACAAAGAATTTATAACATTAAAATTATTGTATATGAAATAGATACCCCATTCCCTTACTATTCTGTCATTTTTAATTAAAAATTATAGAATAAAATGAATTTATATATATAATTTATAGGGTTATTGAAGAAATTTCTAAAGAAGTTATTGTTATTATCCCTATATGTCCTTGTAATTCTAGTACTAATATTTAATGGTGATATAAAGATTTTATCCATCATTACATCATAAATTATATAAACTAGTTAATAAATTTTCATTTTACTAATCCTATAATTTTGTTGTCATTAATGTACATTTTGTGAATATTCTATATTATATTCTATAGAATCTATTCGGGAAATATCAGATTTTTACACATATCATTTTATTTAAAACCCCATAAATTTCATATCTATGTTTATTGGGGTAATTAAACTCACAAAATGGATAATTATTCATTATAATTCTTAATTAGATCATAATGTAGATTATCCATATTCAATGGGCAAAAATGTGTTGAGTAGTCAAAGTAATGTTCAACTATTTCCATCTACATTAGTTCATGATAAACTTGTTCTATGTAAAAATATATATTATGAACATGTGGTTAATATATATGCTTAAATATTCACTATATAAGTATTTTCTACTGATATTAAATTAATATAACACTATTTATAGTTCCATATCATTTTTAGTGTAATTTTATTCCTCAAAAGATGATTAATAGTATCATTAAACCACCGCAATATTATTTTTAAGGAGGAGACATCCTGATACCTTATTTTACTGTTAAAATTATATAAATAAAACATATTCACTATTGGATTGTGTTAGTATAGGATTGGTGAATAACCTTACCATGAGAGCTATGAAATTTTATATTTATTCATCTTCCCTGACGAACAAGAAACACTTTTGTGATAAAATTGAATTGTATTTCATAGTACTATAATATTTATCAAAATGTTTCTATAGTACATATCCATTCTATATATTCTATAAATATATATTATAGAGGATTTTTAGTTAAGTTATTAAATTAAATCATTATTTTATTTGACCAAATATATACCCTCTAATTTTAACAATTTACGCATGAATGATTAATTAAATATCTAGGAATAATAAAATTACTTCTCTCAAAAAAATTATCCATTTTAAGGGATTCAATGAAATTATTTAATAAAAATTAATATATAATATTATCAAGTAGTAAATGCGAATATCATATCTAAAAACTATACCAAATTGACCAAGTTAATCTCTAGAAAATATATTTAATAGTTCACTGGTGATTGTAAGTGAATTTAAAAGTCTTAATGTGATGACTATGCATATATAGTTTCCATAAATTTTATATATGTACATATTTACTATTTCCAAAAATTTTAACCATAATTGATTATATTATAATCAAATTATTACCTTTGTGTGTTATTGATTCATTTGTTATAGTTTGGATAAGTCGTCAATATAGTTTTGATGATACATGATAATTATAATTTTTTTAGTTCTTCACAATCAATATTGATATGTATTTATTAAATATTTTACTAGTGAAATACACTAATAATAAAATCATTATATAAAACATGTAACTTGGTTTATTTAAAATTTATTCCTCAATTATATCATGTCAAGTAAGAAATTTATAATTTTTTAGTTTGATATTATCTAAATACTTTTTAAAAATTCTATCGAAAAATCATCCTCATGATATGGGAGTTAGCGATTAAAATAATATTTTAAAACATCTATATAATCCTAAAATATAAGAATATATTCAACATTTAGTCTCCCTAACAAATTGTATCATGATACATAACATGATTGTGTAAAAATACCCATATAATTGATGTAATTTATATTCAGAATTCATTGTTTTCATTGCACTAATTTACTTCCATGGGTCTAATTATGACATGTAATGTGATTTTTAGATCCAAATAATTGTTATGGAATCTATTCCGTGTGATGAGATAAATTCCAAAAATAATGTCAAATTGAACCAAAAAGGGAAAAAATATTTACATGAATCACATTCCCAAAATGTTATATCAGATTTGACTCATAAGATTTGATACAATTATCTCACTAATATAAGGTTAAATTTATAAGTTCAAAAATATTATTGTACTGTTTTTTGCTTAAATTGTTCGTTAAGATTCATGATATAATGGAATTTGTAGAAAAATGATCAAATTATATGTTTTTTATTTTATGAATATCTACCACCACCATAATTTAAACAAAAATGATTTTATTCATTAAAAAATCATAATGGATGGATTGAAATTCAATAAATTTTATTTAATGTATGAAATAATATCATTAGAAACACTATAACTACGTAAATCATGACAATAGAATTTCATCGTATATAAGTTTATCTCTATCCATCATCACATTGACTTCATTACATGTTGTTTTTAAATATACCCATGTATTATACATATCCTGATCCATAAAAATAACTAAAACATTTTTTATACCAAATTATAGTGACTTGATCATATCAAACATACATATTATATCAAAATATCTAAATTCTAAATAAATTTTAAAATTAATTAAAACCAAAAATCATATAGGATTAGTGATTTTAAAGATAATCTATTGGTTTCTATTATTTTATAATAATCCATCAACATTTCCCCAAAAAAATCTCTTAATATATACTTCTAGAAGTAGTATATATAATTATATTCTATATTACATTGGTCAATGAAATATTGGTATAAATAGATCATATATAAATATTATTCTTAATAAATAATAAAACATTATAAACAAAATATTGAGAATATGGATATGAAGTGGTTAGGTGATCATAAAGAAGGTTCCTCTATAAAATATACAGAAATCATTCCCAATAACACATCTAATATAAATAATAAATGATTAAATCAATTCTTGGTCATAAAATTTATATCTTGGGTGTGTTTAATTTTGATTAAATAATAAATTTAAAACTCATATTAATGATGATTATTATAACAAGTATGATTTATTATGATAATAACAAATAATCAAGGTTAATTATTGAGAAATCCATCATACAATAGATTTCTATTACCACATCCATATTATACAGTAATATTTGGATAACTGAGAATATAAATAAACCTTTCTAGTTTGGGATAAAAAATTATCTACCACTATATTTTCATAGTGATAACTATAAAAGTTCTATAACCTTTTGGGATTTGTATTATTAAAAATATACCAAAACAATTTTAGAATCGGCATACCATAATTGTACAACAACGGTTTGGGTTTGTGATAAACAGATGGGTACCCTAAAATTTTGGGATAGGGTTAACAACCCATGTAAATATTTATTTGGTATTGTATAACCACCTATGTACCAGAATAATTTGGTTATAGGATAACAGTCAATATACAGAATTCTTTTACAGTTAAGTTAACTACGGATATACGTGAATCTTTCCAGATTTGGCTAAAAATCCATGTAATATATATTTTTATCATGATAATTAAAACATTTTCAAATGAATTAGTGTGATATATTAGAATTTCCTACGACGTAATGGTAAACCAAATACAAACAGAACACACACACTCATAGATATATATATTTCCTATATTTTTTAGATGAAATCATTTATAATTCCATTATATTGTGGTTAACATATGAGAAATTATTGGGTTACATGTAGCCATCCAATACCATATAGACATAATAAATCTAACAAAATAAGGTAGGTAATATTATTATATCATATTCTAGTAAATCATAAAAAATATTAACTGGTGTTTACATAGATAAAATATAGTTTTATATGAGAATTAAAAAAATCATTCTAGAAAAAAAAAACCCCCATAAATATTGAAATCATTATTTTTTAAGTAAAAAAATACATCAAAAATGTTGAGAAAATTAGTTTATAATTAAATGAAAAATATTTGAGGAAGGTTCCTAGAAAGCAATTATCTATAGAAAATAAAATAATATATAAAATGTTTAGAAATTAGTTCCAATACATAGTTGTGTATAAAGGGTTGATTTGGTGGGACAATAACAAAATAAAAATTATTAATAGAAGATTTCATTTCACTATAATTTCAAAAAAACTGAAATAAAACCTATGTATTTGTATATGTAGGGATAAAAATATCAATTATTAAATTTATTGACTATTGAAATTAGGGATAATGAATCCTGAAAAAAATTAATTTTATCCCCACATACAAAACGTCCTTTGGTTAATATTGTGAACAAATATGAGATTTTATGGAAATATTATAGTATGAAATAGATTAAAAAAATTTAATATATAATGTTGTTTATAATTAAAATAAAATTACCATATATTGGAATTTAGTCTATAACAATATCGAATTCAATAGAGGATGAGAATTAAAAACCTATATGGATTTCTCATTAGTTGATAAAAAATACCATGAAAGATAAAAAATATTTATGTCTTTTTAATACATTAATGGTCATGAAATGTAGTAAAAAAATTACAATGGGGTATTATATACCCAACACAAAATAGTATAAATTTTCTATATTGATATAAATCAACAATACTAAAATTGAGACCCAAAAAACATAGCATAGATTGCTTCTTCGGTGGATATACTATAAAATTATTATTGGTAATTTCTTATTCATTATACATCTATATCATATGAATATTTATATTTATATAGTTTTACATTAATATTTATTAATTTATATTTACCAATATGTTAATCATTATTGGAAAAAATTATTATTCATTCCTTAAATATGGGATTTATTATGTGTAAGATTCATTTTAGTGGTTACTGTCCATGAACATTCCATGGGGGATATCAAATCAATATGATAATATGGAAAAAAATATATATTTTTATGTTGTTTTTAAATCCAATGGTCTATTCAATATTTTTTCAATAGTTGGTAAAATACTAGTGAAATATTGTTTTATAGGAATATCAATATAATAATCTGAACTGATTATTTTCTATATATATCATTAGCTATAATAACGAAAAAATTATAAAATAATCATTTGTTTATCTATATTTAATAATATTACAATTATTTACCTTTTCATAATCACTAATTATTTTAAAATTATATCCGTTATATAGATGGGGAAATTCACCATAATATGGAAATTTTAATAGAAAAAAATTTGTTAAAAATTAGAGTTATATTATGTTAATTTATATTTAATAAATTCTAATAATGGTAATAAAAATTCATTATATTATTGAATTATAATAAGGGAGAGTAGAGATGGGAATAAAAGTAAAAAAAATGTATATGATTCTCTTACTGACAATGATGGAATAATTTTTATATGTTATGATGGAGTCACTTTAAGATTTACAATTATATAAACATTGTACCAATCTAGATATAAAATTCGTTCTTCAAAAAAGTTGTTGGAAAATAACCATCTAGGGTGATGATGTTAGATCCTTCACATAAAGTAGATGATGGGAAAATAGTCATTCCCTGAGTGGATACCACAATGTAGATTCATTCCTATATAGGATCACCCTTATATTGTTTTTACATGAACCTTAATATTATTATTGATACCATATTGTTGTGATAACCTATTAATATTTTATCTTGCCTTTGTGTTAGGGTGACCAAATTCTAGTTTTTCATATGTGTGCATTGTAAATTAATGGAATATGAAAATATAATCCTAATGTATGATTATAACATAATCATATGTTTCATGCATAAGATGTATTAATTTCATCACTATAGTATTGTTATAACCCTATCCAATGGTATCCCATACATCTCAATTGAGTAATCATATCATTCGGACATAAGAAAATCTATAATAATCATATAGTGTAATCATGTTAGACTTGTCATTAATGTAATGAATTAGGTCATCCTATGCTAATCAAATTGGACTCATATTCTCATTAGATTATAAATCTAATTCTTTCTAAATGGGGAATCCACTTCCAATTATGAAAAAAGGTATCTAAGGTTGTTTAACAAATGACATTTCAATGAGATCCCATTATATTCACATCATTTTATTATGATTTTCATATAATACATCATAGGATTTATCCTCTAACAATTGTAGGATATTAAACAATGACTATGTTTCAAATGCATTTTGTGGTATTTAACATATGGTTTTCATATAGAAAACCTTGGTCTCATCCGATTAGGGATGATTCCACATAGTATCATAAAAAATATGTTGTAAATGATTATCCTCTTGTGGTGATAGAACATCATACACTATTTTTATATGGGTGAATATTAGTTATATCGAGCGGGACACCATATATTATAATATCTAATAATGACTTATGGATGGTGTTGTTGAGAAGTTGGATATGATTGAAAAGGACGTCCATAAATCAAATAAACATCCATACAAAGAGGATATTTATTATCATCGATGCTACTAATAGTATGAAAATATTTATCTTATGTATCGAGGTAGAATATAAGAAAAAACCCCGTGTAGTTCTAGGTTCATAGTTAATGTCCATGATTAAAAACCATACTGTACAAGATAAAATTATGAGGTAAGTATATTTATTGGATGACAGGATTTACGTAAATATATGATCTGGGGATTATTGATTGGTATACCATGTTTGACCTAAATTTAATGTGGAATTAGGCTAAAGTAGGTTCAATTGGTGGATTAATAATTTTATAAGGCCCACCTCCATTTCATGGATTAAAGAAATATTGAATAAGTCGTAAAAATGAATATATTCTACATGTTTAGTTCAATAAGGAATATTCCATGAATATTTCTTCATATGTTCATGGAGAAAGGTGTATTGGGTTATGTGTGTTGACATATTTGAGCTGAATGCTATGAGATAGACCATCCCATGGTTGATGAAATGTGTCGTTGGGAAATATTAAATGATACCTTTATTGTGGGTCGACATTATATGAAGAAAAATGGATTAGAGAATAACATGAACTATAATCCCTCATATGTGTCATTATATCAATATCCTTGGTTTTACATTTATATTACATTGGGGAGGAATGTAAATTTGAGATATATAAAACATTATACTTTTGGGAATGTGTATTTTTAATGGAAGGTGGTTTTTTGATATCATCTCAGTCACAATTAAATTAAATAATAGAGTTTTGTGACATAATTCATGATATTTTCTCACTAGATGTAAT
Organism: Viscum album; assembly: GCA_963277665.1. Classification (NCBI taxonomy): domain Eukaryota; kingdom Viridiplantae; phylum Streptophyta; class Magnoliopsida; order Santalales; family Viscaceae; genus Viscum; species Viscum album. The sequence continues at coordinate 1,006,720,671 of OY728157.1, forward strand.
CCATAGAGATATTGGGGGATTCACTAATTTTTTATGTCCATGCTAAAAATGACGGGGGATTCTTCATCGAAGTGAAATATTCATTTACTTAAAATGGAGTGAAAAGTTTTATGGAACATGTGCTCATGGAAGGTCATAACTCAATGATTTCCTTTGAATTATAATATTTCTAAATTATATTATAGATATATATATATATATATAATTTTAGTATATCATGTTAAAAAAATAATTATTATGGTGTTTTATGACTACTTATTTATAATATTTTGATAATATGAGTTTCATGATAATTATTGACTTTCCATTAATATAACATCATTTATTGAATTCCAAATAGGATCATCATTGGTTAATTTTTATTGAAATATATATTTCTCCTCACAACAAGTTAAAATGAAGAAGTGGAGGATTTGAAAATCAAAAAAAATTGAAAAAATATCATTTTATGTCACTCTCTTGCATCTCAGGTATCATTCAACCAACTATGGTCGCTCATATTCCTATAAAAAGTGGAAGGGTATATAGATTACCAAATTATATATATATATATATTGTGGATTATCTATCTCCATTGAACACTATTACCCTGGAAATTTCTATGATTTAAATTATAGGAATTCATTTTAATCCATCATGCACATATTATATTATTTTATATAATTATAAATGAAATCATCTATGAGATCATTTCATAAAAATATAATATCATGAATAATTATTTATTTAATATTCATTGGGAACATTCATTTTGGAAAACCTGATAAAACATCATTTTTTCTTGAACCTCACTCAGTTAATTTGTATCAATACTTATCTAATGGAAATTTGTGATTTAGAAGTTACTATTAATTTGAGTATGGATATTTTTGAGAACCCTATAATTAGATGATTTTTTCATATTCTATGTTTTCATGATAGTCTAGGTGATATTTGAAAATTTGAAAAGAAAAAACACCTTGTATACTCGACTAAGATAATAAAGGATTAGTTTATAGAATGATGTTGTAATTCCAAATGTCATCCATGACTCCTAATTTAATTGGATTAGAAAGTCCATATAGTATACATGATGGAATATTGTTTTTTTATCACAAGTTTAGATTCCATGTCCTAGTAGGGTCTCATATTCCTTAGAAAAATTATATGCTAGAATGTGGTGAAGAATTAATATTGAAGATATTCCAACCAAGGTATTGTGTAATTTTCCTGGAAGGTTTGGCTGACTATTATTAAATATATACTATGAAATTTGAATTATTATCATGAGTGAAGACAGTCGATTAGTGGGAGTGTGGATATATACTACAAAAAACTATATGTTTTTTTATAAGACCTCATTTGAGTTGTACTATGGGATGTAGTTTGGATGTAACAGTTCCATGTCTACTTCTTTACAGATGGGATATAATAGTTTTTGATAAGTTGTATTATAAGGACATGACCATTAGAATTACTAAATATTAAGTTATGTAAATAATATTACTATCAATAACATTGAGGATCTTTTTAGGTTCCATTTTTATTAGAATATGACCATAACATATACAAAACAAAACCCTAAAAAAAATTTATCAAGTCCATAAAATATCAATTTTTTCATATTCTAATACCAATATAGTCAAGCATGATATATTTTATAAAACAATTCTTGACAATCAACATGATTTCTTCCAATACCATAATCATCATTATGCCCTATGAATGACATAAATTATTTGGAATGGACCTTTAAAAGTTAGTAAGGGATATAAAATGAATGAAACCATAAGTCATCTGATAAAAATTATAACTCATGAAAATACATAATCAATAATATAAAATTTTACACAATGAGGGAAATATTTTTATTTACTAAGTATCATTTACATTAAATTTCGAAATGAAATTTATTTACATGAAAAAATAATCAGAATAAAATAAAATTTAGGTAGGGACATTTGGAATTCATCACATTGAACCCTTAAAAAACCCTACATGATTGTAAAACCCATATGTACAACATTGAATATAATCCTATAGAGAACGTTAAAATTACCAAATGAATTGGAAGGATTTTTGGGTGCACCCAATAGTTATGCTGTAACTGCCTCACACATTACTATCTGGGTATACCCATCATTTATAATATCCAAAATCCATAACATGAACTAATAAATTAATGGATTTTAATAACTCTTTTTAACTAGAATGAAAAAATATTAGATATTAAAATAATAGTTTTATTCAAAAATAATATATTTATAAAAATATAATTTGTAATATAGGATTTCATTAAAAAAACTATCTAAAAATAAAGAATGATTTCAATTAATGAAAGGTAAAAATAATAAAAATTAACACCAATGTAACATAAAGGAAATGGGGTAAAATTTCACCATTGTTGTGTGTATTAATAATAGAAGATTCATTTTGTCTTATCTAAAAGAGACCTGTCTATAAATATTAAAATTATATATATTTTATATAAATTTAACAGATTTAAAAATTGACATAAAATATAATTTTTTTTCCCATTTATATAGATATATATAAATATATAAAATAATATCAATAATACTGAAAGGAATGTATTAATCATTTAAACCATCAAAAAAATCACATATAACTTTAAACATTTAACTCATAAATCCCATGAATGAATAACAATTAAAAAAAATGGAAAAAATTTATTATAGATAAAACATGAATATATATTGTATAAGTGTCTATATATACACCATATAAATGAATAAATGCCCATATCATTACGAAATATCTCAATGAAAAAATATTGATATAAAATCTCTTAGATAGAGTCCATCATGTAACAAGGGATTTAACATCCTAAATAATAAAAATATGTAAATTATAAAATTTATTGAGAAAATTTTGAAATATGCTCAATACATTTATCTCTCTTAATACAATTTTTAAAACATATAAAAAATAATTATGTTTACATTGTGTGTTTTGACAATTAGGATTTTATGTATGAAAAACATTTTTGGTACGCCCACTACGGTCAAAAGGGTAATTATATAAATATAACAAGAAAAATAATCATAAAATAATTATACAATTTATACATAAAATATATTTTAAAATAAATAATTAATTATAATTCATAAAAAATGAACCATTCATTACAATCATGAGGATGTTAGATCATACGTACACATGAATAATAATCCCTTTTTTTAAAAATCATTATGGAATGAAATAATGAGAACATTATCATTATACAATGATAATTATATCATATATAAAATATTATTTAGTCATATATACATATATATATATATAGTTATTATTATGTTAAAGGAATAACATTTTTTTTGAGGTTGTGGTAGTCCACACATGCACAAATGATATTTTCCCTTTTTCAGTGATTAACAGCTGTTATTGAAAATTATATAATATTTTTAAATGAATTTTTTAATTTAATTTATATAAAATTTATTATATTTATATCACATATTATAAATAAGACACATCCATAATATATTCTATTTAGTGTGTGAACATATCACATCAGTATGAAGATTATGTAGTCCACAATTCGACAAACGATGTTATCATATTGACAAAAAATGAAAAACATAGAGTTGTGTGTTATATAATAATTATAGAATCAAAAATACATAATAAAAATAATTTATATAATATTTAAATATAATTTCCATCATAGATTCCATCCATGAGAGGATCTAATGAAAAAATGAACGACATTGTCTTTCTAAGTGATATTTAGTCGTACAAATAAATTTTATGTAATTTAACCATTTGATAGATGTGTGTGTCATTATAGGTCTAAAAAATAATGTTAAAACCTAATAGTCTATTTAGTATACTAATTTTATTATTTAATCACCAAATAAGTATAATTGAGGTTGATTAAATAAAAAATTAAACAAAGGATCCTGAGTAAGGGCGTTTCATCTTCTTTGTGTAACTTCTTTTGGTTTACACCAATGGGATTATGTGGATGTAATTTATATGAATGGTAGGATTAAATAATTAATATAGGGTTTTAGGATCATATTTTGATGATTTTATGATAAAAAATTTCTTTAGATGGGGGAATAACTATGAGGTGTCAGTTCCATTTTATTGTGGGGGAGGAGTGGAATTATTGTAATTTTTTTGAAAGAGAATTTAACCACATTTTTTCATATAAAAATTGGATACAATAATTTACCTAATTATACTCAAGGTATTTTAGGGTCTAAATATTTCTATAAAATTGACTTTGGGAATATTTATATTTTATTTTGGCCCTTATGATTCTGGTATGGTATAATGCCTTGAAAATTGTCCTCTTAATCACTATAATTAATTATAACTACATTCACTAATATTTTTAATATAAAATATACATTTCATTAATAGAAATTATAAAATATGATAATAAAATATACTAAAATCATTTTTTAAAAATCAAATTACATAATGGGATTAAATTATTTTCTATTTAATCTCATAGATTAGATGACAATGAAGGTTTTTAAATTAAAATTGTTTAAAAGGTTACTATTTTATTATTGCTAAATTCAAGGGAAAATTGTTATGAATAATTTAAATAATTTTAAAAGAAATTAAATTTATATAACTATACATTAAAAAGAAATAAATAAATAATTTCACTATATATATAAATTACAATATTATGATGTTTTGAAAACAAATTCATTATAATTCACCATTCATCAAAATGAGGATGTTCTCAAAAAAATACAAAAAATACACCACATTTAAATTTTGATATTAATATTTATAAAATGAATTTATTTTATTCATATAAACAATTTTAATGTTTCAAACATTATATTTAAGTTGGTTTCTATATTAAAAGGGTGTTAAAAACTATTTAAAAATATGGATATTTTTGTTGTTAAAATTAGATTTATTGTTAAATTAAACAAATAAAACATATAGGATGAATTAAAATTTTTTTAATGAACACGTTTAAATATAATATTTTTAGTGTTATTAGTTACTAAATTTTTAATGGATATGATTTCACTAAGACAAAAAATAATAATATAAAAATTATATTATTTTTTATTTTAACATAGTCCTGAATGCAACATAAGATTTTATTGAAACACATTGTTGTGTGTTTGGTATTCTAGATAACATGGAGTCACTATTTATTTAAAATTACTATTTAATTCATAATTATATATAAATGTAAAAAATACTTATTCTATCATTACCTGGGATTTACATAATTCCCCCTGTTAAGAAATAATGTCTGCTAATTTTATTCACTAATCAAATAAGTGGGGATTTTTTCCTCCATAGGATTTTATGATTCCAATTTTTTATCTTTAACCATATATTTATTCAATAAAAATATAATGTCATGAATCATGTAGTTCCATATCACTTTTTATTCATGTCATGAACATGTGCTAGATGTTTCCTATTAAGAAAGATTCCCTTCCAACTGAACTACTCCATCACTCAAAACTTGAGCTAAATCTGGTATCTACTTCCATAACATTGAAAAATGGAATACATTATCTATATTTGACAATATTAGGTGTATATCCACTATATATCAATCTGACCCAATGAACTCTTGAATTATATATGGTTTAATGAATAGTGGACTAGTCATCCCCTTCTTACCAAAATGCATCACACTTATCCATGAATAAAATTTTAAAAATACATGATTACCAAACTCAAATAAAGTATATTTACTCAATTTATAATCATAACACATCTCAATAATATTAGTAATCATCATGTTTAACTGATTCAAATGAACATTCCAAATCATTTCCTCTACTAAATATGGTTCATTCAACTTCTGTTATCATATATCATACAATATGTTTAGAGTTAGATAACCCTTTACATATAATGTATAAAATTTTGAAATATGTATATTGAAATGAAAAAAGTTATTATAAAAAAATAATACAATGAAATATGTGGATATTATGTTTTATAATAATACATTCATAAAGAAAAAGAATATCCCTAGAGGACTAAATCATCTGTTCAGACATTCCATAAGAATGAGGATAAAAACCCATAATGAAAATTAATTCAGTACCCAGTGGCTTCTGAATTCCACTCCAAATATTTGATGTGAACCTATTATCACAGTCTGATTTTATGAATAGAGGAAATCCATTTAATATGATAATCTCTTGTAGATATAATCTGAAATTATTATTTATATAAAGAATATCATGAATTGGAAGAAAAAGGTATTCATTACTTAATTGACCAATAATAACTGATATCACATTATTACCTTCAAATTTACATGGAAATACTAACATGAAATCCTTTTTTATATTCTATTATTTCCCACATAGTACTACCAATAGTTGAAGCACAATGTATCAAAAAATTACTTTACTTTAACCAAAAAACAATTCTTTCACTTAAAAAAAATTAATTAATATATATTTCCATTCTATCCCACCAGTAATTATCGTAAAGGTCATTGTAATATTTAGTCCTACCTATTTATATAGAAAATCGTGAATGGTTAGATTCAATTAATAATTACTTCTATAATATAAATCACAAGTCATACATTATAATTTTTCAAACATTAAAAAAATATCATTATAAATAATATATTCAGGAAACATACAATAATTAAAAATTTATAAATTTTCTTATAATGAATGATAATACCTATAATGCCTCTTAATTAATTATGACAAATTATTGTTCACTAAATCCTGAAAAAAATTAAAGGATGTTCCTAGATTCACAACATCTTGGATAAAATTAATCAAATCATTAACCAAAGAGACTATTTACAAACATGACATTATTAATGTTGTATTAATTTTTTTGCCTCAAGTATCATCTAACTAATTTTATATTCTTGAATAGTAACGAATAGGGAAATAATAATCCTTAATGAGTTCCAACCATATTATCTTTCTCGAGATTAATTAATTAGGATTGAATATATACTTGATATTCTTATGAACGGTATATATTTCAAACATTACATCATTAAAATTATGCTTTCATATTTGTAATAAAAAAAATTAAGATAATTCAAAATTACGTGATGTGTAATTTAATTCATATAGATTCAAATAATGTGATGTAAAAAACTAATAGATCATTATAAATTAGGACACAAATAAGTCCATTCTATATGTATCATTCTATATTATAAACTGATAATTTCTGGTAGAAAAGTCAATAACTTGAGCATTCAGTAGTATTTATTTTACTTTCTAAATGAAATAATTATATTATATTGTCCATATATAATTAACACAGTTTTGAGATTACATTTTCAGTGTGTTATACATCCATTCAAACATGTCATGAAAAATCATGTAATAAACCATTAATCCTATAAAACTACAAATCTCAGTAACATTTCTGGGTCTTGGCCATTCTTCAACAACATCCATTTTAGCATAATAAACATTTATTACATATTTTGAAACAATTTCAACAAGGAAAGATTTTTTTTTGACAAAAAAATCATATATTCTATAGTTAACATATAGTTTCTTTTCATCAAAAGAATAAAAAAAATGCATTGATTCCTTTCATCTTATTCTTCTCATTTATAAACTACCAAAATATCATCAATAAATGCAGACCAAAATGCTTCAATGTACTCAGGAAAAAAACATATTCATAATATCCATAAATTCAGTAGTTGAATTATATAACAAAAAAAGGTAAATAATTCATTCTTTATATATATATATATATTGATCTTCATTTTTTATAATGCCGGCTTCATTCACATTCAACTAATGGTACCACTACAACAGTTTAATTTTAAATAAATATTCTCCCTTATGAAGATGATCAAATAAATCATTGATATGAGGGAATGGATACATATTGTTAATAGTGATGTATTTCAAGGATCTATATTCAATGGAAAGCTTCCTTTATCTATCATTATTATTTATAAACATGATAGGATCACCCCATGGTTATGTTCTAGGTCAGATGAAATATTTATATAATAACTCCAAAAAATCCATTTTGAAATCTATATATTACAATGGATTCATTTGATATGGGGGTTTAAATATAGGCATAGCTTTGGGTTCAAATTAAATAGTAAATTCAACCACTTCTTCATGTATAAAACAAGGAAAATCAACCCAAATATATATATTTATTAATTTACTACTAGAACATCACAAATTTGAATAGATTATTTAATTTCAAAAATATTTCCTAGGTAACATTAATTTTCATCTCAAAAAAATTTATCATATTCTTAGTATGTTATCAAAGGCATGAAATAATTAACACAAATTTCGTAGCACTACATTATTTCATTGCATCAAAAAATGGAATGTAGTCTATAATTATGATGATCTAAAACAGGTATATGGCTAGTTAAATAATGATTTATATGAAATGATTTCCTACTTATGGTAATGCGTAGATTCTTGTAATTCATGGCATCATTAATACGTCCATTAAGAGTTTTTATCAAATGATATTTATTTAATTCATTAGTTAATTTTCTCAACTTGACTATGATTTTTCAAAATCGAATGAATATGAAGAAGAAAAATCAAACAGTGAATTGGAATAATTATAAAATACATTTAACATACATATCAGAAATTCATTTTACATCCCAACATCATCTATAAAATAAGAAAATTCCCTCTCATAACATGTTTTTTTGTGATCATGATGATTTATGTCCATGGAAATAAATTATCATAATGATCCAGATAATTATTGATAAATGATATTACCTTAAAATAGATTTAATTTAATATATTTATTGATAATTCAAGATTCCATTACTTGAATTTACGAGTTATGTGAAAAAACATTCTTGTTTTTAACACTTCCCTTTCTTCAGTAGACATTCTCTAGGGTTATTTTAACCACACGTACTACATTATTGTTTCAGAAATTTATTTACAAAATATTTATTTTTTTCATGATTCCCTATGTACATAAACCATGATTTCATTTTTTACTTTAATCATCAAAAAATTTCTATACAATCCATGTCCTCATTTTCAACATGACAGACAACTTCATATTAGCTTTTAAACACTCATGTTTCCAAATCACTTTCTATCCATGGTTTTATATTTGATTAAAATAAATTTTTTATTAGTGTCCTGAATAATTTCATGAACGTACCTAGATATCCATGTTATGTTCAATTCTTAAACATCTATATAATATTCTTTCTTTTTACCTCATTTCAAAGAATTTATTTTCCATTCAGATTCAAATAAGCTTTGGGAAATATATATCAAGGATGTTTTTCAATAGTTTTACCAATCCCATGGAATCAAGATCAACTATTTCTATAGTATTATTTACCAAATACCACCAACTACTATATTCAACATTATAATGATAAAAAGATACCTTTATATGTTACAATATAACATGATTTCAAATATCCCATCAATATATTAGATCCATCATTCGATTACCGTTGGGTAAGAGGGTCTACTAAATGATGGGTCATATTTCATCATTGGACTATTATACAAAGGCACGTTATGTTGGGGTAGATTGGGTTTCTCTCTATCATTTATGCCAACACCATTTATCGATGGATACAACTGATCCATTAATGGAATAAACTGTTCTATTCTGATTCTGACCATCATAGGATGATGATTTGGAAGGATATCATCCACTAGGTTACATTCCACTAAAAAATATCTATTATCTAATGTGAAAAAAAATTCTGAACATAAAAGTTTTAGATAATGAATCAAATTAATTTTCCAATGTTATAACATTTGAATAAGTACATAAGATATGATATTCTATTTGAATGTTATTTATATTTCCCTAAACTCTAATTTTATCTGTGTTGAACTTTGATAAAAAAGGATCTGATGGCATGGACCCATCAACACATGGTGTACCCCTCCTAAGCTGACAATGGGAGGAGAGAGATAGTGACCACCTTGTCTTGCCTCCAGTAGTCCCAGTGTTGGTGACTAGTTATAATGGTATAGTAAACACACAGAATGGAGGAATTACCCTCTATGAGAACACATAATGAAAGAGATATGTTATACACTATCCATCTCCTACGAAGACTACAATATATAAGGAAACCCATTACATATATCTTATTTCATGCTAGAACTACTATAACTGAAAGGGAAAACTAAATGTACCAAAAAAAATAAAACATTAGGGGCCATGATGCCCAAACAGCTCTTGGACAACACCGAGATAATAGTAACCAAGAAAATCTCCAACCTTCTACACGAGACCTATCAAATATTGTACAATACATAGGGTGAGTATAATAGTTTACTCAGATGTATTCTCCCCAGTGCCTATTGTGAAAAATATATGAAATAATACTATTGCATATTGAACAATATTGAAACTAACACATCACCAAAATATGTACACTGTGTTCCCCACCCGACCATGGATACAATCTCAAATAATCACATACAAGATTATATATTATAATAAATAATATCAACTGTACATTGCTACCATTTCCCCACAGGTTTTCCACTTCTCCCTAGTGTTTAACATTTAGAGAATATATCTCCAAATGTCTAACCTGAGGACACCTGGGTGATGAACTACGATATGCGCCTCATAGAATATAAACACCACATTGTCAAAATGAAAAGTAACCAGATATTTTCCGTTATTGTCCACAACATTCATAATGTGAGTCAAAAATCAGGTATTATACCATAATCTATTACACCATACACACAGAGTAAGGCACCTCATGCCATCAAAATCAATACATGTTATTTCTATAATACTCTATATTAAAATCTATCCAGAATATATGCATGTGGAAAAACCATAATTCATTAAATCAATGTACACACATATATAGTAAAAACTAACTAATGTGAATACTAGAAGAAGTAAATACCAAGAGAAGAGAGTTGGACTAAAGGGAGTAGTTAGCCATCCATTATCCCACTTGGATTTTGGGGACCCCCCCCCATGTCTCAGAATCCCCAAGGTGTCATTTCCCTTGCGAAATTGTACAGTAGGGTCTATAAACAAAATATTTACAAGATATAATATAGATCATGACTAAACTATGGGAATAACCAAGTCATTGAATCCACTACAGCTACTGTCTCTCAGAATCTCACCTATAACAACTATGACTATATATTTTATTAGCATAAAACAATTGTATGATCTACATAATATTATTTTATTCTTTTTTATCACATACACATTTTTAATTAATAATTTAATAATTAATTTGAAATAATAATTTTCATCATTGCATCTCATTATCATCCCACTAAATATCCATTACCTATAGGCGCAACCAAAATGAGTACACAAATTATTAGAAATATTACCTCAATATTTTATCCCATCAAGATCCAACCCCATGGGATAAAAATCATTAATTAATTTACTAATATGATTATCACATTCAAAATTTACATGTATTATATGAAATCATTCTATTCTAACATATGAATGGGATAAACATTGTGAGTAGATGAACTACCCATTGAGTCCTTGCAACCTATAGTAGGAGCATAAACCCATCCATCCTCAAGAAGCTAAAAAAAATATTGAATATGACATACCCCATGAATCTCCATCTCTTTTCGATTGATTGTATGAAAAACGATCATCTTTCACGAAATGTGGAATGTAATGGAGATAAAAAATGTATTCAATATAAACCACTTTCTTATAAACAGATTAGCCAATATTCAAACTGTTCTATCATCCTTGGTGTCCTCCTCGACACCAATATGCATAAACTGACTCATCACCCCACTCTAGGTGTCTACTTCTACCATAAAACATGGGAATCCATACCCCATATATCCCAACATCCATCCATGCCCATCCATCCTAGGCTCATAAAACATACAGACCTCCCTGTCCCCTTAACCGTAACAACCATACATGCTCACATCATGTCACAGGCAGTTGAAAACAATAATGAAACTGTGCTCTATTCCATAAACAAGGCATTAAATAATTATACATAGGAAGATATCGGGGCTCTAATGCACAAAACCCTATGCCTTACAACTAAAGGGGATGCTCAAACCCCGAAAAGGAATTAATTTTACCATACATATAGTTCCATAATCTATCTTGAATTAGGTAATTCATTTTCATGGGTTCCAACTACAATAAACTTAAACAAAAATATATCTCAACCTATAACACATTAACTAAATAATTAATTTATCATTATTGTAATAAAAAACAAACATGTGTCTAGATTATCAATGAATTATATTAAACATGATTTTTGCTTAAATTAGATTATAATAAAATTATAAAAACCACATCAACATGAGTTATTAACATGCCAATTTATTTCAATAGAATATATATTTTAAATTAATTCTAGCTTCAAATTATATACCTATTTACATTATGTAATGCATGGTGAAGCAGAATGGTTTAAATATCACTCTTTTTAAAAAATTTGGATAAAAAATCACTAAGAGACAACTTTTATTTATGCCAATTATTTAATCTGGTTCAATATTTATTATATAAATACCATTGTTATCCTATGAGATAATCTGTAACAGCTCTACAACTCCATGAAAAAAACAGAAGCAAATAAAATCTTGACTTAATAGGTTCCCAATATTCCTTACACTTCATACATATTATATCACAATAAACTCTCCTATAATGATAACATATACTAAGGGATATCACGACACAACCACACCAACCAAAAACCAAAAACCTCAATTAGAATCAAAGATATCACATGCCATAACATTGTAACAAGAATGGAGAGAACATAGATTGAGGAAGAATAAAGATGTAGGCCAGACATTCTTTGTATATAAAATAGATCAACCCTTCCTGGTTGCACAAAAACAGGGGGTTCACATGGAATAAGAAAAACTCTAAGGGGTGTGATCCAAGTATTACATCACAAATTCATGACTCATCAAGGAAGTAATAATTATAGGTTATTTGTAATCATGGTTGATGTGAAATATATATTGAAGAATGTGTCTTGTATTTAGAAAGGTGGAACACTATATTAATGGTAGAAACATTTTTCATAGCCCTTTAAATCCAAAAATTGACCGAGGCCACATGGGTTTGCCATTTAGGAGTCACTAGGGTGATAGAAAATTAATGATATATTTTAAAGCCCTCATAAATGGCTTAAAAAACATATAAAATATGTTTTAATCACATTATACATCAAATAAAATTTTAAATGGGTCATAATTCTATAGAATAAAATTAGGAAATTGTGGAAATGTGGAACTTTTGGGTCATTCACCGTCGTGGGACACTCTTGGTTGAGTCACCATCGGGTGGATCACCATTGGATTATCATCTAATGCTTGAGTAAACATTGGGTGAGCTATCAGTGGATGAGTAACTACTAGGTGACTCACAATTTGTGACCAACCATCGGTGACTACCGTCGATAACCTAACATCTTAACTCCTCATAATGAGTCACCGGTGGAGGAGTCACTATTGGGTGAGTCACCATTGGATGAGTAACAATTGGATGAGTCACTTTCTGGAGTCACCATTGGAGAGATACATGTGAATTAGTAACTATTAGGTGATTCAAAATTATAAATCATCTTCATGACTAATTGTTGGAAAATTTGATTTTGGTAAATTCATGAAATTAGTAACTGCAGCCTCCCAAAATACCTCAACCAAAATATTTTCACAATGGAATAGGCTATAGATGTGCGGTCCATTACATCACATATCTCTCAAAAAACCCTCATACCAGAGAATCCAAAACCTAACCAGAGAAGAAATGGAGAAAAATCATCCAAACAGCCCCCTCGCGAGATACCTCTCATGCATTCACCACCACTGAGCTCACCACCTCATTATAGGATCACACATAGAACCACACAAAAACCATATACACCTCCCGAAAACTGTCAAAGGGGTCATACCTCTCAAAATAGTGCATGAAATAAAAAGATACAATAGAATTCCATCTCATTATAGAAAGGTCTTATATCCACCAAATGAACTACATTATAAGAGAAGACAGAAACCAAAGAGATTGAATGCATGCACAACACCATCTTTTGGTTGTCCTGGATCCCCAAAGGTCACTCCATGAAGGTCACATTATTATAAACATTGATCTTTCTCCAATAAATTATGTAAGATTCATCATGATGATAATTATGGAGCTGCGACACATAAAACAATATTATATATGAATCATCTTAGGGGGATGTTATAACCAATACTCCATGGATCCGATATAGGACAACACCTAAATAAGCTGAAAAAACATGGATAAAGCTCATCCCCATGACCAAAACATTCATGATCATGATGGGGAGTCACTATAAATAATATCTGATCCCCAAAATCAATGTCCAAAGATCTCTTCCTATGATCTTTATATTACTTCTGACGATATTGTGCTGCCTTCAGTTATTGTCTAATCTCCTAAAACCATCTCTGTTAAATTTTGTACTAGTTATGGCATGGTAAATGATGACTCTATTACCCAAGGCCAACACAAAAGAGAACTATATATTTGATTATTCAAGGGTTCAAATAGTGCAATAATGATATAAGAATGGAATCTATTTTTTTAGTGAACTCTACTTAGGGAAGGTGGAGTGTCGATCAACGTCGAAATTCAAGGACAATAGAGCGCAACATATCTTCGGGAATCTGGATGGTCTGTTCGATCTGACCATCCACAGATGAAAAGAAGTGTGAAGGAAAATAAAAAATTCAAAATCATCTTCGAGACCACTCTACACGCTATAGTTAAAATGAGGATCTCTTTTTGAAATGATCATCCTTGGGACTCTTTGGAAAATAACCACCTCTTAATTATATTTCCTCAACAAAAAATCATCTGAACATAATTTTTAATCACTATAAGGTGGGATTATTTTTTCAAAGAATTCATTACTAACCATATATTTTCATAGCCTTCTGGAGTTCAAGTAAAATCGGTAATGAAGTCCATTGAAATTTCCTCCCACTTCTACAGATGATCATTTAATTTTTTGAGAAAACCAATTAGAATGTGGGGCTTATAGTTCACTAGTCAGAAGAAAAAATATCTAGATAGAAACTCTACAACTACAAAATTTATCCCCGGACACAAAAAATGATTCCTCCATGCTCTATAATCTATGTCAATCTACGTGGTACCGCTAAGGGAGAACAATGGAACTCTTGGATAACCATACCACACATCAATAAAGGAACATAAAAATTTCCCTAAAACAATAG
This sequence comes from Viscum album, assembly GCA_963277665.1. Lineage (NCBI taxonomy): Eukaryota > Viridiplantae > Streptophyta > Magnoliopsida > Santalales > Viscaceae > Viscum > Viscum album. The sequence continues at coordinate 1,006,735,859 of OY728157.1, forward strand.
TCAATTTTTTCACCCTCAAAACAACCATCATGGTCCCCACCTCAAACTACTCAGTTCTGTTAGACCTCTCCCACCAGACCCTCTAACAGGGATTCCTCCATCTTCTACACTAGAGATAACTACACCGTCTTCTAAAAATTCAACCTCTACCTCCAAAATCACCCGTATCCATATGAAATGTTGAATTTTCTTCCATTACACTCCATGAATTACAGGATTCATGCACTGAATCATTATGTTTCTTCCTGATCAGTGAATCAGCTACAACATTCATCTTTCTAGGTGTATAGATTATTTCAATGTTGTACACATGTAAGGATTGCATCCACCGATGTTTTTGAATCATCAAGTCACAATAGGAGAAAATGTACATCATGATTTTATGATTAGTGGGAACTATAAAATTCTCAATAACGTGGTAATGTCTCAACTATATGAGGGAAAATTCCACAGTCTTCAACTCAAGAGAATGGGTGTAATATTAAAGTTTTTGGGGACTGAAATACTAAGAACCATAAGAAATGACAGATCTCTTCTACATCAGAACACATCCCAACCCCAGACACGAAGCATAAAAAAAATCCTCAAACTGAACTCCTTCAACTGTAAGGCTTTGAATCAAAAAACTAAGAAAATTCTCTATTATATAATTGAATTATTCCTAACACTGATCAATCCACATGAACTCCTCAACGTTCATGTTTAATGCTTTCATAGGTGTCACAATATGAGAGAAATTGGGATTGAACTTCATTAAATAGAATAAAAAACCAAGATAACTTATCACCACTTCCACAACATTGGGGGATTCAAAAGATATATATTCTTCTATATTTAACAGATCCGTATCCCCTCCCTATTGAGATACAACCTTCCCCAATAATCGGAGTTATCTAGCCTAAAAAACACAATTCGACTACTTCCCATATAGTTATTGTCAATGAAGAACTCCAAATAAGGCATGTAGATGCTCTATATACTCCTCCTAGTACATATATTATAAGAAAATATCATTGATGAAGACCACAATGAAAATATCCATGAACTCAAGGAACACTATGTTTATCATTCGCAGGAACATAAAATGAGCATTTTTCGCACCAAACGGCATCCCAACGAACTTGTAATACCCATAAAGAAAACAAAAATTAGTCTTCAATATATCCTGATTTTTCATACACCAAAAATTATTTTATATTATTATTATAATTTAAGGAGAAGTGGGAAACCATTGTTTACAAAACATTGATACCACTACTTGTTGAAAGAACTCAAATTATTATTAAACACAAGTCCATGATTTTTAGAATTAGAAAATTTATATAATATTTAGTGTAGAGTGATAACTTGGATGTATTGATCATTTCTAATAGGCTCTACAACATGGGTAGCCATTCTATCTATTTTTTGAATGGATTATTGTGATTTTATTTTACATTTGTTGAAGCATCGAGACATAATTTTCTCTTGTTGATCTAACCACACCACTTCCTCCTCGTTGACATCAACTCGAAAGCATATTTCATATATTCTATTGATATTTTCTTTTGAATTGTTATCCTGAGAATAATATTGATGAATCTCTTCCTTGGAATGGAGGATGAGTTTCAAGAAATCTTATTCTTCTTGTAAAACTATTATTTCTTCCCCACACTGTTCTATAGTTTACCAATTCTGTAAGGAATTGATTTCATTGTTTCCTCCCATATTATATGACCTAGTTTCCATCTTCTTAAGAATTTGTGAATAGTCTTTATATACCTGGTATTTTTCCTATTGACCATAATGCATTTTTTTGAGTCACACTTTAACATTCTGCCCATTATTCCATCTAATACAATGAAGACATTTTCATTTTATTCTTTCCAAACTATCATCTATGAATTGGTTGTAACTATGATCACATTAATCATCATCCTCGGGTGCTAGTGTTGATTCTTTGAAATTGATGCCATCTAAATGGTTACCCAGCACCATTACTGGGCTTTCTTTTAGGGTGTTCTGCCTGTATGAAGGCATCACCATTTCTTCCATAACCTCAAAGGAAGTATTCTTCCCTATACTCAATACTATTTTCTATGATGGAGTTTGTGATGTGAGTGTGTTTCGGTATAGGGGAGCCAAGACATTCACTAAATTCATCATTCCTTTTCCAATTTTTGATTATATAGCTGAATCCTCCTACAAATTTCTTCCATATATCTCAGCCTCTACAATGATGTCAACCCTAGTGGTATCACATATAGAGGTCCCCATGAATAAGACCTTTCCCATTTACCTTTGAGGCACACTTTATGGGGAAAGACCGAAGTAAACAAGATATCTAGGGGGTTCGACCTCCTTAGTACTTGGTTCCTACAATTGCCTGAGGAAACCCAATTCTTATTTCAAATGACTAAACACCTCATACTCTGGTGTATTTTCTCTCAACCCACTATCTTTTCACTGGATAGAAGGAGATGGTGTGGTTGTACCCTAGTTCTCCCCTATTGAAGTTGCAATTCCATCTTCTCTATGTCATAGTCCAACAATTGCTTTACCCATATCCGATTGTTTAACAACTATATAATTTCAATATGGGACTGTTCCAGCCTCCATAAGATGAGGATGATCTGAATGGGAACATCCAGGGAATATAAGAAGGAATTTTGAATCATCATGGCTTAATATATGCCAATAATAATAGAAGGCCATCCCAAAATCATAAAATACCATTTGGTTCCAATTGAGCTCTCCCTCGATCTCAATGGTGATGGATTCCAGTCGACTTTTGATTTATCAGCTTCAATACAGAACCTAGGTTCAACGGGATGGGAAATAACACCGGTGGGTGTGTCAGAAGATAAATATCAACCTAACAAATTACCAATAAACTAGAGGAATGTCGGGTTCTGGAATAAAAATGCATGTCCAAATAGGGATATCATGAGATCTATGGTCAGAGGGTTGCACCTCATATGAATATAGTAGACCCATTAGAAAATATATAACCTAACTCCTCCTATAGAGTGATGAGAAAAGGCCCATGGGGAAAACAGGTATTCTTCATTTGTGAAACAGACATTAATGTGTCTCACATCTAACAAGATAATGATCACCTGATCATAAAAATTACATGATGATAAGATGAACTAGTCAAACACATCATCAGAAAGCCAATTCCATCCAAATAGGGCTACCAAGGTGAGATCCATCATAGTTGAAGAATCTTTTAAATCCATGGGGGAAATAAAAACCACAAGAACTATATTGAAGTAGGATTGGACCATAGGAATTATTTCGATCAGAGGTATCATAGATAGGGAAGATGGGTCCATGAATTGGTTTAACGAGGGAATATGGGAAGGGAGAAACTGAGAATAAAATAGAATTTGTCCTCCATTGACAAAGCAGGTCGAGGAGGGGAGACTATTCCATGTACATGCCCTATATCATCAGCAAAGTGGAGAAGGATAAGGGAGAAAAATTTACATTATGGAATGAACACTACTAGTGTGTTTTCTCCATCCTTCTTACACATATAATTATATACTGATTGAAAATAAATCTTCAAGAACCAGCATTCACCCATCTATTGTTCAAAATAATCATAAATAAATATATAGTAGCATATCTTCACAATCACTTTGTTCAAATGATGATAATTGACACACACCTAAAATATAACAACAACCATCATAAAGAAAACTAATAGGTTCACCCAATAGTGACAAACACGGGTAAACAAAACCACAAGGTAAAAGATCATAGAGAAGTATATGAAGCTCCTGAATCTCATAAGGTGACATCCTATTTGGAGACAAGGAGATAACAGATAGCCCTAGCTATATCTCCATCCAAACTCGGTTTGTCATCGAGTGGGAAACATTACAACTTCTTGTATAATGTCGTATGGGTAATCTTATATGAACCGTGGAAATACTGACTAATGAAACTTCAAATAACTCCTAACCCTCTTATCCATCAATGAAGGAAAGAAAATAACATTCCTCTGACCCTTCTAAGGTTCTTGATCACCAAGATGCACTGCTAGATCTATAACAATATCTAAGAACACCACCTTCATATAGAAGAAATCCATGATATCTTGTACTTGATAAAACCAATCGATGCCATTTATGACGTCATATAGATATATTTGTGAACATAATAAATATCCCCAATAGAGGTGATTCCCTAACACTAGCTCAGAATCTCTATATACCTCAAATATGTCATGTCAACCTCCAACTAGAAATGTTAATGCCAAGGGCATAGGAAACCTCTCTACCTAATGTCCCAAGGAATGTAAAAGGTAAGGTGATAAAATTTATTATGTCACTTCTATATCAAATCAATAATGCACCCATGTAGAAAACAACAAAAGGGTACCATGAAATATGATTGGATTACTTTGAGATGGAAATGATAATGCATGATGGAGACCATGAACTGCTCGACGACCACTATGAAGATGATAAAGACCACTTCCTTGGATGAATTATTCTCACATAGGCTAATAAGAGTCATGTGGGTATCTTCTACATTCCCTATATGCTCTCTACTAATCCAATGATGGATCAACCTACTACTACTACCTCTACAGGAACTTCATTAACATATGATCTTGGAGGGAATCACCTAACACATGTTGACCTCTTATAAAATTCCGGCACCCTCTTTAGTAATTACCTTTACATCCAAAAGAAAAATATGCACCATATTCCTTGTAATAGGTCATAGATCCACTCCACTCCTCCAAATAAGGTGAGATACAGACCTCTGGGACCTACCCCTAGCAGGATGAAAAATCTTCTTTCCTGATATTGGGATCCTGAGACGAAAAATATCAATCATGAGGAATTCTGCAGACTCCCCTCTCATGATGATCTAGTTTTCTATAATTTCCCCTTGATGTCCTCTACCTACACCATCATTTGAAGAAATGTCGCCAATTTAAATATGTTGTCTTCGTGTTGGATCTATAGAAGAAGAGTCTCCTTAAAATTCCTCACCCTGGCCTACACATTTAACCATTGTCCTGAATCATGTAAGAGAATGTTCCGGAAATTGATCCCAACCTCTTGCACACTGGAGCTCCCCTAGTAAAGGTACGTATGTCATGTTGACTTTACGAATTCGATGTTGAAGAATGAATATCCACTATAATGTGATCTAGGAACATTTCGCATGATACTATTGACTCTTCACGATATCCACGGAACAAGAACCACGACAAAATCAATTCCACATACAACTCCATTACAAAAAATGACACCTAATGCACTTTCAGAGCAAAGAATTAACTAAATTATAATGAAGCCTTGCCCAACGAGAATAATGTGACAAAAACTGGAACATATCACTTATACATCTAAATAATACGGTGTTTTAACTCTTAGAGCATCCTCATCCACATGTTGTTATATTCAACCTATTCTCTACGCAGATCTAATGGTGTAGCCTTCATAACATATTCTGCGTGAATGTGATGAGGACATCAACCGAGAACCATACATGCAGAAGGAAAATCTATTATAACTCCTAAACCAACAATATTTATGTGATTAACATTAATTAATTATTTTCTCTCATTCATTATAGGTTATACTCTCTACATCACTACCCATTCATAAATTGTGTTAATGAATATCGATGCATGATCCTATGATTTATCTAGACCATATAATAGGTATTACCTCATTTAGTAACCACTATAAACATAAAGTTTGATGAATTAGAAATCTTGGGGCCCTATATACTGAACTCTTAGCAATTATATATTTTTCATAGATCATTATAAACATATATGACATTATTTCCTTAAAATCCCATGTAACATCACATGTGATTAACTCCAATTTCCAACATATCCCTCAACCAGAGCAGTAATACAACTCTTTTATAACCACTCCCCAAACTGTCACCCCTATTGGGATGAAAATGGGAGGAGAGAGATAGTGTCCCCCCGATACCACCCTCTACTAGGCACAAAGTTAGAAACTCTCATCGAGGGTATATGGAAAACACAGATATTAGGAATTACCTTTGAATGGAACACAAGTTATAGTGAGATAAAAGATATACATGAAACCACACCTAAATAGAAAAATAATTAAAAGGATACCCATGTACACAAAATATTTTTAATGAATGAACTACTAAAACTAAAAAGGAACAGTAAAAGTACAAAGATAATGTTAAACGGAAGTGACCATGAAGCCCGAAAAGGTCCTAAAAAACCCCGATCTAGTAGTAACCGACCTAATATCCAACCATCTCTATGTGACATGGAAAATAGATTATATAATGTATGAGAAGTATAACAACCTAATCAGTATAATTCATCCTAGATACACATATTTAAAAGAAAAGATATCATTCTAAACATGTAGAACAATAGGGAAACAAACCCATAACATAAATAGGTGTACTATGTTCCCAACCACTCCATGGCTACTCTCACCATGTATCACATAAAAGAGAATATAATATAAGATAAATTATCAAGGGTAACCTTATACCACTTCCCAATTGCAACCCTATAACCACATACATGGGAAAAATGAACATTCATGAATACAATCAAATGTAATTACCAGGAGAAGAGAGGCAGGACAAATGGGGTAGTCAGGCATCCATCCTCCCACCGGTGTGTTGTGGATAACACCCCCAAGGGCTCAGGGTGTCAGTTTTTATAAGAGACATGGGGGGGGGGGTAACATAGAGAAACCCAAAATGTACATTATATAATAAAACTCATAACCACACTATGGGAATAACCAAATATTATGCTCCACTATATCTAATATCCATTGGATTCAAATCTTCAACATCTAAGACTAGATATCATATAATCATACATTAATTTTAAGAGCCACATTGAATTACTTTATCCATTTTTATTATTTCCACATTTTTTTTAATAAATTGTTGATGAATTAATTAAACATAATCGGTTTTGACATTTCATTTCATTATTATCCATTACATGATCCATACTTTCGAAGAACAATGAAATTGATTCAATATCAACTCAAAAATATAACCTCTACATTGCATCCTTACAAGATCAAACTCCATGGGTTCAACATCATTTTCTCATTTTTAAATACATTATCACATTTTATATTTCCATCAACTATATGATGTTATTACATGCTACCAATTTCAATGGGTACAACATAATGAGTAGATGTGATACCCATCTATTCCTTTCCACATATAAATGAAGTATTTTCACATCAATCCTTGAGAAGTTAAACATTAAAATCATGTCCCAGGACGAAAAATATCTTCACCCCTTTTGGAAGGAGGGTATGAAATACCAACATCCTCATGAAGTGAATAATGTGATTTAGATTAAAAATATATTTAATAGCACCAACTCTGATATCAATGTGTAAGCCGAGCATAAACCCCTTCCATCATTCACAGGGTCCTCCTTGTCATCAATATGCAAAACTGATTCATCAATCCACTCTCAATGTTTTTTGATTTCCAAAATAAAATTCCTCACTACAACACATATCACAATATCCATCTCGAATCATCCATTATAGGGTCACAACATATTTGGACCACCCTACCTCTAAAACTACAACAATCATCCGGGATCACATCACATCACAAGCAGTAGGAAACAGAAATGCAACTCGGATCTTATCCTTAAATAATGCATTGAAACATTATAGACAATTATTACTCATAGATCCAATAAAAAAATAACTCAACCATACACATTAAAAGTCAATTCAACCTCATAAAATAATTAAATTTATCACACAACTGGTTTTTTATTACATCGTGAATTAACTGGTTCATTATCATGAGTTCCAAACATGAAAAACCTAAACAACTAGCTAACTCAAGATATAAAAATATAATTAATATTTTTATTTTACATTATATTAATAAAAATAATCAAAATGCATCATTTTTATCAATCAATTAAATTAAACATCCTTACTACATAGATTTGATTATCATTAAATTACAACAACAAAAAAATGATTCATTTACCTAGACAATTATTTCATTAGATAATCAATTTAAAAATAATCTCATCATTACATTCATTACCATTTTTCATCATGAAAAAAATTCTAAACATGCTAGTTTTAGTTATCACACTATATAGAAAATCATGAGTCAACACAATCACTTTGAAAAATCAAATGATCAATGCCAATTCTTTAATCCAATTAAATATTTATTACATTAATTCCATTATGATATACTGGGATAAATCATTTTAGCACTAAAATTTTACATTAAAAAAGATGTTACAAATCCCCTACTTCAAATGGATTCCAACATACATTTTTTGGCCAACATAACATATCAAAATCAACTCTCCTATAATGACTAAATCCACTTGGACAAGGCACAAAACAACACCCCTAAAAAACAATTGATATAGATCTATTAGAAACATGGAGATCACATTCCATTATATGGAATGAATAAATATGAAGAAAATGATTGGCGAACCCAGAAGATGTTGTTATAACATAACTTTTATCAAAGATAGATCAACACCTCTTTATTTCACCAATACAAGGGGTGTGCAAGCATCATGAAAAACTACAAGTGGAAATGATCAATGTATTAAAAAAATATACACACAAATCTAAATGTTTTAGGATCGAAATAATGATTTAGACTCTCAATATAAAAGAGGGCGGTGAATTGTACACTTTAAAAATTTCTTTAAACAAGGAAAGATCTAAGTTGAACATAGTTAAACGTAAAAAAATTCACAACATCTCTTACACTAAAGAATGATTGGGACAATATATGAAGTTAAAAACTTCTAGTTCTATGCACTTGCTTAAATTTGTAAAGTGATTTAGATTAAGTTGTTCCAAAAATATGGATCTGGAAATTGAAACATAACCAAATGTTACAATATGAGATCCTACTTTTAAGCATATAGAATCTAAACTAATCAGAGTACAAGTGTAAGGAAATATAAAATGTTTATACTTTCCGTACAATGCCAAATTGCAATGGAAAAAAATAGTAAAACTACAAGTAACAAGATATAAATCTTTTAACCCAAAGGGAAGGGTATCCAACAACCTTGGATAAAGGTCCCTTGATTTTTAATTTCATGCAAGTCTGCCTTACCCACACCCGGGTAAGCAATCGATATGAAGATCAGAGACACTATCTTGATATCCCCGCAATCCCTCAACTTCAAGGTAGTTCGAACCTCTGTCTTCCTCATCAAGGAAGACCCCAAATTCAAGGTGTTGGAACCTCTGTTTTATTATCCCTGGAATCCCTCGATTTTAATCACCAAAAATCAGAGTCGCATGAAGCCCGTCTACACAATTAAATGATTTAACAATCCATTCAAACATTCTACACAAAGCATGAGAGATGATAAGATCCTCCCTCTCTAGAAATCACTTCAATAGAATTTAAGCACAAGTTGTCAAAGATGTATTGAGCTCGTTCAAATGAGCTCCTATTTATAGGCAAATTTCCAACGGTCGGCTCCCTCCTCCAACGATCATATTTTCCTTAAATTTAGGAGGGACCTATGCACGTGTCACTAAACCAATAGTTATTTAGAAACAAAATGGACGACATCATTTTATAACAAAACATTTCTAACTGAAATCACGATATCGTATTATTATGATGCTAGTGTAAGAATAAGCTAAGCTAAAGTTCAGAATGAAAGAAAATAAAAGTTCGGAGTCTAAAAAAAATGGAATTATGAGTCTATGATAAAAACGATATTTGGATTCTGTTTTATAGTAATTTGGAAACTGAATTCTGTAGAAATCTGGAGTCTGGATTTATAATGAGATTCGCATTCTGGTTTCACCCGAATTCATAATATGAACTTACAATGTTCAGAGTCAAACTCATAAATGTTCAGAGGCGACCATATAAAAGTTCGGAGTCAAACTCATAAAAGTTTGTATTCGAACTCATAAATGTTCAGAGTCAAACTCATAAAATATTGGCATCGAACTAACAAAAGTTCAGGGTCGAACTCATAAAAGTTCGGAGTCAAACTCATAAAAGTTCGGAGTCGAACATTGTTAGAGATGTTATCCAGAATTCGGAATGGAACAATGTGAGAGTTCGTATCCAGAATTCAGAATGGAATTTTATTGGGGTTCGTATCCAGAATTCAGAATGGAACTTCCTTAGAGTTAGTATCCGGAATTCGGAGTAGATCTTCATTATAGTTTGTATCCAGAATTCGGAGTGGAACTTTATTACAGTTCATATCCAGAATTCGGAGTGGAACATCATTACAGTTCATATCCGGGATTCAGAGTGGAACTTCATTACAGTTCATATCCGGGATTCCGAGTGGAACTTCATTACAGTTCATATCTATAATTCAGATCCTAAAACAGAATAATTCAGATCTATGTATTATATAATTCTGAGATTTTTGTTATTAATTTGATTTTTATGTTTAAGAAAAATATTGATATGTATAAGGAAATCTAGATTAGGGAAAATTTCTTTAAGGAAAAAAATTGTCATTATAGAAGTAAAATATATATTTGGTTCTGTAAAAGGTGTTTGTGATTTTAAAAACAAGAATGAATGGAAAAGTCATAAGGAAACCCTTATTGACTCAAAAATCTCCCCCTTTTTGGAAAGCACAAACATCCTTACAAGAAAGAATATATGAACATTGAATATTTTCATTAGACTTTAAAATTAAAACTTATCTCCATTTGTTTGTTGATGATAGTGAATACAACTAACTCCCCCTTAGGCATTGAAACTCTAAGGATTGTATTCTGAATTTCTGGAGTGGAGTTTTCATTATCATGGGAATGAAAAACGTTGTAATGAAATACTCCCCCTTACTTTAAGGATATCTTCACATAGATATTTTTCTTCGCCATTTTAAATTTTTCCTTATCCTCTTTTGAGTAGTTCATTTTCCTTCTCCCACTTTGTGATTTTCAAAAAGAATTTAGGGGAGTGGAAAAGAAATAGAGTACCTGAAACATTAGTTTATAACAACATAGGATACGACCACCCAAAAATATCATTACAGCTGGGAAAATTATTACAAGGAAATAAAAATGCAACAAAAGATCGGAGTGGGTTTATTTTTCTTCCTTTTCCTTCGGTATCAGCTTCTTCAAAAAGGTTTTCAGTTTCTTCAAATCTCATTGATCCTCCTCAGCATGTCTCTCCAAGGCTTGTATTCATTTATCTTGAGCTTTCAAAACTTCTTCCTGAGCCTTCATGGAATCTTCCTGCATCTTCACTATCAAATCTTGCATTACAAGTCTTTTCTCATGTTCAATCCTATGATCTCTATCCCTTATATAATTTTGAGAAATAGAGTTATCCTTATCATTCAGTTCCTTCACTTGTTGACTCCGATAAATTTCTCAATGATCACCTCATCCTGATGATTCATAATCTTGTTATCCTCTGTATCAAAGGAATCTTTTACATCATTCTGAAAGCGATCAAACTTATCCATATCTTCATCAATTTTCATAGACCACAAAGTGATTTTTCTGCATGATTTCTTGTGTACATAATAATTGATAAGGAAATTTCTATGGTCAACCTCATTCTCTATACACATACCCATCACCATAGATAAGGATTCTGACTTCTGATTCAAACTATGTTACAACATCTGGCATCTAGAGTCTATAGTGGGGGAAAACAGAATGGTGTCCACCAACGTTTTAAATGATTCAACAACAATGTCATGACCATGTGATGATGACTCCGAATTAGAGACCTTGTTTAGAGATTGTTCTTCTTCAATTTGCAGCAACATCCTTTTATAAGAACCGCCAACTTCTTTCTTTCTAATGATATATTTTGTTGGTGTATCCATGAGGACTTTCTTACCTTTATCTATTTTTGAAATAGGTTTATCATATAAAGATTCTTCCTCACTCTCTGATAGTTGATCAATCTAGTCTTCATCAATTTGTTCATTTTTTTCCTTCTTCAAAATAATTATTTTCATAGGATTATTCTTCTGAAAAAACATTTTCCATCTCTACCTCTACCTTATCATCATCCTTCCTGCCTTCTTTCTCTACTCCCTTTCCCAGAGTAACATGTTTTGCAGATTCAACATTTTCTTGAAAATCATCTAATAGTTTGATTAGATCATCAAGATCATCACTTCCTTCTTCTTCTTCTTCTTCCTCTACTCTCTCAACAACATCTTCTTCAATTATTTCAACAACTTATTTCCCTTTGGACGTTTCTTGAGTGGGGTATTTCTTCCCAAGGGTCTCTGGTAATGTTTAGACATCAAAGGTTTCTAGAATGGGAATCTTATCAGGGGCTATTTCAGTTTCTTTCAAAATAGATTGAACAATCTCTTCTTCTAACATCATATTCTTCAATTTTTTTCTTTCCCTTGTTTTTCTAACTCATCCACAACATTCTCTATTAAGGCCTTAGTCTCAGAAGGGACCAATCTGAACTGTGGATCCCCTTCTTTCCTCTTCTCCTTTTCTTCCATCCATATAGTAGCCACTTCATCTGGGTATGCTTTTTGTTTTTTTAGATTGGGAGGTGCGGACTGGGTTTCCTTACATTTGGGGGTTTTGTCTTCAGTAACCACTTCCTTATGATTTCTCTTCTTAGTAACTTTCTTCACTGGTTCAGCCTCCTCAACATTTTCTAGAATGGTCTCAGCCTCTTCTTCTGGTAAAGGGTAGAATTCTCCAGATTCATTAGAGAATCCCATTTTCATCCACTTTATTCTATCATCACTTTTTAGCATTACCTTGCAATTTATTTTCTTGGAATTGAAAGAAACATTGAAATAATCAAGACATCTGATGATAAGTTTAGAAATCAGGGCTGGATACATTATAATCTGAGCTTACAGATTTCTTTCTTTGATATTCTTAACTGTAATCAAAACAGACCTCATCAGATTTATCATCCTTAGATTAACCAAAAAAATCTAAGATATAAATGTCACACTTCTTCAGATTATCCTTATCACCCCTTCTTGGTATGAGAAAACTTGTACCCATAGCTATAGAATCCAATTATTCGGAGATAGATGAGAAATATTAGCAGTCATGGCATCTTTAAGTCCAAGACATTTCAATGCCTTAACTTTGCTGAAACATCCTTTTTCTTAAGGAAGGTTATGTGAACAAAACTCAGCTTCACCTTCATACAAAAAACCAACCAAATATGCAGCCTTGCTATAGGATAATTTCTAAGTATTCCCATAAGGCTTCATAGAAAATAAATCTATAACATCTTACTCAAGGAAGGATGCAGACTCATAGTACTCAATAAATAAATCTATTTAAACTGGATCCTCTTTCTCTGGCTTCGATAAGCAATCCTTCTCCCGACAATTCACTTTGATATTCTTAGATATAAGAGAATAATACTTGAAGAAGCTCAGATGAACTAACCTCTCCCTGTAAACTAACCATTTTGATATTGGTTTTTAGGTAGACATATATTGGGAGTAGCTTCAACAGACATTCAGAATGGAGAGTTCTGGATGATTTGGAACAGGTTTTGACAAACATCGGAACGGTCCTTATTGAAGAGTGTTAGGGCTTCGAGACGTGAATGCATTGAAAAAACGATGAGGAATGACCCTTAGGGTCCCCTTTATATAGGCATTGAGATGACGATTCACATTCCACGGTTGATCGAATGGTTGAGAAACATTGAGAATTGATCTGATGGTTGAGATACTAACCGCATGAAAAACTTGACTATGATCTTTTGAGGTTTTAAGAAAAACATTCAGATTTAAGAAAACTATAATATGAATGTTTTTAAACACATAAGAAAAACACCAGCAAGAAAAATATGATTACAAAGACTTATGTAAGGAAATAATTCCTTTAGGATTGGCAAGAAAGATTGTTCTTAATTGGTAATATTCTTCTTGGGGAAAATTTAACTAAGAAAAACACCCTAGGAAAAACGTCATTATGAAAATTCTCAGTATGAAAATTTCATTACGAATGTTTCAGTACAAAAATATCATTACAAAAATTTTAATTCCAGAAATTTCCTTTAAGAATATTTCAGTTCCGGAAATTTTCATTACCAATATTTTAGTTCAGAAAATTTTCATTACAAAAATTTCAGTTTCGGAAATTTTCATCACGAAAATTTTAGTTTCTAAAACTTCTATTCCTAAAATTTCAGTTCCGAAAATTTTTAAAAACGTGTTATGAATACCATTTGTTGCAAAAGGTTAAAAAAAATTAGTACGAAAATTTTTATTAAGCTAACATGAAAATGTACTCCCCCTATGAAAAAAAGTTTATTACTGTAAGGAGAATTGTTCAACAAAAAGTTAATGAAGAAAAATTACCTCACAATTATCATTATTTACTTCTGTTTAATGTATTCAAATCTATCAGAGGGTAAGGATTTTGTGAAAATTTCATCAAGATGATCATGGATTCTGATAAATTAATGAATTATATCTCCTTTTTGTGTATGATCCGTAAGAATGTGATGCCTAATATCTATGTTTTTTGCACGAGAGTATGATATGAATATATTCGAGTCTAGATACTGCAGATTTCACATCCATTTGAAATTTTTAAAATTGTAGAATGCTACAATGGAATGTAAGATATGAATATATTCAAGTCTAGATACTAGAGCATAGATTTCTTCACAGTCTATTCCCTCTTGCTGATTATAGCCTTTATCAACAAGTCTAGCTTTATTTCTAATAATGACACCATTTTCATTACACTTGTTTTTAAAGACCCATTTTACTCAATAATAGAAGTTTCCTTAGGTCTTACAACCATTTTCCAGACTTTATTCTATTTGAATTCATTTGGTTCATCTTGAATTTCTTTGATCCAATCACCATCACATAATGCTTCATCTGTGCTTTCCGGTTCCAATTTGGACTGGAATGCTAGATTCTATACTTCATTTCATAAGTAACTTCTAGTCCTTACAGGTTTATTAACATCACTAATGATACTATCACTGGGATGATTTTTTAGAAACACCTGACATGGGTTTTTTAAAACCTATTCCTCAACAAAGGGTAGAAATTCTTCATGGGTAATTGTTTCAGAAGTATCTTCTTGAACATTTTTCTTATCAGAAGGTTCTTCTCTCAATGGTTGATAATCAGTTTTTGAAAACACATCGGAGGATGTAGGTTGGGATGGTTTAAAAACAAAATGATCAGACTCGTCAAATTTTACATGCACTAATTCCTCAACAGTACACATGTTTTTATTGAAAACTCTATAAGCCTTAAGAGTTGTGGAGTAGCCTAAGAAAATTCCTTCATCAGATTTTGGTGCGGATTTTTGTAGACTATCTTTAGTAATCAGCATGAATACCTTGCAACCAAAATCCTAGATGTAGGAATGTCTAGGTATTCTATTGTTCCATAACTCATAAAGAGTTTTATTAAGAAAAGGTCTAATCAAAACTCGATTTATAGAATAACAAGCAGTACTAACAACTTCAGCACCAAAATGACTAGCTATATAATATTCACACATCATGGTTCTAGTTATCTCTTGAAGAATTCTATTTCATCTTTCAACTACACCATTTTTTTGAGGAGTTCTTGGTGCTGAAAAGTTGTCAGTAATACCTTTTCTACTACAAAAAATTTCAAATTTAGAATTTTGAAATTCTCCTCCATGATCACTATGTATAGTTTTTAGTGGAAGGGTTTTCACATTTTTAACTTGGGAACTAAAACATTTCAAATATGAAAAAGAATCAAAATACTTTGATATAAAATAGACCCATGTAAATCTAGTGTAATCATCAACTAGAACAATGACAGAGTATTTAAACCCAATGCTTCCAGTTTGTGTTGGACCAAAAAGATCCATTTGCACCAAATGTAATGCATCAGTTGTTGAGACTTCACCGATTGACATAAAACTAGATTTATGTTTCTTTTTATATTGAAAAAGATAACAGACATTAGAAGAATCAAATCTATGCTCTGGTAGATCCTTAACTAACCCATTTTTAGAGAGATTTCATAGATTCCTAAGGTTACAATGACCTAGACTTCTATTACATAACCAAGAATTATCTTCCATTGCACTAAATCAATGTATGTCTTGGATCCTATGATCTTGTAAGTTCAAAGAGTAAACATTCTCTTTCCTATGGGAAAAAGAATAAAATTTTCCTTGTAATTGTGTACTATGCACTTATCATTCCTAAAATTCTCAAGGTATTCATCATCACATAATTTACTTATGCTAATGATGTTTTGATTATGACCCTTTACAAACAAAGCATTTGAAATAAATGTTTTACCAAGATGAACAATATTAACTACACCAACAATTTCTTCTTGAGTATTGTCTCTGAATGTTACTTTACCTCCTTTTGTCTTGATAATCTTTTAAAAATAGTTTTTGTAGCTAGTCATGTGCCGGGAACATCCACTATCCATGTACCAAGTATTATTGTTGGTATTTACTTTATCTTTCTGAAAAAAAGAAAGCAAATAGACTTTCGGAATCAAAACTTGTTTGGATCTGTGATTTTCAGATATTAAAATTTTTGTTATCCAAATTTGTTTAGAGACATATGATTTATGAATCCCAATATATTGACCATTATTCAATGAAAAATTTTTCTTATAATTCCCACAACTTTGACAATTTGTGAAAAAAGGGGCTCTAGAAAGAACAAAATAGTTTTTTTTGAAAAATGGTTTTTGGTGAGTATAACCTACTCCAGTAGTGTTTCAGTTAGGTTTAATTTGAGAATAAATCTTGTAAAAATTTTCTTTTCCTAAGGTAAATTTCTCAAGGATCTTCTTAAGACAAAAAAATTCAGATTTTAGTCTAATGACTAAGTTCCTTTCCTCGGAAATCATTTCCATAGAGTTAGATTTTTCCACAAAAAAAATCATTTTGAAAATAGAATTCATAAGATCTCTAGAAAGTTCTTCCTTATCAGAAATTTCTTTCTCAAGGACTTTAAGAAGTTTTTCTATAAGATCGTCTTTATCTTTAGGATCTGAAGAAAGATCTGAAATCTCTTTTGTAAGAATTTCTTCACTAGTATTTTCCATGTATAATTTCATAGAAATTTTATAATTTGTTTCTTCATGTAACTTGGAAAATATAGATACATCTTCATATGAGGGTTCTTCATTTTTTTAGGATTAAGTATCTTCATTAAAAGTACTATTTTAGGAATAGTAATTCTTATCAAGAGATAAATTGGTTAAATCCTCGGCAGAGCGTACCTTATCCATAAGATATGTATGTGGAAATTAAGTATTACCAAGGAATACCATATTCTTCTAAACCGATGAATCATATTCTGAAGATTCTTATTCTGAAGAGTCTCCAAAGCTATCACTCCATGTAGTATTAGCTTTCAGACTTTTCATAGCTTTAGATTTATAAAACTTCTTCCTGTTCATTTCAGAATGCCTCTCTTTTCATTCTTTCTTTTTAAGCATAGGAAAATCAGGTCGTATGTGTCCAATTCTCTTGAATTAATAGCATGTGACCACTGAATCTTTATTATATTTCCTTTCATTCATATTATACCTAGATTGGAAATTTCTTTGACCATTTATCTTGTTCTTTCTTTGAGAAATATTAGATAACTCATTCTCTAAGACTTCACAGTTACTTGATTTGGATTGGGTAGTAACCTTCTTAGAATTGGATCTAGTTACTCTCTCAAGAATCATAGCATTCATGTTATTTGATGTTGTGATAAAATCAACAGTATCATTACCATTGTTCTTTTTGATGGTTTCAACATCTCTCTTCATTTTTGTTTCGTGTAGGAGAAGTGTTCCAAATAGTTCATCAAGATAAATTTGAGTAACCTTTATGTTCTCATCAATAGCTATTCTCTTTGATTCCCACTCATTGGGCATAATATCTATAATTTTATCCACAAGAGCTTCATCATATAGACCTTTCTCTCCCATAGATTGTAGGCTATTCATGATAGACATAAACCATTGTTGAACTTTTCTTATAGCTTCTCCATAAGGAATGTTATAACCATGATACTCAGCTCTCAAAATAGAAATTATAGACTCTATGACTTTTGATGTACCAAAACATGTAACTTCAAGTTTCTTCCATATACAATTAGCTATTTCACAAGAAAATATTTGGTTATATATGTTCCTAGTCATTGAACAGAGTAGATTATTGAATACCTTATAGTTTAATTGTTAATCATGTTTCTCATGGTTTGTGAACGCACTAACATCATTATCATGAATTTTATAACCACCGGTGTGCATGACAAAGTTATCAACCCCAGTATTGATAATGAAAGTCTTCATTCGATCTATCCAGTAATCTTAATCAGTGCCATCAATAATTTGTGGTCTTGTAGGATTTAAGTTATTGATGGAGCCAAAATTGATTCCTTCCATCTTAAGAAAACATTACAAAAAAATCTTGTTAATAATAAAAGTTTGGCTTCAAGTAACTAAGCATGAAAAATATAGAACAATGAAAAAAACAGCAAGGAAAAACTTATATGTGAGTATAAGTATTTCAGTGGCCTCCACTGATACCAATTGTAAGATTGGTATAGAGTACGAGGTTTCCAACCGTTGATACCAATTGTAGGAAATAAATAATGATGTAGATGCTCAATATACAAGAGGGGGGGTGAATTGTAGACTTTATAAATTTCCATAAACAAGGAATGATATATTTTTAACAAAGTTAAACATCAGAAAATTCCCAACACCTCTAACACCAATGAAACATTGGGACAAATTATGAAGTTACAAACTTCTAGTTATATGCACATGATTTAAAAGGGAAAGTGATTCCGAAAATGGGCTTCCAGAAATATGGATCCGGAAATTTAAAGTAAACAAAAGTTTACAATATGAGATTATACCTTAATGTTTATTGAATCTAAACTAATTAGAGTACTAGTGTAAGGAAATATAATAAGGTCATACTTTCCTTTCAATTCAAAATTGCAGTGGAAAACAAGTAGTAAAACTATAAGTAACAAGATATAAATATTTTAACCCAAAGAGAAGGGTATCCAACAACCTTGGATAAATGTCCCTTGATTTATACTTTCAAGAAAGTCTGTCTTACCCACACTAGGGTAAGCCCTCTATATGAAGATCAGAGACTATTTCTTGTTATCCCCGCAATCCCTCAACGTCAAGGTAGTTGGAACCTCTGTCTTCCTCCGCAAGGAACAACTCAAATTCAATGTGTTGGAAACTCTGTCATCCTTTCCTCGGAATCCCTCGATTGTAATCACCAACAATAAGATTTGCACAAAACAAGTCTGCATAAGGAATAGTTTGAAGAATCCATTCAATCATTCTCCATGATGCTTGAGCGTTTATAAGATCCTCTCTCTCTAGAAATCACTTCAACAACATGTAGGCACAAATTGTCAATGTTGTATTGATCTCGTTCAAATGAGCTCTTATTTATGTAGAAATTTCTAACAATCAGCTCCATCCTCCAACAGTCATATTTTCTTTAAATTTTGGTGGGACCATTATATGTGTCACTAATCCAACGGTTAGTTAGAAACAGAACGGACTACATCGTTTTATAACAATACATGTGTAACCGAAATCACGAAATCATTTTATAATGAAATGAGTGTAAGAATAAGCTAAACTAATGTTCAAAATGTAGGAAAATAAAATTTTAAAGTCTAACCATAATGGAAATTGGAATCTATGATAAAAAGGATATTCGGATTCTGTTTTATAGAAATTCTGAACCTGAATTCTATAGAAATCCAGAGTCTGAATTTATAAGGAAATTTATAGTTTGGTTTCAGAAGAATTCAGAATCTGAACTTAGAATGTTCGGAGTCGAACTCATAAATGTTTGGAGTCGAACATTGTTAGTTTTTTGTATCCATAATTCATAATGGAACTATATGAGAGTTCATATCCCTAATTTGGAATGGAAATTTATTGGAATTCGTATTTGGAATTTGGAATGGAACTTCATTAGGGTTCGTCTCTAGAATTCAGAGTGGAACTTCATTACAGTTCCTATCCAGACTCAGAGTAGATCATCATTACAATTTATATCCAAAATTCTAAGTGGAACTTCATTACAGTTCCATATCCCAGATTTGGAGTAGAACTTCATTAAAATTCATATCCAAAATTCGGAGTGGAACTGTATTATAGTTCATATTCAGAATTCAGATCCTAAAATAGAATGCTTCATATATAAGTATTATATGTTTCTACGATTTATTTTATGAATCCAATTTTTATGTTTAAGAAAAATAATGATATGTATAAGGAAATCTAGGTTTGGGTAAATTTCCTTAAGGAAGAAAAATGTACGTATAGAAGTAAAACATAGATTCTCTTATGTAAAAGGTATTTTTGATTTTCAAAACCAAAAGGAATGGAAAAGTCATAAGTAAAACCTTATTGACTCAAAAAATGGAATAATGTTTCAAGGGCATTGGGAAATAAGGGTAATATAAAATATAAAATGAATAAATGGTCTCAACTTTAGAAAGTAAAGATCTTATATCAATAGAATAAATGAATTTCAAAGGACATCAAATGTCTATCTTGACCAACAATAATATTATTGGTTGTTTACGAGTCCCCAGGGTGCTAGGAATTTAATGATACAATTCACATCTTTCGAAACAACATCAAAAAAATTACTCGTAGTTTTAAAACTACTATAACAGCAAATAAAATTTTAAATGTGTTAATCTAGAAAAAATTTGAGAAACTAATGAAATTATTAACCACTAGGAGAGTCACCGTCATGATTCACTAGAGGTTGGTTTATTGTTGGGTGACTCACTATTGGATGAGTCACCATCGGACGAGTCCCCATTGGAGACCTACAATTATTGACGAACCAATGAAAACATACTTGTCCTGAATCATCATTGAGAGTCACCATTCTGAGTCATTATTTCCACCTATTTATCCTGACTCATTGATGGTACATACTAATGGACTACACTCTATTGCGACCAACCTATGGATGACTCAACATTGAAGCCTACTGATGGAAGTCTCACTATTGTGATGTATCGGTGGACATATCACCATTGGGATTCATTGGTGTAAGATCAAAAAGTGGAGGTCTCATTACCCTTCCCAGTGGGGCCTATTCCATGACTCCCCATTCCCATCTCCAATAGGCCAAGGGCGGGTGACTAGCACCGAGTAGACATATCAATAAAATTGGAGGAATTTATTAATTACCTATACACACAAAAATATCACCAAGCCCACAAATACCAAAATGTAAAAACCACTATGAACAAAATCCATTCATACTACTAAACCCATCCATCTAATTACAATCAATGTAATGTGCATAATGTACAAATCTGTCAGAATAAAATCCCACAAAAACTAGATTCTGAAAACTGCAATGTCAAACCTGTATGTATAAAGAGGTACTGGTACTACTGCTCGTAGCTGTTGAGACACCTCAACCTATGGAAAACCCAAAATCTCGGTCCAGTCCTTGTCTGCAGTGGACTCCATCAAAAGGCCGCTATTATGCACAAGACATGACATATGCATGCAATGTTCGTTCAGGGTTGGGTATAAATATAATTAGCAGAGGACCCCGAAAACCTCAATGTAATTCAAAAAGTAAGGGTACAGTCATGACTGCATAGTATATGTCTACTAAACATATAACAAGAGAATCAAAATAATGATATACTCAATACTCAAACTCGATGACTAGAGACAAGTCACACAACTACATACACCCACTATGTATAGAGTATGAATGATTGAATAATCTCTCATCCAGGAGAACTCATAGAACGAGGCAGATATCGAATAATTTCTATCCGAGAATTATTGTTCATTAGAAAGGTCATGAAAGATAGATACACTCATTCAAATAGAATACACTCCTGAGTGGGGATAGATTGCAATACATAGATGAGGATAAATTCCAGGGAATTCAAATATATCAAGACTCATCCAGATTCACATAACAAGTATAAGATCAATGTCCTGTAAGAGTAGTAACATTGATACCTAACTCTACCTATGGTCATGAATGGATTAATGATCTCAATCTAGGGCTCTCATAGGGATACCTTACACTATATCAATATTTCATTCTAATGGAATCATAATCCCATGAATGGAAATAATAACTGAACTTTAGGAGATTGAGAAAAAGGATCTCTAACTAGAATGAAAAATGTACAAGATACAATGTACAAGTGGTTCAAGCCATGTTCTAGAATATACATGGCATGTATAAGGGTCATGCACCATGTCTCTGGACTCTGGGTACTACCAATGTAAAGAAACCTGAGATAGTGGAACATTCCATGTAGAAAAGTAAGTACACGACTTGTAGTATGGATCACATGTAGTGTCTGAGTTATCGGGGTACCCTCTATGTACGCAGTCATGGGCTTGTACATGTATTCAACAATTTTGTGCCATTTCGTGTAACCAGTACACGAGGTTAGCCTATTCAGCAGCCTGGTATGGCCATATGGTGGAGTACAATATAGTGTACCCACCCTGTGCCCATGTATTCTCTAAAATATTGGGAGAGTCTGTGTAAGGAACCATGTGTCATGTGACAATGGTAACACACAATTTTATTGCATCCAGTCATGTAGAACTCCAGTTGCTGATGGGCGGGACCAACACACCGTGTCTCCCTGAATGTATGTCGTGTTCTTCAGCATGTGAAATGTGAAAACCCTATCTTCCGTCGTCAATACCACATGATGTGTTCTTCGGGATACATTTCATTTGTTCTCAAAATTTATAGAAACATGACCCTAATCCACCGCACCTCGGTGAGGCTCTGATCTTTGGCCTGATGGTCATCTTTTCCATAAAACTCATATGTTATGGTCACCCAAATGTCAACAAGACATCTTTGTTGTTTTCAGGACACTGATCGGCCCTAAAAACGTGTATCAATCCACTTTCATGAAGAAATCATGAATAAAAATCTATCATGATCCGAGTCTATTTGTCATCATCCATCGTCGGCCCACCTCTACTTGGTCGTCACGACGTTGGATCTCTAATATGGGATCCACCCATAGTGAACCCCCTCCGTCATTTGTCAAGAAGTTAATATGCTCCCATTTTAATGTTTAAATGGAACAATTTATAAACATAAAAATGTGGACAAAAATTCCCAAGAACAAACCTAATAAACCACTCCTACAAGAACAATGAGGTACAGGTCAACCAGTTAATGGGTTTATCTATGTACATCTTTAAATTCAGTGAAAGGGGAAGAAAAAAACATTAAAAAATAATCCTTACCTAGAGAAGGGATCATTTACTGATGAAAATATCACACTTCCATCACTGCATAGATCATTTAACTATGTTGGCACACCAATTTGTGCCATTGTTTCTTCATCGTTCTTTATTGAGAATTCTCTTCCAGGATCCATGAATTCCGTAGAGTATATCTCAAGTTTATTCCAATGATCAACATTTGTTTAACCTATTAAAATTAGGGAATGCGTTTTGGAATTCTGTTAAACTATTTCATTAATGGGTCAGCGAATCTGTTTCAGATTCATAATGTCATGTCATTAATTATTGAAATTTTTTCCATTTCATTGTGTTGTAGAAAACATTTCAAAATAAAATAAAATAAGCTTTTCAAATTATTTTATTTTATTTTATTTGACTAAATATATCCGAAAAAATAAATATTTTCCTCTACCAACTTTTTCCAAGGTTATGCTCGTTCATATTTAATGTAATCATTCTTGACGTAACAATGCGCTCATATTTTTAATTCGTGTAACTGTTTAGAACCCTCGACAATCGCACCCAAATGCTAACAAACTTAACCTATTTTTTTTTCAAACCACCATTCTGAGGTCACTAGAAAATGTAATAAAATTCCATCCTCATGATATCTCTCATAATATTTCAATATAATATTTTCAAATAATATACAGAAAATTATAGACATTATATTCTCCATAACATGGGAATTTGAGTCCTCAGAAATCAAATAAAAGGATTCTAAAAAATATGTTGCTACTAGGAACAAATCCAAACCTCACACTCCCACATACTATCCAAATGAATTCTGTTTAACCATCATATGTGCACCAAGGGAATTGATTGCCCGTGAAGGATCCTTATCTGTCGATCCTCGATCTCTTCCAGGTACACAAAAAATCTCACTCCATGCCGGATGTCCCACTCTCCCCAGTCGATGAAATGTGATAAGGTATTCACGTACCACCTCAACTACAACACATGGAAGGAATTATGTACCCAGTGCATCTATAGCGATAGAGCTGGGCAGTACCCCACATCGCCAACTTTGCTCATTACTTTAACTGTTCCTTGAACCACAATGACAGCATTCCAACCCGAACAAATATCCGTTGGCGTTGTCGAGGGGAGACCTAAATAAAGACATTTTATCTCTCATCGAACTGCAGAGGTCCCCGTCACATGTCAGCATAAGAAATCTACATGATTTGTGCAGTCCCCATCCACTCATAGATGATCTACACATTCTTAGTTCTATCTTGCACCAACTCTGGAACCATGAGAAATGACTCTCTTGGGTCGGTCCTATAAAGCAGTGACCAGAATTGTCTCACATATAAGTCCTCAAACAGTACCATTTCAATAGTTTATTGGTTGATGTTATTGTATGAAAAATCCAGTAGTTATAATTGGTTCTCCCAACCACGTCCAAAGTCCATGATATAGGTACAAAACATATCTTCTAAAACCTGAATGGTCCTCTCCATCAGACCATTGGTCTAGGGATGGTACGTCATGCTCAAGAATAGCAGGGTCCCAAATTCCTCTTGGAGTCCCTTCCATAAACAGGATTTGAAACAAGTATCATGATTTGAGATGATTTTCTATGGGACTCCATGTAGCTAAACTATCGCTTGCACATAGAGGCTTTCCAAGCTCTCTACAGAACGCTGCTCCGTGATATCGAGGAAAATGGATTACATGGTGATTCAATCGATGATCACCCAGATAGAATCATATCTCCAGGAAATTCATGGTAATCCCATCACAAAGTCCATTGATATGAAATCCCACTTCCACTCAAGCTCCACAAAGTGGTGAGCTTACCCAACAAGAACCTTGTGGTCAACCATCACCTGCTTGCATTTAAGGCACCAGGAAATGACCACCACTACTTCCTTATCATTGATTAACCACCAGAATAGTCATCAAATATCCTACTACATCTTCACCATTCAGGTTGTACCCCTAAGAGAGATGTATGAAACTAACTTAAGACGTCCTACCGCAATTCCACTAGTATAACATTTCATCCCTTGATAATAACATCGTTCTCCCCACCTTGAGAATATCCATCAAGAGCATGTCATATGGATAACTGAGCATGTAATGTCCCACATACGACATCCCCATGTTGTGCCTCCAAAACATATTGTAATAGTGGATGGGTGACAACCATCAACTTAATATAAGTTGCATCCTCTCTATCAATGATGGATAACTATAGTGAGGCTAACTGGTCTATCACCTCTCTCAACTGATGTGCGCTCGACCATTATTTATGAGAATATTCAACCTTGTTCCACTTACAAAGAGTATATATGATCCCAAAATTGTAGTCCTATAGGAACTCTAGTAAATAGACCTATCCCAGATTTAGATCATTCTTTGAGAAGATGTATTTGAGGGTCTTATCATTAGAGTATATGATAAATCGCTTGCTCATATGGTATTGTTTCCACATCTTCAATGTGATGACTTCCACCACCAACTAAAGATAATGGGTCATATAGTTCTACTTGTGCGGTCTTACATTGAACGAACCATAATAAATCACATCCTATCCTTGGATCAGGTCACAACCATTCCCAAACACTAATGCATCTCAAAAAATTATTTAATTGACACCCTCCACCATCAATATAATGATCGGGGAACTCGTCAAACTCTCTCTCAACTACACAAAATATAGATGTCACTTCTCCGTCCACATTAAGGGTTTCCCCATCATAATCAAGGATATCAAAATTTCAGATTTCTGAGAGAAATTATGAATGAATCTATTCTAAAATCATTCCAACCCAAGGAATTAATTCCCCCTATTAATCCCCAAGGTGGATTCCATGCTAACACTTCCTCCACTTTAACTGGGCCCACAGGTATTCCGACTATTGATATATAACATCCCAGAAACTGGACCTCCTTAATTTGGAACTAGAACTTTGAGAGATTCCCATAAAGCTGGTTCTCTTAGTGTACATCAGGAACTATCCATAGGTGTATCACATTCTCCTCCTCAGATGCCAAGTACACAATGATTTTTTCAGTGAGGAATACTACGAAATAGTGTAAAACGGTTGTATGATCTGGTTCAAAAGTCCCATTAACGGTGTGGGGGCATTCATCATGCTGAACGACATGACCAATTACTCATATTGACCAAAATAGAATTAGAGTGCCGTATTTTTTATATCCTCATCCTATACTCGTAATTGGTTTTAACCTGACTGAATGTCAATCTTCGAGAACCACTTTTCCCCTCTCAACTGATCTATGAGTTCGTAGATCATTCTAAGTGGATAGTTATTCTTCACCATCAACTTTTTTAGGTTCTGTTAATCTACAAACAACATCAAACACCCATCATCGTTCTTGGTAATCATAATTGGGACAACCCAGGGTGAAACACTAGGTCTCATGAACCAATTTCACTAAAAGTACTATTGCTTCACCCTCATCTCACCCTTCTCTACAGGAGCCATCTAATATGATGATGAGGATATCAGTGTCATCCTAGGCTACAATTAAATGTATATTTTGATCCCTTAATGTGGATTTATAATTGGATCATTGTCAAAAAAATAAATCATTGTACTCCTCCAAAAGTGTAGGAAACTGGAAGCTCCCAATATCAACTACTCTGAGGTTAAGGATAGAGAAATCATGAGTGGTCACATGCACTATCCCAGACATGAGCCCGTATTATGCTAGATGGGTATCCCTTCAATCGACAATGGAAAACCTCATCCCATCTCTCCAGACACACCACACTCTTCTTCTAAAGCTGTTAATCTGTGCATGGAATGATGATAAACAATCCATATTGAGAATGACGTCATAAGGCATTGATGCCGCCACTAAGAGGTTCCAACTGAAACTCTCCTCACTGAGGTAAATATCACACTGTCTTAAAAAATTCATGATCACCGAGTCTCCTCTTGTAGGCATCTATAGGAATAAGGGTTCAGTCAGCGACTCTATCAAAATCTCAAGGCTTCGCACAACACATGTGATGAGGAAGAAAATAATGGAACATGTGATTATAAGTATTACATATAAGGTATAAATGACATTGATCATTTCTTGTATCATCCTTGGAGTCCCTGGGTCACACGCCTTGACCGCATATAGTGGTTCCCGCCCCTATCCCCCAGCTCCTTGATCCTAGTGCGGACCTCCTGTGGGATGGAGTTGGTAGTAGATCTAAGAATCTTCCACCACCATTCTCTCTCCATACTCCTATACCATGTCTTCCACCTAGTGGGTCTATCTACTTCACTCATTGCATCTACCTCACTGGTCCATCCACCCCGACTTTGTCACTAGCTCGACGTGTCAGATTGTCTACAGTGACATGTACCATACTGACGCATGACTACAATCTCCTATCCCTAGGCTGATAGGATGTAGCTATAGATCCCTTGAATATTTATCCCCATCCACGGGTTGTCATGCGAAGTCTCCCACATCATAATCCATGTGCCTAATGTCGAATCATTACTGTTGAGGTCTCCAAAACAGTGGGACTACTGCTGACTATCATTGGATGTCTCTACTCTTCCAGGAATCTCTTGATCACCAAGGACCACTCGATCACTCCTGCATAAGTTGAAATTCATAGAGGCATGACATCAGCTTTGATGTCCCATCGTAGAACTCTCTCGAAGGTCCGAACTCTGACATAATGATACCTGACCACATCTATAGAGTACATATCAAGGATTGTGAACCTCAATGAATAGTCTGACACCATCATACTACCCTATTTGAGATAAAGAAGCTCTTAGATATGCATCTCTCTCAGTATTAATAGAGGGAACTCATCCCTTACGAGTCACACAAATTCCTCCTATATATGTCTCATAATCAAGAGTCTATGTGGTCAAAATCCGCCTTTAACTAGCTTATCCCTGATGACGGGTCACACCTAGGATCACCATCTGGTCCAACAGTGTCCTCACTAGATGAGAAACACTTTTCACTACCTCAATATAGTCCTCAACCACCTGATTGTCAGCCTCAACTCTAAACCTAAGGGTTCTATGTCTCTATAACTCATCAAGCACCCTCAGCCTGCGGAGCTCGTCAATCATTATAGAAGATACCATAGGATACTACACTGGGGGTTGTATAACAGGTGCACCACCTAGAGGTAGCGCCTAAGGATCTGATCCATATATCAAAGACTCATCACCAATGGGTTCATCCTCATGATCAAGATACTAAATTGTAGTGGGTATGCATCATGACGACATCCTTTTAGGAAACATGATGTTCAATGGTCAGTGAGTATATCTGGATAGCTGGCCCAAACGACATGGAAAACACAACCCAGTTTTACATGATTAATGTACCATTCATTTACATCCCCTCAACTTCTGTTTTCATGTACTGAGTAAATATGAAGGCTTTCATAGTCCTGGTGTATGGATATGTCATCTGCATGCACCATCACTAGAGTCTCTATCCTGAAGGCCGAGCTCGAAACACTTAACATTGATCCCCCAAAACAAACTCATAGACTAATTGTCTTTAGATAGAACATATCACCTTTGATAACACTCTGTCATGGCCCATCCCAATGGGGACTATGCCTCAACTCCACATCTCTACCTCCAATAGGCCAAGGGGTAGGTGAGTAGCACCGAGTAGTTATATCACTAAATGAGAGGCAATACATAACTACCTGTACATAGACACAAACACTAATCTCCAATCTCAAAAATACTAAAATGTTAAAACCATTATGATTAAAAATTCATGCATACTAATATTCCCCACCAATAGAGTACAATTGATTTAATGTATAGAAATTAAAACCAGGCCAGAATACAAGCCCACAAAAACAAGAGTCTGCAAACTGCAATGTATAATATATAAGTACAAAAAAGTACTCGGAATACCACTCATAGCTGTAGGAACACCTAAAGATGTATGTAACTAAGAATTCTCAGTTTGGTTCTCGTCATCCCTAGAATCTATCAAAAGTTTTCTCGTCTACACAAGATGTGACACATTCATGAAAAGTCGGTGCATGGGTGAGATCAACAATACTAAATATGGGACCCTAAAAACCACAATGTAATACACAATGTAATGGTATATATAGATCTAAAAATTATATTTATACTGAACATATAGATAGTGAAACACAACTATATTTACAAAAAAATATGACCCATAGTCTATATATAAGTCACACATCCACATTCCCCCATTAAAGATTCAGTTCAAAGGATTCGTGAAGCACTCATCTAGGAGAACTCACTCCATGAGTCAGATTGCTCTGATAATGTTATTTTGAGAAGTATTGATCATTGGGAAAGGTATCAATAGATACATACACTCATTCTAGGAGAAAAAACTACTAAATGGGGAATGATCCTCATACATAGATGACGATCACTGTTATGGGAACAGAAGGTATCGTGACTCATTTGGATTCCCCTTCTAAGTAGAGGATCAATGTCTTGTAAATATAGACATGTAAATACCTAACTCTAACTATGGTAAATAATGTATATAGGATCTTTCATTAGGCCTCTCATAGGGATGCCTAACTGAATCTCAGAACGTCATACTGAAGGAATCATTCCCATGTTGATTGAACTGATACTGGACCATCAGTGGAATGATAAAATGAGGAACTAACCCAAAGAAATAATTTCCATGAGATGGTGGAAATGTGTTTCAAGTCATGTTCCATGATATCCATGGTGTTTATAAGGGCCACACACTTGGCTCTCGACTCTGGGTAATACCCATGTAAAATGGCCTAAGTCATAAGAGCATTCCTTGTAAAAATTATGTACATGACATGTAGTTTTGACCACATGCCATGTCCAAGTAACTAGGGTTCCCTCCGTATACACGAATGTGTGATCGTACATAGTTTCAACCCAAGTGTGGAATCCCATTTAACCGTTACATGGTTTAGCCCATGTTGTCGGCTAGGTCTGGTCATGTGGTAGAGTACATGACCGTGTACCCACCCGATTTCCATTTTAATTATGAGATATATGTTATTTCCGTGTAAAGATCCAGACACCATGTGACAATGGTCACACACCATGTTGGTGGTTCCAATTGCCTAGAATTCAAGACGCTACTAGTCAGGGCCCACACACCATGTCACCTTAGAGGGATGCCTTGTTTTTCATTGTGTGTAGCGCACAAACCATAGCTGCCATCATTGTTACCATATGATAGGCTCTTCGGGATAGACGCCGTGTGTTCTGAAAATTTATTGAAACGCGAATCCACTCTTCCGTGACTTGGGGATCCCCTGATCTTCGATCTAACTGTCTTTTTTCCACGAAACATGATTATTATAGTAACCTCAATGTATCTATGTCATATTTGTTGTTTTTGGGCCTCTAATCGGTTTTAAAAATGTGTATCAGTCTACTCACATGATGATTTCTAGAATAACAATATCTTTTGATCTGATATGATTCTTCATCTTCCATCATTGTCGAACCTCTGCTAGGTCTTCGAGACGTAAGATATAAAATATGGGATCATTGCGTTGAAAAATGGATATTCAATGATCTACTATTCAACACCTAAAATAGAATTCGAAGAACGTATGGTAAGGGATGAATAATATTCAACAATATGGAACGAACACCCACTGATGTTCTTCACAACCATAATATGTTCCCGTTAGAAGGTTTAAAGAGGGAAATTTAAAAATATCAAATCATGACAATCAAACTCATAGGAATAAACCTGATAAACCCCTCCCTAATGAAAGACGATGTGTAGGTCAACTGATCCAGGGATTGATCCGCATTTTTCGTTATGTTCAAAGAATGGGAAAGAAGTTAACTTTAATACATAACCCCCACCACAAGAAGGCACTGATTGATGATGATGGAATCACACGTCCATCACCGCTGAGATACTTCTACTCTATTGGTGCAACAATTTATGCCTTTGATTCAACGTCAGACATTATCGAGTGTTCTGTCCAAGTCTCCAATTATTCTGTAGAGTTTCTTTCAACATTTTACCAATGATCAATATTTGTGAAACCTATTAAAAGTAGTGAATTAGTTTCGTTATTCTGTTACGATGTAGTATTAATGAGTCTATGTTGCTCTCTTAGAGTCATAATGTTGTGTCATTAATTATAGAAACAAATTCCCTGCCATTGTGCTATAGTGAATATTTTAAATGAAAATAATATATTTTATTCAAAATATATTATTTTTTTGATTTACTAAAAAAATATTGAAAATTAACTGTTATCCTTGACCCATTCCAGTTATGGTGAGGCCCATTCAAAGGTTAGGACATCATTATTGAAGAAACTATGCCCTCATATTTTTATTCCAAGAATTTGTTTGGAAATTTCCACCGTCGCACACAAACACCAACACAATTAAGTTATTAAAAATGATTAAACCACCATTCTGGGCTCATCGGGCCACAAAATGACCTATAATCTCCACAATTGGCGTCATAATAATTCTAAATAATATTTTGAAATAATAAAAGGACAATTAGAGACATTATAGGAGGAGTCTCTATTTGCTTACTCACCAGTAGATGAGTCATCGTTGGATGACTCACCATCCCGAGTCACCCTTGGTGAGCTATAAGGGGATGAGTCACCATTTGGTGACTCATCATTGGGACTCACTATCCGGACTAACCATTAAAATACAATATTTTTTTTGAAAACACATTAAATGAGTTACCACTGCCTTCTAGAACACTTCAACCAGAAAATATTAACAATGGAATAAACCCGAGTGGTCTGGGTTATTACACCAGACCCTAAAACAGACTAAATTTTCAC
Source organism: Viscum album (assembly GCA_963277665.1). Lineage (NCBI taxonomy): Eukaryota > Viridiplantae > Streptophyta > Magnoliopsida > Santalales > Viscaceae > Viscum > Viscum album. Next base: position 1,006,767,886 of record OY728157.1, read on the forward strand.
ATAATTTAACAAATATAATTTTTCCACATTGAGGAAATATTAATGTTTTGTGTTTTAGTGAATTAGAATATAATTTAGATATAAAACATTTAACATAGTAATATTCTAATATAATAACCTTATATTCAACCGTGTGTTTGACACCCAACAGCATGTGCATATGGGAATATAATATCCTAAGAATTTATAAAATATTGTCAATCCTGAATAAAAATAAAATATTGGATACCTTTTAATGAATGAAACCTCATGTTATCTCTCATTACATGAAAGAGTTACCTACATTAATTAATTTAATTATACACTAGATTATCCTTCTACAATATCTTGTGTTACACATAATATCGTGTTTTAAAAAAGAAAATTGTATTATTAAAATATTACTATTGAATATAATTTGATAATGAAAATAAATTATGATAGTAGTTATTAATAGTATAAACTAAATTATAAAAATTTAGGGTTTATATTAATATAAAATTAATTCAATGGTTACCAATTAATAAGAATAAAAAATATGAACCATTTTGATATAAAAGAAATATTTTTTTTATTTTTCAAAAGGAGTTTGTAATTGATAAATATAAATAATTACAGTTATTGAATTATTTTAAAGAAAAATATATGTCACAAAATAAATAAATAAATTATGTAATTCATTCATTTTTTTATATTCATATGATAATATCAAACACCATTTTACACAAAGGAATCGGTATTTTTATAAATGAAATTTTACAACATTATAATGGACTACCCAATTGAAATATAAATTTTGAAACCTTAATTGATTTAATATGTATAAATAAATATATAAATTTAACGATAAGTAGAATTATTATGAAAGGGAGATATTTAGGTATTTTCTATTAAATTTAATTTTTTAATGAATTGAGAATAATATTTAATTTTATTTTTTACTGTCTTTTATATGATTTATTTATAATGTTAAATTACTTTATAAATTGTTTTAAAAGTTTAATTTGAGATTTTATTTATATGTTAATTCAATTTTGGTAATTAAAATAAATTTAATATTTAAATTACCTATATGAAAATATCATTCATTTGGATTTTTTTATATTAAAAAACTGCATTAGCATCCCTCATGCGGGATGAATTTTAAAATAATTTCATCCACTTATATGTTTAGAAGTTGGAAAAATATATTCCAATTTTTGGATCAGAAAATTATATAATTTATAATTTGGGAAACATTATTTGACAACATAATTAATTAATGTGATTAAAATTATTTATAATGAATATTTTTAAATTAATATCAATTAGAGACTAAGGATAAATATTATGGGACCAAATGACATTCAAACATGCCGAAGAACCATTTTATGTACATATATTTACCATATTTTCCCTTTTATATATTGTTTTAAATTATTGGATCATCCTTATATGTAAAAAATGAGCATGAAATTCATTTGAAAAAATATTACAATAGTTCCACTCCTCCTTCACTATAATAGGGCCTCCTTTCATACCATTACATTAAGCTTATCAAGACACCACGAATCAAAAAAAATATCATTAAAAATATATCATAGCTATCCAAAACCCGATCCTAGAAACCTCTTATTATGAAGAAGGTAATCCAAGGAATATTTTTTTATACTAAAAGGAGTTATCTGATGAATATTTTATAAAGTTCCTTATGTTTTTAGTTTTATTTCCATTCTCCAACCCATTTAATATTATTATGATATATATTTATATAAATATAATTATAGTAAATATAATAATTTTTTATATTCTATGGTTTTGACCAATAATTTAAAAAAATTACATTTAATGGGTAACACAATTACTATTTATGTTTATGATGAACTAATGCCTCATAAAATGATGATTGATTATTTATCCTCTACCAACAATCGTTATGGTAATTATTATGGAAAAATGATTTATTGTTGTTGTATATGATATTTATTATGTATTTAATACTGTTTAGATCCTTTACAATATGTATCTTTATTTATTCCCTTTTTTTAAAATTGATAACATCATTTGTGGAAGTGTGGACTACCACCCCCTCAAATCGATGTGATTCATTACATGATCCATGTAATTTATAATATAAGATTATAATTAATCATGAGAGGCCCAAATAAAATATTTTATATTAATAATATAATTATGTTTCTTAGGATATATTATATATCAATTTAGTATCATTATTAACAAAAAATGCAATAATGTCGGTTATCTATGTGTGGACTACCACCTCCTTGAAAGGATGTGCTTACTTTAATATAAAAAGAATTATCTATATATATATATGAATATGACTATATAAAATATTATTTTTGATATTTTTATATTTAAATAATGATATAATTCTACTTATATTTTTTCTATAACAATCACTAAAAAATTTGAACGTTACTCATGTGTACATATGTCATATTGTCTCCATTATCGTAATGTTGTTTCATTTTTAATAATAATATTTCATGATTGATATTAAAATTTCAATTAATGAATAATAATTTCAGTTTTGTAATGATTATTAATCTGGAGATATTAAATAATAAACCATTTTAACACAATTGACATACCAATTTTGATTTCGACACAAAAATCAAATTTGTCCCAAACCCCCTATGTAAAATTAATTATTTAACCAGTTGTACCCAACATGGCTATAGGTGATATAAAAGTAATGATAAAAATGAAAATGTTTCTAATTAATGTATAAAATTGACATATGATTATTGTGTTGTTTTTAAAGGAAGCTAGCTAAAGGGAAATCAAAGGAATGGGATATCCTCACAATGTTCATTTCATTGATACTTATTGGTTATTATGAACCTAATTACATTTCTATAGTATATATACTAAAATTTTAAGTATTATATCTAGAATAAAACAAATCTCTTTATATTATAAAATTCATATAATTTAAAATCTAGATGGCACTAATGGTTTTAAATGTTTGACGTGGTATATGATTACATATAATGCATAAATTTTTTTTCTCAACAAAAACTATAATGAAATTACATTTTTATTTCAATTAAATGAAATTATATGAACATTTCTTAATGAAACCTTTAATTTTCTGTCTTCTCATTAATCATGAACAATTTCATCCTTTAGTACCATTTTTATAATATTCAGTACTTACTATATTTTAGAAATTTCATTTACCCAAAATCCTATTTTTTCCCTATTTAATATGATAACCAATTTTCATCTAAAAAATCGGTGTTATTAAAATACTTAATAAAATATTTTTTAAATATAATTATAACGATTTTTAATTTTTCAAATTTTCTCAAAGGACAATTCTTGTCACTTTATGGACAAGGTATTTTTATAACCTTTAACCATATAATAGGTGTTTTCTTTTTTCCTCATATAGCTTATACAAATTTACCCACCATCATTCAATTAATGATTTATTTTAAATTTTTAATGTTTATTTATATATGAAAATGTTTTAAAATTTAATTTTCAAAGAAAATTATTTTCATAAAAGATTTGAAAAATAAAAAGGATATTTTACTCAAAATAATTTTGAAAAATAATATTTTAGAATATTTTAATTCATCATCGATGAAAAATATTTTTTTTATATACCTAGTGTATATTGTAATGATAACTTCTATAATAACCCTATAATGGTTTATGGATTATTTGGATATGGATAATAATACCATTCACTTATTTCATTCCTTTTGTTGTACCCATTATATATTAAATTTCACATTATCATTAGACTATCTATTTCCAATAATTACCTATATCATTAATCTGAGATATGTTCATTTCATAAACCATAAACCGTTTTCTATATGGTTTTTACATTTAAATCTATTTTATTATTTTGGGAGATACTAATAAATCAGATACATTATTAAATATGGATACTTGATAAATAATATTTAGTATTCAATATGAGAAATGATTTGGACATGAAATACATGGGTTGGTGACTATTTAAGAAATTCCCTTATGATTGGGGATACATTAATTAAATCCCCTTCATGAATCTGTAGTCTCATGGGATGAAATTTTTATGAATATTAGAGCTGTTAAACTATCATTTTATGGTAATGGTTCCAGGTTCCTAGGAAACATGGAATCTAATAATTAATAATTTACCTAATGTAGTTTCAGTTTTTTCATCTATGAGATCTTCCATCGATATATCAAAGTATAAAAATAATTTTTATTTTATTTATTAAAATTCATGTGTTTCTGTTTCATACATTCCTATATTTATCTTTCTCTATCTAGTTATTTTACTTGTATGTATTTCCATTTATTACTTTTCCATATCATTTTTTCAGATCCTTCTCAATATTTTGAATATTTGTTATAGGTGTTCTAACATTTACCATTCCATAATTATTAATCTCAATGATTCAGTATTAATTACTCTATAATTTTCAATTTATGAGTATTTGTGATCAACCATATTATGTTTCATTCTATATGAACCGAATATGTGTATAATTATTGATATCTATAGATATATTATATTGAATAAATTTATCATCGATGTTATTCATTTTTCGGAATAAATAAATATTTTATAATATGTGTTCTCATTTGTAATACAAGGCTCATTTATTTATCTAGTTTAACAAGACTCTTCAGAAATTGGGGATTTTATTCCTCATAAACATGAACATGTAATGGATTAAAGGATCTAGCTTTCGGATTCTACGGTTGGGTTGTTACAGTTGGTATCTGAGAAAGTATAGTGTAAATCATGGGAAATAGATTTATGACAACATAGGTTTGAGAAAATAACCATAATGTAAAATTTGATGATTAGTGTATAAAAATATCTTTGAAATTTGGATAATCATAGAGTATTAGCGTCTTTATACTAATAAATCCTTGTTTGGATACTATAGGATGATGTTGTAATAGAAAAATGTACATAGGAATAATAAATACAATAAGTTATTCTGATCCTAACACAGCGTAACCTATTTCATGGAAATAGAAATTGAAGCATACATGGTATGACACTGTAGGGTGTGTAATAAAGAAAATATAAAATTTATTTATAAAAGACGATAAATGAATTCTATAATGAATAATATAGGATAAACCTATGGTGATTTAGATTAAATGAATGGTTTCATGATTTTCAAATCAATGAACTGTTATATGGATAACCCCTAGACCATGGAATTGACTATGTGGAAATAAATAGATGAAGTTTTTGTTTATTGTGGTTTTATTGATAACAATATTCAAGTGTGTATTAAATTGTTAAATTTCAATGATGTCCATAAAAGTTTTTTGAAATTATATTTAAATGATTATAGATAAGGAAAAAACACAGTCCTTGTGAAATCTAATCAGGTCTACAAATGCCACACGTATTAAACCAATCACAATAGGATGAAAAGTTTTTCTCAATAACCACATACCTACCTATTTTCCTAATAATGTTTTCCTTTCACTTAGTTTAAAATTTGATAAAAAATGTAAATAATGAAAAAATAGAATCGCTATTGAGTATTATTGATTATTATATTAACAATATTGGTATGGAAATATAGTTTACGAAAAATAGTTCGACTTGTAATTCTTTTATAGGACATAATATATTTTCAATGATTATTTTAGTGATTCGGGTAAAAATAAATTCATTAATAGTAATATATTTTAGGAGTAATGAAATGAATTATCAATTGATCAAAATATCACCAAAAATTATTATGGTTCATATGAAATAGAATCCAATCAGGTAATAATATTTCATTATATTACTGATTAGTCAAATAATTACCAAATATTAGAAACAGTACACAGAAATAATTTTTTTTCTCTAATTCAGTAATATCTATTGAGAAGATAGTCTTCTAAACCATCACATATTTATGGATTGGAGGCCCTCAAATTTATTTTGATCATTAAACTGTTTTGGATTATTGACCAAATTCACTAAATAATTTTTTTTAATTTCCTATAAGTACTTATCATAAATTTAAAGTACTAATATCATACATATAGACCTAGTTAAATGTTATTACCGGTGACCTTTCAAATTTTCATTCTCCAATTTCTGGATGAGGTTTTACGAATCCTTCGCATAATGTGGTATTTTAACATAGTAAATCTAAAAAAAATCAAACACCGAGATCGATTTCAAATAGTGAAGATTAAATTTAATAATGTTTGAGTAAATATAACACCCCAAAATTCTATAGATAAAAATTTTATTCAATAGAGTGCATGACAAGTGACACCTAGCATATAAGGGAATATAATATATAGATAATTTGTAATATATTTATTATTGAAAATAAATATAACATATTTGATAGCCTATAATGAATGAAACACCAAGTTATTTTTCATTATATTAAAGAGAGACTGTCCTTGATAGCTTGTGTTACAATCATGAGTGACATTCTACAATATCTGATATTCCATATAGGATTGAGTTTCCCCGAATAACAATGATTTAAAAAAATATTATCATTTCATATAATATCATATAAGCTAGTCATTATGTTAATGTTCAGAAATAGTATTAACAAACATATGAATATTTATAATTTGTAATAGTATATAATGAATTCATTGGTTACCACTTAATGATAAACCTAAATAAAAACCAATTGGATATAAAAAAATTGTTCTTATTTTAATTCTCCCAAAGGTGTTTTATATTAATGAAAATAATTAATTAATTATATTGATTTATTTTAATGAAATATATTGCTTCTATATTTAATAAAATAATTTTTATATTCAACCATTATGTTTGATTTGAATAATATATGAATAATCACTAATTTAAAAATAAAAAACCAATAATTTTATAGTGGAAATTTTCCACCGTTTCATAGAAAACCCATTTTAAATGTAAATTTTTTACAAATTAATTTATTTAATATGTATATATGTAATTTTATTATATATAAGAACATTAAAATTATTTTTGGGAAATTTTTTTATTTTTTTGAAGATTCATTTTTTTTGAATTAAAAAAAATACTGATTTTTAGTTAAAAATGTATTTATCATATGATTATTTTGTAAAAAAACAATTATATTAAAAATTATTTTTGTTGATTATTTAGAATATATAGTTTTCAATTAATCCAAATTTTATTCATAATAACAAATTTCACATAGAGATGTACTATAAAAACATAGTAAACTATCGATCATTTTTAATTTAAAAACATGATTTATTATCCCACTTATAGGTTGAATTTATAATTAATTTCTTATAGATTTGTGATTGGTTTTTGGAATAATTTTTTCTATATATGGACTCATACAATGTTATAATTTCAAAAAACCAAAATATTTTTTTTCAAAAAAATATTCTTGAATATCTTAATTATTAATTGTGAAGATTACGTTTAAATTAAGAAGAATAAGGTATTGAATCGTAATCCTGATGACCAAAATGACATTTATTCTTGTCCAAAATCCTTTTTAAGACCATATATAGACCATATCCTACATTTTATAAAAATATTCATTTATCTGAGAAAATATAAATTTTATAAAATTTGCAATGAAATCATTTTTAAAAATATAATAAGAGTGCCCCTCCTCTTCCTATATAAAAGTACCTCCTCTCCTCCCACTTCATCAAACATATCTGGACACAATAGCTCCCCCATGATCTCCCAAAATAGCTAAAAATAATCTCCCCACTAATCATATAATAATATCCATTATGAATATTTAAATCCATGGAATCTTTTGGTTCAATTCTACAGAGGTTACATGAATAAGAGTTTACATCATCCGTTATGATTTATTTGTTTTATTTATAGTCTTGAAGCCATAAAAAATTCTTATTATATTATATTAGGTCCAAAAAAGTGTAACTAATATAATATTATGCTCTTATGAAACATTTTAGACCTAAACCTAAATAACATTATATTTATTGTGTAACAAAAATTCTATTTCTGTGTACGATGAACTACAGGGTCATAAAACAATGTTTGTTAGTTTTTCCTCGACCACCTCACATGGTGGAATTTCGTTTGGAAACAATATTTATTTCTATTATATATGATATTCATTACATCTTTATTACTAATTTTTTATTTTAAAACACATATATTTAATGAATCTATTTTCCCTAAAAAAATAAAATCATTTGTGGATGTGTTGAATACCACCTCTCAATACGAAGTAAATCATTCGCACAGTCCATGGAATGTATAATCTAAGACTATAATTAAACATATAGGAATTATTAATCATATATATGATATTAATGATATAATTAACATTGTGGAATTGTAATATGTATCATTTATTTATTGTCCCTTCACAAACTAAAAAGTGTTAATGTCGATCATTGACGTGTGGACAACCGCCTCCTCGGCGTGATGTAAATAATTTTACAAAAATAATTATTATATTTATAAATGAATATGATTATATAAAATTATATTTATGACATTATTATCATTTATGAACGATATAATTGTAATTATCATCTTTCTATAAGGATTAATTAAATAGAGAATTTTTCTCATGCGTACGAATGACCTTCCATCTCATTAATCAAAACGATGTTTAATTTTTTATAACCATATTAAATGATTTTTAAATAGTATTATTAATAAAACAAATTGAGAAATAGGCCATTATTATTATTATACAAAAATTTTATAATGAATAATTTGACCATAGTTTCCTAACAAGTTTTTTTTTGTCATATGAATTGAATTTGGTCAAAACAAACTATGAAAAAATAATTATTTATGTACATATACCCATCATGGTAATAAGTGAAATAAATATAATGAAAAACATGTAAAATATTCTTATTAAATTATTAAATAAATATAATTTTATTATACCTGAATTTATTTGAAGAACACCTAATAGAAACTCAAGATAAGGGATTTCGTCTCAATGTAGATAATATTGAGAATCATTCATTTTTATGTACCTAGTTCATTTTATATGGTGTATATACATACATTTCACTTATTCTGACATTTATATATTTATTTTCATGATATTAAAACTTTCATTTAATTTTATTCTTTCCTGATGCTTATTATTTAATATGGTTCAATGTAGAGTGTGAAACTTTGGAATGTTTAAAAATTATTTCTTCAATAATTACATTATTGATCATTCAAAGGTATTTAAATAGGAGGAAATTATATAAATTTTTTTCAAAAAAAAAATTTCATTTTATCTGCTTAAGTTATTCATGACCATTTTCATGTAGTTGTACCATTTTTTCACACATTGGTATGTAAAATGTTATAGAAAATGTTCTTTACAAAACCAGACATCGTTTCACTCTTTAATTAAAGAACATATTATCTCCTAAAATACATTTTTTATTCTATTTTTTTCAAAGAGTATTAGATAAATTTTTTTACTATATTTTCTTTTACTAGGTTTTTCAAAGGAATATTCATATAACATTTAGAACTATGTTTCTTTTTAACCATAATCCATGAAAATGGAATATTTTTTTTATTTCATATGTATTGAATGAATTAATATGTCTTCATTACCTTGATGTTTCTATTTCATGTATACAAGGTCAATTTTTAAAATAAAAATTTTTCATTATTTATTTAAAGGAATTGTTTTTTATATGTTTTTCAAGACAAAAGAGTATTTTACTCGTGATTTTTATAACAATAATCATTTTATAATAATTCTATTCATAAAATATAACTTCCATTTTTAGTCCACAATTTCTATATTGAATTGATACCAAATATAATCATCAATGAATTGTTTATGGAAGATTTGGTTAAAAATAATTATCACTTTCAGTCCTATAATTTTTTTAGTCCCCTATAAATAATCAATTTTTTATGATCATTAAAAATTGAATTTTCCCAAATTATCAATATCATATATCAGGGATATGTTCATTTCCTAAAATGTATACCATTTTTCTTAAAATATTTACAATGAATGTTATTTCATTATTTTGTGAAATATTTATAAATCAATACATATTATTCAATATTGTATATATGATAATGAATTTTTTTATTCGATATGAAGAATGTTTTTACCATGAAATTCATGGGTTTTAGACTCTTTATGGATTGAACTATGGGTTGAGGATCAGTTAATAAAGTCCCCTCAATACATAAGTAGTCTCATGGGATGATTTTTTCTTAAAAAATGTAATAGGTAAACTATCATCTATGAGTAATGGTTCTATGCACCTATATAAAATAGAGTCTCATAATTATGAATTTCGTACATATAGTATTAATTATTATTCATCCCTGAGATCTTGCATCAAAAAAATATGGATGAATATTTTTTTATATCAAGGATTAAATAGAGTGTGTTTCAATTTCATACAATTCCATTTTGATTTATACATATCTTGTCAATTGAATGGAATGTTTTCCATTTATTACCTGTCTATATATTTTAATAAATTCCTTCTAAATTTATTTATTTTATTTTATGTGTGATCTAAATATTACCAGGTCATAATTATTAGTCTCATTGATTAATTATTGAATCCACAATATAGTACAAAAACTGATTATTTTATCTCGCCATTATAATGTTTTCCCATAAATTCAAGAATCCAACTATGAATGGTATGGAACAATTTACACTATGCAATAAAGTTTAACTCAATGTTATTTATTGATTTTGATGAAGAAAAATTAGGTTGTAATTAGTGAATTTATTATTAATACAAGACACATTTATGTATCTAGTTTACAATGACTACTAAACACTTCAGTCCTTATTGATTTTATTCCTTTAAATAATTATAATGTAATTATTATTAGACACTGAAACAATGCTCGATGGGGTCAGTTCATTGTAACAAATCCATAAAATACAATGTGAACACATTCAAACTATATCAATTTTCCATAATCTAAAATATTTAAAATAACACATTATATATATTTATTATTCTCATCTCGACTATATACCTAAATTATTAAAATAATTTAATCATCATGATGACCATTGAAAAACCTAAAAAAATTGGATGTGTGTTTAAAATTAGTAAGGGATATACAATATGAAAACTATCTATGGACTAATGAATATAAGAACCTATTAAAATGTTCACAAAAGAAACTATTTTTTTTCAAAAGAGTGAAATATAATGGTTTAATATGTATAATTTACTTTACCTTCTTAAAACAAATAATTCCAATGAGAAATCTAGATCAATATAAAAAATTCATGTAGTTATTTTGGGACATCAATGCATTGAACCCTTACAGAACCAGTAAAAATTAAAATAATCATATATCTATAGTCAAATATAATTATCCAGAAACTATTTTAGCAACCCTAAACCAGATAAACTGAAACCAGTGTCTGCTACTAGTTACATTGGTATAATTACAATGAATGCTGTTGGATCTGAATCTACATATTATACACAATAGGGGGTGAATTGTGTCTTTTGAAATTTTTCAGTAAGTCTTTGATTGAATGAGTTCTGTCCTCTATACTTATCAGATTTGATCGTGTAGAGGAATATGTAAAAACAAGAACACAAAGATTAATAGTGGTTCAGGGAACAGAAGTCCCCTATTAAACTCCACTAATTCTAAACTCCATGATCTTGGGGATTCTCACTATCTGGTCCTCGTATCAAAAAACCGGTCTACAACACATTACATGAAGTTGACACCTATACAATCTTCAGGCTAACAAGACTTCTTGTTCTACCACGAACCAACATAGCTTTGAAAAAAAAGCTGGTTACTCAAGAATAAAAATAATTTCAGAAAAAAAATTTCCAGTTGATCTTCACAATTGCAATAGAATGAAATTGATAGTAGATGGATCGTAGTCTCTAGAAATAGTGATTTTCAAATCAAATCAATTCTTAGTCAATCCGATTGTAGTAGATATAGAGATATAGTTCACAACATCACCAGTAGTAGATCCACAGTAGATATTAAATGCAGAACATGTGAATCTTCTATCGAGTTCCTTCATCTTAATCGAACAGAGCTATGACACTCCTTTTTGAATCCGCAGATCAAAATGAATTTTTGCAGTCTCTATTTTCCACCTTTTTAATAATAGATCAACCACCATACACGCACATACATTGTGTTTAATATAGAAAATATTTAATAAAGGTGAGCATGTCTCCTGCATATTTAGATCCATAAAAGTCTCCTTCTATTTCAGGATATTGAAAAAAATTAATATACAGAGAAGTCGTAACATCTCATAAGACTCGGCATAAAAACCTCCTTTTAATTCGATCTTAAATCCATGGATAAAATGGATTTGAATTAGTCAAAGAAATATTTTAAAAATGACTATAAATCCGGCTTGAAATCCGCCCAATATTCACCTTGCTAACCACTGCATAAAAAATATCGTCTTTTAAACATTCTAACGCCAAATGTAAGGTTGATGACGTGGCCTCGAAACGTAGGGTTGATGACACTATCTCCAAACGTAAGGTTGAACATAATCATAGGGTTGATCATCAATAATTTTTCTTTAACTCTCAAACATACGGAAAAAGATCTGTACTTTTAATTGATCCATAATTTTCCAAGAATGTATGGTTGTTTACAAAAGTTTGGTTAATGAACCATACTTTTGAGAAACAAACGTAACGTTTAATATTTACCTACGGTTCTCCTTCCATACTTTTTTGATAACCAAAACGCAAGGCTCCTTCCTAACGTAAGGTTCTTCTTCCATAGATTACTGAAAACGTATGGTTGTTTAGCTATACTTTTCTCTTATCTCAAAACGTATACACGCATTTCATCCGTACGATTTGCTAATCCACGTAGGGCATGGCAAGTGATTCCAGAACGCACTAAAGAAGATTCCACGTTACATTTATCCACGCAATGTAGGAACAGTGATTCCAGAATGCACATAAAGCAGGTTCCGAATAAGTAATAAATTCTTGTTATTTCCAGTGTAAAATAAATTAATAAATTCATGCAAAATAATAAATAAAATCATTACAAAATAACTAAGGGTATTTGTGAGCACCAAATTTATTGTAAAGAGACAGAGTATCATTCTCAATAATCTGCCGCTTTAAATAACATTAATATGTATTGTTGAAAACAATACATTCCTCAACAATCTCCCCCTTTTTGATGATCACAAAACCCATAAGATAGTAAAATTATTTAAACGAAATTAAATTTCAAAAATAGTTACATAATGTTTTAGAATTTTTAGATGATGAAATAATATTTAATTTTAGCATAATTTCTCCTTCTGAATAACCTTTATTATAAACAATAAATATACAAAAAACTATTGAAATAATGTTTTGAAAAAAAAATGTTGTCATTATCCAAATTTCTCATTTAATTCTCCCCCTAAATAAAATATTGATGTTTATCCAAATTCTCCCCATTTTTTGATATAAAAAAGAATGAAAAATCATTGATTTTAACACATTTAATGTTGCACTGAACTGTAGGTAAATGATTTTTATTAACTGTTTATCAATAATTAAATATGGAGTACTGGTATATCAAAAATAAAGTCATTAAAACAAATAGAGAAAGAAACTAATAAACAATGAAAGATATTTTCATTCAAAAATAGATGTATATACATGACAATGATATAAACAGGAATCAAGGTTTGGATAAGATAGGCAACAGGTTCTATCTCCTCTAGATTGCAGACTTGATTTCTGTTAATTTTTCCTGAAGTCTCTTCATCAGCCCATCTCCATGATTAATAATAAGCTCTCTATTCTCTTGATTCATATGAATATCCTCGATTAAATTGACTCTGAAAAACTCATACATAGATTCCTATTTTTTGATAAACACTAACAGCTTCTCTGATAACTAATTTAACAGGATTCTGACCAATGGCTCACTAGATGTCAGTTGATCCACTAAAAACTTCTGATTGTCCAGAAACACTGATAAAGGATCACTATTACATTGAAGATCTTTTAACCTGCCATTCATGTTTCTCTTCATATTTGTGATAGCTTGAAACCATCTGATTAAATCAGGTGATGTACCTGATCCACAAACAATATTATTTGCAACTGATGAAAGTTGCTTCTCTATAAAAGACTTCATATCTGATAAATATGACTTCATAACCATTTCAGATTTCAATTGTGCAACTGCAGTCAGCACATCCTCTTTAAAAATTTAAACTTCATTGCTTGATACTGTACACTCCTTCAGCATTTGAAATTTCAAATGTTCTAAGTCTAAGGAATTTCTCAGAATGACATTCTCATATTACAACTGAGCTAATTTTCTGTACAGTTCTTAAATTTATTCATTCCTTGAATCAAATTCACCCTATGCTTGATTCATATTATCATGCTCTTATTGATGCTGTAGTACCAAAGGTAATTATTGAGCATCAGATTTTTCTTTTTCTCTGTCCAGAGAAGGTTGGTCCACAGATTTTTCCTTAGTGTTTTCAAACTCCTCCATAGAAATATCCTCTTGAAGTACCTCTGTGTGAGCTTCAGAAGAATTCTCACCACAAACATCATCATATTGGCCTTCCACTAGTTTTTCACAAACAATATCTTCTGTAGTTTCATGAGGTCTGGCCACTTCTTTCACTAAGCACTGCCACCATCTCTTGTTCCTGTGAAGTGAAACTTTAACATCAGATACAATATGTTCATGATTCTCCCTTTTAGCTTCATCTTGAGCTCCTGATCCCTCTACTTGTGCTGTCAATTCAATAACGTCTTCCATGATCTTATCAACAATAGCCTCTCTTACAAAAGTAACAGAAAATAAATATTCGGTTTTTGTTTCCAAAATAGGAGAAGAAACTTCCTCATTAACAAGTATTCTTCTTTTTCATTAAATTCCCTCCTATATTCTGTCTTCCTCAACATATTCCACTTCAAATCGAATCCTTCTCGCTACATTGCTGACTCTGGATTCAGCTTATCCCTCCTTAGATATAGCATGTTCATCATGAGCACTCTCTGAGTCTTCCTCAGCTCCTACTAGAAAAAATTTTCCTTTAACTGTGCTCCCGAAATATCCAAAATTACTTAATGTTCCAGAATTAAACATATTACTATGACGACAGTAAACTCGGTCATCCACTAATCTCACCATGTCTTTCTTAAGCAGCGATTTAGAAATAAATCGACCGAATGGGTAGAAATTCATCTAGGCATCACTTTGAAAATAGTAATTGAGATACCTTACCATGTACGTTGAGATGTTTAACTTGATATCACTTAACATTAGAATCATTATATACATATCAGGGTTCCAAATCTTTTACATTTCTGCCATTCTTAGTGCTATTCCAGTCTAAATAAATTTGACCGAAATTTTCTGATCAGGCTCCAAATCTTTGATAAACATTTTCGTTATAGTTTTACTACCAAGAATAAAATACATGGTGTCTTTGAATTTATGCACATAATATCCAATATTTTTTTAATTGTGATGAAAAACTCCCTCATTAGGGTAGTTGAGAATCTGACCAATCTCTACTGATGAGATTGAGAAATCTCTATCCTCTATCTTAGCCATCATACTATCCTCAGTATCTCCCAGACTAAACTGTACATATTTGAAGAAATATCTATGTTTTAATTCATACAGAAATTCTGTATTTTCACTATTGAACATCTGTTCAAGATTCTGAAATGACAGAGCATGCTTCGAAAACATATTTGTTTGAAATAACGAGTCAATATCGATTACCTTTCCCTGTAAGATTTTTCTTCCCTAAGAGCATTGTGTCTTGGCATTCCTTGGATCTGCTTCACTAGCTCTTTTAGTTCTTACCATCTATGCGAGAATATATGAAGGTTTGAAGGTTGGGGTTTCAGATGTTCGAAGATTAGGGTTTAGGAGCAGAAGTGCGATTTTCTGATTTTGAAAGGGTTTCGATAGAAGTGAAACAGTTTAGAAGTCCAAAAGGCTTTGATACCCTTGATTCCCATGTAATCACTAATCATTACATATATTTAAAACAAATAAAATTTGCATGTGGAGAAAAAAAATATTAAATAGTATTCAAAAAACATAATAAAATTTAAATAAATAAATAAAAGTAAATAAAAATAATAATTATTTAAATTAAATAAACCTATCCCCCCTTAATAAAATCAAACCATGTTGTGGGAAGAGGTTTAGTAAAAATATCTTCTAATTGAATTTCAATATTTATAAATTCTAAAAAAATATATTTTTTAATAAAATGATCTCTTAAAAAGTTATGCATTATATCAATGTGCATTGTTCTAGAATGACTAATAGGATTTTTTTGAAATATTAATTACACTTGTATTATCACATAAAATAGGTGGATTATTAAAATTCAATCCAAAGTCCATAAAAGTGTTTTTCATCCACAATAGATGTGCACAAAAACTGCCAGCAGAAACTTATTCTGCCTCAGCAGTTGATAGGGAAACTGAATGTTGTTTCTTACTAGACCATGATACTAAAGACTTTCCTAAAATGTGACATGTTCCTGATGTACTATTTCTATTTAATCTACAACATCCAAAGTCAGAATCTGAATATGAAATCAAATTTAAATAAGAAGTTTTAGGATAAATAAGTGAATGAAATATAATTCCTTTTAAATATCAAAATATTCTTTTAACAGAAGTTAACTGAGATTCTTTAGGATTTGATTGAAATCTAGAACAAATACAAACTGATTACATTATATCTAGCCTACTAGAAGTATGATATAACAAACTACCAATCATACCTCTATATAACTTGTTGTCAACTAATTTCCTAGTTTCATCTGAATAAAGTTTTATATTAGTACACATAGGAGTTGTAAATGGCTTTCCATTTTCATGTCAAAATTTCTTATGTTAATAAGTAATGTATTTTCTTTGATTTAAAACATTTCCAAAATATTTATGAAATATTTGAAGACCCAAAAATGAAATTTAATTCTCCCATCATACTCATTTCAAATTCTTCTTTCATAGATTTTGAAAATTCATGACAAAGAGTTTTATTAGTTCATCAGAAGATTACATAATCAAATAAATTTGAACCAATAAAACTTTATTTTTTCACAGTTTTCTTAAAGATTGTTGGGTCTGCCATTCCAACAATAAAATCATTTTTCAAAAGAAATGAACTTAATCATTCATACCAAGCTCTAGGTTCTTGTTGAAGGCCATAATGTTCTTTAGTAGGTTTTAAAACAGAATCAGGTTTTTGAGAGTTTCCAAAACCATGAGGTTACTCAATATAAACTTCCCCCATTAAATAACCATTTAAAAGGGAAGATATAACATCCATCTGAAATAATGTAAAATTCATATAAGATGCATAGTCTAAAAGGTTTTTAATAGCTTCTAACCTTGGTACAGGTGAAATAGTCTCATCATAATCTATTCCTTGTTGATTATATCCATTAGCTACTAATATTGCTTTATTTCTAGTTATTGTGCATTGTTCATCTTTTTTATCTCTAAATACTCATTTGGTTCCTATAACATGATAATTCATAGGTCTTTCTAGTAATTTGAAAAATTCATTTCATTTAAACTGGTTTAATTTATCTTGAATTGCTATTACCCATCTTTCATCATCTAGAGCTTCTTCAATATTCTTAGGTTCTTATTAAGATATGAAGAATAGAATTCCACTAGGTTTCCTATGTTTATTATAGTTTGAGCACTAGTTTCTAGGTCACCTATTATAGTTTCTAATGGGTAATACTTTAGGGTTCTAGACTGTCTAGGTAATATATTTAAAGGTTCTTCAGAATCACATTCCTCTGAACTGGACTAAATTTCTTTTATATCATTTTCAAAATCATTATTTGTGTTCCCAAGTCTCATGTTATCATTAGAGTCAAGTTCATCAATTTGTTCTATCCTTTTCTCAAAGGGATCAGATTCCTCAAATATCACATGATATTATTATTCAACAGTACTTGACTTCTTATTATATACTCTATAAGCATTGGAGGTAGCAGAATATCCTAATAAAATACCTTCATCAGATTTTGGATCGAACTTACCATGATTATCATTGGTGTTAAAGATGTAAACCTTGTATCGAAAAATATTAAAGTAATTTACTTTAGGTTTTCTGTTATTCCATAGTTCATAGGGTTTATTTTTCAAAATAGGTATAATTAAAACTCTATTAATTATATTGAATTATGTATTCAGAGCATCTGCCTAGAATATATAGGCAGTCTATATTCATTTAACATAGTTATAGAAATTTCATGAATTTTTCTATTTCTCCTTTCTACAATCCCATTCTATTGAGGTGTTCTGGGTGCAGAAAATGTATGTTTATTACCCATAATCGAGAAAAAGGAATTAAATTCCATATTCTCAAATTCTCCACCATGATCACTTCTCAATGAGATTATATTGAATCCTTTTTCATTTTGAACAGAATTGTAGAAACATTCAAATAAAGTAAAAGCTTCATTTTAAAATTTCAAAAAGAAAATCCATGTAAATCTTGAATAGTCATCAACTAAAACATATACATATAATTTACCAGCTAAGATAGATACTCTTGAGGGTCCAAACAAATCCACATGAATAAGTTCTAGAGGTTTAGATGTAGCAACCTTATTAACAGATTTGAATGATGATTTGTGTTTCTTGCCAAGTTGACATGCATCACAAAATCTGTAACTTTCAAATTTGAGAGAAGGTAAATCAGAAACGAAATGTATCATAGATAACTTTTGAAAAATATATACATTGCAATGTCCAAGTCTCCTATGAATAATCCAGGATTCAGTTACTTTAGCAGTCAAGAAGTTTACTTGTTGTTTACACAAGGAATATAAATCCAAAGTATAGTCATTTTCAATTATTGGTGCTTAAAATTTAAACATTTTATCTTTAGAAACATTACAAAAATTGTTAGTAAAATCAACAGTATATCCATCATCACAAAGTTGAGAGATACTTATCAGTTTTTGTTTTAATCATTGTACATAAAGTACTTTGTCGATTGATATAGTTTTTGGATATCCAACAGTTCCAATGGCAATGATTTTTCTTTGGAATTTGTAACCAAATGTGACAAGTCTTCCTTCAATTTGAGTGAGTGAAGAAAAATTCAATGAGTTTCAAATAATATGTCTTTAGCATCTAGTGTCCATGTACCATATATCTTTTCTTCTCTAGTGGCCTGCTACCTGCAAAGACATTCAAAGAAATTACTTTGGTACCCATATTTTGTTAGGTCCAGGGGTGTTATCTAGAAATGATCTGGGTATCCAGATTTGCTTATTTCTTTTAAAATTAGCGGAATGATATAAGTATTTTGAAACATAGGCTTTCTTAATACCAAAATTTTTATGTTTTCTTAAGAATTTTTTTTTAGCTATATCTCCCTTTGTCCCACAAAAGTTACAATTAACCATTTTAGAGCTAGGAAAAAAATAATTTTTATATAGCTTAGGTTTTTCTCATTTACTGTAAATTCCAAATCTCTCTTATTTAATGACATTTTTTCCAAAAATTTCATTTAATGAATTCTACCCTTTTATAAAAACCAATGCAGCATGTTTGTAAGATTGTACTTCATTCTGCAGTGTTTTGAATCTTGATTCAAAATTAATATAGTTACTGTTAATAAAATTTTATTTATCAGTTAATTCCTTATGTTGTTTCAAAATTGTATCTCTTTAATTTGAAATAGCTATATGTTTATTTTTAGTGACTTATTTTTCTTAAATATTGAGTCATATCATTCTTCAAACATATTGTAGTAGGCTGTACTTTTTTCATTTGTTTAGCTTGATTCATAATTTGATTCAGAGGAGTAATATGAGTGTACCTCATCTGTTTTTGCCATAAAACACATGTTTGCTTTTAGATTGTCTTCTTATTTCTCTGATCTTTATTCAGGAGAGCAACTTGAGTTTTCAGATACACTCCAAGTGGATTTCATAGCTTTCTTTTCTTTCTCATCATAGTCATTTCTTTTGAAGAATTTCTTCTTCTTTGCATCCTTCAATTGTGGGAAATCTGGTCTTATATGCCCCATCATCTTGAATTCATAACATCTTACTTCCTTATTATCTTCCTTAAAAGATTTTTTGAATCCTCATTTCCTACTGTAGAATTTTCTAAATTTTCTGGATAGCTGAGCCAGTTCTTCATCTGAGTTAGATGAGTCAGAGCTTTCTGATTAACTTTGACTTCTTTGTTCTTCATCATTCTATTCTTTTGTTGTGAAGTTACCTTCAAGGCAGAATCTTCTCTTTTGATGTAGACCTTATATTCATTTGACTCATCTTTCATTTCAGCTTCATATATCATCAGTGTTCCAATCATCTCTCTCATGGTTTGATCTTTGATAGGTGTTGATTGTCTGATTTCAGTAGAGACACTAATCCATCAAGTAGGAAGTACCCTCTATAATTTTAATGATTGATCAGAATTCATGATAGGATCTCCTAGAGCTATTATATTATCGACAATTTCTATCAATATCACATTCATTTGGGTAATAATTTCACCATCAAACATTCTGAAAGTATCAAATTTAAATTTGGCAGTTTCATATCTCATTTGTCTCACATTATCCGTTCCTTCATATTCCATTGATATTGTTTGCGACATCTCATATACTTTGGGGCACTGAGATACTCTATTAAATTCATCTGGTCCTAGACCTCAGATAATTTCATTCATAGCCTTCGAGATCATATCGTACTCTACCTCTATAGCATCACTCCATGTCTCCAGATTTTCATGATGTTCATAAAGATTCAGAATCATTGAATAGAATTTATATCTGAGGTTTTTTAGATATATTATCATGCGTGATTTCCAGCAACCATAGTTGTCTCCATTAAAATTTGGTACTCTGACCATTGAAATCCCTTCTCTTATATCAGTCGTGATGCTCTGTTGTATAATCTTTAAATGCTTCTAGCTTTCTAAGGCTCTATCAGAAGATCCACCTCTGATACCAATTGGTGGATCTGAATCTACAGAGTATACACAAGAGGGGGGTGAATTGTGTATTTTGCAATTTTTCGGTAACTATTTGATTGAACGAGTTCTATCCTATATACTTTATCAAATTTGATCGTGCATCAGAATAGGTAAAAACAATAACATAAATATGTATAGTGGTTTGGGGAATATAAGGCCCTTCGTCTACTCCACCGACGCTCAACTCCAGGAGCATGGTGATTTTCACTAGCTGGTCCTCATTTCAATAGACTGGTCCACAACTAAGTAAAGTTAGTTGACCCTTTACAATATTTAGGCTAACAAACCCTTCTAGTTCAAATAAGAACCATCATATCTTAAAACGAGAATCCGGTTACACAATTATAAAAAGAATTACAGAGAGATGTCTTCCAGTTGATCTGCACAATTGAAACAAAATTAAATTGATAGCAGATGGATCATAGTATCTAGAAATATTGATTTTGAAAACAAAAAAATTCTTAGTCGATTTGGTTGCAGTAGATATAGAGATATAGTTCTCAACTTCAGCAGTAGTAGATCCACAGAAGATATTCGATGCAGAACAAGTGAATCTTCTATCGAGTTCCATCATCTTAATTGAACATAGATTTGACACTACTTTTTGAATCACTGAATCAATGTGAATTTTTTTAGTCTCTGTTTTCCACCTTTTTAATAATAGATCGACCACCATACATGCACATACCCGGTGTTTCAGAGAGAACATATATAATAAAGCTGAGCATCTCTCATGCACATTTAGATCCAAAAAAGTTTCCTTCTGATTCGCGATATTCAATATTTTGTATATACATAGAAGTCTTAACATCCCTTAAGACTCAGCATAAAAATCTCCTTTTAATTCGATCTTAAATCCAATGATAAAACGGCTTTGAATCAGTCAAAGTCGTATATTAAAAACGACTTTAAATCTGGCTTGAAATCCACCCAATAATCAGATTGCTGACCGCTACATAAAAAATATCATCTTTCAATTTTTCTGACGCCAAACGTAAGGTTGATTACGTGGCCTCCAAACATAGGGTTGATGACATATTCTTCAAACATAAGGTTGAACATAAACGTAGGGTTGATCATCCATACTTTTTCTTCAACTCTCAAACATACAAAAAAATATCTATACCTTTACTTGATCCTTACTTTTCCAAGAATGTATGGTTGTTTACGAAAGTAAGGTTGAGGAACCATTCTTTGAGAAACAAACATAACATTTAGTATTTACGTATGGTTCGCATTCCATACTTTGTTGATAAACAAAACGTAAGGTTCCTTCATAACATAAGGTTCTTCTTCCATACTTTTCTGAAAACGTATGGTTGTTTAACCATACTTTTCTCTAATCTCAAAAAGTATACACGCTTTTCATCCTTACGCTACGTTTATCCATGTAGGGTATGAACAGTGATTCCAGAATGCAGTAAAGAAGATTCCATGCTATATTTATCCATGTAAGGTATGAACAGTGATTCCAGAATGCACTTAATGCAGATTCTTAATAAGTAATAAATTCTCATTATTTCAAGAGTAAAATAAATTAATAAATTCCTAAAAAATACTAAATATAATCATTAGAAAATAACTAAGGTTATTTGAGAGCATCAAAATTATCATAATGAGACAGTGTATTATTTTAAATAATCTCCCCCATTAAATAAGATTAATATGTATTATTGAAAACAATACATTTCTCAACAATGCCCCCATTTTTTATGATCACAAAACCCATAAGATAATAAAATTATTTAAATGAAATTAAATTCAAAAATTAGTTTGATAAAGTTTTATAATTTTGATAGGATGAAACAATATTTAATTTTAGCAATATTTCTCCTTCTAAATAACCTTTATAATAAACAAAAAATATACAGAAAACTATTGAAATAATGTTTGGTCAAATAAAATGTTTTGGTTATCCAAATTTCTCCTTTAATTATCCCCCTAAATAAAATGATGATGTTTATCCAAATTCTCCCCCTTTTTGTGATATCAAAAAGAATGAAAAATCATGGATTTTAACACATTTAATGTTGCACTGAACTGTAGGTAATGGTTATTAATAACTGTTTATCATTAATTAAATCAGGAGTACTGGAATATCAAAAATAAAGTCACTAAAACAAATAGATAACGAAATAAAAAATTATGGTTATTTTCATTCAAAAACAGAAGTATATACATGACAATGATATACACAGGAATCTAGGTTTGGATAAGATAGGCAACAATTTCTATCTCCTCTGTATTGCAGACTTGATTTCTATAAACTATTCCTGAAGTCTCTTCATCATCCCATCTCCATGTTTGATAATGAGCTCTATGTTCTCTTGAGTCATATTAATATCCTTGATTAAATTGACTCTGAAAAACTCATGAATCATTTCCTCTTTTTCAACAAACAATGACAGCTTCTCTGATAACTGATTTAACAAGATTCTGACCGATGGATCACTAGATGTCAGTTGATCCACTAAAAATTTTTGATTGTCCAGCAACACTAATAAAGGATCACTATTACATTGAAGATCTTGTAACCTGTCATTCATGTTGCTCAGCATAGTTGTGATATCTTGAAACCTTAGGATTAAATCAGGTGAAGTACCTTATCCACTAACAACATTATTTGCAACTAATGCAAATTGGTTCTCCATAAATGACTTCGGATTTGATAAATATAACTTCATAACCATTTCAGATTTTAATTGTGCAACTATAGTCAGCATATCCTCTTTAAACATTTAAAATTCTTTCCTTGAGACTGCACTCTCCTTCAGCTTTTGAAATTTCGAATGTTCTATGTCAAATCAATTTGTCATAATGACATTCTCAGATTCTGACTAATATAATTTTCTGAACGATTCTTCAATTTATTCTTTCCTTGATTCAGATGCACCCTGTGCTTGATTCCTATTCACATTCTCTTATTGAAGCAGCAGTACCATCAGTAATGATTCATCGTCATATTTTTCTTTTTCTCTGTCCTGAGAAGGGTGTCCACAGATTTTTCCATAGTGTTTTCAAACTCCTCCACAGAAAAATCCTCTTGAAGTACCTCTGTGTGATCTTTAGAAGAATTCACACCACAAAGATCAGCATCTTGGCCTTCCACTGGGTTTTCAAGAACAATATCTTCAATAGTTTTTTGATGTTTGGCCACTTCTTCACAAGGCACTGCCTCCTTCTCTTTTTCTTGTTGAAGTGAAACTTTAACATCAGCTACAATGTGTTCATATTTCTCCCTTTGAGCTTCTTCTTGATCTACTGATACCTCTACTGGTGCTTTCCTTTCACTAACATCTTCCATGATCTTATCAACAACAGACTCTATTACCAAATTATAAGAAAAAAAGCATCTTTTGTTGTTTCCAATGCAGTAGAAGTAACTTCTGCATTAATAGGTCTCTTTATATTTGATTTAAGTCCCTCCTGACATCTGTATTCCTCAACGTCATCCACTTCAAAGTGAATCCTTATTGCTACATTGTGGACTCTGGATTCAGATTTTCCCTCCTTGGACGTAGCAGGTTCAGCCTGAGAACACTCTGAGTCTTCCTCATCCTCTACTGGAAAACGTTTTCCATTAATTTTGCTCCAAAAATATCCAAAATTCCTTAAAAATCCAGCATTAAACGTATTACTGTGATGACAGTTAACTAGGGAATCCACTAATCTCACCATGTCTTTCTTAAGCAGAAGTTTATAAATAAATCGACCGAAAGGGATGAAATTCATCCAGGAATCTCTTTGACAACAGTAATTGAGAATCCTGACCATGTACCATGGGAAGTTTAAAATGATATCACATAACAGAAGAAACATTATATACATATTATGGTAAAAAATCTTTTCCATTTCTGCCCTTCTTGGAGCTATTCCAGTCTAAGTAAATTTGGCCAAATTTTTCTGATCAGGCTCCAAATCCTTGATAAACATTTTCTTTATAGTTCTAGTACCAAAAATAAAAGACATGATGTATTCAGATTTATGCACAGAATCTAAAATAATTTTTAAATCAAAATGAAAAACTCCCTCATGGGGGCAATTCAGAATCTGACCAATCTCTACTGATGAGATTGGAAAATCCCTATCCTCTATCTTAGCCATCATACTATCCTCGTAATCTCCCAGACTAAAATGTACATATTTGAAGAAGTATATATGTTCTAATTCATATAGAAAATAAGTATTTTCACTGTTTAACATCTGTTCATGATTCTGAAACGACAGCGCTTACTTCAATAGTATATTTTTCTGAAATATCCAGTCGATATCGATTACCATTCCCTGTATGATTTTTTTCCCTCGGAGCATTGTCTCTTGGAATTTCACAACTCGCCTTCACTGGCTCTTTTAGTTCTTACCATCTCTGTGAGAATCTCTGATGTTTTGAAGGTTAGGGTTTCGGAGGTTCGAAGATTAGGATTTTTGAGCAGAAGTGCGATTTTCAGATTTCGAAAGGGTTTCGATAGAAGTGAAATGGTTTAGAAGTCTAAAAGGCTCTGACAGCCTTGATTCCCATGTAATAACAAATCATTAGATGTATTTAAAACAAATAATATTCTCATATGGTAAAATAATATCTTAAATAGTATTCAAAAAACAAAATAATATTTACAAAAATAAATAAATGTAAATAAAAATAAAAATTATTTAAAATTAAATAAACCTATCCCCCAATTAATAAAATCAAACCTTGCTAGGGGAAGTGGTTTAGTAAATATATCTGCTAATTGAATTATAGTATTTATAAATTCTAAAAATATATCTTTTTTAATAACATGATATCTTAAAAAGTGATTCCTTATATCAATGTTCTTAGTTCGAGAATGACTAATAGGATTTTTTGAAATATCAATTGCATTAGTAATATCACATAAAATAGGTGTATTGTTAAAATTCAATACAAAGTCTATAAGAGTGTTTTTCATCCACTACACTTGTGCACAACAACTTCCAGCAGAAACATAATCTGCCTCAGCTGTTGACAGGGCAACATAATGTTGTTTCTTACTAGACCATGATACTAATGACTTCCCTAAAAAGTGAAATGTTTCGGACGTACATTTTCTATCTAATCTACAACATCCAAAGTCAGCGTCTGAATATGAAATCAAATTGAAATCAGAAGTTTTAGGATAAATAAGAGATTGAAAAACATTTCCTTTTAAATATCTAATTTTTTTTAAAAGCAGTTAGATGAGATTATTTAGGATTTGATTGAAATCTATCACAAAGACATACTGGATACATTATATCTGGCCTGATAGCCGTAATATATAACAAACTACCAATCATACCTCTATATAACTTGTTTTCAACTGATTTCCTAGTTTCATCCAAATAAAGATTTATATTAGTACACATAGGAGTTGTAAATGGATTGATGTTTTCAAGTTCAAATTTATTAAGTAAATTAGTAATGTATTTTCTTTTATTTAAAACATTTCCATAATATTTTTGAAATATTTGAGGACCAAAAAAGAAATTTAATTCTATCATGATACTCATTTCAAATTCTTCTTGCATTAATTTTAAAAATTCATGAAAAAGAGTTTTATTAGTTAATCCAAAGATTACATCATCAACATAAATTTGAACCAATAAAACATTATTTTTGGCAGTTTTCTTAAAGAGTGTTGGGTCTTCCATTCCAACAGTAAAATCATTTTTCAAAAGAAAAGAACTTTTTCTTTCATACTAAGCTCTAGGTTCTTTATTAAGGCCATAAAGAGCTTTAGTAAATTTTAAAACAGAATCAGGTTTTGGAGAGTTTTCAAAACAATGAGGTTTGTCAACATAATCTTCCTCCATTTAATAACCATTTAAAAAGGAAGATTTATCATCCATCTAAAATTATTTAAAATTCATATAAGATAAATCGGCTAAAAGGATTGTAATGGATTATAACCTAGATACAGGTAAAAAAGTCTCAGAATAATCCATTTCTTCTTCTTGATTATATCATTTAGCTACTAATCTTGATTTATGTCTAGTTATTGTGCCTTGGTCATCTTGTTTATTTCTAAAGACCCATTTGGTTCCTATTGTAGGATAATTCTTAGGACTTTCCACTAATTCACAAACTTCATTTATTTTAAACTGGTTTAATTCATCTTGCATTAATATTACCCAGCATTCATCATCTAAATCTTCTTCTATAGTCTTAGGTTCTTTTTTGGATAGGAAGGAAATGAATTCCACTAGGTTTCAAAAGTTTATTCTAGTTTGAACACTAGATTCTAGGTCAGCTATTACAGTTTCTATAGGGTGATTATTTAGGCTTCTAGAGTGTTTAGTTAATATATTTAACGGTTCTTCAGTATCATGTTCCTCTGAACTGGACTTAATTTCTTTAATATCATTTTCAAAATAATTATTTATGTCCTGAAGTCTCATGTTATAATTAGAGTCAAGTTTATCCATTTATTATGTCCATTTCTCAAAGGGATCCAATTAATCAAATTTCACATGAACTAATTATTCAACAATCCTGGACTTCTTATTATAAACTCTATAAGCTTTGGTGGTAGCAGAATATCCTAAAAAAATACCTTCATCAGATTTTGGATCGATCTTACCAAGATTATCTTTGGTGTTCAAGAGGTAAACCTTGCATCTAAAACCAATAAAGTAATTTACTTTAGGTTGTATGTTATTCCATAGTTCATAGGGTTTATTTTTCAAAATTGGTCTAATTAAAAATCTATTAATTATATAGCAAGCTGGATTCACAGCTTCTACCCAGAAATATATAGGTAGGCTATATTCATTTAACATAGTTCTAGCCATTTCATGAATTTTTATATTTATCCTTTCTACAATCCCATTCTCTTGAGGTGTTCTGGGTGCAGAAAAGGTATGTTTAATACCCATATTTCAGAAAAAAGAATTAAATCCCAGATTCTAAAATTCTCCACCACGATAACATCCCAATGAGATTTTATTGAAACCTATTTCATTTTGAACAGATTTGCAGAATCATTAAAATAAAGTAAAAGCTTCATTTTTTAATTTCAAAAAATAAAATCCATGTAAATCTTGAATAGTCATCAACTAAAACATTACATATAATTTACCAGCTACCCATGCTACTCTTGAGGGTTCAAACAAATCCATATGAATAATTTTAATAGGTTTAGATATAGAAACCTTATTAACAGATTTGAAGGATGATTTGTGTTTCTTGCCAAGATGACATGCAACACAAAATCTTTCACATTCAAATTTGAGACAAGGTAAATCAAAAACAAAATGTTTCTTAGATAACTTATGTAAAACATGTAAATTTCATTGTCCAAGTATGATATGACAGATCCAAGATTCAGTTACTTTAGCATTCAAGCAGTTTACTTATTGTTTACATAAGGAATTTAAATCCAATGTATAGACATTATCAGTTGTTCGTGCTTTATATTTAAACATTTTATCTTTAGAAACATTACATCAATTGTTAGTAAAATCACCAGTATATCCATCATCAAAAAGTTGAGAGATACTTATCAGATTGTGTTTTAATCCTTATACATAAAGTACTTTGTTGATTGAGACTTTTTTTGGATCTCCAATAGTTCATTGTCAATGATTTTTCCTTTGGCATTGTCACAAAATTTGACAAGTCCTCCTTCGTTTTGAGTGAGTGAAGAAAAATTCAATGATTTTCCACTCATGTGTCTTGGTAGCCAATCTCTATGTACCATATATCTTTTCTTCTCTGGTGTCCTGCTACCTGCAAAGACATTCAAACAAATTGCTTTGGTGCCCATATTTTGTTGGGTCCAGATGTGTTAGATAGCAATGACTTGGGTATCCAGATTTTCATTGTTCTTTAAAAATTAGCTGAATCATATAAGTCTTTTGAAACATAAGGTTTCTTAATACCACAAATTTGAGGTTTTCGTAAGAAACATTTTTTAGCTATATGTCCCTTTGTCCCAAAAAATTTTCAATTAACAATTTTAGAGCTACGAACAGAATAATTTTTATATAGCATAGGTTTTTCTTATTTATTTCCAATTCCAAATATCTCCTTTTTAATGATATTTTTTCCAATAATTTCATTTAATGAATAATTTCCTTTTGTAAAAACCAATTCAGCCTGTTTGTAAGATTCTACTTCATTCTGCAGTGTTTTTATTCTTGATTCAAAATTAATATGGTTAGTGTTAATAGATTGTATTTATCAGTTAATTCCTTATGTTTTTTCAGTATTGAAACTCATTCATCTGAAAAGAATTTATGTTATTTCTTTGTGACTTATGGTTCATAAATATTGAGTCATATCTTTTTCAAGCATATTGCAGTAGGCTGCAAGTTTTTCATTTGTGTAGCTTGATTTATTAATTGGATTTAGAGGAGTAATATGTGTGTTCCTCATCAGTTTCTACCATAAGACACATGTTTTATTTTATATTGACTTCTTCTTTCTCTGAGCTTGATTCATGAGATCTACTGGAGTCTTCAGATACACTCCAAGTGGCTTTCATAAATTTCTTGTCCTTCTGCTCATGGTCATTTTTTTGAAGAATTTCTTCTTCTTTGCATCCATCAATTGTGGGAAATCTGGTATAATATTCCCCATATTATTCAATTCATAACATCTTACCTCGTTATTATCTTCCTTAAAGGATTTTTTGATGCCTATTTTCTTACTGTAGAATTTTTTAATTTTTTTGCCTAGCTGAGGCACTTCTTCATTTAAGTTAGATGAGTCAGAGTTTTTTGATTTAGCTTTGACTTTTTTTCTTCCTATTTCTATTCATTTTTTGTGAAGTTACCTTCAGGGTAGGATCTTCTCTTTTGATGTAGACATTATGTTCATTTGTATCATATTTCATTTCAGTTTCATACATCATCAATGTAGAAATCACCTCTCTCATGGTTAGATCTTTGATAGGTGTTGATTTTCTGATTATAGCAGAGATACCATTCCATCGAGTAGGAAGTAACCTCAGTACTTTTAATGTTTGATCATCCTGCTTGATAGGTTCTCCTAGAGCTATTATATTATTGACAATTTCTGTCAATCACCCATTCATTTGGGTAATGCATTCACCTTCAAACTTTCTGAAAGTATCAAATTTCAATATGGAAGTTTCATATATCATTTGTCTCACATTATATGTTCCTTCATATTCCACGACTTTTGTTTGTCACATCTCATATGTTGTGGGGCACTGAGATACTCTATTAAATTCATCTGGTCATAGACTGTAGATAATTGCATTCATAGCCTTTGAGTTCATATCATACTCTGACTCTGTAGCAGCACTCCATGTCTCTGGATTTTCAGGAAGTTCAAATGGAGTCAGAATCATTGAATAGAATTTATATCTGAGGTTTTTCAGATATATTATCATGCGTGATTTCCAGCCACCATAGTTGTCTCCATTAAAATATGGTGATCTAACCATTGACTTCCCTTCTCTTGTATCAGTCATGATTCTCTGTTGTATAATCTTTAAATGCTTCTAGCTTTCTAAGGCTCTATCAGAATCTCCACCTCTGATACCAAATGTTGGATCTGAATCTACAGAATATACAAAAGAGGGGGTGAATTGTGTCTTTTTCAATTTTTTGGTGACTGTTTGATTGAACGTGATCTGTCCTCTATACTTTATGAGATTTGATTGTGTAGTAGAATAAGTAAAAACAATAACACAAAGATGTATAGTGGTTCAGGGAACAGAAGACCCCTAGTCCACTCCACCAACACTCAAATCCACGAGCTTGGTGATTTTCACTATCTGGTCCTCGTTTCAATATACCGGTCCACAACTGAGTACAGGCAGTTGACACCTTTACAATCATCAGGCTATCAAAGCCTTCTGGTTTAAACACAAACCAACACAATTTTTAATGTGAAGCTACTTACTCAAGAATAAAAAGAATTTCATAAAGAAGTTTTCCAGTTGATCATCAAAATTGCAACCGAATGTAATTGACAACAGATGGATGGTAGTCTCTAGAAATATTGATTTTCAAAAGAAAGAAATTATAAGTCGATCTGGTTGTAGTAGATATAGAGATCAATTTCACAGCCTCTACAGAAGTAGATCCATAGTATAAATTCGATTCAGATCAAGTGAATCTTCTATCGAGTTCATTCTTCTTAATTGGACATAGCTTTGACACTCCTTTTTGAATCAGCTGATCAATATGAATTTTTGCAGTCTCTATTTTCCACCTTTTTAATAATAGATCGATCACCATACACGCACGTACCTGGTGTTTCCGAGATAACATATATAATCAAGATGAGCATATCTCCTACACATTTAGATCTATAAAAGTTTCCTTCTGATTCGCGATATCAAAAAATTTGAATTTATAGAGAAGTCATAAGATCTCTTAAGACTCGGCATAAAAAGCTCCATTTAATTACATATTAAATCCATTGATAAACCAGATTTGAATCAGTCAAAGTCATATTTTAAAAATGACTTTAAATCCGGCATGCAATCTTCCCATTAATCAGCTTGTTTACCGCTCCGTAAAAAATATCATCTTTCAAACGTTCTGATGCCAAATGATAGATTAATGATGTGGCCTCCAAACATAGGGTTGATGACATAGTCTTAAAATGTAAGGTTGAACATAAACATAGGGTTGATCATCCATAATTTTTCTTCAACTCTCAAATGTACAGAAAAAGATCCATACTTTTACTTGATCCATACTTTTCCAAGAACGTATGGTTGTTTACAAAATTATGGTTGATCAACCATACTTTTGAGAAACAAACATAATGTTTAGTATTTACGTACGGTTCTCCTTCCATACATTGTTGATAACCAAAACATAAGGTTCATTCCTAACATAAGGTTCTTCTTCCATACTTGGCTGAAAACGTATGGTTGTTTAACCATACTTTTCTCTTATCTCAAAAAGTATACACGATTTTCATCGTTACGCTACGTTTATCCACATAGGGTATGAACAGTGATTCCAAAACGCACTAAAGAAGATTCCACACTACATTTATCCACATAAGGTATGAATAGTGATTCTAGAACGTGCTTAATGCAGATTCCGAATAAGTAATAAATTCTTGTTATTTCGAGATAAAAATAAATTAATAAATTCCTGCAAAATACTAAATAAAATCATTAGAAAATAACTAAGGGTATTTGTGAGCATTGAAGTTATCATAAAGAGACAGAGTATTATTTTCAATAATATCCCCCTTTAAATAACATTAATATGTATTGTTTAAAACAATAATTTTCTAAACATATACATCTCTAAACATATGATCATTTCAGTATTATTAGTTATCTAAAAACATATTTGAGTCATTAATTACAAAAGAATACACTAATTACATCATAATTTTTTTCTTTTTAAATAAATATCCTCAAAGATAACTCTAATACATCTTTTAAATCCATACATATCATTTATAGTATTTTCATTGATTCATAGGGAATGAAACATAATATGTGCGAGATAACATTATCATAAAGGGAACCATATAAAGGAATCAATATTGAATCAATGATAGTATTAATTATGGAATGATAAATAACTGAACACACAATCAATGTAATCAACAAACTAAGAAGGAAGTTCATAAATAATGTGGAAATGTGATAATATAAAACACATTCGATTTATAACAACCACAACCTTTCTTTAACCCATAATCATAATTTTTTTACATAAAATATTAACTTGATACAATATTGAAGTTCGATAGGTGTAGTGTCAATGGGATTAGGAACATTATATAAAAACTTTGAACATAAACACAACATCTTTATTGAAATATTCTTTTACATGACTACAACATTCTTTCAAACTTAGCATTGCATGGTATAACCAGGGGACATGGATAAGAAAATGATATGATATAAAGCCTAGAGAAGGAGTAAGAAGGAAGTAACATGATTAATATATTACATGATAATTAATAGGCATAACAATGGAACGTACGATAAATATGAACATAATGTCATGATATAGAATGATTATCATAAAATGGAAATGTGGAAATAAAATTTTACATGATATTAACATGAGCGAGGAATCATTTCACATGAAGAATTAATAAAACCTCATTGTATTTGAATTATCATTATGAAAACCACATTTCAATTGATGTATCATGATATAATTATTTACCCAATTCATTGGAGCGCTATCTGGGTGCACTCTTCTTAATCATTTAATTTCATGCACATGTGTTCCACATGGATCATACAACAAGGAAACATTCAACATCAGAATTTATTACAAAATAAATTAATGATGAATACAAAAATGAATCTCAATAATCAATAAGTAAATGTGTATAAAGTTTGATACCCTAGATAGTGAAATGGACACAATATTCCCTGCTCACTATCTTTGGATTGGAAAATTATAGTGCAATTTCGGTAGCATAACGGTGTGAAATAAAAATTATTAAAAAAATTTGATGATAGAGAAAGGGGTATCTCATCATATATAAAAGAAATTAACATTACAGGGTAATATAGATTCAAATACCATCATATTTAAGAGAATTTATATGTGCAGTATAAAAGATGTTATTGAAAGTAAATGAGTGGAGAGAAATCTCTTATAGAATTTCAGCCTAGTAACTGGTGTACAAGGATTAATGAGAGATAAAGGGGAATCTCATAATTAATACATAAGTAAATCATTATATTTGAGGTTTTATATCAAAATAAATCATTTATAATTGAAATTAAAAGGTTATAACAACATAAATAAACCTGGAAAAATGGGAAAAAAAAGAAATCATCTACATGGGAGTGTGATACCAACGGTTTGAGGGAGGCTTGAGAGAGGCCTATTAAGAACATGATGCACCTAGTTTGGATTCTATAGAGATGAGGGAAGTGGTTTTTTGAGCTCCGAAGGCTTTTATTCAAGAAAAATTGGGATCTTGGTGGGGTTTAAATAGGAAAAGGGAGGATATTCTTTATTATTTAGGTTTTTGACTGTACACGTTAAACTAATCAAAACCAAAAAACCATCCCATATTTTTCCCATGGTTTTGGAAATAGGGGAGTGAAGAAAATTGTTTTATTGAAAATGGATGATCTTATTAAAATATTAGTCTTGATTATGTGGATTTGAGTCACACTGTTTAGAAAATCATTGAACAAAGATTAAATGTATTATAAGTCTTGGTGGGTCAACTAGTGTTTTGTAAAATAAATAAAATAAACACTAAAAAAACATTATTTTAAGGGTAAAACATATATTTAAATGAAATAAAATTTATTGAATTTTAATACATCACTATTGGTTCATTATGATTTCATAAACACATAACAAATTTAAACAGTATTTATTTTTACCCTAAAATTCGACTACCTCAAAAAATTATGAAAAATTTTCCGTTGGACAATTTTATGGTCCTAATTCCAAAAATAATGTTCATTTTATCTAAATAATTTTTT
This sequence comes from Viscum album, assembly GCA_963277665.1. Classification (NCBI taxonomy): domain Eukaryota; kingdom Viridiplantae; phylum Streptophyta; class Magnoliopsida; order Santalales; family Viscaceae; genus Viscum; species Viscum album. The sequence continues at coordinate 1,006,802,199 of OY728157.1, forward strand.
AAATATCTTCATTATATTTAATAAAATAAAAACACACATTCTTTTGAAAATTCATGGGTTTTGAAAAAACCAGTTTTAAAACCATAATAAAAATTACAATTGTATTCATAAAAATTATATGATCATTTATTTTTAAAAAGTAATATATTAATAATATTTTATTATAATATTAATTAATTATAAAAACCACAAATTCATCAATATATATTTCATAAATGAATATTAATGAATAATATTATTTTTTGGTTAAAAACTATTTATAATGTACCAATAATAAAATTAATTTATATTCTTTATATATAATCAAATAATTCACATAATCATAGTGCTAAGGTATTTTTATATAAACCCTTATAACACCCACATAATACTTAATGGTATGGTGTGCGATGGTGACAGACTCTTGGGGTAGATCGGATAACATTTCCTAAGACATAAAATCTATTAACATCTACTTCTCCCATAGGTAGTTCCGTTCAATATTATCATATTGAATCACAAATAGGGAATGGTCAAATGCCATGATTTGTGATTACACCTCCATTCATAGCTTCAACAAATGGTATTCGAATGGAAAAATTCTACTGAATGAGGCTATTACTTCCTTTGTCTAAGTTAATTTGTATTTGTTAAAGCCATATATTTATATTAACCATGTAATCACTTATCAGTGACTAAATTAGAAATGAAAACAAATCTTAACAATATTTTGAAATCAATAATCATAAAACCAAATATTTGAATACCATATCTAACCATCTGACATTTTATTACCTTTAATCAGATCATGAACAATTTTCATTAAAAAAATATTGGTTCATTACAATCTTTCCCCCTTATGAAATTTATTCCTCAAAATTTCCTTTTCCAATACTAAAATAGATAATTGTATCTTTGTTTCATTAGTTCCTCTGATTCCCATGTTGCTTCTTCAATATTTTGGTTTTACCACAATAAATTAACGAAAGGCATTGTCTTATTTCATATTTTTTTCATAAAATAAAATATTTCCACCGGATTCTCTTTATAGTAGAGGTCATTATCCAATCCTACCACCATTGGATTGATTACATGTGATTTTTAAAGTATTTACTTCTTCAAGAGTGATAAATAGAATACATAATGTAATTGAGATAGGTTTGGTGGGAGTGGTAGTTGATAGTCCTCTTCTCCAAAGTGATCAAGCATTTTAAAAGGAATGATGTTTCTTGGACTATGATTTCCCTTATTCCCAAATATCATAAAACACTTCTATAGTGAAATGTGAAGGAATAACATATATCAAACTTCAAACTCTATGCCTCGTAAAAAATTATTAGCATAGTTCTTTTGTTTAAAATGAGAAAATTTAATGTGCTTTCAGATGGTCATAACCATCTCCATGATTCCGTCGACCATTTCTGTTCCTAAGCAATTTCTCTCCCCAACATCATCCCAACATGCCGACGTCCTACACCTCTTCCTATAAAAGGGATTCCTAAGGAGCCTTTTGGATTCATTAATAAAATATAGAGTTATGTTATAAGTCAATGATAGGATAATGTTGATCCCATACTTCATTGAAGTCTATTGAGCGTGCTCTCAATATGTCTTCATGTGTTTAAATAGTCCACATAGATTGTCCATGTGTTTGAGGATGATAAGTTGTACTGATGTTTAGAATAATATTTAGAGCATGATTACTAATTTTCCTAAACATAGTGGTGATTATTTGATCATGATACTATATAATCGATATTGGTACTCCAACCAGACATACCAAATCTTTGATTTATATTTATGCCAGTGGATCCAATGGGAAATTCTCTCAAATTGCAAGGTTGTTTGTAGTCATTGTAATATGATCCATGACAACACAAATATTATTATTTCCTTTGGATGTATTTGGAAATATGGTGACAAAGTCCATGGTGATGTTCTGCCATTTTCATGTTGGTATGGGTAATGTTTGCATCATCCCCATTGACATTTTCCTCTCAACCATCACTTTCTGACATACCAAGCACATTGATGTATACTTAGTGATCTCCTTCTTTATTTTATCCCACCAGTAGTTCTATCAGAGATATCGATACATCTTTGTGTTTCTTGGGTGAATAGAGAAATTAAAACTATGTGAATCATCCAAGATATCTTTCCTAAACTCTGGACATGATGGAATAAACAATTGTTTCCCAAATATCAAAATTCCTTCTTCCTTAACATTATAACTTGAGGATTTCCTTTTCTAATGGATTCTACATTATTCTGTATTCCATCATAATCATTTTGGGCATCCTTTATCCTTTTCAAAAAAGTTAGTAGAGCAATAATTTGTGAAATTATTGATGAAGTTTCATTCCATATGATTCCAATGTCCATCTTCATCAAATATAAGAAGATTGGAAGCTTTTCAATTCCCGTAAATGATAGAATCACTGGGTTATTTTTACATAGAGAATATACCACCTTGTTGATTCCTAAGGTTGTAATGGATTGATCATTAGTAGTATTTGATAAGCTCTGACCATATTTGATAGAACATATTGATCACTATCTGTGTGAATATATAATTTCACCTTTTTTGGTCTGTTTATATTTCATACTTCTCACCTAAAAGGTCATTCCTCCATGTTTTTAAATATAATATTACTATAGAAAACTCTAGATGACATGTTGGATAGTTTTTATCAAGAATGTTCAATTTCATGAAGCATAGGCAATGACACTGTCATTTTTCATCGCCACATATCCCATTACTTTCTTCGAAGCATAACTAAATACTATAAAACATTTCTTCACTTGTTAGATGTCTGACCATGTGCGCAGTGATAATAATACTTTTCAACTCCTTGATGATATCCCCATATTCATACATACAATAAAATTTACTACCATCCTTGTTGTATTGGTATGAGGGTTAGACGATATTGTGAAATTCCCTACAAATCGCAGATAATATCCAGCTAACCCCAGGAAGCTTCGGATATCTGTCACTGATGTTTGCCTCCACCATCCCTCAATTTCAGCTTTCATGGATGGATCAATAAATATCATACTTCTTGAGATGATATGTCCAATGAATGATACCTCCTTTAAACAGAGATCACATTTGAAAAAAATTACATAGAATGTCTCATTTTGGAAGGTCTTTAGCACAATTCATAGATTCAATTCATGATCCTCCATGGGTTTGGATTATATTATAATATTGTCTATGAATACAAAAACAAATTTATCGAGGAAATATATAAAGACTATATTACTCAATTCCATTAATATTCGTAGAGAATTGGTGAGTCTTAAAGTGATTAATATGAATTCATAGTGAATGTATCTTGTACAAAAAGAAGTCTTGGGGATATCCTCTTTGTTAACCATTATATGGTAATATACAGACCGCAGATCCTCATAGGAGATTTTTTATGCTCCACATAGTCAATCGAACATTTCATCAAGTCATGGATGTGGATAATTTTACTTTATATTTATTTTATTGAGCTCACGATAATCAAATAAAAGGGGCATTGACCCATACTTTTTTTACGTAGTGGACAGGGTCACCCCATGTTGAGTCACTTGGTTATATAAACACTTTTTCTAGATTATCCAATAGTTATTTCATCATCTATTCACACTCCACAAAGAAAATACAATAGATTGTATTGAATATTGGCAATGACCAGGGTAGGAGATCAATTGAGAATTCAACATCTATTCTAGGTGGAAGACCAAGCAATTTCTCTGCAAACACTTCAGCAGACTACCTCACCATAGGCATGTCTTCAAGGATAATTGCTTCCTGGGAGTCTATCATCTGAGCCAGATATGCATGATCATAGGGTAGTAATATAAATTCTTGAGATGATGGTTTAAAGGAATATTCATCCACCCCCTTGTAATTTTATATAATCAGGGTTTGATTAACTATGTGGAGAGTGATTTACCTCTAACAACAATTTATGGTCATGCTATATATGAAAAAAATCATGTAAAGAATTGCATTAAATTTTACCAGAATAAATATTATGAGTTTATCTGGGATTTTTAATCAATAAATTACCACATTATAGGAGTAATATTCATGGATTGCAATGATATACCCATTTTCAGTTATCACCTACATCTTTACTACCATGATTTGTTGTGGTTTTGAGATAGATCAACAAAAATTTCAGGACATAAAAGAATGCATAAAAACCTAAAAAATTATGTTATCTATTTTTGAATGAATATCTATCATACCTATTACCACTTCATTGTCATGTTCACGTTGGTGTTAGTGATGGAAAACACTCAACCTTGCTGCGTTGGAGGTTTTCTGTTGCCTCCAAAAACCAAGGGCATAGGGAACCCGTTTTCAATGTCCAATGGTTCTTTGTAGTTGATGCAATGAACAATGTGTTGATATTCAAACAGATTGTTCCTCTTCCATGTTGCAACCGTGAGTTTTTCATGTCAGATGTTAATGGTCGGGTGCCCTTCATTTTTATTCCCATGTCCATATTCATCAAATCATAGAAGATTGATTGCTTTTCAATTCGGATCAATGATAGAATCATTAGGACCTTTTTGTATAGGGAATATACCACCTTGGTCATTACTATGGTGGTAATGGATTGATCATTCTTAGTCTTTGATAATCTCTAACTATATTTGATCGAAAATATTGACCACTGTCTGTGTGAATATAGACTTGCATCTTTTTGGTCCATTTATATTACATACTACTCTCCTAAAAGGTTATTCCTCTAAATTTATAAATTTAATATTACTACAACTAACTCTGGATCACGTGTTGGATAGTTTTTATCAATAAAGTACAATTTCATTTAGCATAGTCAATGACTATGTCATCTTTCATCCACACATATCCCATAACTTTCTTCAATGCATCAAAAAATACTACAAAACATTTCTTCACTTGATGTCATTGTGACCACATGCACAATGATAATAATCTTTTTCAACTCCTTGATGCTATCCACATTTTAATACCTAGACAATAATTTACTCCCTTTTTTGTTATCTTGGAAGAAGGGTTGGAAGATCGTGTGAAATTTCACACAAATTGAAAATAATATACAGATAACCCCAGGAAGCTATGAATATCTGTCACCGATGTTGGCCTCTAACATCCCTCAATTGCAGCTTTCTTAGAGGGATTCATAAATATCTAACTTCTTGTGAAGATATGACCAATGAATGATACCTCCTTCAACCAGAGATCACTTCTGAAAAATCTACATAGATAGTCTCATTCAACAAGGTCTTTTTTACAATTATTAAATTCACTTCAAGATCTCTATTGGGTTTCGATTATAATATAATATTGTCAATAAATAATAAAAAAAAATTTCGAGTAAATATCTAAAGACTCTATTAATAAATTCGATGCATATTCGTAGAGAATGAGTGAGTCCTAAAGTCATTACTATGAATTCATAGGGCATGTATCTTGTACAAAAACAAGTCCTGGGGTTATCCTCTTTGTTAACCATTAAATTGTAATATTCCGAACTCAGATCCCCATTGGAGACTTTTTGTGCTTCACATAGCTGATAGATCATTTCATCAAGTCATGGATGTGGATAATTTTTCATTATAGTGATTTTATTGAGCTCACGATAATCAAATCAAAAGGTCATTTACCCATCCTTCTTTTTGATTAATAGGATAGGTTCACCCCATATTGAATCACCTGGTTATATAAAAACATTATCCATATTCTCCACTATTTATTTCATCATCTCTTCATGATCCAGAACAACAATACTATATAGTGTAGTGGATACTGGAAATTCCCTCGGTAGGAGATCAATTGAGAATTCAACATCTATTTTAAGAGGAAGACCAAGCAATTTCTCTGCAAACACTTTAGCAGATTCCCGCACCATAAACAATTCTTCAAGGATAATTGCTTCCTGGGAGTCAATCATCTAAGCCAGAATGCATGATCATAGGGCAGTAATATAAATTCATGAGATGATGGTTCAAATGACGATTCCTCCTCCCCTTTGTACATGTATTGAATCAGGGGTTTATTGTTCTTGTGTATAGTGATTTCCCTCTAACGACAAGTTATGGTCACGCTATATATGAACAAAAATAATGTAAATAATTGCATTAAATTTTACCAGAAGAAATATGTCGAGATTATTTGAGATGTTTAATCCACAAATTATGACATGGGAGGGGTTATATTCATGGATTGAAATGATATCCTTATTTTCGGTTCACACCTACATCTTTACTTCCCTGATTTGTGGTGGTTTTGAGATTGTTCAACAAAAATTTCAGGATATAAAAAAATGTTTATAAATATATAAAAAATTATGTTATTTATTTTTCAATGAATAAATATCATACCTATAACCACTTCATTTTCAGGTTTATATTGGTGTTAGTTAAGGAAAACCCTCACCCTTGCTTCGTTGGAGGTCATCTGTTTCCTCCAAAAACCGATGGCATAGGGAACTAGTTTTCATAGTGTCATTGATCTTTGTAGAAGATGCAATGAACAACGTGTTGATATTTGAAAACATTGTTCCTCTTAACTTTTGCATCCATGATTTTTTCATGTCGGCAGTTAATGGTCAGGTTCCCTTCTGTATGATTCCCATGTCCATATTCATCAAATCTAAGAAGATTGTATGCATTTTAATACCCATCAAAGATAGAATCATTGGGTTATTTTTACATAGAGCATATAGCACCTTGTTCATTCCAAGGCTGGTAATGGATTGATCATTCGTAGTATTTGATAAGCTCTAAAAATATTTGATGGAACATATTGACCACAATAAGTGTCAATATATACTTGCATACTTTTTGGTCCGTTTATATTTTATAATTCTATTTTAAAACTATATTCCTCCATCTTCTTAAATATTATATTACTAGATCCAACTCCGGATCATGTGTTTGATAGTTTTTTATCAAAAAAGTTCAATTTATAGAAGTATAGGAAATGACTTTGTCATTTTGCATCCACACATATCCCATTACTTTCTTCGAATCATCACTAAATACTACAAAACATTTATCCACTTGTTGGCAGTGTGGCCACATGCGTATAGATAATAATCTATTTCCACTCCTTGATGTACTAGACATATTTATACCTACAAAATAATTTACTCCCTTCGTTGTTATCTTGGAAAGAGGGTTGGGATATTTTGTGAATTTTCCAAAAAATTGTAGATAATATCCAGCTAACCCCCGGAAGCTACGAATATCTCTCATGGATGTTGGCCTCCACCATCCCTCAATTGCAGCTTTCTTGAAGAGATCCATAAATACCTCAATTCTTATGTTGATAAAATTAATGAATTATACCTCCTATAACATGAGCTCACTTTTCAAAAACATTACATAGAGAGTCTCATTATTCAAGGCCTTGAGTACAATTCTTATATTATGTTCATGGTCCTCCTTGGGTTTGGATTATATTATAATATCAAATATAAATACTTAAACAAATTCATAAAGTCAATATCTAAAGACTCTTTTAATAAATTACATTAATATTTATAGAGAATTAGTGAGTCCTAAAGTAATTACTATGAAATCATAGTGCTTGTATCTTGTCCAAAAAGCAGTCTGGATGATATCCTCTTTGTTAACCCTAAAATGGTAATATCCCAACCACAGAGCCTCTTTGGAGATGTTTTGTGCTCCAAATAGCTGATCGAACATTTAATCAGATCATGGATGTCGATAATTTTTCTTTATCGTGATTTTATTGAGCTCACGATAATCAAATCAATGGGGCATTTACCTGTCCTTCTTTTTTATGAAGATGATATGGTCACCCCTTGTTGAATCACTTGGTTATATAAACACTTTATCGATATTCCCCAATAGTTATTTAATCATCTCTTCAAGATCCACCACAACAATACTATATAGTGTATTGGATATTGGCAATGCCCCGGGTAGGAGATCAATTGAGAATTCAACATATATTTTAGGAGGAAGAACAAGCAATTTTTTTGCAAACAGTTCAGCAGATTCCCTCACCATAGACATGTCTTCATGGATAATTACTTCCTAGGAGTCAATCATCTGAGCCAGATACACAAGATCATAGGGCATTAATATACATGATTAAGATGATGGTTCAAAGGACGATTCATCCCGCTTGTACATTTATAGAATCTGGGGTTGATTCCCTATGTGGAGAGTGATTTTCTCTAACAAAAATTTATGGTGATGATATTTATGACCAAAAATCATGTAAATAATTCCATTAAATTTTACCAGAGGAAATATATCGAGGTTCTCTATGAAGTTTAATCCAAAAATTACGACATGGGAGGAGTTATATTCACGGATTGCAATGAAATACCCTTTTTCGGTTCTCACCTATACCTTTACTTCCGTTATTTGTGGTGATTTTGAGATTGTTCCACAAAAATTTCAGGATATAAAAGAATGTATATAGACATAAGAAAATTTGTTATCTATTTTTGAATGAATAACTATCATACATATCACCACTTCATTATCAGGTTCACATTGGTGTTAGTGATGGAAAATGCTCACCATTTCTGCATTGGAGGTTATCTATTTCCTCTAAAAACCAATGGAATAGGGAACCAAATTTCAATGTGCCATGGTTTTTTGTAGTTGATGCAATAAACAAAGTGTTGACATTCGAATAGATTGTTCGTATTATCTGTTGTAGTCGAGAGTTTTTCATGTCGGCAGTTAATGGTCAGGTGCCCTTCTTTTCCACACCTATATCATTTCCTCAACCACATCGAGAAATATTTTGGGTTTTGTCCCCAATGTTGGTAGGTGGGTTGTTGAATTTTCGTAACACCATTTTTTTATCAATCATTCACCTAGAATTTAAATCCACATTATTCTTTTTATTCCCAAGATTCCCCAAAAATTTGTGGTTATGGATTTTAACATTGAGGGAAAATCCGACAATTTCCTCATAGCAGTCGATGTCATAGATCACTAGGCCTTTTGGTAGTCTAAGTTTTACCCCACTAAAAAAGATATTAACCTTGCATTAGGGGGTAACGACAAAGTCGAAGGAAAATGGTGAAATACTTGTAATATTTTCCTCATTTTATCTAATGGTTTCATGAACTTTATTCTTAAGTAAAAAGAAGTACCATTCCATCATATGTCGAAGGATATAAGGAAAATATTTGTCAAAAAACATTTCAATGAAATCCATCCATTCCAAAAACTCAATCTCCTCCCAAGACAACATATTATTTATCAATGTCCACCATTGATCAGCTTCACCCTCAATACAATATGTATCAATTAGAACCTTATCTTGTTCAAATAATTGAATTATAAAGATGATTTTCTCAAAGTATTTGATCCATTTATCAATATATTAATCCATTTTTATATTTAAAACTTCTTTTAGCAATGATATTATCAATAAAAAGTTCGTGAATCCCTCCCCCATCAGATTTGGCATCCCAATTGAACATTCATCACATTCATCTTCTAATCAGTTGTTAGACTGAGTCCTCATATTACCAGTTATAAGATAAAATGAAAGCAATATTATGGATAAAAAATAATGGGTAATCCAAAAAAATGTATGAGTTATTAATTACATTTATTTCCATAACATACAAATTTATAAGATTTAATCTATGTTATTCATGATCAATTTCCAAACATATAATCATTGGGGGATTTTTTTTATTCCCATAATGATTGTTCATGTTGATATTATTAATATACAAAAACATAAACCCAAAGTTTAATATCAATGATTACAATAAGGCACATTTTCGTGATGTAGTTCCCATTTGAGTCTAACTCAAATTAGTGTTTTTTGGGTTTTACCCCTAGATATATTTGTGCTAGAGAAACCTCTATGTTCTTATATCGAAAAAAGAATGTATTTTATTGATAAACCACATAATCATTACTAACCAAAATTTATGGATGTTTTTATTATACATAGTTATATATATAAGTATTTCTCTAGGTTTTGTTAATCTTAATCCAAAAAATAACTAAACATATCCTCTAATACAAACTATAAAAATCATTATCATTATTTCACACAAAAAGATAATTTATTACATAAAATTTTCACATTATAAAATATTTAATTTTTAGAGATCTAGTTTTTTTTTGGGATTATGAAAATCATATAACAACATATTACATTGACACAACATATTTATTGAAAACTTATTTTACATGACCACAACATTACTTCACACTTAACTTTGAAAATGAAAACTTGAGGACATGGATAGGAAAAGGGTGAGCTATAAATCAAAGAAAATGATTAAAAAAGGAATAACCTGAATAATATAGTACATGTTAGTTAATATGTATATCAATATACCATAAGAGAAACATGAACATAAAAGCATGATATATAATGATTATCATAACACCGAAATGTGGCAACAACATTTAACATGATATTATCATGAGACAAGGGTCATTGGACATGGATCGTGAGTAAACCCATAATGAAAATGGATTATCTTGAGTAAACACTCATTTTACATGACTAATTATAAATCTAGTCTTTACCCATTGCATTGGAGCTCTATTAGGGAACACCCTTTTTAATTATTTGATTTTATGCACAGGTGTGCCACATAGATCATAGAACATGGAATCATTCAATATCAACATTTATTACAAGATAAGGGGATGTGTAATAATTACATGAAACTATATAATTAACAAGTATTTCTGTAATGGTGACTAATCTTGACAGGTAAATGGGCATGGTATTCACTAAATAATTACATTTTCTTGGAATATCGTGGTGAAATTTCGACAGCATAACAACGTGACATAAGATTTCCAAAAAATGGTTGATGAGAGTAAAATGGGTATCTCATAATATGTACAAGAAATTAAAATTAAAGGTATCATATAATAGGTGTCACAAAATATTTAATGGAATTAATATGCGTAATATAAAATAAGTGCATCAATGTAAATGAGGAGAGACAAATCCCTTACAAAATTTCAGAATAGTAACGTTTTTAATGGGAGACATTAATGACAAAGAAAAGGGTCTCTTATCATTAAAAAATAATTAGAGAAGTATATGGGGGTTCAAAATCATATACCATCATTTATAATTGAAATTCAAAAGGTATAGCCACATAAATAAACATGAAGAAAATGTAAAAAGAACAAATCCTAAACATGCAAGTGTAACTCCAGAGGCATGAGAAAGGATTGATAGAGGCTTATTATAAACAGGGGTGCTTCGGGAGGATTATAGGGAGAGTATGGAAGACGATGGTCGAGCTCAAATGGCATTGAGTGATGATGAAGTGCAGGCATGGGTGAGTTTATATAGGAAATGAGAGGGAATTTATTATGATTTAGGTTTTGTGCCCCACACATTAAACAAATCAAAATCACAAAAAATCACATGCTTTGTTCCCATGATTTTTTCCTAAGGATATTGGAATTCATTAATTTATAATTCCAATGTCCTTAATTATTAAAATATTTGTCTTGATTATGTGTAAGAGAGTAACACTCTAAATGAAATTATTTTAAAAATATAAAATGTTGTATTATTTTTGGAGGGTACACAATGTCTTTGAAAAATAAATCAAATAAACCCTAAAATCACATTAACTTAAAGGTAAAACAAATATTGGCCGGAAATCCAATTTTTAATATTTTATTACATCACCTTGAGGTCATTTTGATGTTATAAAAACATTATATATTTAAAAGATATTTAATTATTTCCAAAAATTTCAAATGTATTAGAAAATTATGAAAAATTTACCATTAGATAATTTCAATTTCCTATTTCTAAAATTAATATGCATATTATATAAATTATTTTCTAAATATCTAAACATTTAATTTTAAAATAAAAACTAACATTTATTGAAAATTCATGGATTTAAAAAAAAATAATTCAAAGCCTTAATAAAAATTAAAAATATATTCAAAAAAATTATACGATCATTTATATATAAAAAGTAAATTATTAATAATATTTTATTAAAATATAATTTAAAAAAATCCAATAATTTATAAAAATATATTTATTAATTGAATAATAACTATAAAAACAATTTTTGGATTAAAAACTATTTATAAAGTAACAATAACCAAATTAATATGTATTATTATTCTATAAAAATATAAAAAAAAAATCATAGGGTTAAGTTATTGTTATATAACCCCTTATTACACATACATAAGGCAAAAGGATAAGGTGTGCGATAGTGATAAACACTTGGGGTGGTTATGATAAGATTACTCGAGTGGTAAACTCTATTAACATCCACTTCTCCCATAGACGGTTCAATTCAAGAATTACATTTGAGGCTTAGATTGGGTTAGTCAAGAGAGAATCACAGAGACACCACGTCCTTTCCAAGCTATGAAGATTTATATTCATATGGAGAAATTATAAATTATGATTCCATTGCATCCTGTATTTGAGTAAATTGGGATTTTTTAAAGCTCTATATTTATACAAATCATGTGATCACTACTCAATGGCTATATTAGAAATAGTAACAAATATTAATGGTATTTTGAAATAAAAAATCACAAAACCAAAGTCGTGAATTTTTTATATAACCAATTTATATATTAAGAGATTTAATCAGATCGAGATGAATTTTCCTAAAAATAAATTTTAGGTTGTTAATGTATTCAATATATATGATAAGGTAAAATAAATTTGAAATTGTTAGAAACTAAAACATAATTTATCTAGTCAATGACCTAAAATTTATATATATCCATAGATATGTTAAATAAAAATCTCATGGATGAATTATAACTGATACTAAATATGTGATGTTATTTTTTAGTAGATTCCATGTTTCTAGGGTACATAGTTTGAGTACTGTAAAGACCTTCAACAATAAAATTTAGCTATGAAGTAAAATATCATCTTTGGTGGCTAGCCAAGTATATCATCTCATGAAGCTATCATTTCAAAGAGGTGATATTTATAATTGGGTCCACCATTTTTGTACTAGTGAAAAACATTTCTCATATATTAAATAATCAATTTAACAATATATCATATTACATAAATATATTGAATTATGATTACAAAATTATTAATATATTCCTAAATAATCAAATAACAATCGAATTATACACCAAATTTAAAAAGGTATACAGTTTAGGAAATTTTAATATCCCTGATAAATGATAGGGATAGATAGATAAAATTCAGTGAATATAGTATACTTTATATTTCATGGGGATGAAATAAATAATAGAGGTTAATGTTAATAATATACTTTTACAAATAAATAATAAAAAATCAATAGGAAGAGTAAGGATGGTATCAACACAACGTACCATAATTGGGGTTAAATAAAGTGTATTTTACTTTGATGATTATAAACATTACAAAATAATATTTTAAAAACATTCTTGAGAAAAAAGATCCTTTTGTTTTGAATTTTTTGTGAAAAAAATTCATAGAAAATAAATTTTTAAATCATTTTCATAAAAAATTATCATTTAAAAAATGAAAACGATTCTTTGAAGTAATTATGGTAGGTAAAACTATACATTCCATACAAGGTAAAAAGAACCTTCCATTTTCATTGTTAAAAGTTAAGAAATGTTAATCATTCAAAAAAAACAAGAAGATACATATGAAATCATTGATTAAAGAAAAAAATTGTAAAAATTTCATTACCAAATCAATTTAAATACATTCGTTAATTTTTTTTAAAAAACATGGTTTTTATAATAAAATATGTTCTTTGGATAATGAAATAAATGATGTCGATTTGTCATAAAATTTATTTTAACAGTAATTTCATACCCAAGAGTGGAAATGGAATAAATACATGAATATGGTCATCAGTAACCAGATAAAAATGAATGTTTTTTTAAATGGTTAAATATTTTTCTCAAATAGAGATTGCATTGAAAGATTATTTTTACTTTTCATGAGGAAGATAATCATTTAACATCCTAAAGTGTCCCTTACAACATTGAGTCTATTTAAATTATTTTCCTCATTAATAAATTATTTTAGATTTGACATAAAATATAATGAGAATAATATTATTCCTGATATAGCATGAAAAATTATGTATACACACCACATAAAAGATAATTGTAACATAATATCAAATAATTCTCAAAGAATTGTAAATTGAGATGAAAATGCCTTACCTTAGCCCTATTTATGTTGTGTGGTATTTATCTCTATGTATAGTGGTTTTAATCTTGTTAATAACATATAATAAGAACATTTATTTATTTATGATATCATATATGACCTTCATATAATATATTATTACAAATTTTTAAATATCATTTCATTATTTTAAATATTTTTTTGTTTTAAATTAATAGTTTGTTGAGTATGTTTTATCTTAGAATTTGTTATTCTTATTAAATATATAATGTTTTAATTATATTAAAATATTAAATCCTGACTTTAATATCAAACACACACATAAATATATTTTATATGTATTTATAATAATAAATAATGAATGTAGATACTAAATAAAATGTATCTTTTATGGAAACGATAGGCCGTACGTATGCACTAACACTACATTAATTTCATGATCATATTAAAACAATGGAATGTAAATGATATGTATAAAAATTGTATATTATTATTAAAATATCATAGTTTTATAATATTTTTCAAATATTTATACAAAAATTATCTCTAATACGTATAATGTGTAGTGTGAATGATTCACATCACTTTGAGGGGTGTTATTCCAAACCTCCTCAAACGATTATATCATGGTAACAAAAAATGGAATGTATTAAATTTATTTTATATAAAATTATTAAATAATTATTAATAAATAAAAATTATATTATCCAACATATATAAACTATGTTACCAGCAGTATGTAAAACCACTAATTTTGTTATGGGAAAATTGAACATTCATCATTTTGTGAGGCAGTAGTACTATGTACACAAATATAATATATACCTTGCACAATATATGGAATTATGTGTTATTATTGGTCAAAATATTTTATTAAAAAATCCATATTATTATTCGGTTAATAGTATTTTATACATGTATTTAATAATAATGATTTAGGGATTTCATATTAAAAATAAAACAAAAACCCATAAGGATAGATGGACCCCTAAATCGGGTAACACTTTTTGGTTAAAACCAAAAGATTATTTGAATTGACAAATTAAAAATTTATTATTTTAATTCTAGGAGAATAAGTTTATAATACTTTTGTATATTTCTTTGAATAAATATAGATTCATTGGTATGAGGAAGTGTGACAGGTGATGTTGTTTTTTATGGAACGAAAAGGAATCAAAAGGAATTTTTGGAAATAAGTTAGGTGCACACAAATTATTACCTAAAAAATTCACTAAAAAAAATAAAATAATTAATAGAAATTTTTTGGGAGAGATATTACTAGAATTTATTTATTTGATAAGTGTATATGTAATTTGGGACCTCAAATATTCGGTTTAATCCCTAATTACACCTTAAAACATTAATTAAAGTAAATGACATTCCCTAATATTTTTGGTTAAAAATGATGTTATTTTAATTATAATAAAAATATCATAATGATTATAATAATGTATTTCCATTTTTAAAATTTCAATTCACAGAATCCAAAAAATTATAGTTAATGAAATATTCATATACATACATTTTATCTAGTTTTATTTGAAAATTATTCTTAAGATTATTGTGTTTTTATGTTAAAGTACAATATGAAATTGATTATAATAAATTAAATTAAATTTAAATATCTATTGTTGAAATAATGATACATTATAAAAAATTGATAATACAATTTATGAATAGTAATTATTTAATAAAAAGGTAGTTTTAACAGAAATGTAGTATTTTTCACTATTCATAAAAAAATGACGTTTCGTAGAAAATTAAAAATTATTTACCCTAGTCAAATTTTGACATTATAAATTCTATATTTAAGTATATTTTATAAAAATAAATTTATATTTGGGTCAAAATATTTATTTAAAATTTTATCTCTATTAAAAGATAGTAAAATTCCCCTTTTGAAAATATATGTTTTTACATTAAATGATTGTTTTATTATTTTCTTATGCTTATAAAATCAATTGTATGAATATAAAAAATATATTTTTTAATATATAAAATATATATTTCATTAAAATTTATAATTTATTTTATTTAATTATGTTTATTTATAATTAAATTCTAAGGATGTATAAAAATAATAATATTTATTTTATTTATAATGGGATCTTGATTTAATTTCTCATTAATTGTTATTCCATCAATTCATTTTAATTTCAAATAAACCATAAAATATCATATGTTAGTTTATAATATTCATAACTACAAACAAAATGGAAAGGATATATCCTATTTTAGTAAATATTAATAATTTAATAATGCATTGTTATTTGGTTAAACCCAGAATTTCGTTTAACACAAGCTATCATGGAAGGGTGTTCAAGCTACTGAGGAAGGTCACTGTTATATGTAAGGAAAGATAACTAAATTTTGTGTTCATTGCAATTTATAGGATATATTATATTAATTTTTTATGATAAATATATTGTAATACATGTGGTAATTATATTCTATTTTTACACATGTTCTAGTGTGTCATAAACACAATAAACTATAATGTTGTTCATTATAATTTAGTTGTGTAACATTGTCCTCACATTAATTAAATTTAATCTTCAAAATTTAAACCTAATCATGTAAATATTTTTTTTTTGAAATTTCATACATTTTAATACCACATTGTGAGAAGGGTTCGTAAAACATCATTTAGAAAAAGATAGAATGTTAAGTGCAATTTTAAAAGGGAATAGCATATATCTAGGTATGTTATTGTGAAATCATTAGCGAAACGTAGAGTTATTTACATGGAGTGAAATCCTAAATATTTATTTGGAGTGAATGAATTCATCAATAACAATCAAGTGAATAATCAACCAAAAATTTGGGGACCAAATCTACAAATCTTTAATGATTTATAAGACCATTGGTTCAACAAAAATTAATGTATTAGAATAAAATTATTTTGATGACATTATCCTAATTTTGGATAATTCATTAACAGTCCCAGAATATAAATAAATATTATTACTTGTTGTTTTTAATTTCATATGAATAATCTAATATTTTGGTAGTTCTTATATCTAATTATAATAAATTATTTTCTCATAGAATTTAACTACGAATATTGACTTTTTTTATTGTTGAAACACCTAACGAAATTTTTAAAAGATTGTAAGGCCTATAAAAGATTGAAAAGTATTACTATTTGTCTATATGTATATTTTAAAACAAATATGGTACACAAATTAATCTCAAATCATCAAATTTGATAAAACATGTTCATTATTAATAATTATTAATCAAATTGTTCAACTAAAAATAATGAAAATAAACTATGTCATTGTGTAGGATATTAGTTGGTGTGAAACTCATATTGTCAATCAGTCATGGGTTGAAGACCCTTAGCCTTTCTATAAATGATTGGTTGTCACCAGACATACTAGTTTACCTTTTCTAAAACCAAATTAATATTATATATAAAATAAATATAATATACATCCGTGAAAATTTATTATTATATATAATCTTAAATATTGTTAAAAAAATTGTACAGGGTATCATAATCTTATTTAACAATTATTAGATGTCATTATTTTTCATATTACCCATAATTCTTATCAGTTCCATTAAAATTACGACTATATAAAGATTAAATAATTATTATTAAAATAATATTTTCATCTAAAACATATGCTTTTAAAATCAAGAATATTATTTATATATTCCAGGATTCATATAGGGAAAATACCACTTGTAAAATACTTACAGAAATGAATAATTCAATCCCAAAGATATGTCATCAAAATTGGTCCCTTATTAGTCTAATGTTTATCCATCATATCATTTTTATTATATATAATCATTACAACATATATTTAATCTAATATACTTATTTTTAACTTAGGTTGTTCACTAAAAGTCATCATAACGTATTGTAATTATATCATGGATTATCCAAAAAATATCCTTGGTACTTTCAATATTTGTGATCTTTAAGGCCCATTTTCAAGTACCATGTTTTCCCAATTAAAGTGTGGAATCCCTTATCAATGATTTTACACTGAGTTACATCTATTCCAGAATAATATCCACATATATTATCCTGATAAGGATTTATTTCTATGAATACCCACATAATCCCTACCTTGCCAAAATTCTAGAAACTTTTCAATGAATATCCACAAAATCCATGTTAGTGTTACATTCTCTACTCTATGTTCTCGTACATATAATTTCCATGGATTCTACTAAACATTCTATGATACCAACAATAAAAACCAAACCCCAGATAGCTAGGAGACGGTGTTAGCTACTAATTACATTAGCAAAATTACAAGGAATCATTCCTTGAAGTACCGATCTGTTTAGTACTCTTTATAAAGAAAATACATAAATTTTCCTTGTATTAAAAAAGAATAGACTAATTACAACATATTATCTTATTATTTCTAAATAAATATCTTGAAAGACAACTCTAATCCCTCAAAAAAATCCCATAAAATCATTCGAAGAATGTTTTATGGAATCCTGACCAAAGAAAAATGATAATGGTTATCTAAAATGCTATGTTTTGAAAAATATAGCAGTTGAAATAATGAATCCATGATTGTAATAATTACGACATGGTAAACAACTATACACCCAAACCATGTAATAAAAAACAAATTTGAAGGAAGTTCATAATCAATATGGAAATGTAATAACTTGAAAGACATTCCTTTCAAATATCAATAAATAGGAAAAAAATTAAAGGTTTGAAAATGAAACACATTCAATTAATAATTAGTTAAAAATTAAATGTATCCATAGATATTTTGATGAAAATCTCATGGATGAATTATAATTGAAACTGAATGAGTGAATGACTTTATTATTGGAAGCAATGTTTCTGAGGTACATGGTACCAGTATTTTCAATATATTTCACAAGAATAACTATCAATTAGTTGAACTCCCATCTAAGGTATTTATCCAAATATTTCATTTCATTAAACTATTGATTCATTGAGAATATATACTTACCCAAGCCACCCCACGACGTACTAGTCCAAAAAATTAATCATATATCGAATAATCGAATTAGAAAATTCCCCTTTTCATTTATCCATATTGAATAATGTCTATAGAATTATTAATATTTCTTCAAATAATCATATAATTGTAAAATAAGACACCATATGTAAAATGGTATATATTTTATGAAATAATAATATCTCAGATAAATGATATGAATAATTATAGTAAGTTAAATGATAATTTGAGATTTTATATTTCATGGGGGAAAAATAAATCAAGGAAGTTAATGATAATTCAATCATTATACAAATACATCAAAAACCATTCATAGGAAAATAACGTAATGTATCAAAACAACATAACCCAAGTGGAGTAAAATAAATGATTTTTCATTGATGAATAGAAATAATACAAACACATCTCTCAGAAGCTCTATTCAGAAAAATATCTTTTTGTTTATATTGTTCTAAAAAAGTTATTTTTTAAAATCAAATTTAAGAAAATTAAATAAAAAATAAACTATTAAAAAAGGAAGTGGATTCTTTGAATAAATATCAGAGGTTAAATCCATACATTCTTTTCCATCTAAAAAAGACCATTTTTTCATGTTCTAAAGTTATAAATAATTATTTTTTCAAAAAAAGAATGAAGATTGATTTAAAAAATGTGTTAACAAAGAAAAATTGTAAAATTATTCTTTCAAAAATTTATTAATAATTTGTTTGATTTTTTTTATAAAAAAGTTTTTTGGAATCATACAGGTTCTCCAAATAATGAGGGAAATGTATTCACGTTTTATTGAAAACAATTATAAAACACTTGGAGTGCCAAAGTGTCTAAAAATTGTATGAATGATTGAAAATTGGAATTCATAACTAGATAAGATTGAAATATTTTATCTACCAATTTTTATATATTTTACAAAAATAATAATTACGTTGAAATATTATTATGAATAATCTTGAGGAAAGTAATCATTAAACATCAAAATGTGTCCCCTATAACATTGAAACTTTTTAAATATTATTCCTCTTGACGTAATAGTATGAAATTAATAATATAATATTAGTAGATTTATTTAATTCATGATATTATGAGATAAATATACTATATAAACAACATATAAGTGAATTGGGACATAATAATAAACAAGTCTAAATAGAATGTAAATTCAGACCAAAATATCTTACCAAAACCTTCTTTCTGTTATGTGTTATTTATCATCCTTTATAGGGGGTTTATAAATTTTAATTACTTATAAATGAACCATATTAATAATTTATATATCATATAAAATCATGTTATAATATCTTATTACCCATTTGTTAACAACAATTCATTATTATGATTATCTCACGTGTTAATTATTTAGTTTGTCAAATATGATATAACATATTTTTAGTTTTTATTATTAAATATATCAAAATTTAATCACAAAAAAAATTAAATACCTTAAATAAATATTACCTATATAAATAATACATGTACTTTTATTAGACTATAATTTTTGGAAATACGAAATGAAATATACCATTGATGGAGGTTGTAGGTCTTACGTAAACTGGAACAGTACCTTGATTTCATTGTCGTATTAAATGAATAAATATTATATGATATAGATACAAATGTATAAAATAATGAAATTATAATATTAATAATTGTTTTGTCATATATTTTCAATATATGTATCCTTAATATGTTCCATGTTTAATGTGAATGAATCCCAATGCATTGAGGGGGCAGTTGTTCATACATCCTCAAAGGATGTTATCCTATTAACGAAAAAGGAGTGTATTAAATTCAATATTTATCAATGTAATATAGAGTATAAATATTATTAAATATAATATATGACATATATAAGTAGATTTTACATCACATTGGACAACTATTATAGTCGATAAAGAGAACATGAATAATTAAAATTTCTAGAGGCGGTAGTTCACAGTAGATAGAAAAAATATGATTGATTCATATTTGATGGAGGTGTGTGTAAGTGTAGGTAAAAAAATAACATAACAAAATCATTTTATATTTATGATACCTTTTTGGTAATAAAATCATTTATTTATAATGTTTTATGGATGAGTTAATTAAAATAAAACCAAAAGACTTAAGGAATTATGTTACCTCTTTATCTAGAAACTCCTTTTGTTTTGAATAAAAAGATTCATTGGATTTCATTATGCACAATGTGGGTTTTTATATAGAGGAGAGGTATTTTGTTAGACTAACTTAGAATAGTATTTATGAGCCAATATTTCTTGTTAGGTGTGTGGATGTGGGAGTGGGGTGGATATTTATTGGGAAGGAAAATTACTCACATGGAATTTTTAAAAACATGTTAGTAGGACAGATTTTATTACTTATTAAAGTCATTAAAAACCGTCCAAAATAAATAATGGAATGTATATCTTGGATATATATCAATATAATCGGTTTTAGATAGGTTCCTAGGTCATTTGTTCCCTTAAACATTGATTTTAGTCATTAATTGCACATTAATAATTATAATTAATTTCAATAACATTCACTAATCCTTTTGGTAACTAAATTAGGTTAACATTATTAGAATATAGATATAATAATGATAAAAATGGTTTATTTCAATTTTTCAAAACTCAATTAAATGATGTGCAGAAATTATTATTAATTATTATCTCGTAGATGGACAGTTTAATTTTATTTAGTAGAATAATGTTCAATAGATTATTAACTTTTAGTATTAAATTTAAATGTGAAATTGATTATCATAAACTAAATTGTTATAATATATATAGTATTGATCTAATTTATATTTATATTAATTATAAAATTTATTTTAACATTAATAACTATTTAATCAAAATAATGTTTCTAAATAAAATGCAATATTTTTCAGTATTCAGCAAAAAATAAAGATTCTCATAAAATAAGAAAAATTCCCCCAAAAGATAAATTTTAAATCCTATTTTCATTAATTTGGTTTATTTTAAGAAAATCAATTTATAGCAATTTCAAAATTAATATATAAACTATATTTTCCAATAAAGGGTTGTACATTGCATCACGAAAGTATAGTTTTTTACATGAAATATTGGGTTTTTAATTATCATATACCTTTAAAATCAAAGGGATGAATATAAAAAAAATATTTCTGAATTTATAGAATATATTTTTATTTAAAATAATTTATAATTATTTTTAATTATTTTTATTATGACAAAACTCCTTTTAAGCATAAAAGAAAATTTTAATATCCAATTGGTTTTTATTTTATTTTCACAAAAATTTATTACCCATGAATTCAATTTATATTTATATAACACATAAATTATCATATCATTGTTAATAATATAAACATATTATAGCATAATATCTATGTTATATCATATTATATTAAATAATAATATTTTAACAATACTTTTTTATTTATTGAAATACTCTCATGTGTGCAACATAAGTTATTGTGGATGGTCACAGAAGGTATTGAAAACTGTTGATATTTCATTTAATTCTATAAAACTCTGTGTTTTGTTTAATAAAAGCAATATAATATATTATATTTAGTTATTATGATAAATATATTATAATTTATCCTATAATTATATTCACTTTTTTCTCATGGTTTTTATTGTATTAAACACTATAGTATACAAAGTTTACTTTAGATTTATGGTGTGTCAAAAATATAATATTTACCCAATTAAATGGTGAGATATCTTGGTGATACCATAATTTATAATGTACAATAACCAAAATATGAATTAATACTTTACACTATTTGATTAACTACATTTATTTCATTTGAAAAATACACTAAGATATTAGACTGTCATTTTCACCCAAAAATTCAATTATCAATTAAAAATACACAATTCTATTGAATGCCCATTTTTTATTTCAATATATATCTAAAAGATGGATGGTTTTTAAATAAATATAAATTAAAATATTTTAAAAGAAGATAAATATGTAATAATTTCCACAGTGGTATGTAACTCATTATTTCTAAGGACATTATGAGTTGAACATTCATTTTTCCATTTTTCAAGAAATGATACCTCTTAGAATAACATTGATGAATGGGGGATAATGACCCCCTGAGTCCTTTCTCGAGTATGCCTAACGGTGGTGACCAACACCAAGGGTAAAAAATTATTTGAAAAATGGGTGGCATTCACCTTTTTCAAAGAAAGAATATTTGGTGATAATGTTTTTCACCCTAAAACAACATCGAGATACATATAAATAAAATGAAACCAAATCCAACCAACATGAATTATAAATATAGAAGTGTTACATGTATTATAAAATCTACAAAAAAGGTACCAAATGCAAGGCAAATATGCAATACTACAACTGTATCAATGTCTAAGCAAGTAATTCCCATCATAGTCCATATTATCTTCATGGAATCCTAAAAAAATATTTATATACGTTGGATTTGTATAAAAGTTTACTGAATTAGAAAAACCATTGTCATATGTGCATAAATGAGAAAGACATAATAATAACCCCATGATAAAAATAGTTTAACAAAACCTCATATAACAAGTTATAATATACATCCCAACCACAAAAAGGCACACTGATCAATTAATTCAAGTCTGGTAAAGTAATATAGTATGAACATCAACAATTGGATACCCCTCACCACTTCCACATCGATTATACTCTCCAACACAATAATGATAAATTTACTGACACTTTAACCTCTTTTTAACACACCACACCACATCACAACTCACCTACACACACATGGGCCACAAAAACAACATTTTTCATAAAGACACATTGGACTCATTCCACATACCATCCACCCTATAGACACATGGGTTGTATACGACATCAAATCCCACCCATAGACACCTAGGACACATTGTACATCACATCCATGAAACATATGGGAATGAACCAGACACCTCCTCCAAAAAAATTCATAGGGATGAAAATCACACCTCATCCTGAAGACACCTGGGAAAACAAAACCCTCACGCAAAATCCGGGACCCCCCAAACCACAACATGCCCGAAGATTGTCGAGTTATCACCACTCAGAAGAGGGATCATGGAAGATCACACGGCCAACTATCCATCCTCTCAGAGATGTTTTGGAAAACAACACTATTCTAAGATGATGGGGGTATTCATTATATATTATTAAACTATAATGGGGTAAATATATGAACATAAATGAAAACATGATTAATACATATATGATACCAGTAATGAAGTCCCCACTAATTCATTTAGAATTATCATCCACAAAACAATATTGCCATTGCTGCTATCTCTAAAGAGAAAACAACAGAACCAACCATAAACTCAAATCATACCCCCGACCAATTCAATTAACTAATTATCATTATTTATTAATAAATTAATTTATTCATTACATAAATACTTGTGAAACATCATGGTGAAAGTTATAACAATCCACATAGAAAAAGGTCGACAAAGTAAGAAGAACCATGTTAAATTAACCAACATCACATTCCTCTTTATTTAACACCCATACCAACCAATTTTATCATCATTCTTAAAATTCATTCTCCATAAACCATCTTCTTAATAGATAACAACATTAACTATAATTCACACCCAATAAAAAATTTCAGCACATCCCAATCATTATCGTGCTATACAAAACATCTCAACAATTAAAAATCAATCAATCCCCCAAACTGAGATTCCAATACCACACAAGAACCACCTTACATCACACAACCATACCCACTACCCAACTAAATCACATTAAGGAAAATCCCACACATAACACAGAATTGGATGAGCCAATTCATGGAATATTTATATTTAACAACGAATTCCTCAAACAATTTCAATATGTTAATTTATGGGTTATCATAAAAATAATTTGATCATGTGGCATCCATTTATTTGTTGAGCATACGTGGTTAAAATATTTTTCATACATTAAATTCAAAAATAATAAAACAACTAGTAAAACACAATCTAATAGGTAAACTAATAAATACCCCAACAGGGCATGATTTCCAGCTGGCTTATAGCCAATATAATTCCCAACAATGACAGAAATATCAATAAAATAGTGCAAACATTCGTCACATACCCCGGACACTATAGATTCATTTTTGTAGTATAATTTTATTTTTCAATCAGATTAGATATATATTCTCATTAAACATTCATACACCAACACAAAATATGAACATATAAATGGGATTAGAAGGAAAACTACACAGAAGACGAAATGACCATCACTTCCTTTTTGTGCCAAAGTAGGGTGTGTGCATGAACAAGAAATTAAATGAAAAATAATAACTAAATAGTGAAGCAAAAATCAATGAATCGTCGGGAAAAAAGGACTTGGATGATATATAGAAGATAAAGGAGAAGGAAATAATAATGGGAAGGCCACCAACTTAGAAGGATTAGATCTGAGACTAATTGAATTTTGAATAGTTTTGAATTTTCAATAAATCCAGCTCTCAACAAAACCATATGGTTTGAATGTTTAGAAGGATCCTTGACATTTATAATTTAAAAAATATCATTTATCGCCCTTTAAATGGATTAAAAATCCCTAAAATATGGTATTAATCTCATTTTATATAAGATAAATCATTCAATGTCCAAAATAGGAAAATTTACATATCCTGAAAACCTTTTAGAAATAACTCATTGTTATGTGAGTCACTATTAAGAGTCACATGTGTGAGTAACTGGTGAGAATTATTATTCTATATGCTTCTGGTGGGAGTCACTATTTATCGAGATACCGATTACAGTCACCATTCAGTGAGCTACATGCGGATCACACCATCGTGATGTACCGTCAATGAAATAGCATCTACGACTCACCATTCTGACTCACCAGTATATCTCACCATTTCGAACAACTATCCCAAATCACTATCATAACTCACCATTGCAATTAATCTTCATGATTCAATATTAGGAATGACATTAAACAACTCATTATTCTAAATTGCGGTTCTGGATCACCATTCTGATTCACTTTTGGGATGAGAAAACTTTGTAAAACTAGAATTTTGGGAAAATCTTGAAATGAGTCATTATGACCTCCTTGAACACATCAACAACAGGATACTAATAAAATTATGGACTAGTGATGTCCGATGCATTAAATTAAATTTCAGTAAAACAATCCCTGGAATCAAAATTCCAATATTATGCTCACAATATTGTGAGTTATGACCAATAACCCTTCGAGATGCCTCAAAAATATCCCGCAAAACATGAAACACCAATAACGTCCAAAAACATCCACATATAAACACACACCACCCTATTTTCATTGAACATTGTATGAGAATACACTTTATCAAAGAACAGATACACTAACATCCAATAACACAAACTAAAAAAGGAACACCACATAAAAACAACAACCACGATGTCCAAACAATCGAATTACAGAACACATTAACCCATTTTATGATATTATAAGCTTAGGGTGGGGTAGAATCACCTGTACTTGTTTAGTCCCATTACAATTAATGTTTCGTGATTGTGCATTGGGTCCTAACATCTTCACACATCTAGAAATTATCACAAATTACAGAAGAAGGAAACATCTCATATCGTTAAAAAGGATCAAACAATAGATCACATGGAAAGACACAATACATGAAAATAGAAAACAACTCTTGGTACTATGGATGCATCATAAAATCTAATTCTCATGTACTCAATTATAGGACACCATTCCTACCCAAAACATTAACCAATGGAATGGTACACCCATGAAACAACTTCTCTCGATGATTTGGGATCTCTATTGGCCATTCAATGTATATCACGTTGTCATTAATATCCAACTCTCCCCATTCAATGAAATGGGATTCAGCATGAAATACCGCCGAAGATGAGAGATATGATCGAGGTCATGGATCTTTTCAAAAATTGGTGGCACCTCCAACTAGTTTTCCACCTCACCAATTCCCCCCAACACATTGAAGGGTCTAAAAGCATAGGGTAAAGATTTATCCCCTATCCAGTACTCAGCTACCCAGATAATGGGTAATGCTTCATGGAAATATGTTCCCTGACATCAATCTCTATTTTCCCTCGCCTACAGTTGGAAAAATATTCATTCATATCATGTTGTTCTTTCATTCTCTCATGAATAAGGTGAACCTTCTCTCTCATTCTTTGTACAATTTTTGGTCCAAGAACAAATGTCTCCCTTATATACATACAATAAAAATAATAAAAGCACATTAACTCACACCACACCTAAATTGGAGACATGATAATGGATGACTAAAATCTATTATTATATGATAAATATTTTAAGGGAAACTGTTTTACCGATGATCTTCTCAAGTAAAAGACAGATTCTCTCAATATATCATCAACTATCAATATAGTCTGTTCTGTATGCCCATCTTGTTGGGTGTAGAAGGATGTTTTGAGGAAGAAATGAGGTCCAAAATAATTATTCAATCCCCTCCAGATTCATGAGGTACAATATGTTTCTTGAATAGAGATAATGGATCTCATAACCCCATGTAGTTTTACAAAATAATCCACATATCACATTTCTAGGGAATTCATTGTTCCTGACTACTTGATCGATTAGAAGGGACTGGATATTATCATTACATCCACCATTACCCATATAGAATAATATTTTCCCTATGATATGGTTAACCCTGTGATGATTTCCATTGGGATGTCTTCCAACATCCACATAGGTCGATCTATGCAATAAAATATTCCACCAGGAACACAGTTCTCAACCATCACCTACTAGAACACTAATCCTATTTCCACAAACTCTTCCACTTCCAATGTCATATAAGGTCACCAAAAAATTCATCCTCAATCCATGGTACATTAGGAAAAATAATTGGCATACCATTATGTGTTATCTTTGAAACTGAATGAGTACTCCCTCGGGAATCCTTATTGGAACAAAAAACCTTCCATGGAACAACATCTGATCCTTCCAATTATCCAACCCTCATTTTGAAACACCACCATGGTCCAAAAGATCACAAATCACCTATAACTCTTAGTCTCCCCACCAAGACTCCTCCAACTGCAGCATTAGAGTTGAATACACCCTCATATGAATCAAACAACCTCTTAATATCTCCAGCCTTTCATCCACATGTGGGGCTCCCAAAACATCTATTACCTTACAAGATTTCACATATTATTGAACACCATCCACATACAACTTCATTACCAATGAATCCATCATGATATTTCCCCTTCATAAGATGTATGAGATTTCAAAATCATAGTTTTGAACAAAATTCTCCGTCCTTCATTGTATGATGTGTAGACCTCAATGTTAAAAGATATACCTCAATATCTTGTTATCTGGAAAGACCAGAAAGTGACCACTAATGGGGTAATACTGAAAAAACATTATCTCAAAAAATCACACTGATATATCCAGATCAGGGGTGGCATAGTTACATTTTATGGGACATAGATTCCTTTCCCCATACGAGATCACGTCTTGTTTTTGAATCAAGATGAAACCCAAGCCAAAAAAAGTAGCATAAAAACATAATGATAATCACCCCTTACTGTATAAAATAGAACATTGGATAAAAAAATAACATTACATTTAAAAATATGACATTACAAAGTACTTCTCTCTCCAGAAAAAATGTTGTCTTTTCTAGTAAGTGATGTCGACGGAGCTGAAACATGGGTGAAATCAGGTGCAATCATATGGAAGTATCCTGCAAGACCAAGAAAATTGCGACCATTGTCCAAATTATTAGTTTATTCACAATACTAATATATTTTCCAATTTTGAAATTTAAAGATCCACACCCTACTATGAAATCGTATGTCCTTGGAAATTAACCTCTCGTTTCCAAAACAGTCACTTGAATAACATTCCATAGAGCTGGTGGTGTTGAAGAAACTACAAGACTATTCTTTAATACAAGAGATTATATTCCACTAAATTCAAAAAGACCATTTTATCATAAATTAATATGATAATGAATTGTTCTATGAACTCTTGAAAAAAATCATCATTTATCCCATGAAATTTTTTTCTGCATTCATATCATCGAATTTCATTACTACATGCATAATGTTGTCACAAATGCTCAAAAATGAAATTGTTAGGATATTTCCCTCTTAGAACATCAAATGGGGATATAAAAACCCATTATCGATAATATAAAACCATATTTTCCTACATATCATGTTAGAAATTCCTTCTTTCAACGGAATATGGTAACAAATCTTGACAGTAACCCGATTCAGCTTCCTATAGTCTATGGAAAACCTTAGACCACCATCTTTCATCTTAAAAAAACACCATTAAGCCCCACAGAGACACACTAAAGATGATAAATCCTTTGATAATTAGATCATATATCAAAACTCTCATCTCCCTCAATTGAAAAGGTGTCATCTAATTAGGAGCCCTCAAATTTAGATTAGTTCCTCGAACCAATTCTATACCGAACGCAGTGTCACGTCGATGGGGTAGTGTCCAATCATCCATTGGGAAGAAATCTATAAAATCTTGAACTACTCATGGAACCTCCCCCAATATGGAAATCATTTATTTAATTATCATCATAGTGAAAAAGTAAAGAAGTGTATCCACACACAATCATCCCAAAATATAGCTCTACACATCATTGAAATACTCACGCTAGCCATCCACATCTGAAAACAACACTTTTCTACAAATGAAGTTGATAATATCAAATATATAGTAAAACTAGTATATGCTATTAATGAACATCATGTGGCTTCAAATATTGAAAATTGTGATCCCCACATGAATGATGTGTTCCTATCATCAGTCTACATCCCAAGAACACATCAGATAGGATGGTGTAACCTTTGACTAGTGTACTCAACCCTATTTGAACATGATTCCTTTCTATGTAATGTCCCAAATAATGGGATATATTAGGTTAAAAATGGATTAAAATAACTAGAATCATCCAAAATACAAGAATGAGTTCTAAACAAGCATATCACACCTCTAACATTCCATGGTCCTACTTGGACTACTACCTATACTGCGTGCAACTGACCAAGCCCAAATCCACTTCACCTATATTGAATACAGCCTCCACGACCAAGACTATGTCATGTTCCTTAAGAAACACCCTATGGTTGACCGCTAATAGTTTAATCTCCTCTCGGTGTAGCATGATCTGACCATCCCTAGTAATAAAATTTCTTGACTACTACATACTTCTGTGGAATTTTCCAAACCTTCCCAAATTAATCATAATGTATTTGAATGTCCAAATGATTCTAATTATAGATATTTCCATATAATCCACAAACAATACACCTTGGACTATGTTCATTGAAATGGGAAAAGAACCAATAAATTGAAACTGAACCTACTATGGTCATCTCCCAATATTTCAAAAACTATAAGGCCCTTGTTCATGACAGTTGACACCTAAAATATTTTCTCCTAAATAACCCTTATAGATCCACTATCATGGTTAAAATCCCAATGAGTGTATCTTCTCAATCACATTCACCTTATTATAATATTCCAAGTATGTTCGTAATGTAATGTGAGTAACCACATATAGTATGAAAGGATAAAGATAATCCACTAGCCATTTCACATGAGACTCCTCATTCGAATAGAAATTTTTGGAAAAATGAAGGAGATACTTGAACATAATCTCCTTATACCATAAAAACATACCCCCCTTCATTAGGTAGAGTAACTTCTTCCACTTATCACCCTTTATTTTCAATGAATGGTTTTTGGAATTGAATTCATTTTCAAAAATTACCCATATATTCTCACTCTCCATCATATCCTTGAGGTAAATCATCCACCACTACCAGGAAAATCAACACATCTAACTCAATACACAAAAGAAACTAGAACTTTGTCAGATCCCAGATCAAACAGAAGGTGATCTCATGATACTCAAGTATAATCTCTGTCTCTATGGCTGAAACACTCCCCCATACATTCATAAGTATTTATTTTTTGATATCACGACACATTATCTTCCAATGGTTGTCATACTTCACTAGACCATCCATCCTCTGATCAACGAAATAGTAACTGTGAGCCTAATCTACCTGAGTGGCATTCCAAAGATGACCATGCTTCATTGGTGAAAATATAAACATGTTATTCTGAAGCCTATAAAGTTTGTAATTATCAATGGATTCCTTTCATCTCATCTAACTCATTCATTGGTCCCTTAAAAATTTACTAAAACAACCCAATTCAGAAGTTAATATTTGTCATTATGATGCATGTACCTTTCCTAAGGACTCTACCATACAAATGGTGTAGACTCAGCTGGTCATTTCATAGGGTAAAATTTATTACACTAGATCATGGGGGCCGAAAATATAATTTCCGGGACAATATTCTCTAAAATATGTGACACTCTATATTCTCCTAACACCATTTCTCTATAATCCCACACAATAATCACTATAACTAACTTTAAAACCCAATCCTATTTCTCAACTATATTAATTGATACAATTCAATCTTGAACCCATATAAATATTCCCCTCCAAAAATTCAATAAAAAATGATAGATAAGAACTTCAAGTCCCACTTTATATAGGCCCATGGGGTGGTGACCTACACTAAGGGTAATCAAATCACAAAAAAATTGGACAGAATCCCCTTTTTCTGAATGAATATTAGGGGATGTGTTGATTCATCCTAGAATAACACATACATATGTATATGTATATGTATATATATTGGAAATACATATCAATTAGACATTAATTTTTAAAATAGAAATGATTCAAATACAATAAAAACATAAAATTAAGTACAAAATTAATGCAATGCACATACATGAGAACTATCATCATGTTGAAGTTAGTAAAATCTAGCATGGTCTACATAATCCTCCTGTAAAAACAAAAAACAATTTGTTATACATATATTGAGCATACAAGTATAATAAGAAGGAAACAACAAAATCTCGAATGAAAAAGTGAGAGAATCATACTAATGCTCCTGTAAGAAATACAACAGAACAAAAAATACCATAAAAGGTATAATATCCATCCCATCCTCACCAAGGAACAATAACAAAGTCACACAAGTCTTATAAAGTAATATATTAATCACATCAATAATAGGGTACCCCGCACCACATTCTAACTGATTATCCTCTCTCACTCCATAAAAAAAATGTCTTGGTGCTCCCACATCTTCTGAATACACAATATTACAAGCCCCTATTACAGTATTAGGCCTCACAAATCACTACATGTTTATAGACACAAAGGTCACTTCCCATATCACATCCCACCCCCATACAGACTTTCTAGATAGTACATGGAATCCCTCTCACAGTCACCTAATCCACATGCCATGCCACATCCCAAAAATAGTAGGGAAATAACAAAACATATCATACTAATGATAGTTGATAAAGCACATCACATCTCATACCGAAGGAAATTGAAAAAACATAACTATCCAAACACACATGGGATCCACAAACCACATCCTACCCAAATAGTCTTGGAAAATAATCTCTGTGAAGGTAGATCATGGATGTTTATTTGTCTTACTAGCCATACATCGACATACCAAGATGATTGGGAAAGAGATTTCCCCCCCCCTGAGGATTTGGGTTTTTGGAACATAGAAATTAACTTAGGAGGCATGTGTATAGATATAAAAATGAAAATAAAAGTAATTAAAACATGATAGAAAACAATAAAGCCTGACATATAGGGTTTCAAGAAACTACCAACTCATAATACCAGATTTTCTACAACCTCTAAGTGCACAAACGCATAAACATCCACAACTTAAAATCATAGCCCTAGATAAATCAATTAACAAATTATATTTGTTTTTTAAATTATTCATTTATTGAATACTTCAATACCTGGAAATCTACTAGGTACATCATAGAACAAGCCACAAAAATAATGTCTCACATAGTTAGAAGAACCATTGTAAATTAACCAACATCTCAGTCCTATCCATTTAACCACAATATGAAAAACAACAATAAAAGATATTCAAAGACATTCATCGCAAAACATCTTATCAATAGATAAAATCGCAAACTCACAACCGCACCTAGAAACATGTAACTTTAAACATCGGTCATCTAACTATTGTACAATACATCATGTCAATTCATAGTCAATCAATATCCCATCATGAGATTCAACTACACAACCTGAATGAAACTACGACACTATTCCATGACCAGAACCCCACTAAAGCATAGAATTAACAATACTCCTCACAACACACCACCACCCAAACCAAGGCGAGGCATATTAAGATTTAACATGGAATTATTAAATCAATGTATATTTATTAATTCATGGGTTATCATAGAAATAAGTTAATTAGTGCGCATCCATTTATTAGTCAAGTATATGTGGTTAATATATATATTATACCAATGGTTAAATTAAAATAAATCAATAGGTAACCCAAAATATATTAGAAGAAAAAACCAATTTCTCAATGGCTCTGCTTTTTAGTAGGAATATATCTCATTCAATTCCCAACATTGATCATAATTATAATTAAATTGTCAGTTCATACGTCAAAAATCCCCCGACCTAGTATATTGGGTTTTATTATAATTTAATTAATGTTGTAAATTTTAACAAAACTATGTTTTCAAGGAACATGGTTAAAAATACCCCACATGATAGTAATGTAAAATTCTTTTGAAGGAAACCCACTTTTAAGAAGAAACAATGAGTATATCTTTATTACATCAAAGTTTGGAGTTCCCATACAATATGAAATTTCATGGAAAACATGAATCAAAAATTGCAACAAAAAGGCACAACACCAAATGGACTAATGGTTATGGATCCCTTGTAGACATATAAGGGGTAAATAATAATTAAAATGAAGGACGTTAGCATAGAAAGATATGATTTGGGACTCAGAATATCTGAAAGAGGATTGTATTTTCCTTTAATCTATTTCTCTACAAAACCACTCAGTTTAACCATTCTGAAAGCTTCATAACTTTTAGAAAATAAATAATATTATTTTTATCCCATTAAATTACTTTAAACATGCATAAAATTATATTTCAATCATTATACATAAAATATAATGTTAATGTGGTGAAACTAGAAAAAGAAAACAAATTCTAGAAATTAGAAAATATGTAAGAAATGTATTACCGTTTGGTGAGCTACCACTGTGATTGATTGGTGTTAGTCACTAGTGTGACTTAACATTTGGTGAGCTGCTGGTGTGAGGCACTATTTGATGAGAAACTAGTTCAAGTCACTTTTTGGAATGGTACAAGTGTTAGTAACTATTTGGACATACCAATAGTGAAATACAGTTAGTGACTCACTATTTAGACTCACATGCCCGACTCATTATTCTGACACACCATTTCAACTCACCGACCTGACTCATCATTATGAGTTACCATTGTGAGTCACCTTCTTGAACAACATTTAGTGACTCAAACTTTAGATTCACTAGTATGACTCTCCATTCCTAGTCAATATTGGATTGATCAACCATTGGACTACATGATTTTTTTTAAAACTCATGAAATTATTATGATGACCTCCCAGAACACATCAACGCCATGGTTTTCACAAATTAGTGGATAAGAGAGGTCAACACCATTACATCACATGGGTCTTAATCATCATAAATATAAATGTAATGTTAATTGTATTCATTCTTGAGATTTTTTTTAATTTTTTATTTAAACAGATTTCATTTATTTAAATTTTATAATCAACAATTTAATAATATTAAGGATATGTTTTGTGTTTTGATGATATCTGGTTTATATGTAAAAACAACATTGGAAGGCAAAAAATGATAAAAGATGTAATTATATACAAAATAAACAAAATAATAATCATGAACTATTTATCATATTTTTACATCAATTATAAATTTAAAATAAACCATGAATTATTTTTATGAAAAATGAAACAGTGTTATAATGATGGTGATGGTAGGCCATAAGTACACATGAGTAATGATCCCACTATTGGACATTTTTGATTGAAATATGTTATGTGACAATAATATTTTTAGAATTTTCATTATATAATATATACCATATTATATAATCATATATACTTTTTTATAAAATTATTATTATGTAAATGGTAACACATTGCAATTTGGAGACAGTCGTCCTCATATCCATGTATGAATTTGTCAATTATTTAATATAATTCCTCATTATTATACATCAATTAATATTGATTTATGTCAATAATGTAACATTATTTAAAATTTATTATCTTTTTAGGTTTAGAGTTATATAGAATTATTGCATAACATATGCACAATAACTTGATTATTGTAATGTAGAAACCTCGATTCCTTATAAATTTTTTTCATAAATCAAAATCATTACAAATTAAATGTTTTGGTTTCATGTTTAAACATTATAATGTTTCCTTAAACTCATCCATTATTTTATTATCCTTTAAAATCCTTTGAAAAATATTTCAATCATGGGTTGAGCATAACAAAGAATAGTAAGTGATACCTAATAAAGGAAAACTGTTATCCATGTGAAAACATCTAAACCATGAATACATTACCATAAAATAAAAAATCTCACCTTAATAAATCATTAAATATTCTTCATTGAATATAATATCATTGAATACCCATAATGTAACCAAAATATTACCATAAAACCCCTAGAAATCACACATTACATATATACGGTAATTTATTTCATTATCATACATAAATAGAATAACCTTATAGTTTCCATCCAAAAAACATTCATACAAATTGAATTGATATAGGACCTAATTCCATAAAAAATCCATTAGAGGATAAAATTAACCACATATCCTTGTAATTTCAAAGAACCAATCATCTTTTTTTTATCATGTTTCCACCTGTCATTGGTTTATCATACAACAACACATCAAATTCCAATGTACAATAATATAATATTAACACATTAAATATTTCAATTATAAAAAAATTACTCATAAAATATCATTTTGAATCACCAGAATTCATTTCATGATATTGAAATATGCTTTCCTTTTCCAAAACCATAAAATACAACTAAAAAAGAGAATTTTGATTTAATGTGTCCCCTAACTCTTTGAAAAATTCCAATGATATTAAGCTTATTAAAACCATAATATTCATATAAATAAATTCATAACAAAATTTCATGAAAGCATGGACATGATATATAAGGATTTACAATATCTAATTCTTAAAACATTAAAAATGATTTTTTAGATTAAGAGTCGCATTCCATTTGAGAAACACTAAAATTATACTAATTATGAATAACATTAAAAACACTAAATATCATGAGATTATATTATTTCAAGATATATCCTATCAATAGTGTTTTATAATCACCCTATAAGATAATAAAGGTAGATAATGTGAAATTATGCCTCAATGAAATGAGAATTAGATGATGTCCCTTACAAGTATCACACGATAATATTAGGATAAATAAATTAAATAATTATTCGTGAAAAATATAAATTCACCCAATATATGTGTATATTCAGTGTAATACAGTAATTGGTAATTCACACAAATTTTTGAAAGAAAGAAAACCAATAACATGGATATTTATATAAATAAATTAAGATTGAGTTATGATTTTCTTAACATTGAGTCTAACTTGTCTCATTCTTTCATTAATTTCCCGAATAATAAAATTAGGTTAATTTATACCTCTTAATAACTTTTTATAATATTATCATTCATTTTATATCACCTATTTTCATGTTATTCTAAATAGTTAATTATTTGAGTTTATCACATACATTTTGTCTATGTTCGGTACATGGGTCAAAAATGAAATTATTTTGAATAAAATATTCCATGGTTTAATAGGTCCATTTTTTATTGAATTATATTGAATACATAAACGTCATATATATCCAATATATATTTATTTATAATAGAACATAACATTCGAAGATTATTAATGGAATTCTCCATTCGTGGAGACTTGAGAGCGTATATAGGCATAAACGCAAGTTTCATTTCATTTCTATAATAATGAAATGATAAATAAATCATTCTTAGGTATATTATCATTATATTTTAATATATATGATAAATATTTTACAAAATATTATTGAAAACATCTTTTATATGTTCCATGTATAGCATGAACGAGTCCGATCACACTAAGGGGGTGGTAGTCCAGACTTCCTCAAATGAAATTATCTTATTTACACGTTTTGGGAAGAAAAAAGTTATGTTGTAAATAAAAATTAACAAATTATAGGAAAAATATAAATAATATACATATATATATATAATGTTCAATCATAATAGGCACTTTGAGAGGTGGTAGGAGAAATTTGAATAATCATCATTTCGTGAGACAGTAGTTCTCCATTAAATGACATAATATGTTCTATATTAATTAAATAGTGGTGTGTGTGTGTTTAGCTAAATCTCCAAGAATAAAACAAATTCATGTTGTTAAAACCATAAATTGGTTTTTTAATAAGTTAAACCATCAAAAGATTAAAATGACTTTATGTCCTATCTAAATGTGAAACTTCAATCAGTGAACAACATTGGATTAAATGATAAAAAAATAATCTAATTAATCATCAAAAAAATTTACAAGCTATTTTATCTATATAAATAAATGATATGAAACGTAAGCGTTGAATTAAATTTCATTATATTTAACTACTTATTAAAAAATGAATTTTATCATGAAAATAGAAAAAATTCATCCAAGTAAAATTTGATGTCCTGATTATCAATAAGAAGTTTATTTTGTAATAAATAACTTATAAAAGTGTAATAAATTTGATTTAAAATACCATATCCATTAAAATTATGTAAAAAATAATTTATTTTTAAAAAAATATGATTTATAAGAAAAAATTTATTTTTTGTAATATCATGTAGAGAAAAAAAAATAAGATAAATTTTAAACATTACATTTAATATATAAAATATATTTTTTATTTATTAAAAAACCATAAAGAGTGATAATATTTTATAAACATAGATAATATATTTTAAATCGGTTTTCATAAAACACATCTGTTATATTGAATTGGTTTTTTGTTCCATTTATAATAAAATTTGTAACCAATAAATTATTATTTAATCATTTGTGAACCATGTTTTCGTAATTCAATTGATACTATTGATACATAACATTCCTATTACTAGGTCATCATAATAACATTTGAATAATAATATTTTGTAATTTGTTTATGTGTGATGTATCGTATCCTTAATTATATAGAACATAGTGTTTATTCCTTTAATCTCATGAAATTACATTAAGTTTGGAAACAATTTTAAATAAAAATATATATATTTTAAAATAAATTAATAATTTCAGTAACTTCATCTGGATGGTATGTATGTTATATATGTTTAATTAAAATTTTCCATTATACTTTATGGGTAGTTTTTTATTATATCAAATCACATTGAGGAAGAGGTAGTCCACACTTCCACAAACAATGAGAGCGTATTCCAAAAATAGGTAAAGCAAAAATATATAGGTTAATTAAGAATTATAGAAGAATAATTACACAATATATATCATATATATATTATGTAAAATTAATCGCCATCATAATGACCGACTATTAGGGGCGATATAATAATAAATGAAGAACATCATTTTGTGTCATAGTAGTTTGACGTACACATGACGGGTATATTCATTAACCATTAGATAGATGTGTGTGTAAGTGTATAGAGAACAATTAAAATAACAAAATATTATTATATTGAAAATAATGTTGTTTTTCTAATAATTGATTAATTATAATTTATGTGGTGGATAATGAAGAAAAATAATGGATCTTGGGCAAGGATGTTACCTCTTATTTGGATACTCCATTTGGTTTTCACCAATGATCTTCCAAATATAGATTTAGGAAAAACTAAAAGTTTATAATATTAATATTTGAAATTTATAATCTTATTATATCAGTTTTTTTGTCCAAGTGTCTTGATTTGTATGAATAAGATGGAGGGGCGGGTGACTTTTTATGGTGGAGGTGAAGTGGCATTGTTGAAAATTTTTAAATAGGGAATTCCATAGCAATATTTTCTATGAAAGTCACTTAAATAATGTAAAATTTATATAAAATTGAATATAGGTTTGATATATTTATAGAAAATTGATTTTGTACAACTGAATAGGTTATTTTGGCACTGATGTTTATGTTTTATTTTTTTGTTTGATTAATAATTTTTAATTGCTATAATAAATGTTAGTAACACTCAAATAATTTTTTTTGTAAAAAAATGTGTCCTTATTAGAAAATATAAAATATTATTTTCTAGATATCGAATACAGTATTTTATATTACAATAAAATTAGTGGAAGAAATTAATTTACATTTTATTTTATAGACATGTTGATATAGTATTAATTAAAAGATACAATGTTCAAAAGTTTGAAAAAAAAATTATATCTAAACTCATCGGGAATTTTGTTCAAATTACCTAAAATATTTAAAATGATATAACTATGGTATAATTGTAATTTAAAACAAAAGAATATAAAAATTATGTATATAAATAGATTTGATGAAAAATAAGTATTGAACTAGAATTTAGTATAATTAATTATTCATCAAAATGTGAAACATCCAAAAAAAAATATAAAAAATATAATGAATGTAAAAGTAGATATCCTAATTTGAAAAATGAATGTCATTTTTTCAACTAAATTTTATTAATTTACAATAAATATATTTAAATTTGTATCTCTATTTAAAGGTGCTAATAATAATTTTTAAAATATATTGGTATTTTTATTTTTAAAATTGTTACTATTCTAATTTTAATCATATCAATATAATTAGATGAATAAAATTTTTTAATTAAAATGTGTATAAATTATATAATAAGTCTTAAATGTTCTTTCAAACATTATTTCAATTTAATTACTACCATATAAATATAATAATATTAAAAATATATTATTTTTAGGTATAACTTGATCTTTCATGGGACTCAAGATTTTAGAGAAACTCATTATTATGTGTAAGTTACTTAATTAGCCAAATCCTTCCCATTAAGGTAAAATTATTATTTAATTCTTAAATAAAAATAAATTTAAAAAGGAATTATTCTATCATTACATGGTATGTTACATGTATAGTGGTTATAAACAACACCCTACTTCTCAATTTTATTTTTGAGATATACAATTATGGCCTCTATAAAATTTAAGGGATGAAAATTAAGGGACATATTTACCATTAATTTTTATTATGGGGAACATATGGGGGGATATAAATGAAATAAAACTATAGGACAATTTATAAAATGGATTTTCATGAGGTGAATGGTTGGTAAAAAATTAATTAGACTATTGACATCATTAAATACATTTTTTACATTATCACCAAGATTCTAGGTGGATTGTAGCGAGGATAAAACTAAATATTGAAATGATCTTAGTGTCTAGGGATTCATGGTATGTATATGTTATTTTGATGAAATTATTGTATAATATGTGTGGATTTATCAAAATGTAATAATCAGTAAATATTATATGCGATGCAGAAATAAGAAAAATTCTACTTCATGAAAAAAACACACACAACATGGTGATATTTGTAATTTTGTTCCTTTAAGATAAATTATCATATGGCCACTAGATAAGTTGGTCAACACTTTTTTGGGATAATCTCACCAATATACCAAAGCACATCATTATGAAAACCGATATATTATTGATTAAATGACATGGTAATTTATATTATAAATAATTCCCTAAACATGTCATCATTTAAAAGTAAATAATTCAACCATTCCCATAGTAATCTGATTTAGTCTCTTTAAATTGGAAAATAATTAATTGTGGAATATATTTATAATTATTATATATTGGATTATATGTTTTTAGGGAATGATATTTTCATATTACATCCATCACCCTCTTTATCAAGGAGATTTTTTGTAATAAAGAGGGTATTATAATAAATATATTGTATCTAATGGAATTATAGGGTGACATATTTCTGATAGTATTTTATTTGAAGAATAATATACAAACTACATACCACATGTAGTTTATCTCAATAGTAATACTATCATGATGGAATAACATTGTAGTTACAATAAATGATAATTTATGAAATAAATTATTGGTTATTTGGTAGATCATGTGTTTTTTTATGTTAGAGAGGGTATCTATGATGGGAGTAACCTTATAATGGATTGAGAAACCAAAGATGTTTCCAAATAAACATGATGATATGGATGAAGACATATCCTTGGGAATTTTAATGATGGCCTTTAATCTTTTGAGATCTTATAAATAATGTACTTGTGTGACTAATTAGAAGAAAATAAAAAATAATTGGTCTAAGTATAATTATACTTTATGACCCCAAATTTCTAGTATCTAACCATTTAATTGTTCATTTTATGTATAAAATGTTTATGGGTGATGTATGGGAGAGTTTTCAGGGCTTTTGGAATGTTTTTGTGGATTTTATATATGTTCACAATTAGTGTAATATTTTGGAAAATAGTGAAAAATATTAAGGAATCCATGAACAGTGAGATAGTGAAAAAATAGATGGTGCATGAGTGTAAGATGGGTTGTCCACTCTATGTGAAAACCTATTAGATATAATAAACATTAGAAAGAGGATTCAGTCTTATTTAGGTTGTGGATTTGGCATGTATTTCTCAAGGTTTAGAGGTCATTTGAGGAAAAAGTACATCATTAATTTTTTAGAAAGTATCTACAGCATGGATAGAAGACATTTTTCTTAACTATGCATCAAAAAAATCCATGAAAAAGAAACAAGATCCTTATAACATTTATCTTGGCCGTTCGTGTGTTTTAATGCCTTAGTGTTTTCACCAAATTGCCCCAAACACTATATTATTCTCAATCAAAGTTCATTAATGGTTCTCCCATCAATCCAAAGGTGATCCAAAGGATTTCCATGGTGAGTTAATGCCCTATTCTTCAATGAAAGAGATATATGGTGGGTTCATGATGATTATCATAGTTCTTTTTCATTATTTATGGCATTTATCGTATTTTCCAAAACTCTTGTGGTAGGTTGATTTTCACTCAACATATATTACTAGAAATGATTGTGGTAGTTTCAAATTGAGTAAATTGATTGAAAATGATTTTGAAATTGGTGTAAAAAAGAAATTTGAAACTTTATTTTGTGATTATTGTGGATTTCTATGACATTGTAGAATTGGGTAGCAAGTTCAGTGATAAATTAATTTAAAAATATGATTTATAAATAGTATAATAGTTAGATTTATTTTAAAAAAATACAAAAAATATTTCTTTTTATTGATATAGTTTTGGAATGGTTATATATTAATGGTTTTTGTGAAAATATTTTGCGTAATTACATATTGAATTTGTGAGGCTTCATAGGAACATGAACTTATTCATATTTCCAAGGGAGTAATGACATATGGGATTTGGTTTACATATGGTGACATGATAGATCAATGAGAAACCACTCTAGGGTATCGATAGTCCATAATGATGCATGAATGGTTGGATATTGAGAAATGAATGGTAGTTCCATATAAAAACTATATAATAATATTCAGGAATTGTCTAATTTATTTACATTGAAAAAGATGTTTTTTGAGAAAATATATTTACCTTATCAGTTGTTTAAAATTATTTATAAATAAATTAAGATGTATTTTATTTAAACTATTTTATACAAATGATATTCACTTTTATATCCTAGTGGTGTGAGTATGGAAGTAATTTCGGAAAACCTAATGAGGCTTAGTACTCAATCTTTCATTTGTACAATGGATTTTTTGGTGATGAAGTCTACTAAGACATGAGAAATGTTAATTTATCAAACATCTCTTACACTAAATCGTGATACATGTGAAGTATGTTGAAGATGGAGATTGGATATTGTGTGACATTGCAGTCTTGTTGTTGTCTTGGAGATTTATTAGCTTTTATACTTATTTCCACATTGATATTGCATTATTCCACGGAGGTAATTTAATTTAGACTAATTATGATAAATGACATGTTGAGTTTTCTTTCATTGGTATCATGAATCTTATAGTGGGTTTTTGAGTATGGGTTTTTTTCTAGTTATTTAAATATTAAAGGAAAAATCCTCCCCACATGTATTTAATCCCTTCGACAATTATTTACTGTTGGATGTGTCTAGGGGATATCACATAAGTCCTAGTAACATCCCACCACAATCTTATTTCAATGAAAAGGGGTGAGACATTACATATGATATCAGTTTATTGGTCCAAAAATCTATTTGAAAATAGTAGTATCATCATAGTCCTTACTTTGAAAAAAAGTGTTATATTTCTTGGATATACATTAACATGTAATTGGTTTTTTTATCATGTTTTTGAATTTAATCTTATGTATTTTGTGATTTGGGATTATTTAATGGAGTGGGATTGTCTAGAATTTAAATGTATATTATAAAAAGTTATAGATTACTTTTTTGATTTAAAATTAAAGTAACTAGGGATTTATGTACATAAGTGTTTTGGAGATACTTATTTGACATGGAATATCATTTTCATGGGTTTTTCCAATGATATGATCTTGAAATTAATTAGAGGAATGTATTTCTACAAGGATTTCATATTTCATTTCCTGTATTGATTTATGATATTGTAAAGCATTTTTCTCTTCGAAAATTTTGAATGATTTTTCAATTGAATGTTTTTAAATAAGATAATGATTGTGATATTATGAAAATGGTTTTATTCTCAAAAGAATGTTGAAACATCCCAAAATGATATACTATGTAAAAGATCAATTGTTTATGCATTGTTGTTGTAATTGATGTGGTATAATTTAAAATTTTAATCCTCCAGTTTCTAGAGAGTGAGATGTATAGTATTTCTATTAGTTATTAAAATAGATCCCATAAGGCATCATAGAAACCAACCAGAAGTAGATATAGAGAATTTGGTTAGACCTAAGCCAAAAGTGAACCAAAAACTGATTCAAAGTATCATCCATGCATTTCATGATGTGTTAATAAGGAACCAGAGGGATGACCCAATACAAGTGGATATTTCTATCTCATTCCTAATGTAGAACCCACACATCATTCATGGTGATTCTGATCCATAAAAAGAAGGTGTGTAGAAAAACATGACGAATTATATATTCAATTTCATATGCATGCCCATAGAGATTCATGTTAATAATCTGATATACATTAATGAGGATATTACACAATAGTTGTGGGATCTGGTGGTGGATGATAAAGTGAATAAATAACTTTTTGGGAGTATTTTTAAGTAATTTGAAATAAAAAATATATACTGACTCATTTATGATTTATATAATTTTAATGTTTTTTATCCTAAAGTGGGAAAATCAATCTGTCACAGAGTATGGGAAAAAATTCATGAATTTATTTCCCATTACACCTAATGTCATTGTGAATATTTCCATGATTACATGGATAATTGAAATAGGTATATGGGATAATATTCTCTCAATTATTGACATGGATTGTAATATTAACTATACAAGGATAGTATATAGAGTAAAAGTGGCTGAACGAGACATATCAGTAGCTATTGGAGGAGATGGTATTTTGATAATCATGGTAACCAATAGGAACTCTAGTCTTGGGGGAAAATATATGTGGGACACCTACATCCATTTTAG
This sequence comes from Viscum album, assembly GCA_963277665.1. Lineage (NCBI taxonomy): Eukaryota > Viridiplantae > Streptophyta > Magnoliopsida > Santalales > Viscaceae > Viscum > Viscum album. The sequence continues at coordinate 1,006,846,828 of OY728157.1, forward strand.
GAGAATGAATAAGAAACAAAATGGAAAAACTAGTTAATCTTACTTTGAGACCCATTTCAAAAGTGGAATGTTTCCAATTTTTTCATATTTAGCACATTTTGAGATAATGTGCAACACCACTAAGAGAATGCCAATATTAGAATAATATGGTAAATCCTCATTTCTATTGTCGTCATGATCTGTAGTAATGTGCTTGAGAAAATTCTTAGGTATCTAAGGCATTATATTATTTGATGAGTAGAAGGTATAATAGTAAATCATATTAGAAATGTAGAGATAACTATAAATATTCATGTAATACCAAAAATTCTCACAAAGGGAAATCATAGCAGGTAAAAACTAAAAATGTGCAGTGACGATGAAATTTTATGTAACAAAGAAGGTGATTATGGATAATCATGAAGTACCATATATGGTGAGAGGTACAATTATTATAAATATGAACCTTATATTAGTGAGATTTGAAAATGTAGAATAATATTTCTTCATTGAATCTAGTGTTGTTGGTCTTCTATGATTTAAAAATTATCTGATCTGTGAGCGATAAAATATAATAATCTTATGGGTCAAACATAATTCTAAGGCTTTTTGTGTATATAATGTTATATAATAATTGATGGAATCGAGATGAAATGGTATTTTTATATACTATATATGAATTTATATGATTTAATCCATTGTTTTTAATGGATGAAAATGTTAATATCTCACATTGACTGTTATAAAAGAAAAATATTTTTATGACTGAGGATGGTGTCAAGAATATTATTATAGGAGATAAATAATGTGACGATAGATGAAAAAAGATTTTTAGCCCCATATTTTTTAACAAAATCTTACCAATTTATGATTTTAACCATGTAATTGATGGAAGATATTGAGAATATAAGTTTTCCAGCTAATGTGGTTTAGTTTCATGATCTGTTTTTTTAATTTCCCTATGTTTCCACTAATAAGTGAAGTGGAATTAATGATTTATCTTCCTTTAGGGTCCAATATTATCTCACAAAGATATTAAAAAATTTCACTAATATAATTATGGATAATGAATGTGAATTTTGAAGAGCTCGAAAGAAAGCATTTCAACTTTCATCATAAGTCTCTCTGGGCATCAACTATTTAGTTCATAAAGAAAGATGATATAATAATAAATATGTGTGTGGATAATAATATTCTTAATAATGATAAAATAATGAAAAGATATCCACTACTAGGATTTGATTATCTATTCGATAAATTTTAAGGATCTTAGTTTTTCTTTCATATTGAAATGTGTTCAGGATATTCCCAACTGCGAGTTTAGAGGGATGATATATTGAAGAATGCTTTTAGAAGAATATATAGCTATTATGAAAATGTTGTAATTCTTTTTGATCATTTAAATGACCTATTGACATTCTTGGAATTGATTAATCAGATATTTTTGTGATATCTGAATTATTTTGTTATGGTGTTTGTGGACAACAATTTGGTGTACTAAAGGACAATGGATGAGGTTGAGAAACACATTGAGTCATTTTTTGAAATATTGAGAATCAAATGTTTTTATGCCAACATATAAAAGTTTTATTTTTTACACATTATGTAATCTTTTATGTCAATGTTATTTATGAAATGGGAGTTTTAGATAATTTATATATGATTCAAGAAACATTATCTTCGAAACTTTGAAAGAGTGTATTTAGGATACATAGTTTTCATGAACTAGATTGTTATTAAAAAACGTTTTTTATAAATTCCCATGGCTGTCCATTCTTGTGATATCATTGAAAATGATAATGTTCATTCTTAATTATCTAAGGTATTATATAAATTTTATCAATATCTAAATATTCACCATACATCATCACCAATCCTGATTTTTACAAAATTAGGATAAGGATATGGGGTGTATCGTGATGCTTCTGGATCATGGTTTGGATGTGTCCTCAAGATATGATATCATATTGATTCTTTGGTATCAAGAATGTTATCAGTTCATAAGAATAACAATGTTATACATGATTTTTATTTAGCTACCAATTTCCATAATTTGAATACATTTTATCATTATCTCTTTGGTGAGAAATTTACTATGTTCATAGATAATAAGAGAAAGAAAAATATTTTATCAATATGGGATTCTATCATAGATAATGAATATAAATTCATCATCTATAAATTTATGGGTCAAACATAATGTATACACTTTGAAATGGAAATATGGTGGCATATGCATTAAGTATAAAGTGATATTCCCTATTATAAAATGATGAATCATGTGATTGGAAGCTGATTTCAGTCCTCACTATCATGTTAGGTAAACGTGAATTCCATGGTGATGTATCTGGTTTCTTTCCATTTTCACTGGTCATTTATTTTTATATATGATTAATGATTCCCAGTTATCTACATTGTAATTTTTTGCAATTAGTTAAAAAATAAATGGTGGGGGGACCAATGAGAGATATAAGGGGGATGATAGTACAATTTATTGTTAATGAATCTAATTTTGAACCTATGTATTAACATGAATAAAATCGTCATGACTATTAACATTCAATATGGGTTGTACATCTGAGAATATGAATGATTTATATATTGGGGAAATGGTGGTTTTGGAGGGTCTATATGAAAAAGAATGTGGACGAGTTTTCTTTTATATGCTTAACATGTTAGAATGCTAAGGTAGATCATTACAATAAAGTAGGTTTATTTCAGTGATTAACAATTGATATTTTAAAATGTTATTAGATAACAATGGAATTTATTAAAGGCCGACAAAAAATAGTTCAGAAGGATGATCCCATATTAGTGATAGTGGATAAAAATACCAAGTCATCATATTTCATCCATATTAATGAAACACATATGGTAATGGATTTGTCAAAAATAAATATCCTAGATGAGGCCAATAGGCCTATAATATTATTATCGATCTTATCAGATAGATTTTGGAGGTGTACATCTCATTTCAAGAAATCCAAATATAAATCCACTTGGAGTATGTTGGATATGAGTATGTCATATCATCATTAAAATCATGGAAAATATTAAGAGATGATAAAAATATTGGATGAAATGTTGTGGTATTGTGTAGTGGATTTTGGTGGCTCATGGGAAGAGCATCACCCATTATTGGATTTCTAACACAAAAATAATTAATGGGGATCAATAAATTATTCCATTTTTGAATATCTATTTGGGATTACTTTTCATTATCTACAATAATTGGTGGAATTTGGTGACATATCACTAGTGGTGTTGAGCCTTGTCCATGTGAAAATGGTGAATATTCAATTGTTCCGAAAGAGGATAGTGGCAGCCTAGAGTTATTAGAAATATTATGCTGTCCATTACTGATGATCGTTGTCATTCTCAGTGTGTGATCATGTATTCATTAGGATTTATACATGACTTGGAGATCGATGTTTTTGGAAGAAAGACATGTTTTCACAAAGAAATATAGTACCTTTTGAGGTACTTGAATGGGTTGGTGTTGTCGCATATAGTTTGGAGCATCCACTATAGATCAATATGGTGTATATTGTGTCTCACATATCTCAGTTGAAAATATATCATCCTAATATTATCCATGTGAAAACAAGGGATTATGTAGTTATACAGTTGAATTATTTATTGGTACATTTTTATGGTCGGAATTGTGGATATAAAATCGAATGTCTTTCATGGAAAATTCAATGATCATGTGAGGGTTATCTAGAAACATGGTTATATTCTATATGAATATTGGGAATATAAGATGCTAATGAATTTACAAAGGTAATAAATCACTCCTGGAAACAATGATTTTCTTCTTTACATTGATGAATATAAATATGGTGCTGATAATTTTTACCCCTAGTTTCTGGTATGTATCCTATTTATCATGGATGTTAATAATATATAGTATAAATGTGATGTTTTATAGAGTTTTGAGAATATTTAGTGTGTTATTATTATTTTATAATTGTTCATTGTTCTTGAAAACCGTGCACCATATTAAAAAACCATTTGTACATAGAAATAGGAAAAGGTAAATACACATAAGGTGAAATTGTTATTTCTAATCCATGTGACTGGAATGTAGAAACAATCCTTTTTGAAAACATTCATTGGTATTATGAGGAAATGTCTTCGTCATTGTTCTTTCATGGTTTGGGGACCCAATGAGGAAACCATGTGCGGTTCATCCTAATGCCAGTGGCTAACACACTATTTGTTCATGGTTTTCCAAAATATTCAACTAAATTATGCATGGGAATGAAATTAGATTCAATAAAATTGGATCTCGGTCATATTTGTGTTTTAATGCCTCATATTTTCAAAATAATGGCCCCAACTTAGGGTTTTCCCTCTAAACGGTCAGAAATGAATATCCCATAAATTTGTATGTGATACAGAGGATTAACTTGGTTAAATGATGATTTATTCTTGTGGTTAATAGATCTAATGAATTTTCATGTAAATTTAATCTAGTTTTGTGATGTTTTTCATGTTATTAATTGTTTTCTCCAAAACCCTCATGGTAGTTGTCGTCACTCTCGACTCCTCTTGCTAAAACTGATTGTATTAGTTTAGAATTTATTGACATTATTGAAACTTATTTTTATATTGTTGTTCAATACTATGTAGGAAAATATTTTTATGATGGTTGTATATTTGTGAGAAAATTTTTAATTCTATTACAATTTATTTGATAAATGAATTTTATAAAATTATTTTAAAATTTTTTCTTGGCATCATATATAGAAAATTGAATTACCAAATAAAATTGTTTTATTGAATTGGTTTTGGAAATTATTATATTAGAATGGTTTTTTTAATACATGTTGCATCTTTTCAATTGTATTTACAAGGCTTGGTTGAAATATGAACTTTTCCTCAATGACAAAGGTGTAATGGATCCTGGGATTTAATTATCTAATGAAGATAGGGTAGATCAATTAGGAACCTCTCATGATTATAGAAATATCAAAATTACCCATGAATGGTTTGGTAAAATGTTATAGTTATTATAAATGAAACTTTTTATGTAGTATTAAGGTATTGATTTGTTTATTTCCCTTGAAAATGGTGTTTTTTTAAAATAATGTTTCATTGTTACATGCTAATATAATATTATAAAATATTTTAATTTTTTTATATAACTCTTTTATATAAATGATTCTAACATTTCTATTCTTGCAGCATGAGTAGGGAAGTCGTTGGGTGAAAACCTATTAAGTTTTAGTACTCACCCCTTCTTTGGAATAATGGTTCATTTGTATATGTCATCTACCATGTCATTTGAAGAGTTAATGTATCACATGTATTTAGCACTAAAATATGATACATAGTTTATTTGGATAATATGAAACATGGAGAATGTGGATATTTTTATTATTTCCACTGTCTTGGAGTTGTAATTTCTGTCATCTGTTGATCTCCATGATATTGTAGTCTCTCATTATGGTACTTGAATTTAGTATGATTTTAATAAATGAAATGTTGACATATATTTCATTGGAATCCTAAATCATATAATAGTTTGTTTGGTTGTGTATTTTTGGGTTTTTGGTTTTAATCTTTTAAGTAAAATCATTACCCACATATAATGAATCTCATCATCATTTATTTCCATCTTTCGGCATCTTGGGGATGTCATAAAAGGCCTAGTAAAATCTTACAGCCCTCTCAAAGCAATGATAAGGGGAAGAATGTTTCAAATGAAATGAGATCTCAAGAATGAAATAGTTAAAATTGATGCCGATATTGGGCTTCCCAACAACCTCATGGAGGGACCACAAGAGTATATCATTATCCAATAGAAGGATCTCATGAATATGCTCTAGGATCAATGAATTTATTCTAGGATGAAATAGGATTCATAAGTTATTAATTCAGGTAATTTATTCATTCACCATATAAAATATAGATGTTGTATTGTCACTTAAAAATTTAAATAAAATTGAACAATTTTTGAGACATTTCATATTGTTCTAAATATATATGAAATATCTGAACAACGTAATACATGTCTTTTTGAATTGTAATTCTTGATCTAATTACACTAAGGTGAACCTAATATTTCATAAAAAAATATTACATATAATTAATTGAAAATAAATTATATATCATTATGATCCATACTAGAATTATAATGTATTATTTTCATTTGAAACATATATACATTAAAAAACAGATACATAACAGAGCTACAAGATCTCCCGATATATTTTTCAGACAAATATAACTCGTTTCAATTCATAAATATTAGCCTTAATTATATATTTATTAAGGGTAAAGACAATAAGGGATGTTCTAAGAGTCATAATAATCATAATAAATTGTTATTATAAACAATAATAGTACATAAATGTAAAATTACTATAATTGTATGATGATATAATTTATTCATTTGAAAACCCCACACATTGTATTTTTTTCATTGAAATTACAACATGAGTGAAAAGTTAATTTATAATAGTATTGGGGACTTGAATGAAAATCCGGAATTTTTTTTATTGAATGAATGTGCATGAAAAAAATGACTCTAAATTTATTACTAAATAGAAATATTTAATATAAAAATATTCATTCATAGGATTTAGTATATGGGAACTAGGAAAGAGAAAGGGTAAAATATGTTATCCATATGTATATAGAGGATAATAAATAGAATATGTTTTATTGCATATAGTTCATATTAAAATAATATTCAGAACATTATGTATATTCAATCATGATTGATATGATATTTCAACATAAAATCATTAACGCTTTGGTAAATTTTTATCGATAAACTCCATGACCAAAATAGATTCATCTAAATCATTAAATAACATGACTATAAAAATCATAATGATTCCACATATCATATGGGTAGTATGTAAATCACATAATAGATGATAACATTATAACCTAACATATGTACCAAAGAATAAAATTTGAGAATGTAGCCACTTAACACATTGAAATCATAAAAACTATAACCAATTTTTTCATATATTTTTTATTTTATAATTACATAAAACGAAATATCATTTATATAACATAAAATAGTTTATAGGAAGGTATAAAAATTAGATATAAAGATTTATATTCATAATAAATTAAAATTATTTATAATTCAATATATAATATATATACTTACCTATAGTATCATATATGATTTAATTTGGACATTTTATCATCAGTTTTTTATAATTATTTATTAAAATCATTATTTTTTATGTTAATTGTTCTGAAATTAAAGTATGATTCAGTTTGGTTATATAGTCAACTTGATCATGGTTCCATAATTACTATTTATTATTATCTCATAAGAATAATTTTTTTTCAATTTATGGACATTTATAAAAATTCATATAAATTGTTCAGGAAAAATGAATTATGTCACTTTACTGAGACGACAAAACAAACATATGCCTAAGTGATGTTACACATTTCAATGGATGGGGCTAAATAAATATAAACAAAAATTCACCATTACAGAATCCCTATATTATTTTATGTACCATATAAATTAATTAAATATATCATCTCTAACATCAATGTAATATGGAAATTAATAATTATTCACATTAATTTCTGGAGGTTCTCTTCCACACTTACAGAAGAGTGAGTTTGTAATTTTTTTATAGAATACATGTTAAAGAGGTGGATAATAGATTATAATTTATGTGTATGTAAGTTAAAATTGAAATAATAAATTAATACTAAATCCATGATTTTAGGAACATATGAAATATCACAATCGAAAATAAATAAAATCACTATGTGGAAGTGGTAGACCACATAATCCATGAGTGATACTTCCATTTCCCATTTGAGGTAGAAAAGTAGAAAATTTTTTGTTCCATACTGATAGTAACTCCTAATTATATTTTTTATACCAATGTCACGCTTTTATGATGGATAAATTATGTTTTAGGAAGAAATAACAACAAATAAAATTAAAATGTCTAGATTAATATTTATATAACTACATTTAGATAACTACATTTTAATATAAATAATTACATGAATGATTTGTCTTCGTAAAAAGAAATATTGATAAAGAAGAAGTAATTAAATATTGTAAAGCGTTATTATTGTTTTTGGATGATAAATAATGTTAAAATATTTTGAATAAAAGAGTATAAAAGGTTCCCTTTAATAATGATTTGGAGGCACACATGTAATTACTTTAAAAATTATGATAATGTGTTGTCACATTCAAGATAATGTGTAGTAAAATTAAATATTAATAAAATATAAGACATTATATGGTTTAAATATATTCTATAAAAAATATGTATACATGTTTATATTGTAATCCTACCCTTATTGATTTATTGAACCCATTATACAAATATTTTATCCATAAATATGGTAAAAACATTTTATTTTATCAATTCAATTTTACAGAAATTATGAAAAATCAATTAAATTCTTCATATCATGTTTATTAGAAAAATTTAACATATTTTACTATATTTATTATATATATATATATAATAATGTCTTTTTTTCTTATCTCACAAATTGTATCAATGAATTTTATTTAAAAATAATTGAATTTTTATGAATACAACTACATTTAATTAAAATAATAATAATTTATTTTCTTTTAATAATAATATTGATCATATAAAAAAACTTATTTAATGATTTCATTTTAAGACCCTCAGTGAACATATTTTTATAATCATGTTTAACTCTTATTACCATGTAATTAATTAGATTATGTATTATAAAATGATAATTAGTACTAATGCACATAAAATTAAAAAATAATTGTATTTTTATATTAAAATATAAAATGAAAATAAATGAATACTAGAAATAATTGTCTATTTTAATATTCAATCAATTAAATTTTTTAATATAAATAATAAAATGTTTTCATAAAATAATATTGACATATATATTCAAAAAATAAAATTTATTTAATGATGATATATTTTATAAAATAGAATTTTATTATTAATATCTGGTATAAACAATAAAAAACTCATTTTAAAAAAAACCATACATATGATGAATAAAAATGAATTTACTATAATTTGAGTACTTTGGAATTTTGAATTATGGAAATAATTGGCCTTATATAAAAACCATAAATATATTTTTTTAACGTGTTATTATTACTAATTAAAAATATAAATTAGGATCAAGCATATAATAGTAATATATAAATATTATTATTTTTATTATATTAACAATATAAATTAATGTATATTGTTATGTGTTATCACCGATATCGTGGATAAAATTATTTGAATCTAAATTATTTGTGTGTCTTATTTTCTCCATTGAATAAACTCTTCCAGAATAATTGTATATTAATAAAAAAGTTGAAAATATTTTATAATATTTTTATTTAAATATCATATGATACAAAGGGATTATATTACAACATTGAAAATAGGATGTTAGAAATAATTTGGTTACAGAAAATAACACATAAACAATTTAATATATAAGATACACATTTGTATGATGTTATAATATGGACACATACAATATAGATAACATTAATAATGTAATTGATATTTATTGTGGAAAAGATAATTATAATGTATAGGATATGGAAAAAAATTTCCACTAAGGGGTAAAAATACCATCAATCCGAAAAAAATACTATTAAAAAAGAAAAAATATTCATTTTCATGATCCTTTTTCCAAGTGTTTACGAACATATGTACAATAAAATATAATTTTTTTACACGATTCATTCATACTTAAAAACTTTAATATCATCCATTTCAATAATTTTTCAATTTAATTCCATCTCAAATCACCTCATATTGTAATGATAAAATAAAATTGTGAATTAGTCATGATATAATAACAAAAATAATCTCTTAAATATCATAATACTTATAAAATTATCATAATATATTCAATGTATTTTTTAAGTTACTAAATAAAAAAATTCCAGTATAACCCAAGATATTTAATATGAATAAACAATAAATATAATGATTATTGTCAATTTTTTCAGTAATAATATCCAATGATCATATTTTTTCATAAAACAATGAGGTAAATTTCAGAATCCTCAAAAATTTCATAACTATAACTGAAAACATTAAAATTTTCAAAAAAATAATTCCCAATATTTATTTTTCATAAATATTATTAACCATTAATCAACATATAGTATCATTTATTGTCAAATAGATTTTTTTTCATAGTTCATTTATTAACATAAAAAATTATAATAACATAAAAAATACAACTGCATTTAATATATATATCATTTAAACAATTGAATCTATCAGTATTGATCAATAAAAATTATATATTGTTAAATATATTTCCTTAATCTAAGAAACGTGCTTTTTTATAATTACCATAAATATATTTTCTAGAAGTTATCCAATAAATATTTAGGAAACTAATAATGTATAATTTTGTTGAATCAATATTAAAAAATTATATATCCCTACCAGCAATTATTATATCATTCTTAGACACATATTAGGTGTTATATATGTTTCAATCAAGTGTCCTCCAAAAAATATAACCTTACAAATAAATAGAATTTGTTTCAATATTCCATATCATTAAATTGATTCTGGAAATTTCCTTATTCCAAACTACTATGAAAAAATACTTATATTCTTAATTATTCTTAATTACCCTTTAGTATTGATAACTCAATTTTATAAATTATTTTTATACCATAAAAAAACTATTTATAAACATAAATAGATAGATAAGAATAATATCTTTAATAGTCTTTTAGTTTTCCTTTGTATTTGGTCAGTGAATCGAAAAATTCACTAGTTCCCTATCTATAAAGCATTGAACTATAAATTCTATCATAAGAATTACTTTATTAAAGTCTATTAAGATCTCAATATTTTTCATAGATATTACTTGTTCTATGAGATTCATTTTCATACCATAATCATACTATCATTTTATTTAGTAATTTCCTTGGGTTTATCTTCTCACATTATCTTTGTGTAGGAAGAGGAATAATATTTCATATATGGACATAAATAAAACATATTTCACACTTATTTGGTTCATTCAGATACTCACCAATATATAGAATATTAACTATATATCATTATATATGGGTTGTATGAATCTAAAAAGTATTTATTTTATGTCTCTCTTTATCTTCTATTCTTATGTAGAAATTTTTTTTTCATCATTCCATTATGTTTATAATAGATTTATTCATGTTGTAGAAAATATCTAATTCCCAAATAAATTTTGATAAAATTTATTCATATTGATAATCTTATTATAATTAATTATAATGAATAGTATATCTAATTTAGGAAATGTTGTTTTAAATCATGGAAACCATTTTATAATTTGTGAAATACATTTCTATAATGTATTTAAATCATTAATTATTATTCATAAGGATGATTTATATTAACCAATGAATATATGAAGATATTATTTACCTTGGTGACTAGTCTTATTCCCACTCATCATTAACCAATTACATTTATTCAATATCTAGTCATCGATATTAAGATTATTTAACTGGAAATATATCTATTTTACATCTAAAAACTACATTATAGTGAGTATATAGTTATACATTCACTATTAATGATAAACTCAAGTTTTCAATATATATTTTACAAGAAATATAGATCAATTATGGGTGTTATATGATGTTTTCTAAACCTCATTTAAATTTGAAACTATCCCTCGTTCTGATAGTACCGTGGGTTACCAAAAAAATTACATTTGAAAATACAACATCTTATTATAAGAATATTAATTATAAATCATTACAATATATTATTCAAATTTAAATGTCTAGTTTCCTTTTAATCATGTATATGTGATATATTGTTAACAAAAAATACCAACATCGCATCCCACATGGATTCAGATAAAAAAATTTATTTTTTATTAAAATATTAAAATTGTTCTTCATATCATCTAGGACCGAAAAAATGACAATTCATTGGATATGATTATTTGAATGGGTAAAAATGGAAAAATCATTCAATGATCACAAAAAATAATATATTTTTCATAATTGTGTAAAAAATTAAGGTATGTAAATTAATTTAATATCAAACTGTGCATAGATTAGAAATAAGAGTCGTAGAATAATGACAACATGTTTAGCATACATTAATTATAAAAGAATTAAATAAAATGATAAAAAATAATATATCATTATAATATGAATTCATCATAGGATAGTAGTATACTATGTGAAATTATAATAACCATATAAAACATTTTTAGGCTATCTAAATTTAAATTCATTACATGTATTGTTTGGGATAACAATACTTGTAACTAATTATGTCTTGAGATAACCTACCATGTATGTAATTTTTTATTTATGATTACCCCATGTATACAATCATTTGGCCACGTGAAATCCTCTATTCTACTCTTTTAGTTCCTAAATAATTCTTCCCTACAAAATTAATTTTAGAAATATAAATGAAATTCCAAACACATAATCATAATCTCTTACTTTGATTAACAAAAGAGCAATAAAACATTTAACAATACAAAACTAAGTATATTATTCTTGAAACTTTTTTTTGGTTATTCGATTATATTTTTATAAAATAATAATATAAAACCTAATAAATATAATGTATTATTAATTGAAATTTAATTATAATTTAACATAAAATTAAAGGATATTTTTTTGATAGTTATCGGGGACACATTATATGAGTCAAATATTAGAAAAAAACTACATTAATTTATAAAAATATATACATATTATGATGTTAAAAAATGGTTTATATGGACATGAACTAAAATAAAAATATATTTAAATTTATATAAATAAATATTTACAGTGAAAAAATATTAATATAAATTAATCTTGAATTGAAAAAATAATTATTATTTAATTAATAGAATAATTTTTTTATCATACTATATAATTTTGATAAATATACTATTATTAAAAAATAAAAAAAATTAATGGCGATGAAAATATAAAATAGAAAAAAACTATAGCTTTTTTACAATAAAAATTAGAATCATGTAAATTAAAAAATTATAAAAAAAGATATATCAAATTTTAATAATAATATTTAAACCGATAGACACATAAATTCTATTAAACAATATAAATTGTTTCATTGATATTTTTAATTATTTATATATAATAATAATATAACACCATAAACAAAAAATAATACTATTTAAAAATAGAATTCATGATGATGTTGATGTTGCAACCAATGATAATTGAAATTTTTATTTGATTTGTAGGACCCTTCATTTTGTCCGAAGATATAACCATTAAGAATTCAATAAAAAAATTAACGTGAAAAGTGTTGTTTTCATTTTAATTATAATAATTGATAAATTTTGGGATAAATAAAAAATTTAATATTCTATAATTTGATATAGAGTACAGTTCTTAACATTACTATTTAACACATAATTTTGTTGTTAGTAATTGTTAAAAAAAATTTATTTAAGGGTCATATAATCAATATTGTACTAAATAATATATTATTGAATTCATATTGATTGATATTCGTTTCACTAAAATATAGAAAATCAAACTAAAAAATATTATATATGTATATCAAGAAATAATGGATAATTCATCATTAGCTAACCGATGCCCTATTAAAATTATATTTTTGGTGACTAAGCTATTTTAAACCATTATTTCAATTATTTCTTTCCAAATTGATTAAAAAATTAAAATTGAAGATGAAAAAAAATATTTATAAATATATAATTAGATCAAAAAAATAAATCTCTTATACAAAGAGATTGGCTTCATATTTAAAATCCTAGGACATTATAGAAAATATTTATGTGCATTTAAACTATTTAAATATGATATATCAATTTTCAAAAAATACATAAAAAAGAATGAAAAATCAGATTTCATAAAAAAATTTAACTTATTAGAGAAAATATATCACAAAAAATGAAATCACTTGTTCAATGTAGTCATATAAATGGTAAAATCATATAAAATATTATTATTTATCTAAAACATGTTCCAAACTAAATTGGAAAATTATTTTTTATTCTTGTACAAACATTCTCATCCCTTACTGTTGACATAGTTCATTATTGAGTTAAATAAAATGGTTCCAATTATTAATAAATCTACTCATAATTATTTGAAAAGATAAAGGAAAATGACATAAATCAATTTTTAATTGGACTTATTTAACCTAATATATGTCAACTTGTCATAGAAGATATAAAAACAACCAATTTATTGGGTAGGGGTATTAAAAATCGAGGTATCACTTATAGGATGCTCAAATGATGCATTATTAATCATGTAGTCCCCATTATCACTCTATAATAGGGATTAAAAATCCAGAAAAACATGATTGAGTTGGATGATGGGCTTATGATAAGTTTTAAAAATTAAAATAGCATGCACAATGATCAACTATGAGTTAGTGAATTTACTTAGACTTCTTAGTATGCATTGATGTCAGTATTTTGTTAATTGATTGATATTAAATAATACTCATACATATACAACATGCAATATATATATATATAATCATCATTTATTGGAAATATAAATTGATTTCAAAAATGAATATACATAATAATGTATATATTTAAATATACGACTACAAATAAATATATATAATATATATATATATAATATTATATTTAATATGTAATTGTTCAAATATATATTATAAAACAATTTTTGATAAATTGTATAACAATCGATAGGATTATATATCAATCATAAGATCATGGGTGTACATACACACATTCTCATACTTGTGTGTGATCATATATATTTGTACTTGGGTGAGTGCACAAATTTTTTGACAAGTGTGTTTTTATGAACATGTTTACATATTTGTATAAGATTATATATAACAATATAATATATTAGAATAAATATATAGTCAAATTACATAATTATATCAATCAGAATAGATTTATAAATATATAATTAAAAAATTGATATATATATATATATATTGAAAAAGGTTTTTTTATATATTATATTGTTTGTATAATTATATTTATACTACCCCTGATATAATAAAACACAAACATAAAAAAATTATAAAACCCATAGAAAATTGATACATTAAAGGACAAGTGATACTACCCATGTAAACAAAGATCACCTATCTTTTCGAGACACTTCCTAATCATAATTCCATAGTTGATCCTAATTCGATGGTAGTAGTGATCAAAATAGATGATCTCCAAGGATGTTTTGAAGGATATTTTGGTTTTATGAAAAAAAAACAAACTGAGATTTTATATATTGTCGAATGTGGAATTTCATTAATATGATAATTGTCTCTTATTATTGATATAATTTGGTGTTATCAGAAGGAAACTATGGTATTATATGTGACCCATGTTGTCATTTGACAAGCTTAATAGATTTTAGAAGGTTGTGTCATGATGAGCTATATTAGATCAGATTTATAGAATAATGTATAAAGGAACTTCATGAGTTTGAGGCTTTTTGTATAAAAATTGTATTGATCATCAATGTTAAAAAGTGTGTGGCACCCCTAGATTACTAAGATTAAAAACATAAGTATTTCAGCCGACATCAAAAGGGGGACATTTTATCTAAAGAGCCTACTTAATTAGATCTCAATAGTTAACAGTGATTTGACCAGAGAATGGATTAGGATGAATGAATTTCTGGGAAGGCTACTTGAATGCGTGTGAGTAAGGAAAAACACATTAAAAGAAAATCTTTTGTTCTGCATGTATAATAATTGTTATTATATGTGACCGCATAGATTAATATTATACGTTGTTCTCAAAAAGAATCCAGGGTATTATAGGAGACCCATGTTTTCTGAAAACTAGTTTAATAGCCAGGCATCATGAAAATGTTATTATATAGAATACACAACCATAAGTTCATGGGATCTACTTGTGTTTCATGATGGGGTTTACAAAAATAATTGTTTTTTAATCAAACATCCAAATTATTGTTATATTAAAATATAAATTTTACTACCCATGTCAACATGACATTTCTTCATTTTCAGGATGCATCCTAATTAAAACTCAACACTTAAGAATTATTTTCCAGGATTATTGATCGTATTGGGTTATAATTTGTGATGATTCTTATGTTGTGTGTTAGTGAAAAAAACACACAAAAATAAGATGTCGTGCCCAATAGGTATATAGATTAGTCAGATAAGTGACTTCATAGAGTAATATTATATGTTATTATCAGAAGGAATCCATGGTATTTTAGGATACCCATGTGGTTAGATGACTATATTAATATCCCCACATCATCAAAAATGTTATTATAGTGAATACACAAAAATATGTGCATGAGAACTAGATGGGTTTGGTAATGTGGTCCAAAAAAATACTTTTGTTCTTTAATAACACCCCCTAATTAATGAGACCAAAAATGATAAAATTTACTACCGATGACAACATTTTGTACCTTTATATTCATGTTCTAAAATAATTATAACTCCATAGTTAAGCATTTCTATTTTTGTGTAGTGATTGTTATGGTTTAGAAAAAGGGATTATACATATGTTTTTTGTGAGGTAAAAAACAAAAATAATTAAAATGATTAAGCATATGGATACAATAATAATTATTAGAAGTTACTATTGTGAGTAATATCATTTCATTTGATCTGAAGAAACTATTGTATTATATGATACCCATGGGGTCTAATGACTAGGTTTATAGCTCGGGGAAAAATAAGCCGTTATTCCAAAATAAATTAACAATTATAAATTACAAGACTTACATTGATAAATAACACTAACTAACAATAATGATTATCTGATACAAAAAATTTCATCAAAAACAATCGACATATTTTTAAAAATAGAAAATATAATTTATATTCAGTCATTTTTGGTGTTCTTTTAAACATATTTTCTAATATAGATGAATCTAAAACTGATTTGTTGTAATATCCGTACTTTTTTTGTGATTACAGTGTCTATCATACTGAAGAATATTCTTATTGACCATACACCCTAAAACACATCAAATAATTTGAGGATATTATCATTAAAATAATTAGTATTTCCAGGAATTCTACACAAGTTAATAGTAAAATTAATCATCAAATGAAATATAAAAAAATGTAAATTTAAATTTAAAACACATTCTAATTATCCAAACTAATTACACATTTATTTTATTTCTTATGTTCTCAATAGAAAATCACATTTTTAGAAAATCAATCCCATCATTTGAAAAGTCATTATATAAAGATGAATATTTAAATTAGAAAAATGATAATAATGAGAAAAATTTATAATTCGAATTGTAATAATTTTTTGTGTCCTTTTCATTACAATATAACACTGTCATAAATTTTAAAAAATAATAACAATTTTGTAGTAAATGAAAAAAATATATTTAAATGTAGTAATATTCATTAAAATGTTAATTTATTTTCATATAATAAATGCATTAATATATATTATCAAACAATAAAAATGAAATTGATTCACCTAAAAACATTTTACATATATTTTAGAGAATTTAAATATAGTCAATAGGTCGGCTAATTCATTAAAGAGTTTGGTGTCTTGTAAGAGTTAATAATTTTTCTTTTAAACATATACTAGAAATTAAATAGTTGATTGATCGAATGCAAGTGATGTTGTAATTTATGATTGGATAATGTTGTAAAAATTTAAATCATATTGATAAATTTTTTGATAATGAAATATTTAATGATATAAACATGTAAAATAATCAATATGGAATTCATTGAACCCATGTAGTATTTTTGAGATGGGGAATAAAATATGATGGTTTTAAAAGTAACAAAATGGATGGAAGTGGTTTGTTGAATAATTTAAAACTGATGAGGGAAAGCTATAATCATTAGTTGAGGAATTCATTGAGAATGGTAGGATTAACATTGATGTATCATTAATATTCAGATGAGGGAAACTGATGAATGAACAATAAGGTAATTATATCAGGAATCATGGTGTAATTTGGAGGAATTTAGTTATATAGAGAAGTGAATTAATTTAAATGATGAGGTATAAATGTAGATTTTTTTTGATGATGAGTTCATTAGTGGAGATATTATTTATTTGAAACATGGTTTATAAATATAAATCATTATTGCAGATGATTATATAATGTAATTTATTATACGGAAAAGAGTAAAAAATTTAGATATCTTAGAGATCCTTCGGTTAATGTTAGGATTATGTGTGAATGGAGAAAAATGTGAGGATTTTTGGGTAGAAACGAAAGAAGTCATAGTTAAAAAATTTATGTATAAAAAGGCATATGTTATTGACACGTGTAAAATTTGTTTACCAATTATATTAATTATAAGGTGGGTAAATTTTATATACAGTTTATTTATATAAATAGTTTGACATTGACCATAACATAATTCTATAATAAAATAATTCCAATGCACATATAGAACTAAAAATAACAAGATACACATTACACTTACCATAATATATAGAAAATATAATCCCAATAAAGAATGTACACTTATAATGATTTCTAATGAGTTCATCTTTAAATATGTAATTTATGCACTAACCCATTTTAGAGTTTCTTCAAATTATTTTCTAAATTAGTAGTATCTGTAATTTATTAATAGGATAATTAGTTGGATTTTGTCATAAAAATTCAATATAACGAAATATATAATCTCATGGTAATTTAATTGATAAAAAACACAATTATTTTTTAATTGAATGAATTATTATTTTCCCAAATACTTCTTGGGTTTATAGATAGTTTATAAAATAATGATATATTCACTGAAATTATTAAAATATAATTCATACACACTGTAATTATCCTATCAAAATCTATATTTTCTGAATTTAAAATTGATCAAAATATTTTTTTCATTATCAAATATTAAATTCCCACAATTGAGAGCTGATTCTGTAATGAATTATTTTTAATTTGAGAATTTAGAAGTCTATGAAATTAAATCATTATCTCTTTGGTGAGAAATTTACAATGTTCATAGATAATAAGAGCGTGAAAAATATTTTATCAATATGGGATTATATCATATACAATGAATATAAATCCATCATCTATAAATTTACGGGTCCAACATAATGTATACACTTTGAAAAGAAAATATGGTGGCATATGAATTAAGTAGAAAGTGATACTCCCAGTTATAAAATGATGATTCGTGTGATTGGAAGATGATGTCAGTCCTCACTATCATGTTAGGGAAATGTGAATTCCATGGTGATGTAGCTGGTTTCTTTCCATTTTCAATGGTTATTTATTTTTTATATATGGTTAATGAAACCCAGATATCTGCATTTTAATTTTATTCAATGAGTTTAATAATCAATGGTGGGGGGACCAATGAGAGATAAAAGGGGGTGAGAGTACAGTTTAATGGTTAAGGAATCTGATTTTGTACCTATATATTAACATTAATAACATCATCATGATTACTAACATTCAATATGGGTTGTTCATCTGAGAATATAAATGATTTATATATTGGGGAAAGGGTAGTTTTCAAGGGTCTATATGAAAAATAATCTGGATATGTTTTCTTCTAGCTGCTTAACATGTTAGAATGTTAAGGTAGATCATTAAAAACTAGTAGGTTTGTATTAGTGTTTAACAATTGAAGTTTTAAAAAGTTATTAGATAACAACGGAATTCATTAAAGGCTGACCAAAAAGAGTTCTGAAGGATGATCCCATATTAGTGATAGTGGATAAAAATACCAAGTCATCATATTTCATCTATATTATTGAAACAAATATTTTAATAGATTTGTCAAAAATAAATATCCTAGATGTGGCCAAGAAGCATAGAATATTATTATCGGTCTTATAAGAGAGATTTTTGAGGTGTACATCTTATTTCAATAAATCCAAATATAAATCCCCTTGGAGTATGTTGAATATGTGTACGTTATCTCATTCTTAGGTTCATGTAAAATATTATGAGATGATAAAAATACTGAATGAAATGTTGTGGTACTGTGTATTGGATTTTGGTAGCTCAAGCGAAGAGCATCACCCATTATTGGAGTTCTTACATTACAATAATTACTGGGTATCAATAAATTATTCCATTTTTGAATCTCTATTTTGGATTCCTTTTTATTATCTACATTTATTAGTGGAATTTGGTGACACATCACTAGTTGTGTAGAGCCTTGTCCATGTGAAAATGGTGAATATTCAATTGATCTAAAAGATTATAGTGATGGCCTTGAGTGGTTAGAAATATTATGTTTTCCATTAATGAGTATATTTGTCATTCTTAGTGTGTGATCATGTATTCATTAGGATTTATACAAGTCTTAGAGAACGATGTTTTGGGAAGAATGGAATGTTTTCACAAAGATATATAGTACCTTTTTAGGTACTAGAATGGGTTGGTGTGGTATAATATATTTTGGAACATCCACCATAGATCAATATGGTGTATATTGTGTCTCAGGTATCATAGTTTAAAATATATCATCCTAATACTATCCAAGTGATAACATGGGATTATTTTGTCATATAGTTGAATTCTATATTGGTACATTTTTATGGTGGGTTTTGTGGATATAAAATCAAATGTTATTCATGGAAAATTCAATGATCATGTGCGGGATCTCTCGGAACATGGTTATATTCTAGATGAATATTGGGAACGTAAGAAGGAAAGGAATTTCCAAAGCTATGAACTCACTCATGGAAACAATGATTTTCTTCTTTACATGGATGAATATAAATATGGTGGTGATAATTTTTCGCACCCGATTTCTATTATGTATCCTATTTATTATGGATATTAATTATATAAATTATAAATGTGATGTTTTAGAGAGTTTGGTGAATATTTAGTGTGTTATTAAGATTTTATAAATGATCATTGTTCTTGAAAACAATGCAAGATATTAAAAAACCATGTGTAGATAGACATAGGAAAAATAAAATACACTTGAGTGGAAAATGGTTTTTCTAATCCATGTGACTGGAAAGTATAAACAATCTTTTTTGAAAACTATCTTTGGTTTTATGAAGAAATTTCTTCGTCGTTGTTCATTCATGGTTTGGGGCCCTAATTTGCAAACCATGTGAGGTTTATCCTAAATCTAGTGGCTAGCACACTATTAGATTATGGGTTTCCTTACTATGTAACTAAATTAAATATGGAAATGAAATTAGATTCTATAAAAGTGGATCTAGGTTATTTCTGTTTTAATGCCTTGTATTTTCACAATAATGGCCTCATCTCAGGTTTTTCCCTCAAAAAAGTCTAAAATGAATCTACCATCAATTTTTATGTGATACAAAGGAATTACTAGGTTAAATGAATCTTCATTCTTGTGTGGAATATATATAATGATTTTTCGTGTAAATTCAACCTAGTTTTGTGATTTTTTTTTCATGTTATTAATTATTTTCTCCAAAACCCTCATTGTTGGTGTCATCACTCTCGGCTCCTCTTGCTAAAACTGATTGTATTAGTTTCAAATTTATTGAGTTTATTGAAAATAATTTTTAATTTTTTTTTTCAAAAAATTTTATGAAACTTATTTTATTATGGCTATGTATTGGTGAAAAATATTTTTATTCTAGTACAATTTCGTTGATAGATGAATTTTAGAAAATGATTTTAAACATATTTCTTGGCATCATATATAGAAAATTCAATTTAAAAAAAATTGATTAATTGAAATGGTTTTGGAAGATATTATATTAGAATGGTGTTTTTGAATAGATATTGCATCTTTTCATTTTTATTTACATGTCTTGGTTGAAATAAGAACTTGTGCTCAATGCCAAAGTTGTAATGGAACCTGGGATTTAATTATATAATGAAGACACGGTAGATCAATGAGGAGCTCTCATTATTATAGAACTATCGAAATTACTCATGAATGGTTGGGTTAAATGGAATAGTTTTTATAAATGAAACATCTAATGTAGTATTAAGGCATTGTTGGTTTTCATTCCCATGAAAATTGCATTGTTTTAAAATAATTTTTTTTGTTACATGCTAAATACTATTATAAACTATTTTAATTTTTTTATGTAAATTTTTTTATATAAATGTTTCTAAAATTTATATTCTTGCGGAATGAGTAGGGTAGTAGTTGTGTGAAATCCTATTATGTTTTAGTACTCAACCCTTCTTTGGAATAATGGTTCATTTGTAGATGTCATCTACCAAGTCATTTGAAGAGTTAATTTATCACACATATTTAGCACTAAATTATGATACGTAGTTTATTTGGTTAATTTGAAACACAGAGAATGTGGATATTTTTATTATTTTCAATGTCTTGGAGTTTTAATTTTTTTCATCTTTTGATCTCCATGACATTGTAGTCTCCCACTATGGTACCTGAATTTAGTATGATCTTGATAAAGTAAATGTTGAGATGTATTTATTTGATATCATGAATCATATAATAGTTTGATTGGTTATATTTTTTTGGGGTTTTTTTATTTATTACGGTAAAATCATTACCAACATGCATTGAATCTCATCGATATTTATTTCCATCTTTCGGCATCATTAGGATGTCATAAAAAGCATAGTAAAATCTTACAGCCCTCTCAATGAAATGATAAGGGGAAGAATGTTTCAAATGAAATGAGATCTCAAGAATGAAATAGTTAATATTTATGGTGATATTGGGCTTCCCATCCACCTTAAGGAGGGACCACAAGAGTCATATCATTATCCAATTAAAGGATCTCATGAATATGCTCTAAGATCAATGAATTTATTCTAGGATGACATAAGATTCATCAGTTATTAATTCAGTTAATTTTTTATATTCACCATATAAAATAAAGATCTTTTATTGTCTCCTAAAAATGTAATTAACATTGAACTATTTTTTGAGAAATTTTATATTGTTCTAAATATAATGGAAATATCCGAAGAATAGAATACATGTCTTTATGCATTTTAATTCTTGATCTAATTTCACTAAGGTGAACCTAATATTTCATAAATAATTATTACCTATAATTAATTGAAAATAAATTATATATCATTATGATCCATACTATAATAATAATGTATTATTTTATTTTGAAACACATATACATAAAACAACTAATACATAACAGAGCTACAAGATCTCCCACATATATTTTTCAAACAAATATAACTAGTTTCAATTCATAAATATTATAATTAATTATATATTTATGAAGGGTAAAGACAATAAGGGATGTTCTAAGAGTCATAATAATCTTAATAAATTGATATTATAAACAATAATTGTACCTAAATGTACAATTACTATAATGGTATGATTATATGATTTAATCATTTGAAACCCACACACATTGTTTTTTATTGAAATACCATCATGAGTGAAAAATTAATTTGTAATTGTATTGGGGAATAGAATGAATATCCTGATTTTTTTATTGAATGTATCTGCATGTAAAAAATGACTCTAAATTTATTAGTAAATTGATATAATTAATCAAAAAATATTCATTCTTAAGATATAGTATATTGGAACTAGGGAAAAATAAAGGATAAAATATGTTATCCATATGTATATATAAGATAATAAATAGGATATGTTTTATTGGATATATTTTATATTAAAAAAATATTCAAAACATTATGTATAATCAATCATGATTGATATGATATTTCAACATAAAATCCTTAACGCTTTGGTAATTTTTTATTGATAACCCCCATGACAAAAATAGATTCATCGAATTTATTAAATAACATGACTATAAAAATCATAATGATTCCACATATCAAATCGGTAGTATGTAAAACACATAATAGATGATAAAATTATTACATAACAGATGTCCCAATGAATAAAATTTGAGAATGTATCCACTTAACACATTGAAATCATAAAAACTATAACCCATTTTTTCATATATTTTTATTTTATCATTACGTAAAATAAAATATCAATTATATAACATAAAATAGTTTATATGGTGGTATAAAAATTCAATATAAGGATTTATAAACATAATAAATTAAAATTATTTATATTTCAATATATAATCTAAATACTTACCTATAGTATCATATATGATTTCGTTATGACATTTTATCATCATATTTTTATAATTATTTTTTAAAATCATTATTTTTTGTGTTTATTATTCTGAAATTCCAGTATGCTTCAGTTTTGGTATAAAGTGAACTTGATCATGGTTCCATAAATATTATTTATTATTATCTCATAATAATAATATTTATTCATTTTATACACATTTATTAAAATTCAAATAAATTGTTCAAGAAAAATGAATTACATCACTTCACCGAGACGATAGAACAAACGTATGCCTGAGTGATGATTACACATTTCAATGGATGGGGAGAAATAAATGTAAACAATAATTCACCAATACAGAATCGTTATTTTATTTGAGATAACATATAGAGTAATTAAATATATCGTTTATAACATTAATGTAATATGAAATTTATTAATTAATCAAATTAATTTCTGGAGGTTCACTTCCACACTTACAGAAGAGTGAGTTTATAATTTATTTTGATAGATTACAGGTTAATGTGGTGGATGATAGATTATAAATTATGTGTAAGTTATTTAAAATTGAAATAATATATTAATACTAAATCCATGATTTTAGGAACATATGAAATATTAAAATGGAAAATAAATAAAATCTCTATGTGGAATTGGTATACCACATAATCCATGAGTGATACTTCCATTTCCAATATGAGGTAGAAAGGTAGATAAATTGTTGTTCCATACTGATAGTAACACCTAATTATATTTTTTATACCAATATCACGTTTTTTATTATGGATAAATTATGTTTTAGGAAGCATTAACAATAAATGAAATTAAATTATCTTGATTAAGATTTATATAACATCATTTATATAACTACATTTTCTTGTAGATAATTACTTGAAAGATTTGTCATAGGAGAAATAAATATTTATAAAGAATAAGTAATTAATTATTTTAATGTATTATTATTGTTTTTGGATGATACATAATGTTAAAACATTTTGAATAAAATAGTATACAAGGATCATTTTAACAATGTTTTTGAGGAATACAGATGTAATTACTTTAAAAATTATCATAATGTGTTGTCACATTCATGATAATGAGTAGTAAAATTAAATATTAATAAAATATGAGATATTATATGGTTTAAATATATTATATAACAAATATGTATACATTTTTATATTGTAATCCTTCCCTTATTGATTTACTGAACCCATTATATAACTATTTTATCCATAACTATGGTTAAATTTTTTTATTTTTTTAATTAATTTTTACAACAATTAAGAAAACTCAATGAAATTATACATATCATGTTTATTAAAAAAGATCACATATTTTACTTTATTTAATATATATATATATATATATATAATTTCACTTTTTCAAATCTCCCCAATTGTATCAATGACTATTTTTTAAAAATTTGGATTTCTTTGAATAAAACTACATTTAATTAAAATAATAATAATAAATTTATTTTCAAAATATTATTTATCATATAAAAACATTTATTTAAAGATTTCATTTTAAGACCCTTATTGAACATATTTTTATAATCAAGTTTAATTCTTATTACCATGTAATTAATTATATTATGTATAATTAATTAATAATTAAGACTAATAAACATATAATTAAAAAATAATGGTATTTTTATATTACAATATAAAATGAAAATGAATGAATATTAGAAAGAAATAACTTTTTTTATTTTCCATCAAATAAATATTTTAATATAAATAATAAAATGTTTTCATAAAATAATATTTTCATATTTATTCATAAAATAAAATTTATTTAATGATGATATATTTTATAAAATAGAATTTAATTATTAATGTCCGGTATAAACATTAAAAAAACACATTTTAAAAAAATATGTATGATGAATCAAAATGAATTTACTACAATTTGAGTACTTTGGAATTGTGAATTAAGAAAATAATTGGCATTATATAAAAATAATAAATATATTTTTTCAACGTGATATAATTACTAATTTTAAATATAAATTAGGATCAAGCATATAATAGTAATATATAAATATTATTATTTTTATTATATTACCAAATTCATTTAATGTTTATTGTTGTGTGTTATCATGGACATTAAGCATCATATTATTTGAATCTAAATTTTTTTGGTGTCACATTTTCTCCATTAAATAAACTCTACCAGAATAATTGTATATTAATAAAAATTTTGTAAATCATTGAAAATAGTTTTATTTAAATATCATATGATACAAAGGGATAATATTTCATTATTGAAAATTATATATTGGAAATATTTTGGATACAAAAAATAACACATAAACAACTTAATATATAAGATACACATTAGTATGAAGTTATAATATGGACACATACAATATAGATAATATTAATAATTTAATTGATATTTAATGTAGAAAAATATAGTTATAATGTTTAGGAGATGAAAAAAATATCCCATTGAGCGGTAAAAATACCATCAATCCCAATGAAATGCTATTAAAAAGTAAAAAGTATTCATTTTAAGGATCCTTTTTCTAACTGTTGACGAACATTTGTACAATAAAATATAATGTTTTTTACATGATTCATTCATACCAAAAAACTATAATTTCATCCAATTCAATGATTTTTCAATTTAATTCCATCTCTTATCACCCCATATTCCAATGATAAAATAAAAATGTGAATTAGTCATGAAATATTAAAAAAATAATCTTCTAAAAATAATAATATCTATTAAAAGATCATAACATATTCAACGTATTTCATTTAGTTACTAAATAATTAAATTCCAATTTAACCCAAGATATTCAATATGAATAAACCACACATTTAATGATTATTCTCAATTATTTCACTAATAATATCCAATGATCATATTTTTTAATAATATTATGTGATAAATTTCGGAGTCCTCAAAAATTTCTTAACTATAACTAAAAACCTTAAAATTTTCAAATAAATAATTCCCAATATTTTTTTACCTAAATATTAATAACCATGAATCATCATAGAGTATCATCTAATGTAAAATAGAAAAGCAAAAAATTTTATATATCATTTATAGACTTAAAATATTCTAATAACATAAAAAATAAAACTGCATTCAATATATATATCATTTATACAATTGACACTATTAGTGTTGATGAATAAAAATTATATATTGTTAAATTTATTTCCATAATCATTGAATCATGAATTTTAAAAGTACCATAAATATATTTTCTAGAAGTTATCCAATAAATATTTGGGAAACTAATAATGTAAAATGTTGTTGAATCAATATTAATAAATTATATATCCCTACCAGTAGTTATTATATCATTCTTAGACACATATTAAGGGTTATCTATGCTTCAATCAAGTGTCCTCCAAATATTATAACCTTACAAAAAAATAGAATCTCTCTATATATTCCATATAATTCAATATATTCTTGAAATATCTGTATGCCAAACTACTATAGAAAAATACATTGACTCTTAATGATTCTTATATTCCCAATATTATTGATAACATACTTTTATAAATTATTTTTATAACATAATATAACAAAAATCTATCCACATAAATAGATGGATAAGAACAATATCTTTAATGGTATTTTAGTTTTACTTTGGATTTGGTTAGTGACTCAAATAATTGACTAGTTCACTATCTATAAAACATTGAACTATAAATTCTACCATAGGAGTTACTTTATAAATGTCTTTTAAGATCTCAATTTTTTAATAGATATTAATTATTCTATGTGATTCTTTTTCATACCATAATCATACTATCATTTTATTTATAAATTTCCTTGGGTGCTTCTTCGGACATTATCTTTGTGTAAAAAGAAAAATAGTATTTCATCTATGGATAGAAATAAAATATATTTCACACTTATCTGTTTCATTCAAATACACACCAAAAATATATATAATATTACCTATATATCATTATTTATAGGTAGGATGAATCTAAAATGTTTTTATTTTATTTCATCCTTATCTAGTATTCTCATGTGGAAAATAATTTTTCCATCATTCCATATTGTTTTTAATAGATTTATTCATTTTTTAGACAATATCTAATTCCCAAATAAATATTTATAAAATTTATTCTTTTGGATAATCTTATTAAAATTAATTATAATTAATAGGCTACCTAAATTAGTAAATGATATTTTATATCATGGAAACGGTTTTATTATTCCTAAAATCATTTTTATAATGTATTTCAATCATTAATTATTATTCATAAGGATGATTTATATTAAGAAAAGAATATACGAAGATATTATTTACCTTGGTGACTAGTATTATTCCCACTAATCATGAACCAATTACATTTATGTCAATGTCTATTAATTCCTATTAATAGTATTGAACTATAAATAAATCTATCTTATATCTGAAAACTGCATTATAGTGAGTATATAGATATAAATTCACTATTAAAGATAACATCCGTTTTTCAATATATATTTTACAAAAACATATAGATAACCTATGGGTGTTATATTATATTTTCTTATCCTCATTTAAAATTGCAAGTAACCCTTGGTGTGATAGTAGCGAGGATTTCCAAAAAATTACATTCAAAAATACAACATCTTATTATAAGAATATTAATTATATATCATTACAATATATTATTGAAATGTAAATGTCTAGTTTATTTTTAATCATGTATATGTGATATATTATTAAAATAATTACCAACATCGCATCCCACATGGATTTAGATAAAAAATTTCTTAATATATTAAAATCATTCTTCAGATCATGTATGAAGGAAAATATGACAATTGGTTAGGTATGATTATTTGAATGGATAAAAATGGATAAATCATTCAATGATCACAAAAAATAATATATTTTTCATAATTGTATAAAAAATTAGGAAATGTAAATGAATTTAATATCAAACTATGCATAGATTAGAAACAAGAGTCGTGGAATAATGACAACATGTTTCGAATACTTGAATTATAATAGAATTAAATAAAATGATAAAAAATAATATAATATTATGATATGAATTCATCATAGGAAAGTGGTATACTTTGTGAAATTGTAATAAACATAAATTTTTTAAGGCTATGTAAATTTAAATTCGTTACATGTATTTTTTGGGATAATAATACTTTTAACTATTTATGTCTTGAGATAACCTACAATGTATGTTATTTTTTATTTATGATTACCCAATGTATACAATCTATTGGGAATGTGAAATCCACTTTTCTACCCTATTAGGTCTTAAACAATTATTCCCTACAAAATTAATTTTAGAAATATAAATGAAATACCTAACCCATAATCATAATCTCGTAGTATGAATACCAAAAGATCAACAAAACATTTATCAATACACCACTTAGTAAATTATTATTGAAAATTTTGGGGGTTATTCAAATATATTTTTTATAAAATAATAATGTAAAACGTAATAAATATAATGAATTATAAATTGAAATTTAATTATAATTATACACAAAATTAAAGGATATTATGTTTGATAGTTTTCAGGGACACTTTATATGATTCAGATATTAGAAAAAAAATTATTTAATTTATAAAATATATATTATTATGATGTTAAAAATAGAATATATGGACTTGAACTAGAAAAATATATAAAAATATATAAATAAATATTTATAGTGAAAAAATATTAATAAAATTTAATCTAGGATTGAAAAAATCATTATGATTTAATTAATAGAATAATTTATTTATCAAACTATATAATTTTGATAAATATACTATTGGTAAAAAATGAAAAAATTAAATGGTTATGAATATAGAAAATAGAAAAAAACCATATCATTTTTACAATAAAAAAATGATTCATGTACATTAAATTATTATAAAAAAAAGATAGATCAAATTTTAATATTAATATTTAAACCAATACAAACATCAATTCTATTAAACCATATAAATTTTTTCTTTGATATTTTTAATTATTTATATATAATAATAATATAACACCATAAAAATAAAATAATATTATTTAAAAATAGAATCCATGATGATGTTGATTTTGCAGCCAATGATAATTGAAATTTGGATTTCATTAGTTTGCCCCTGTATTTATACATGAGAAATAATCATTATGAATTCAATAGAAAATATTAATGTGAATAGTGTTATTTTCATTTTAATTCTAATAATTGATAAAATTTGGGATAAATAATTTTTTTATATTCTATAATTTGATAGAGTACAGTTCTCAAAATTATGTTTTAATACATAAGTTTGTTATTATTAATTAATAAAAAAGTTTTATATAAGGGTCATATCATCAATATTGTAGTAAATAATATATGATTCAATTCATATGGATTTATATTATTTTCACTAAAATATAGAAAATCAAACTAAAAAGTCTTATATATGTATATCAAGATGTAATGGATAATTCATCATTAGCTAACTGATGCCCTATTAAAATTATATTTTTGGTGACTAAGATATTTTAAACCATTATTTCAATTATTTAATTCCAAATTGAATTAAAATTTAAAATTGAAGATGATAAAAAAATATTTATACATTAATAATTAGATCAAAAAAATTAATGTTTTATACAAATAGTGTGGATTCATATTTAAAATACTAGGACCTTATAAGAAATATTTATGTTCATTTCCACTATTTAAATATGATATATAAATTTTTTAAAAATACTATATATAGAATGAAAAACCAGATTACATAAAAACAATTAAATTTATTAGAGAAAAAATAACACAAAAATGAAATCACTTGTTCAATGTAGTTATATAAATTGTAAAATAATCTAAAATATTATTAGTTATCTAAAACATGTTCATAATTAAATTGGAAAATTATTTTTCATTCATGTACAAACATTCTCATCCCTCACTATTGACCTAGTTCATTAATGAGTTAAAAAATATGGTTCCAATTATTAATAAATCTACTCAAAATTATTTGAAAAGATAAATGAAAATTAAATAAATCAATTTTTAATTGGTCTTATTATAAATAATATATTTAATATTGTTATAGAAGATATAAAAACAACTAACTTATTAGTTATGGGTTGAAAAAAATCATGTTATCACTTATATGATGATCAAATGATGCATTATTAACCATATAGTCCACATTATCACTCTATAATAGGGATTAAACATCCTCTAAAACATGATTGAGTTGGATGATGGGCTTATGATAAGTGATAAAAATTAAAATTTCATGTACAATGATAAACTATGAGTTAGTGAATTCACTTATAGCCTTATTAGTATGCATTGATGTCAATATTTTGTTAATTGATTGATATTAAATAATACTCATACATATACAACAAGAAATATATATATATATATAATATTCATTTATAATAAATATAATGTGATTTCAGAAATGAATATTCTTAATAATGTGTATATTTATATATATGACTACAAATGAATATATAAAAGAAATATATATATATATATATATAATATTAGATTTAATATGTAATTGGTCATATTTATATTATAAAAACATCTTTGATAAATTTTATATTAAATTATAGGATTATATATTTATCGTTAGAACATGGGTGTACATACACACATTCTCATACATGCATGTCCTCATATATTTTTTTACTTGGGAGAGGGCACATATTTTTTTACAAGTGTTTTTTATGAACATATTTACATATATGTGAAAGAGTATATATAAAAATATAATATATTTGAATAAATATATAGTTAAATTATTTAATTTTATCAGTCAGAATATATTTATAAATATATAATTAAAAATTTGATATATATATATATATATTGATAAAGATATTTTTATATATTAGATTTTTTGCATAATTATATTTTAACTAACCCTGATATAATCAAACAAAAACATAAAAAAGTACATAACACCCATGGAAAATTGATACATTAAAGGATAACTGATACTACCCATGTCAACAAGGCTCACCTATCTTTTCGAGACACTGACTAATCAGAAATCCATATTTGATCATGATTGGACGACAATATTCATCATAATGGATGACCACCTAGGAGGTTTTCAAGGATATTTGTGTTTTATAAAAAAACGAACTGAAATATCATATATTGTCATCTGTTGAATTTCATTAATATGATAATTGTCTCTTATGATTGATATAATTTAGTGTTATCAGAAGGAAACTATGGTATTATATGTTACCCATGTTTTCATTTGACAAGGTTAATAGATTTGGGAAGGTTGTATCATGATGAACTGTATCATATCCGATTCCTAGAATAATATCTAAAGGCACTTCATTAGTTTGAGGCTTTTTGTATAAAAATGGTGTTGATCATTAATGGTGAAGACTGTGTGACACCCTTAGAGTACTGAGACTAAAAAGATAAGTTTTACAACTAATGTCAAAATGGGGAACATTTCATCTAAAGAGCCTACTTAATTATATCTCCATAGTTAACAGTTATTTGACTGGAGTATGGATTAAAATGAATAAATATCCAGGAAGGCTACTTGGATTTGTGTGAGTGAATAAAATCACATTAAAAGAACATCTATTGTCTTGTAGGTATAATAAATAGAATTATATCTGACCTCATATATCAATATTATGCATTATTCTAAAAAGGAATCCAAGGTATTATAGGAGAGCCATGTTTTCATAACACTATTTTAATAGCCATGCTTCATGAAAAAATTTATTATATAGAATACACAATCATAAATGCATGGGATCTACTTGTGTTTCAAGATGGGTTTTACAAAAATACTTTTTTTAATGAAACCTCCAAATTAATGATACATTAAAATATAAATTTTTCTACCCATGTCAACATGACATTAATATATTTTCAGGATGCAACCTAATTAAAACTCCACAAATAAGAATAATTTTCCGGGATTATTGATCGTATTTGTTAGCATTTTTGATGATTCTAATGTTGTGTGTGAGTGAAAAAAACACACAGAAATAATATGATGTGCCCAATAGGTACAATGATTAGTCTAATACGTGACCTCATAGGGGTATCCATTGGTGGAATCATAATTATTCACATGTTCATTAGTATATTAGTAGGTATATAGGCTACATGGGGTGAGTAGTTACAATTCCCCATGCTTCTGATAATGAGTTACATCATATACCGTCATGAAATATTTTTGTTTTTGAGTTTATCTATCATTTGAATAAAATTTAAACAAATTAAATGAACTAAATCATATTTTTTATAACAGTTTTTCATCTGATGGGGCATCTCTTAGGATAGTAGAGTCTTCAAATGATAATGTGATAGGGAGAACCAAACAAAAAATCTTTTTGGGGTAAAATAATAATATGTGTAATCAAAGGATCATGATGAAAATACTAGACATATGTTCCTATCAAAGTAATATAAGGAAGAAATAACAAATAAAAATGAACCTGGAAAGACTTCAATTAATAATTTAGATATATTAAAGAATAAATTGGTTATCTAGTTGTTATATATGAGGAAACGAGTAGCCAAAAAATGGATATTGGTTATTCGTACATTCCTCTACATGTGGATCACGACCACTAAGATTGGATTCTGGTAGATGAATATCTTTTTAACATAATTATTATTTTCCCACATATGTTGTCAATCATGAAGTGATAAAAAACATAATATATGATGTATCTATGGAGGGTCACATATCCTTACACAATATATATACTTACATGAATAAACACATCACCAACATGTTGTCATCAATGTTGAGGGAAATGACAGAATACCATATCCCTTGGGTTTTGATCATGGTCATTGATACTGTAATATATCATGTTGTTCAGACAAAATATAGGAACATCCTAGGAATATAGAACCCTTTGGAGTTGTGATGGTTTTACCATACATGGTATTAGTCAATTTCGAAGTTTAATACACAACATTGGGTAACAAAACCAAGGATTACATTATAGTGATTGGGGAGGCACGAGGATAAGGAAGATATTTATTCAACATTAGAGTGAGATAACCACAATAAGTAGGAAAATTTGATATCTATGATCAATTTAGAAGAATCAATGTATTGATTATAAGTGTATAGATATTAAAATTTAATATTCATTTCCATGTAGATGATGTATTCCTACATGTGCATGTTGAAATAGATTTTTTTTCATGGAAGAAATTTTTAAATTATAATAGATATTTTATTCTACTCTTGTAAAATCACTAAATAAAAAATTGATAAATTCCATGTATTATCAATAAATTTTACATTATGTTATTTATAGATAACAATCCTTGTTTTATTCACATAAATAAAACATATCACTTTTTTAGTTCCACATTTTTAAATTTAGATCTCATCACAATAATGAATCTTAATCTAACAATATATTATCCAACACGAGTCATGATAATTTTGAGAAAAAATATATAAACAAAAGTTCATTTAAATAAATGAGAGTAATATATAGGGGTGTATTGATTGCAGTTATTTTTTTTGATAACCATTGAAAACATAAAATGGTGTGGGAATCCCGCTACTTTGATTCCAAGGTCGTGATTCCCTATCATTGTGAATAATAAATAATTTATCATCTCGTAGTGTCATAAAATACATGATGATAATTGGGAAAGTGGGGAATTGTAAAATGTGACTTTTGGAGTCATAATATACTAGTTTATGTGATTAATACATTGAGGATGTATATTTACTACATTAAAAGTATTCATTTTTATACATTACTAAACAAGACCAATTTTTATAGACATGAATTTTATACTGGTGAAAGAACACTATAATACATTTTTTATGTCTAGTAGGGTTTAAATTATGAGGTAATTAAATTAATTCTTCTTGTATGTCAAAATTATTTGAGATTTTGAACATAATAGTATATTTAATTCACCATAGAGGATCCCAATTTGTCAAAAAGTAGACGTTTGCCAAACCAGACGGCCACAATAATTCATATGAACGAGTCAGATGGTCAATAAGTTTATTATACATATTTAGGATACATTATTTTCATTATAAATTTTTTAAAATAGGCACTATATAAATAAAATATTAGTGGTTATTGTACAAACATGAGATTCTTGAATATGTTTATATTTTTTAATGTAATTGATTGATTTCCTCCTACTAAACACTAAAAATAATAAAACTATGATTGAAATATTATATTATATATATCTTAACCATTATATATTTTGATATTAAAAATACTAACAAGATTTTATAATACATTAATTATTTATTTCCTTGTTGGAAAACAAATTAACATTTCTAAGAGAAATTATTACTAACTTTAAAATGTTATGAATAAAATTATTTAATGTAAATGTATCTGTTTTCTAATAAAAAACTTTTAAATAGGATATATATTATAAAAATAATGATGTATTATTTTGATACAAATTTTTAGTAATTAATGAATAAAAAATAAATAATATTAATGAAATTTCATAGAAATAAATAAAAAATAATATGAAGATAATAATGTAACTTTTTTACAAAAAAATTATTTCAGAAGTGTGTACTTTAATTTATTATAAATAATATTTATTAATTGATGAATAAATAGTATATATGTAATATTTAATGAAATAAACTTATATTATTTTAATTACTATTACAAGGAAACAAATTATTGTATATTAATTTTATACAATGTAGAAATTTTTTAATAAATTATTTCTCAAAAAAAAATTGAGTTATTTTTATATTAAAATATTAATCTTATATGATTTTCAGTTTATAGAATGGATTCCATACTTGATATCTAAATGATAATATTTGTTAATTATTTAAATTCCCTTTTTCATCATAATGAATTGTAATAGAGGTACTATTATTTTAGTAAGATCATTCAAGAAATAGATATAATGTGTTAATATATAAATATATATAAATATTTAAATAAAAAACGAAATTTTTTTTTTGATGAATATATATGGACGCAAAAATTTATATTATTAATTTATTATATTCGGAGCCACTACACGTCAAAAGTGTCCTTAAATAATAGTATTGATTAGAATAATTACATGTTTGGTAGTCTTTTCACTAATAAAATGGAACATCTTATCCTTCCTTTTCAAATATTCTGGAGCCACATATATTAAAAATCATCATATATCACATATAAAACTAAATAGTTAAGTTATATATCTTTTGTTCTTAAAATACCTAAAAATGATCATTAGAAGAGATCTTTAGGTTGTTTTTCAATGAAATGGTATATTTCATAATCGACTTCTTTCACATGAATTTTATATATTACCACCATGAAAAATATATTAACCATATAAGTTTAATATTATATATATATTACTGAAATTATTTAATTTAACCCTTACCTTATTTTTTATTTCATTTTCCACCATTTGGTAAATGGATACATTCATCATGTGCACTTATTGACTAACGCCTAAATGATGCGATGTGATCTATATTTAAGCACCATCAACCATGGATAATTATATTTATGTATTCAATGATTATATATGATAATTTTCTGATGATATATATTCATTATAAATAAATTTTTATTTACATTTCATTTCCTCATTCCATTGGAAAATGGTAAATTTTATCATGCATATTCATGAACTACTGTTTCCACATAAAAATTAAATATATTTTTCCACATTAACCTATATGAACTATATAACAGATTATAAAATGATTGAATATGATATTAGTAAAAGGAATTTTGTACATGATATAAATAATAAAACACCATTGTGAATGTATTCTTGCAATAAAACTGAAGCATGTATGGAAAACAATCATGTTTTCACCCGAGATAATGATTTTAATAAAGGTTTTTAATAAATTTATCATTAAAATTTACATTGGATTGATTTATTGTACTAAAAATATATATATTTATATATTTTTTAAATAAATTTATATTAAATATATATTATTTATGAATGATTTTTGAATGTATATGTTATAAGTACTGAATTTTTGTATATGTATATATAATAGCAACATTTCATTTCAAAACAATATATGACATATTTCCATTGTGGACAATCATAGGATTGTTATACATTAAATCAAATAAAATTTATTTGACTATATTTATTTCTATTTTTTACATGTTTTCTATAAATATGCATCATTATGGTACCTAAAGTAATAAAGAAAATGTATTAATTATTTTTATCCCTAATTTTCCGCTTCAATAAAAGATATTTTTTAATGTATATGAGTTGAATTAATTTTACACATTCAATTAGATATTTATTAATTAATTTACCATAATATCATTTAATGTCATTTTAGAGAAAACACCATTACCATTTTTAGTGTTTTTTTTTCAATTTTACCATATCATAAGAGATGTGTTCTTTTATAGTTCATATCATATATATATGATTTAATAAATGTTATTTTTCATCTATGTTAAAATAAATTAATTTTTTCTATTCCTAATTAGGCATATGATCTTATGATAACATCCATATTCATTCAATGGAAGGCCAATATTGAGGGTTTTTATGATTTACTCTACCATGATTGTATCATTGAAAAGGGTTGAACATTCTTTGATGATTTCATTTGAAATCCCATTTATTCACAATCAGTTATGATATAATGCGATTTTTAGTGATCTTGTGACACATTTAGGTATTATCTTTATTTTTAAATGGGTAGTATTAAATTTATATGTACCTCAAAATAATTTTATAAATAATGTTATCTCGTGATAAAATATTTATTGAAATGGGGATGAAACCAAGATTACTTACGGAATCTATCCAGAATGATAATATTTTTAGTGAGACATTAAAAAGGGAAGCATGCAATGAAGAGAGATCATAATAAACTATTGGAATAATTTATCAATTATAATATTTTATGAGGCGTGTATAAGTAATATGATTTCAGTTTAAATTTTATGATAAAATATAGTACTTTTTCTTATAAATTATGACCATTGTCCATTATTGATTATTGATTATTCAAAAGTATTTGAAAATATGAATTTTATTATGAAAATACCTTAAGGCTTGTGTCTTTATTAATAATAATCGACTAATTTTTATGTATTTTGGAAATAATATTTTTTTTATAATTCCCATATTCTAATATTATGATCATTTATTTACATTCATTCCAATATCCCTTGTTTACCATTATTGGGAATACAACCTCACCCATTATTATCATTCCTTTCTCTTGGGTATGATATTTCGTTTTGTAGGAAAAATATATGAAGGTCTCAATTTGATAATTTAATTCTTCAATATATTGAATGAATATAATGAAATAAATGGACTATGTATTTATTTTCCCGACTAAAATATCATTCATAATTACTAAGAGTGTATTATATTGTACTAAATTTAATATTGATTTAGAATGATGATATAATTATAGATTAATTTAATATGACACCTTATATGGTATATAAATAAGGTTTAGTATTATTTTATTTTTAATTTATGATTAAATTATGTGTAGAACTTTTGAAAAAATGAAAAGAACTAAAATTGAGAAATGATTATCCGAATATTTTTATTATTTAAGTTTGTGCCAAAATATACAAAATCATGGGAATTATTTTTCTGATTATATGACATCCCAGAGTAATTATATGTAATTTATTCTCACACTAATCCTTTTTGTTTTATATATTATTTTAAAAAATAGCAATCTAGTGATAAATGTGACTGAAGACAAATTCAATTAACATTTTCATGACAATTCCACTGAAATGGGATATGAGATACAAATTATACATATTATTCTCACAAAAATTGCTCAATATATAAATTTTAACATGATTCTTTATAAATTATATTTTAACCAAATGAAATAACAATAAAAATTTGAGACTTTTAACAATAAATATAGATCTAGAAGTTGTGGTTCCACTATCGTAGTTCTAAATAAAATAATTTTTAATTCTATTTTTATGTAGTATTTTCATCAGACTCATAACTCTAAAATCGAGAGGTAATATTGTTGAAATAAATTATATGGATGATGAATTAATTATTAATTATTAGTAATCCTTAAAAAAATATTATATGAAAACTTATAGTATTATTATTTACCCTAAAAATATAATTCATCAATTTTTAGTAGATAAAGACCATGTGTCCTACACGAATTGGCTATAAATTTTTTTTTATTGTATGAATATATTATGTAATGTTAAAAAAATAAAGGAATAGAGATTATATACTATCATTTGATCATTTATTTATAGAAAGAGAATATGAGGAAGTATTTTCCAGGATATTTTATTAATAATATGAATGGTGGAATGTAAATTAACATTTTATTATACCAGATGTTTCATTGGATACATGGATGGAATTTATGTTAGGGGTATAATAAATTTATATGTTTTTAAATAATAGAATAAAAAATTATCAACGATATATAATTAATTCATCCAATCAATTATAGAGTGATAATGCTTACCTAATTGTATAACAAACTATCCAATTCAATAAATATTAGGAGTTTAAAAATTATTATATTAAATGCATATACATGTTGTTTTTTGTTGAAAAAAATATATTAACCAATTTAGACGTGTTATAAATTGAAATCATAGGAAATCCTAATTTATAATGTAGTTCATGTGAAAAAATTATTAAATGTTACACTTACCAACAACTTGGAAACTAAAAATGTATTATTTTACATTGAATTTACATAATCATTTTTAACTGAATTTTTTTTGTGAATCAATTCACCACCTCTGCAATTTGATATTGATATAGGGGTAAAAAATCATAGTGATTCGATGATCAACTCTCATGTGTGAAATTTTTTATAGATGTTTATAGTAATTATCATCTATTAAATCACAATATTCAATAATGTGTTGAATTTAATTTTATTTATTTCATGTGATGTATTACATTATATTGACCACATTACATTTACTAAATATGTGATTTCATGTTTTATAATTTGATAGAACATGTGATCATCATTTAGTGTGAGTTAATTTGAGATATTTTTTAAACAACAAACATTATATGAATATTACTTCCAATTCACGAGTAATGATTTTTTAAATTATTTTGGATAAAATTAATATTTAATATATACATATTTTTTTAAAATTTTTTTTGTTTTTTATGGTTTCATTTATATTATGGACTGAAATAATCATATAATGTTTTTAATTGAGCACATATATTTTGTTGAATATATATTGAAGGATTAGTATATAAGGACATTATTTGAGTTGGATGAATTAAAGTGGAAACTATAGGAGAATGTAAAATATTTCTTCATATTCTTGAATATCATAAAAAATCAAAACTTTACGTTGAAATTAAATATGTTATCCACTATAATTATATTTGATATATCAAAATTATGGAATATGTTACATCACCAGGGTATAATATTTTATTTTACCAGGTATGGATAAAAATATTTCCAAAATTCTCTAGAGAATCATTCTCTATGTTTTTAATATTGATTGAATCATTATATTAGAAAATAATACCCAGATATATAGTCAGTATAAGTGGACCATTCCAAAACCATATGATATTTTAGAGAACAATTTATGGATTTAATAGATGTTTGGGATCAAACCCGTCCTCTAGTATTATTTATATACAATAATATCATTATATAGTTTATTAAGATGAATCCATATCATGCTCTATATAAAATAATTAACTTATATGCATTGAATTTTTTTAATTTTTTATAAATAATTAAATTTGTATGTGATATTGATTTTGAATTTGATGAAATGGGTAGGGTCATTCTTCAGTGCATTTGGGAAGATAAATGTTAATTTATGAATTATGCTGGGAATTTTACACAATATTTATAGTCATAAGAAGTTGATTATATACTCCAAAATTGTTTATTAAAGGATGAGTTTTATAGTATTAATCATGTTGGTAATGATGACCCCATTATATACATATCCAACTGAAATTTTGGATCACATTGGTAAAATTTATTATCTCTTGTCGCCTCTATTGTGACACTAGTATTTTCTAAATGATTTTTCAATGTTTATGTTTGTAGGATTCACATATATAGTCCTCCCATTTTAAATAATTATCATGACATACAATTTTAAAATTATCATTATTATATGGATCTACTAATTGGGATTCTATATGAGACAATTAATGTACTATAGAGATATTTCAGTCACATGTTATAGGTTGTGTTGCAAAATCATACTTTTGAAGCTGCTATATGGTGACTAAAAATGGTGATGACGTATAAGTATTACATGTTTATTTTTTTGGATTAATTTAATTTGGAGCGTGATATTTTTTACTTGACCACAAAATGTTACACAAAGAGATTTTAGAATATATATTAATGTTATTTTATATAATTAGGGAAATTGAAAATAGTGAAGAAAACATGATTAAGATATTATTATATAGTGATCATTATAATTCTATTTAGGTATATGAATACGGATAACATAAATATAAAATATATAAATACAATATTTAATTATTTCAAATAATTTAATTATGTATAATAATTGAGTACTCAAATTGAATTGTTGTGAATAAAATAATTATTAATATGATTTATATTTCTATGATATTTTATTTTTATATAAATTATGTATTATAAATACTCATTAAATTTAATATTAATAAAATATATTTTTTATTAATAAATAAATTTTCACTCATTGTTTTTATGTTAAGATAAATAATGAATATATTATTTTTCAAAAAAAAATAGAGGTTTTTGGGAAAAAAGATTATAATTGTGTCATTTATTATTTTAATAAATATAAAAAATTTATTTTTTTCCATGGAAACTAGTTTGAGATAGTTAATTTCAATCATGAAGAATTTTTTAAAAAAAAATTCATTGCATTTTTTGGGTTTATATAAATTTAATTTCGTCCAATTATTAGAAAATAATTCAAAAAGAAGTCTAAACCAATTATATAATTATTAATTTTTTCAAAATTTTAAATTTCACCTTTGGTTAAACATAATAGATAATGAGTCAAAAATTTATTAATACATTAAATGTGGAATGATTAACCTTGAGTGAAACCTATGAAATATGGTTTGAACTATGAAAATATAACTGAAAAGTAAATATGATTAGTGGATTCTGAAACTATAGTTTCAAAATTTTTATATTAAAAAATTTCTATGAGACTTTTACCTTAATTTAATCTTATATTATTTGGATATTTATATAGATTCAAGTGTACCACTATACACATATATTAATGGGAACCACCTGTCCTCAATTATTCCCACATTAATAGTTGACTTATCTAAACTAGAGTCATACATTTTATCCAATAAATTTCACTATTGACATTATATTTCTTATTGAATTTTATGAAAATAAACCCAAGGGTTTATAAGAAGTGATCCAAACATGGATTATCCAAGAAGAGGTATTACTCTTACTTAAATTTTTATGTATATTTCATATTTTAAATACATCATACCAATCAAAAAAATTATTGTAAAATAATAATTTCTTATTAGATCTAAAAATATTTTATTATTATAATTTGTACACTCCATTAAATTCTTCATTTTCATCCTATCAAGAACCCAAAACATCGTTCATGAATAACTGTGGACTAACACCTCTACGAATATAAGTGTTTGTTTTCAAATCACAATATATTAGGTATTGTTATATAGATGAATTTATATAATATATATGGAATTACTTACATGTAAATGATTCTATGAAGTTGAATTACTATTTACATTTTTTCTTCCAAAGATTAATTATAGAAACATTAGTTACATGTAGGTATATCCTACCTATATAGTAAAGAGATGTAATTGGATTTTCAACACCAAAATAGATGTTATATTAGAAAAATATAAACTGAATAAATATTAAATTTATGAAAATATTTACATTCAAGTTAAAAAACCAATTTATTCGGAAATAACGAGAGCCGTAGAACCAAATGAGGCATGGAATGTAGATCTTAAATCCAAAAAAGAATTATTTTAGTGAGTAATTATTAATAAATGGGTATTTATGAACTCGAAGAGAATTATTTATTGAGTTATATATATTAATAAGGATATTTATCAGATATTTAATAAATATATATACATTATATATGATTTCATAATTCATATTAGGAAATATTATATTTCTGTTATCAGTTTATGTTGTATTCTTATTTCATGAAAATATAACCATATGTATCCTCTTTGGCTGATAAACTTTTTATTCCTTGGTATTGTATCAAGAAATTTTTTTATAGGTTTTATATGAATTAAATTGAGAAATAAATATTATCATTCTTCCAAATTAAAAATTATATCCATATTATTCAAAGAAAGAAATTGATTTTTTTTCTTACTACCCACTTATAAAATTTTAAAATTTTTTAAAAAAAATTTCTAATTTAACATTTGATTCGTTAATATTTTATTCAACCATTATATATAAACATCATCATGAGATTTCAATTATAATTTTTAGTAGTTCCAAAAAGAAAAATTCTATTCTAATTTTGTAGGCATAGTTGATTTAAAAGATACAAAAATATTAATTCTTTTTATTATTTTCAGTGATTATTTTAATTTCATATACAAGTTGATTATTAAAATATACCAAAATAATTTATTTACTATTATA
This sequence comes from Viscum album, assembly GCA_963277665.1. Classification (NCBI taxonomy): domain Eukaryota; kingdom Viridiplantae; phylum Streptophyta; class Magnoliopsida; order Santalales; family Viscaceae; genus Viscum; species Viscum album. Next base: position 1,006,890,307 of record OY728157.1, read on the forward strand.
ATTCAACATGGTTGTGAATTTATGATAAACACCATGTTAACCCCAATATGACAAATTGTTATTATTTTGTATTGATTATTCCATGAAAATCCTTACTTTTTTCTATATAATTAATATTTTATGAAGTAGTTTTTGAAACTAATTTATTTTAGGGGCTATACTATATTTATTTTTTATGATCATTTTGAAAATTCATAAAATTTTATCATTTAGTGACTGGTGAGAATGAAATTATATTTCCCTATAATGAATCGGTTATGTAATTATATATCTCAAGATAATGTGCACTATTATATGAAGTGATTATAGTTTATTTAGGGACTTTATTCATAATTACTATGTTGTGATTGAAACATGACTAATGATATGATGGAATAATGGGTGAACCAAAAACACTATGGGACCCTTTCCACTAAAGATGTTATTTTTATTGAGAAATTACTATTGATTTTTTTATTTGATATATGTATACAAATTGTTATTTATTTTTTATTATCATTATTCATGACTCATTATTGATATTTGATAATTCAAAACTCATATTAATTAGATATTTTGTAAGGACAAAGTCATATCCCATGACTCATATGTAATGATATATCACTAAATGGGTATGTTATTCATGTTTTAATATCATTTATTATATCCCTATTGTGTATATTTTCATTAATTACTAACAATGATTGATATCTTCTATGGTTACTCCCACTAGACATCACATCTCACCCTCTACATGTATTAATTTCTTAAGGTTGTGATGAAAGGATTTAAAGAGGCCAGTCTTATTATATGTATAATTTTATTATAAATTTGTTTGATATATTTAAGGAATATCATGATTTATTTAATTATGAATGTAATAATCACAAATATTAAACAATTATTGATTGAAGAAATGTATTATTTTAGGATTTACAGAGTACTCATATCAAATAATTTAATATTTACATATGAAATAATTGATTAAACATAATGTTTGAAAAAATAATTCCAAATGGCATGACTCATACAAAAATGGTTTGATCAGGGTTCAAGGTATGGACCACAATTGTATTTATGATATATATTTTATGTCCATATACCATTAATATATGTAATTCTTTTTAGGCTAATAAAACTAGAGCCAGTGGGTGAGATGATATATTATGAAATGAGGGAAAGTTAAACATTGTAATTAATTTCTGTTTATTTCACCTTATGAATATATTTGGGGAAGGATTGTATAATTTATAGTCATGATTCATATTCATATCCTTGAATAATGATATCACTTGTTTAATAGGTGGATAAAAAGAAAAATCAATGGAATCACTAGGATCAAAAAAATGTGGGTATGAACGTGATGTCTGTGATCCGGCTTGAGATATGATATCTAAGCATCACAATGTATTCAATAGTGTTGAAATAAATCCACCTTTATTTTAGTATTGAAATATCATTTAATATATTTGGATAATTTCCAGTGTAATTACGAGATAATATGGACGGAAAGATAACAGAATAATAATTTATTATGATTAATCTATCAAAAACCGTAAAACTAATAATCACCCCATACAAATCCATCTTATAAACCTAGAAATAGTAAGAAATACTATATATTTTAATTAATGGGGGAAGGAACTATGTCCAATGAGAATCCCAGGATTTTGGGAAGTGTGGTGTGAGTTTGATTTTGTATCTGGCATAAATATTTGAGATTTCAATTAATAAATAATAAATTTTGAATCATGTTAGTCATTTTTATAGAGATGAAATTTTAAAACCTGAATACTAATGGATGGATTTTGTTGGACTACCATGATTCATAATAGGTTTCTTATAACGGTATTGTTAATACATCATCCAATAATAAGACAAAAAAAAATGGTGAAAAAATTAAATTTTATCAACATATGAAAAATATTTGTAAAATATATTTTAACCATCTATGGTGAAGATTATTGGGGGATTCTAAGTTGCTAAATTAAATAAACCAATAAAAATATTTTATGATTTTCTGGGTCTTTCTCTATATGTTAAATATTGTTAAATTAAGGGATACTCAATTAATAGAAAATTTTATATTAAAGAATGATTTTTTGGGGACATATTAATAAATAATTAAAATTTTGTAGATGGTATTTTATTTTATTTAATTTATTAATATGTATTCTAAGAGGATGACTCTACATTTAGGTATTAAAAAAATTATGAGTTGGGGACTCTGAGTGTGTTAGAACTCCACTTGATCTAGTTATGTGGGTGCAAAAAAATCATGAATTTTATAGTTATATTTTCATATAAATAATCTTAAGTATTAAAAAATAATTTTCCACTTTGAATAAATGGATATCACTATAATATCAGCAAGAATGGAGGTTAAAGCAGTTGTCCTCACCAAAATCAATGTTTCCAAAAGGTATCCCATGTCATGATTAAATCATGAGTTATCTAGAAAATGTACGCTCGAGTGGTGAAATGCCATTGAAATGTTTTTTTGTTAACAAAATTGATTAACTTTAGAGACAATATAATTAATGGTTAATTAAAATTTTAGGAACAAAAATATGACGTTGAAACAAAATTTTGCAAGGAGATTTTAATGAATCATGAAGATACAACAACATGTGTGTGACACATAAATAGTGTAATCCTTACATCATATGGTGAATGAACAAATATATGAATTAGAATTTTTCACTTGGTGCATAGTGACAACATGGATGGTCATTTAAGTCATAGAATTTACTTTCATATAGTGTAGAATATGAGTGGGTGGGTAAAATTAATACTAGTCACGGATAAAACCTTAGGTGAATTGGAAAACCAATTTATACTATATAAAATCCCTAAAAGTAATGAACACCATTTACTGTGTTGATTCATTTAATAGTGGTATTATATTAAAATTTAGTGATATAATTAATATGATATATCATGGTGTATATGGTTATAAACATCGACTTTAGAGGAATAATGATAATTTATGTTGATCATAGATAGTCATTTGTTAAATGTTGAATCTAATGATTAGAATTATGGTACTGAGGGTACATATAATTTAATGAAATATTTTATAGACCATTGGTGACCTCCTTTTATATGGGTTTAATTTACACCATGAACATAAAATGCATTATTATTTGGATTGAATAAGATAAGGATGTTATGTTCAAATTCATCGAACATGGATTAATTGGGAAATGGGAAAAATGATAAACTCTAATTTGTTATTATAATGGTGTGAGGAATGATCATAAAACAGTATTTTCCAGGCCCAAAAGATAATGCACCCACATTTTTTCATTTTATGATTGGTCTCTAAAATTTCTCATATGCCTGAAATTCCATGTATAAGAGAATAATATAGTAAATTTTATCTATGTCACCTTTTACATTTTTCTATCTAGTTCTTTTTTTCAATTGAACAAATTAATACCATTAAAAAATAAATTTTCTACTAGATATTATGTCCATATAGTACTGAAAAGTGGGTTTATGGTATTATTAGTTAAACATATTCATTATTTGAGAAAACAAAAAATATTTAATGAGTAAGTTGAATCCATATAATAATTACACAATATCGATATAATATAAAATAATAGGTGTTGGGATCATGTGTATTATGCAATAATTACATTTATTATATGCAATTTTTATATTTAAAATTTAAAGTGAGAAACATAAGATGAAAAGGATAAAAAAATTTACAGTACAATAAAACCTTAGTATATAATTATCATATTTTATTTTCATGATTCATAGACCATAGTTGTGTGGACTACATATTAGAGTCTTGGGGAACTTGAGATATGGTGATAAAAAATACATTCTAATAATCAATGATTTTTTATCTAAATAATATATGTTCATGAAACATTGTTTCTTAGAGATAAAATATGATATCAATATAAAAAATTGTGTGGGTTACTTTATAAATATTTGAGGTCACAATACAAATCCAGATTATAATAATAATTCATTATTTCTATTTATAAAGATCATTCTTACGCCATGAATGATCTTGGATTTTTGGTGAACATTATTATATTTTCCTCAATTGGGATTAAATCTATCTCAATGCCTAGGATAATGAAATTTTATGTTTTGGAATCAATGAATAAAACAATCTATGTGCATTAACAGACCAATTGATGGGCCCATGGTCAAATGTAAGATCCTAGTTTTTGTAAATGTATGTTTTGTTGTGTTTTTGGGTTAAAACATTTTATTTTGGGGATTTAAAAGGTTCATTGGAAGTGTGAGAGGCCTTAGGGGTGTTCCGGGGGCTCAGGGCACGGAATAAGGGATGTCTGGGCAAAGCAGACCAAGGTGCACAACATGCGCATGGTCATCCAAACCGTGCGGCCTGCCCAGACTAAGTCCGGTCTCCCCCACTCCTCTGGACAGAAGCGAGTGCTTGGTTTGCGCATGGTTTTCCAAACCGTGAGGCTAAATCATGTGGCCACTTAAAGTTAGAAAATTTACAAAATTGCCACTCCAGGCTTTATAACCCCAACTCGGGATTTTCCTCCCATCTTCTCCTCTTCACCCTAAGTGCAGACCAATCCTCCCAAGGACTCCAAGCGATCAAACGCCTTTGATTCTTGGCCGTTTTGGACGTCGTTGGTTGTGGATCGAAGCTCCGGGTAAGTCTAATCCTCTCTACCCCTCTCTACTTTGGATTAGAGCTTGTGGTTTCCCTCATCTTGTTCTGAAACCCTAAATTCTTATGTTTTGTTCGTGTTTATTTGTGTTCTTGGATTACCTTGGTTATGTTTTCGATAACCGTGGAATGTTTGGTGACAATGGTGTTTTAAATGTAAAATGGGAACCCTCACGATCCCCGTGGGATTCGTTGAGTTGACTTGACCTAATTTAGGGCCATCCATGGGATATGCCGTCTTTCCCGGGTCTGGGGATTGATATCAAACTAGTGATTTAGTTGAAATGAAATGTGAATCCTTGATAAACATGTTGGAATGATTAGTTGAATTTGGAATATAAGATAAGTGATTCACCAATAATTGGAAACTAACCAAAGTGTTTTTTGAATTGTAATGAATGGTTGATTCATGGAAATGATGAATGGGTTAAATGGGTTATTGAGTAAATTTATTAAAGACCATAATGGGATAGATTATGAGTCTAGTGTTGAATGCTTGTGAGATAGGCATAACACATGGGAATTGATTAAATGGCTAAATGATGATAAATGTGACGTGTTAATGGGTTAAGGCATGATGTGGAGTCACATGTGGGTTGTTGTGGATTGTGAATCCCAAGGGAAAATGTTTTGAATGGTTGATGGTTACTTATATTTATAAGCATGTGCACATGGATTGGTATTGTGGGGTATGACTTGAGGATCTATTCCCACGGGTCGAGTGAAGACTGTGGCTCTAAACTCCACCCAAAAATCACGGGTTAGGAATGGGGACTGATGATCTATTCTAACGGGTGCATCCACCCTTACTGAGGCTTCTAGGTGAGGATATGGTTCTGATGAGGGAGTTAGTCCTAGTGAGATAGGACAATGATGTGTTTACCCTCTTCCTTGTGATTGTTGGCCTTAGACCCATGTAACATAATGTATGTGATTAACCCTTGGAAATGTGATGAAATGGTAAATGATGAAAATTGGTGTGAAATGAATGGTATTGGGTGTGGGAATGACTTTGGCTCTTGATTTGTTAATGGAACCTTAAATAAATACTTGGATTTTATCATTCATTTTCCTTTTTCATGTAAAACATTTTATACTATATATTTTGTAGACACAGTTGGTCATGGCCTTCTGAGTTATACTCACACCCTGCTCGGGCCGCCATTGGGTACCCGAGCAGACATCATGATTGTAGGTCAGGGCAAGGGTAAGGGTCCTTGCTAGATATCTGAGTGGACATGGGTATCATTTTTTGGAGGATTCATACATGGAGTCAGGACCATTTTGGGGATTTTGGCAGTTGTATTTATTATGGGGTTGTGTCCACTTTTGAAATTGTAGTATGACATGACATATTTATTATTGGAAATGGTTTTTATAAAGTTTCTTTGTTTATTGGTTATTATTTACACTATATGGTTTATCTCTATTGTACTTACTCTGATAAAAAGGGGGTATAGTCTCCCCACATGACACTATAGACCCCCGCTGCTAGTCGGAAGCCTTTGGCGTACAAGGAGGCGCTCTTAAGGACATGTAACCACCCGGATCGGCGCACTGGTTTAGTGGATTCCGGGTCGGGGACGTTACAAAGTGGTATCATAGAAGTTATTTCTTCTCTTTCTGTGAGGTCTTGTTATTTGGGATTGATAGCCAAGGGATAGGATGTGTTATGTCTTGGCAATGAGCTCGTTCTTGGGAGTATCTAACCCAGGTACGGGGTAAAATTCCAAGTCACCCAGGGTGGGATATGTTGTTCTTGGTTATGTTTTGTTACAGTTGATGATATTTCACCGTTGGGTGATGCACATTTTTTATGTGATGGTTTTGCGATATTTGGATCGTGGCCTTAATGGCATGAGTATTTGTACTCATGAATCATTGTAGGATGCTAGAAATTTAGGTGACATGCATTGGGTTAGGCATACGCACGGGGTGGGTGTGTGAGGAAAGAAAGTTGGGTGCATCATGCATTTCATGAAACCAAGAAACAATGAGTAGAATGAAATGAAACAAGTGGGTAACTGATGTTTAATGGAACCTAATGGTTTGAAATGAAGTGGAAAATGTCTTGAAAAATGTTGTGTAAGTTGGTGGAAGTGTATGATTGTTACCCCATGTGGACCATGGCCCTCAGTAGGGATGGTTAGGGCAGTGAGTTTGAGGTGATGAAATTGATAAAAATGGGTTGTTGTAGATAGTGAATTATTTTGATGAAGTCGTGAATGTTTTATGGTATGCGTTCTAAATCTCGTGCTTGGCATGTAGAGAGATTCCACCACGACGTCAGGTACCAGTTGAGCAACATGAAAATTTTGCTGGGAACACTCTTCTAGTAGAGCGGAAAGAAAATGTGATGATCAATGGAGCCAGAGAAGATCAATTCTGGGTGAACTAGGCTCTCCTTATGCAAATGATGTATCGGGACCCAGGGGAGAGTGAACCGAGCATGTTTGAGCTATCTGGGGAGTTCCAGCTCCAGCACCCTCCGACCTTCACCGGAGAGGGTGGGATAGAGGCAGCGGAGTTCTGGTTAGAGTCTATCCAGATGATACTGGATCATCTAGAGACCCCTATCGAGAAGCGATTAATGCTGGATATTTACATGTTCTGAGGCCAGGCTAGGGGCTGGTTGGACATCCAGGCCCAGATCGAGCAGGCTGACAGAATATCGTGGATGGTTTTTCAGGAAAGGTTTCTGGGAAATTTCTACCAGAGACATTGAGGAAGGAGCTACCAGTGGAGTTTTTGAGCCTGACTCATAGATAATTATCGTTGAAGGACTATGCTAGTTACTTCACTGATTTGAGATGCTTTGTCCCAATATTAGCAGGGGATGAAGCAGTTGTGGAAATATGCATCCAGGATGGGTTGAGAAATGAGATCAGGTCTCAGGTAAATATCTTCTACATGATGAGGTTTTAGAATGTGTTGGATCAGGCACTCATCACTGAAGGGAACCTGATGGGAGCATTGAGTGGTAGGCATGTTGTGCCAGCTGGGCAGACAAGTGATGCATCTTCTGAAGGTCAGAAGTTCCGTTTGGAAAGTTTTCAGCATAGTGGTCAAAAGAGAGGGTCAGCCTCTGAGAGTGGAAACCAGGTGTTCTGATATCTGTGCAGTTGGTCGTGGCATCTTCCAGGTCAGTTTCCTCGACATCTAGTTAAGTGTTGTTCGTTTGGTAGGATGGGACATGTGTAGAGGTTCTGAGGGAGCCCACGACAGGTGGGAAAGTATAATGGTGGGTAGTAGGTTCCAGATACAGGAAGGGGATCAGTTTTCACGTATCAGGCAGACAGTTGGAGCTCCATGGGCCGTACTGGCAGGGTCGGTGGGCGTGGAACTCCTGGGCAAAATCGCTCACGCCAGGAGGGCAGTTCATCACAGGGGGTTCATGCTGGAGACCAGGGTAGAGGAGAAATCAGCTTCAGGAAGTTCAGTTTGCGCCTGGTGGTGGCGAAGCTGGACCATTGACTGTTGGAGGTATGATCCTTGTAGCTTCTAAGTTTTCTTGTGTGTTGTTCGACACAAGTTCCACACACTCTTTTATCTCTGCTCAATTTGTGGTAGCGTTCGGTTTAACTATATAAGGGGTGTATGGATTTATGTCTATTGGCACTCTGTTGGCGGTGCAGGTTGAGAAAATGAAGCAGTGAAAGGGATGTGCCAGGGAAGTTGGTGGGTATCATTTTCTACGGAACTTGTTCATTCTCGAGATGTTAGGGTTCGACCTCATCTTGGGAATGGATTTGTTGGGGTTGTATCAGGCGCACATAGACTGTTATCATTGTAGAGTATTGCTCAGGTCGCGTGAGGGTAACAGTTATTTCCACCGTGGAAAATGGGATGTCCGAGCACAGCGTGCAAGGCCATTTTGTCAATAGATGGGTGGAATCACGGCTCAAGTGGCATGTCTCATGTTTGATTATGGTGAGGTAGTGGAACAACCTAATTTACCTTCCGCGGTGGATCGATTTCAGGATGTGTTTCTTGAGGATTTCTCGGGGTTACCACCTGAGAGGGATGTTTAGTTCACGGTCGACTTGCTGCTGGGAGTGGAGCCTGTTTCTATTCCACCATATCGAATGGCACCGGGAGAACACAAGGAACTGATGGTTCATATTGATTATTTGGATCATAAGGGGTTTATCTGTCCTAGTATGTCTGCTTGGGGATCTGCTGTGCTTTTTTGCAATGATGGATGATGGGTCGTTGAGGCTGTGCATGGAATATAGAAAGTATAATCAGATGACAGTGAAGAATCCGTACCATTTTCCTAGAATTGATGTCCTGTTTGATCAGTTGATGGGTGCATCAGTGTTTTCTAGAATTGATCTAAGGTTAGGTTATCACCAGTAGAGGGTGAGGTCTTCTGACGAACCGCAGACTTCTTTCTGGAGTCGCAACGGTTTGTTTGAGTTTGTGGTAATCCCTTTCACCTTGACCAATGAACTGATAGTGTTTATGGATTTGATGAACTGAATATTTCATCCCTATCTATATCAGTTTTTTGTTTTCTTGGTTGATGATATCTTAGTGTACATGAAAACGCACAACGATCATGCCCAACATCTTAACATCATCTTGGGTACACTAAGAGAGCACTGGCTATACACCAAGCTATCCAAGTGTAAATTGTTGATAGGTGAGGTACATTTTCTAGGTCACATCATCTCGAAGGCTGGTGTGTCAGTGGATCCAGAGATAGTGCAAGCGGTTGTATCTTGGTAGCAGCCCAAAAGTGTTTTTGATGTTCGGAGTTTTCTGGGTTTGGTAGGGTATTACCGAAGCATCCTTCCGGATTTCTCTCACTTGGCAGCACCACCCTCATACTTGACCAAGAAGGGAATCATGTTTGAGTGGTCTTGGGATTGTGATAATTCCTTTCAAGAGTTGAAATATCAGTTGACGACTGCACCTATCCTGATATTACCTGAACTGGGTAAGAAATATGTCGTGTATTGTGATGCGTCCAGAATCATACATGGGTCTGTGTTGATGAAGAATGAGCGAGTTGTGGTTTATGAGTCAAGGCAGTTGATACCCCATGAGAATAACTATCCCACTCATGACCTTGTGTTAGTTGCAGCAGTGTATGCCTTGATGTGTTGAAGACACTATTTATTGGGGGAACAATTTAATGTGTTTACGGACCATAAGAGATTAAGGAACATATTCTAACAGCATGATATGAATATTAGTCAGTGAAGATGGGTTGAATATCTCTAGTATTTTTACTTTGAATTGGTGTACTAGCTGAGAAAGGGGAAAAATGCTCTAATGCACTGAGCGGGAAGGTTCCATAATCAGGCAGTTCAGGAGTCCAGCATTGAGTGGAATGTGATGGCTTTGTTTGCAGAGATGCACCTGGAGGTATAGGAGGAAAGTGGTCATGTCACACTTGCTTCCATAATGATGGAGTTGATGCTTTTGGGTCTATTTAAAGAAGGTCTGCATAATGATCCTGAGTGTTTGAACATGATGGAAATACTTAAAGGTGGGGATCTACCTTCTGGTTGGTCCGTCGATGCAGAAGGTGTTGTTTGCGTTCGTGATCGTGAGGTTGTGCCAATGTGTGTGCGGGAAGAGTTGATGCGTGAGTTCCATGCGTTAAAGTGGTCAGTTCATCCTAGTTTGAAGACGATGTACCGTGATCACCGAAGGATGTTTTGGTGTCCTAGAATGAAGAAAAATGTTGTGGGCATTGTGGCACGATGTATTACCTGTCAGCAGATGAAGGCCGAGCATCAATGCCTAGGTGGTTTGTCACATCCATTGCCCATTCCGGAGTGGAATTGGGATGATGTAACAATGGATTTTGTTGTGGGCCGTCCTAGGACTCTGCAGAAGAGTGATTCAATTTCGGTGGTCGTGGATCAGTTAAGTAAAGTGGCTCATTTCGTACCGATTTAGGAGTCCATTACAATCAAACAGTTTGATGAACTTTATGTTCAGGAAATTGTGCAGTTACATGGGGTACCACCGACCATAGTTTTGGACCGAGATCCACATTTCATATCGTGCTTCTAGAAAGGGTAGTAGAAGGAGCTAGGTACACAGGTATTTTTGAGTATGGATTTCCACCCGTAGATGGAAGGCCAGTCGGATCGTATGATCCAATTGTTGGAAGACATGTTGAGATCTTGTGTATTGGAATTTGGTGACTCTTGGTAGAGGCACCTATTATTGGTTGAGATTTCCTAAAACAACATATTAAAGTCTACAATTCAGATGGCACCATTTGAGGCAATTTATGGGAGACCATGTAGATCTCTGTTGTGTTGGCTAGAGGCTGGTGAATCTGAGTTGTTTGGACCATGTCTCGTGCATGAGACTTCGGAGAGAGTCATGTTGATCAGGAAGCAGATGGCTATGGATCAGGGTAGGCAGAAGTTGTATGAAAATCGGAGGCGTGGACCTCTTGAGTTTGGGGTGGGTGATAAATCATTTGTTCAGGTGTCTCCATGGTTGGTTCACTGTCAGATTCGGAAGTAGGGAAAGTTGGCACCCATGTATGTGGGCCCTTTTAAGATTGTGGAGAGAATCATACCAGTGGCTTACCGATTGGCTCCTCCACAGCAGTATGGGGGGACGGATGATGTGTTTCATGTGTTGAATCTTCGACGTTATCACCATGACCCATCTCATGTTGTTTATGTTGATGATGTGAAGCCTGAGGTTGATGTGTCCTTTGAGAAGCATCTGGTTCGTGTGGTGGATCATAGTGAAATGGTCTTGTGAGGCAAGGTTGTGCCATTAATGCATGTACTATGGATGCATGTTAAGGTTCGTGAAGAAACATGGGAGTGGTAATCGAATATGTGGGCTCAGTGGCCCAAACTCTTATCATCAGTTTTGCAATGAGGCATGGAAGCTCAGCTCAAGGATGTGCCATTATAGTTGGGAGGTTCTAAGATCATATTTTTTGGAAAGGTTTGTTTTTTTTGTGTTTTTGGGTTGAACCCTTTTCTTTTGGGGATTTAAAAAGATTCTTAGAAGTGTGAGAGGCCTTGGGGTTGTTCCGGGGGCTCGGGCCACGGAAAAAGGGAAGTATGGGCAAAGAAGACCAAGGCGCACGGCTTGTGCACTGTCAGCCAAACTGTGCGGCCTGCACAGACTAAGCCATGTGACCCTCCCTCCTCTAGACAGAAGCGACCACACAGTTTGGCATGGTTTTCCAAACTGTGTGGCTAAATCGTGTGACTCCCCCTCCTTCGGGCAGTGGTGTGCATAGGGTTTGCGCACGATTTTCCAAATTGTGAGGCTAAATCGTGATGCCACTTACTTTTGGAAAATTTACAATATTTCCACTCTTGGCTGTATAACCCCAACTCTGGAATTTCCTCCAATATTATCTTCTTCACCCTAGGTGCGGATCAAGCCTCCCAAGGTCTCTAAGAGATCAAACTCCTTCGATTCATGGATGTTTTGGACGTTGTTGGTTGTGGATCGAAGCTCCAGGTAAGTCTAATCCTCTCTACACATCTCTTATTTGGATTAGAGCTTGTGGTTTCCCTCATCTTGTACTGAAACCCTAAACCCTATCTTTTTGATGAGTTCTAGGTTGAATCTTCAAGGGTTGGTCGAATCGAGGTTTAAGAGCTCGATTGAGGGTGTGTTCAACCGCAGATTCGGGGTAGGTGGTCTTTAAGTTATATCCCATGGTTATTTAGGGTTTTTCTTCATGTTTAGTTGTGTTCATGCTTTCCCTTGGTTATGTTTTGGATAACCTTGGCTTGTTTGGAAACAATTGTGTTTTAAATGGCAAATGGGAACCCTTACATTCCCCATGGGATCCATTGTGTTGACTTGACCTAATTTAGGGCCATCTATGGGATGTGCTGGCCTTCTCGGGTTTGGGGATTGATATCAAACAAGTTATTTTGTGGAAATGAAATGTGTAGCCTTGATAATCATGTTTTCATGATTGGTTGAATATGGAATAGAAGATAGGTGATGCACCAAGACTTGGAAACTAACCAAATGGTTATTTGAAATGGAATGAATGATTGATTCATGGAAATGATGAACGAGTTAAATGGGTTATTATGTAAATTGAATAAATACAATAATGGGATAGATATGAGTCTAGTGTTTAATGCTTAGTGAGATAGTCATAACCCATGGGAATGGATTAAATTGAAAAATGATGATAAATGTGATGTGTTAATGAGTTAAGGCATGATGTGGATTCCCTTGTGGGTTGTTGTGGATTGTGATTCCAAAGGGGCAATGGTTTGAATGGTTGATGGTTACATATATATTTAAGCATGTACACATTGCTTGGAAGTGCGTGGTATGACATTAGGATCTACACACACGCGTCGAGTGAAGACTGAGGCTCTAAACTCCACCCTAAATGCACAGGTTAGGAACGAGGACTGATGATCTATTCTCTTAACGGTTGCATCCACCCGGTCTGAGGCTTCGAGGTGATGATATGGTTGAGATAAGGGAGTTAGTCTTAGTGAGATAGGACAATTATTTGTCTACCCTCATTGTTGTGATTGTTGGCCTTAGACCCATGTAACATATTGTATGTGATTAACCATGGAAATGTGATTGTTGGCCTTAGACCCATGTAACATAATGTGATTTGTTTACCCTCTTTGTTGTGATTGTTGGCCATAGACCCATGTAACATTTGCTGGTCAGGATATGGGCAAGGGTCCTTTCTAGATAGCTGAGTGGACAAGTGTAGCATTTGGTGGAGGATCCAAACATGGAGTCGAAAGAATTTTGGGGATTTTGGTCGTTAACTTTATTTTGGAGTTGTGTCCAATTTTTCACTTGTAGTTTGAAATGACATATTTATTATTGGATATGGTTGTTATACAGGTTCCTTGTTTATTGGTTATTGTTTCCGCTATCTAGTTTATCTCTGTTGTGCTTACTCTGATAAAAAGGGGGTATAGTCTCCCCACATGACACCATAGACCCTAGCTGCTAGTTGGTATCCTTTGGCATATGGGGAGGTGTTCTTAAGGAAAAGTAACCACCCAGATCGAATCCCCAGTTTAGTGGCTTCCGGGTCGTGGACGTTACGTCCAACATTGAGAATCAGAACACATGTTGTTGGGTGGGAATTAATACACATGTTATTGTTACTAAAAATAGATATCATCTCCATATATTTGTCTCATTAATCGAACATATTCTATAAGGGGATGAGTATTGTAGTGAGAGTGAATTGGAAACCATAACAGAGATTGGAAAATGACTTCTTATTGTGAGAAATATGCTGATAGAAATAAACTACATGGATTAGAACATATATAATGTTCATTAAACTCTATATATCACATTAAGGGTATTTAAGAATCTCATTTTTCTCAAAGGTATAATGTGGTAGAGACCAATACCAAATGAGACGTCCACCATCAAATGGAAAATTTTATCATAAAATATTATGTTATGTGTAAGAGAATTATCCATTTAGTTTATCATTATAAATTCATAATTTTTAACATTATGTTAAAAACTATGATGCTAAGTAAAAAATTGTTAGGAATTGTATGGTAATGTAGTCGTGAATAAAAGGGATCTATTATCATAAGACCAACATTCCCTAATCATGTTGGTAAAAAAATTAAAAACATAAAAAATTTCAAAATGAGATATACATGGTTTGAGAATCCATAAGTTAAATGATATCATCCATTCCACATTAATGAAAAATAGTAGTTTATGGGTAAAGGATTTGGTGTTTCATTGAAAACTGAAGGTCACTTAGATATAGATTCCATTACGAAATAACAATATGGGTAGATGAAATTTATATACAAATTTTTTTAAATATAGATTCCATTACCAAATAATTATCTATTCATACTAATAAATTAATTTTGGGAATTTATCATTTTTTTCAAAACATAAGAACAATCATATATATGATATAAAATCTAGGAGTATGTATACCATATATAGATGGGATGATATTTGAGAACCATTACATCTTTTCATATGAATCTATATAGATATGATGAAATGATGGAATGAAAATTAAGTGACGTCATAAGTGTGAAACCAAAAATAAAGGATCTGTTTTTTTCAATTTTAGAAATCTATAATATTTTCTACCATGATTTAAGAACATTTAAATTTAATATCAATACTACCATGGTTAAAACATTGACACTAATATTGGGATATCTAGATGTTAGTTGAGATGTAACTAAATGGGGAACAGACCATAATTACAATGATAGAAGGTAATGGAATATTTGTCTTATTGTAAAGAAATTTTGAATATTTAAATAATCCATGTGATGGGAATCAATATTAAAATAGTTTATAAAGAATAGTGTTGTCGGTATTTAACAACATAGTGTGTGTTTCTCCCCATGGGATGAAAAGTAACATGTTATTTAATTTATGAATTATATAGAAATTAATTAAAGAAATAAGTTATAGTAATTATAATAAGACCAAAAACATAATTTTTAATGTAGTGTTGATAGTATGTTGATTATATGTATTAACAATATATGGTTAAAAATATGTGTAATTAAATTTATATACATTTTATTGGAAACCAAATGATATTATTTTTATTTTTATACGATAATGGATGTCTATATAAAATTTAATTTCATACATAATGGATACATTTTTCATTCATTTTTTGGTAATATGAAAAATAGTAATTCCAAGGAAATTATTAAAATGAAAATTGGAACTATATAATTTTGTTAAAATTCATATAGTGGAGATGATAAAAAATTATGGTTTACTTCATGCATCTAGTATATGGTGAACTTGATATGATGTTACAAAATAGTTTTTTGGGAAATAATTTATTGGTTGTATTTTTTATGCCATCTTTTTTATGATTATCAGTGAATATAAAACATTGGATTTCACCATGCATATGGGAAAATACCCTCCCATTTAGTGATAAATATTTTTTATATTACATACAAGTTTCATTGGGTTTACTTGTGCAAACCACATGTTAGAAATGATGAAAGATAGATGAATGCTCAACTAACCATATTATCAGTTCAAAATGTATTGATAGACCATTAGTTAGTGCAACTCATAAACATAGAATTAATAGATGGATTAAACCCAATTATATATATTCAAGATATCTTGGAATGAATTAACTAGGAATTTAAATCCATCCATTGTGATGATACCTGAACGATGATAATAGGAACTACTACATTTTTGTACACTCAGGAATTATGATTGAGCTATGTGGATTTCAGATTAATCATTCAATATCATCATGGGGAACTATAGAGTATTTTGGGATTTTTTTTATTATATATTAAAATTTAATGATTACTAATTTAGAGGAATTTTATGAATTCCATTATCTATAAATCCACCTACAAAGGTAGTGGGTTTTAAAATTATTTTTGACTCAATATTTGATATAAATCTTTGATGAAAAATGTTCCTTAGATTCATGATGCATTATATTTGATAATATCGTGAAAGGATTCAATCATATGATTGATATAGGATTTCAAAAATTCATCAATGTATTCAGCCTTGACCACTATAAGAGAATTGTTGAAAAACACTATTTAAAAAAATCCATGGGGGTAAAAATGAACTAAAACACCTATAATGTGACATAGTATTACTAACAAGTGATATCGATTATTCATATCAAAAAATGAAAAATAGTATATGGTAGTATTAATGTTATTTAATGGTTGACACATAAATTTTTCATAATATTTATTTCATGATGATTCATAGTGTATTACTTATATTACTAAACTATGATGGGATATAACAAGAAAATCCTTTAGATCTGGTGGAAGAGATTAATTCATGATATATGAGATCCACAATTCCTAGTATAGACTACTTTTGAAACCAATTTGATTTATTTTTAACAAATATAATTGGGATAGATGATAAATTAAATTCTGTTAGAGGGTTTTATCTGATATTTGAATAACATATAAATCAATGTTTGTGACATGGTCATCCATTTTTTATTTAATGACATTAGGAGATAGTAGTTTTCCTTGTTCTATATAATCAATGAAAGGGGTCCTAAAATCCTTGTGTAACATATTCCAATATGGATGTTGGATCCCAAACATAATAAATTTTTATGTAATTTTATTCACATTTAAATATCCATAGAAATGGATATTGGTGAGATTCTAACACCCCATAAATTTTGGTCCGGTCTCATTCTAAATTAATTTAATCTCTTAGATATATTTCATTGGACAGTAGTACAATCTCAAACATTCCGAGAAATATCATTCTACCACAATAATAACCTGGTCATATAATCTGTGTGAATAAATAGAACTATATAAATATTTAATAACATATTATTTTGGAATTTGTAAAAAATTGAATTAGTTTTTAGTAAATAAAATAGAAAATATAAAAAGTAAAAAATATTCCAAAGAAAAAATTTTGTGTAAGAAATATCATTTTATCATATTAAATTTAATTATAGAATCTTTTTGAATTATTTTAATAAAATTTTTATATTATAATCTGTCATTTTTTTATATTAATATAATATTTATACAATGTATAGAAGAAGAATAAATCATATTTTATTCCTAAAATTAAATTTTTCAAATTTAAACTTTTTATATTGTGTTTTTTTAATTATACTTAAATTAATTTCATCAAAAGAATATATATTAAAATTATTAATATTAATATCATATTCATAATTATGAGTATAAAAGTTGGTAATTTTCATCAATTTCTTCATTAAAATGAACTATAATCATTCAAAAGTTAATCATATTTATGAAGGGTAAATTTGGATAATTGTTTTTACAACATTATTTCAAGGATATAATTATTCATCCTAATTGTTATTTACTAATATAAAGAATATGTTATCATTTTAGTCTCTAATATTTTTTTATGGTTATTTTTCTATGAAAATTAATTCTATATTATTTAAATTAAAGATTGTTACCACATGTTACACTAATCATTTATATAAATCCATAACCAGTACATAAGAAATAATATAAGAATATAATGAAACTAAATTACTATTTCGATCATAATTAAATTATATTTGTTAGTTACTTATAATTTTTTTTTCAAATAATTTATTGTTAGCAAAAATTCATGTGAAACAGTAATGAAATATTTATTTATTTAATAGAAAATTAATATAAATGATTTTAAATTTAAAATATTGATATATTTTGAATGAATTAATGTATGAAAATAATTTTTTACATATTAAATTGAATATAGGTTATAAACCATTATATCGTATCTCAATCATTTTATTTTTTTATGTAAGGTGTAATTAAATTAATTATGTAAAAATAAAAATAATGGTTTATTTATCAATATAATATTTTATTAAATTATTAAGAGTGCATAAAATTATTATATTCATCAATATAAATGTTTTTTAAAAAAATTATATATGTCTTATTTTTCAGACATTTATTCATTTTTAATAAAATTTATAACCATTTTTTATTGAAATTGGTGTTACCATGTTTATGGTAAAAAATAACTAATCAGGGTGTTAATCAATTTTATAATGGATAAAATGAAAAATAAACATTTTTTAATAGTATTGGATGACATAATAAACCAATAACCTACATAATCTATGTAAACATTTCGATTTTGAGAAATTTTACATGATGTAGACATTATTATTATTTAATATTTTTATAAATTCATAATCTTCTCCTATACTTAAATATAAAACTAAATCTCATTCATCACTTATTAAAACCTCGTTTATCAACCTATGATAACCAATACATTACCAATTTCATTGTAAAAAATAACTGCCTTTTTGATGTGCTGGTCTCTTAAAAAGACCATTCACAAGTCCCTTAAGAAAGGATCTAAAAAATATCTAAAAAAGAGGAGGTAATTTTCATACACAATAACATTTTATTGATTAATATTATTCATCATATAAATAAATATATTTTTTCATAAAATAATAATATTAGTAGAGATATTTTACTATAATTTGTTACGATAAGAAAACCACTATTACTAACCATTTTTTACATCAAATTACTAGTGAATGTATTCACCAATGTATATATGGATTACCTATTATATGTTAGAAAAGAAAAAAATTTCATTGTAACAATTGATGTATGGTGGTTGTGGTAGGATTAGTTTTTTTATATTTAAAAACTATCTATAATTATTATGATATAATATCATATAAATCTTATAATCTTCCAAACATTAAGAAAATGATAACATCATATGTTCATTCTTGGAGACTACCACCTCCACAATGTGATGTGACCAGTTTTTAATTTATATGATAAATGGATCTAAATAAGGATGGATTTTAAGTATATATATTTTATTGTAAATAATATATATTTTTATAAAATTGTAATTATTATCTGATTCTCTTTTATTCTATATGTAGAATAATGAAATCAATGTTCATGATTACACAAGACCTTCCGTTTTTATGAAATGTTGCATATATTTTCTGATCTCTAAAATTAATTGATTAATATGAACATACATAATTAAGGAATATTTAATATTTTTTATTCACTATTAATACACTTTATATGATGAAATATTTTTCAAAGTATAAATAGCCTAAATACCAAGCCAAAAAATACATGAATAAAGAAGAAGTTACTACCTTAAACAATGGTTTATATAATATTATGTTGTTGAAACTGATGAGAATTGATTATATGTATTAATTAAATGGATTGACTAAAATTAGTATGTTCATTTAATGTACATATTAAAAATTTATTAAAATGTTACACGTGAATATTTAATATGTAAAAAAGATGACAAAAAATATGTATAGTTTTACAAAACAAAATCATCATTATTCGGGACTATATTTGATTAAGTCTCCACTAAGAAGTATTATATTCCATGTCCATGTTTCATATAAATTATGTTATAAATGTATATAATATTATCCTATTATATTATATGGTTATTTAAACACTTGTTTGAATTTTCACAGATCAATTTTAAAAGAATCAATTTATCATTTTCAAAATGAGTTAATTTCTAATGATTCCAAAAATATTTTTAAATGAATACTCTCATTAACATATATGGACTGAGTTAATTTTGACATATTCATGCTGGAATAATGATATTATAAATACATAACCTGATTACATGGTTATTTTCAAATAAACTTTTTTCTTTTGTATGTGTTCTTTTTTTAAAACATATAAGAAATTTCAAGGTAAGAAAAAGATATTTTGATTTACTTTTCTCCAATAATATTTTTTTTATTAATCTATTTAAAAAAATTATAGTTTCTTGGATTTAATGTGGAAACATAAACATATATTATTGGATGTTTTATGCATATAATTGTTGGAGATGTCCTATTTTGAAAACATTTGACATATTATTTTTGATAGTCTTTGAATAATTTTATTGATTGGGGAATATTTACCATTTCTATATAATGTTCCATAAAAATATTTTGGTAGATTATTATTAAATCATTTCATATCATGAATTCATTAGACTTAATATGTGATATGATGGGACAACTATATCCCATTAATGCATCGGTACATATCCAATGTCAAACTAGCTTTGGTATTTGATGTGGCCTTATCCATTAAGGTAAGATCTATTACCATGATGAATATATGGTATGTTTATGATGTATAACATTCTTAATTTCAATCTCTTTATATTAGTTATCAATATAAATGTTACTATTTTAGTATTTATCATACAGGTTGATTTCATTTTAAAACATGTGATTGTGGAATTAATTTATTTTGGAACAAATATCTCATTCCATATTTTGCCTAGGTTGTATGTATAACATAACATATACACAAATATTAGTCATTTTATAATAATTGTTTTCCCATGAGTGCCTCCCAATGGCAGCTATGTCTCCCAGTGCCAGTGGTGTTGGTATAGTATCTAGTGGGGCACCTAAAGGGTACATGTGGTCTGGTTGAAGATTATCCATGATGGGGTAAATTTTTACTCAAAAAAATAAGACTTAACCAAAATACAATAAAATATCTAAGGATTTATAAAAAAAGATTAAATTCAAAACAGATCCTTTTACTATTTTCAATCAAATATAATTCCTTCTTCTAATTCTAATCATATATTACAAAAATTTGATAATGATGGTTTTTGATATTGAAGTTTATTAAAAAATACATAAAAAAATTATGCACATTATATTTCTTAGTCAAGATCCATGTAGTCAAACTATTTCTCATCATTTTGGATATCATAAATTTCATGTATATAATGATGATATCCCTAAGAATATGATTCCATTTATGTGTAGGCATTTTGAGATGAGATTAATTTCATTAGTATTGACTAGTGGTCCCTATGTTTATACAGATTTAATGAATAATATATTTATGTAATATCATTATAATATTGTTGTAGTAATTCATAATTATATCTTGGTTTAATCCAACAAATATAAGGGCCATGATAGCCATTCGTCAATGAGATTATTATATTAAATTTTTTGCACCATAAACATGAATGGAACTACTGATCATATTCATTTGAGTAATGATCTTATGAATATATTCATTTTCTATCATTTCAAAACAGAAATGATTGAATTATAAAAATTGAAAATTAATTTAGTGGATTATTTTTAGTGTATTAATAGTGTATCGTTATATATATATATTATTGATATGTATACATTGAATTTTATAAATATTTCATTGGGTGATGACATAAAAACAATTATTTACTAAACCCAAAAACTCATTATTGTTTTTATGAATTTATTAAAAATTTCCCTTTTAGTAGATTAAAAAAAACAACACATTATTAATAATTGATAAGTGATAAGGGATCAAAAGATCCAATCATATATTAATGGAATTACCAATTTTTTTTTATTTTTTAATTATTTTAAAATAATAATTACATATTAAATTAACGTTTTTAGGATAATCACGATTAGATTTATGAATATAAATTTAAGATGTGATTACAATTTTTAATCAATTTCGGATAAAGGATCATTGAATAGGGTTGGGTATAGAGAGATTTATCTTTTAACACTCTAATAAATAAAATAAAATTATCAATTACATCATTTTAAATGATTTGATCTTTTTCTTACTCAATATAATATTAATAATCCAATTGTCTATAAAATAAAATTTTAAATTTTATAAGGTTCACAGCTCCATATTAATATCAATTCCATGTTAATTTGTGAGAGATAAACAAATAATGTACCTTTCCTTTTATTATAAATTTACAATTAAATATTAAATATATTGAATATAACCCCTTTATAATGTATTTCAAAATCACTATTATACCTTCTAGAAAAAAACAATAATATAATTATAATACCAACTTCTAAAAGGGTAAATAATAAAAATTACTTTTAAAAGATTATTTATTTATCAAAATATCCAATAAACCTTACCTAATCATTCAGTAGAGTGATTAATTGATTATCTAATGTTTATTATAATAAAAAATATAGAATTCTTCAATAATTTATATTTATTCTTTGAAAAGATAATTCTTAATATATTATCCTTAAAGAAATAATATATTAATAATTTGTTTTACAAAATATTACAAAAAAATTATATACATTGAACAATATAGATTTCTAAAAAAACATAGACAGTATAAATTTATGTAACCATATCAAAAAATCATTATTCAACTTTTGAAGAAATGAATTCCCCAATTAGAATAAACTAGATCAAAAGGGTGGTTTCTTCAAAATTGTTTTCACTAGACCAAGTCCAAGGTGACCTCGAGAAATAATTCCTTGAGTAAAATTATTTCTAGGAAAATCATAGGCTTATTAAAATATATATGAAATCCATGATAGTTGGATCACTCCCTAGGACAATAAATTCTATTATTATTACAGTTATTTAATATATTGATGTTATAAAACATTTTCTATGTTGAAATTAGTATGATATCAATATGTAATTATTATCTGTATAATTGAATTGGAATATCAATATAATGTCCATTAAAAACATAAATAATTTTTTCTGTGTTCTATGTAACCATAATAAAATGATCTTATATATGTCTAATACATCAATTTATTATGAAAATAATAATTTAGCATATATTAAATAGTAATTTATTCAAAATAAATAAGAATACATTCAAATTATGCTTCAATATATATTCTACTATGAATAATTATTATTTTCAATTTACTATGATATTCTAAAATTGTACTATTTATTTTTTGATTTTAAATTATTAAAACTAACTTCATTTTTCAACTCATTATATTAAAATTTAGTGACTATAATTTTTTCTGGTATTTTAAAAAATGATGTTTTTAGTTGAAAATTGGTGTAATTAAAAAACATATAATTTTATAATATAATAATAAATAATTAGATTATATAACCTTTTATGTGTAATATATCAAAATATGTAATATTATAATGATTATATAAATATTGTTTGAGCATATAAATCAAATTTCAATCATTTTAATGAAAAATCTAAAATGTTACTTTAATCAAAACTATTGGTAGTTTATTATTTGAACCTACCACATTTATGGTTATATTAGATTTTTTTTCCATTAAATACTTATATCATTTAATCCAATATTTGATAAATAAAATAATTTACTTAGAATCATTAATCCTTAGAATATAATATTATATTTAAATTTAAATATGAAAAAAATATTTTTTTTAAACAAATACATAAATAAGTGTGTTTATATGAAAAATAATATTTAAAAATTTAAAAAAAAATTATTCGATATAATTATCATAAAATTTTTAACTATAAGGTCAAATAAATTCATAATTCCAATTTTATTTTTATTGATAGAAAATAATTACTGAGGATAAAAATTAATAACCAAGTTAAACGTAAATTGGTGTAATAGATAAAAAGTGAAAAGTAATGGCCTAATTTTTTTTATTTTCTAAAAAATGACTGGATTATTTCAATTTAAATTTCAACTAACATTACCAATGTTCTTTTTCCTTTTTTATTTCTATTGAACCTTGAATTAAAACACTACATTATTGAATGTGCATGAGTTGCTTCCAAAATTACCATCCTCTTCAACTATAAAAAACTAACTCTTCAACCACTTCAACACTATAATTACATTCCAATTACACAGTCAAACATTACTCCTCTCAACTCTCTATAAAACATAAAAACTACTCTTTTCACAGTTAGTTATCATAAGGCTTTCACGCAAAAAGGGAATTTCTATTGAATATGCAAGTCCTTAGTGTGAGTTTCTCCATCGTCATAAAGTTTACTTATTTATTTTTAACATTAATAAAATAATATGATCATGAATTTAATTTATTTAATATAATTAGTATTCTTATATTTAGTTATATTAAGTAAAAAATATTTTTTATTCCATTTCATCTACTATGGAAAACCAAATAATCGATCGTGTGTACGTGCATACAATCACAACCACAAAGAAATGATGATTTCATTTAATTAAATCCATTATGGGCTGGTTATAAGCACTGTATTGAGGGATACATATTATATTATGATATCAAAACATTCTAGTTGTACGAATTGTATATCCTCATAAATATATGATTGAAAACCCCATTATCAAAATAATCACCTTAAGAAAGCGAATTAGGATGAGGAAATTTATTTAAATTATGATATAGTTAAATATGAATCAATTTTTATTTTATTTACATATAATAAAGATATTTAACACTTATATACATTAAATTATACCATTATTATATTTTTATAATTATATTAAAACATAATCATCCCAAAATAATTTATTTATCTTAGTTTTTTAATGTTTGATTTTGTATTACTACATACCAGAAGTGTTATATAATATTATTTTGTAGATAGTTATGAATACATAATTAAATAAATTCCATGTTTAGAAATATAAGTAGTAATTTTTCCTATAAATGATAAACTAATATTTAAAAATTAATTAAGAAAACACTTTTTTTAGGTCAAAAAACAATAAAAAACACCATTGTCCATTTCATCATGTAGGATTTGATTAATGTAATCGTGAAATTAAATTTAAAAAACATTAATAATTATTTATAATCCCCTATAGTATAATTATTTGTAACATATGAACCAGCAGTCCACATGACATGCACCATGACATGGTGGATCACATGGCCTCAAGAAAGTATCCCCATATACCAGAGGAAGCCGATTAGAAGAGATGGTGTAATGGTGGAATAATGTGAATAATATAAACTCACAAAAGTGTATACAAACAGATACAACTAGATAAAATAAATAGCAGAATCATAACATAACAGATACAGTCAGTAATCTGCAAAAATGTTAACAAATAACTCAATATTTAATAATTAGAAGAAATAGATAAATATAATACAATTTAAATAAAAAAACCCATAGAAGTGTCAAATATATGATTCATGACATTATATAATATAAATATAAATTTGTATATATATATTGATTATATATAATATTAAAAACTTACAAAAACCAAAAAATAGCTCCCACATTGTTGAGTCAATGTTTGATGTTATGCTTCTGAGCTCTGACTAGGTAAAAAATCAACAACCGTGAGAACAAAATTATTACATTTCAGTACTCGTTGGATGATATTCTTCTCATGTACCAAAAGAAAGATGAGTAGGGGAGAGATAAAAGTAACATTAGGCCACCACCAACAGTGTATAAATGTATCTTATTACAGTTCATTACTGAACAAGATGTAGATTTATGTTAAAAATTAATGAAATGTTGTATAATAAAAATAATTGTCCAACCAAGGGCCTAAAGATCACCTGGCTAGTTTTTCTGCATTATCGCATGGATTGGAAGTGTGATTAGGTAACTCTTTATATAGTAATACTATGTATATATATAGTTTTGTTAAATATTTTTCTATCCAACATGAATGATGCACATGAGTGATAATTATAGATTGGATATAGGCATAACTCATGCATCCATATCTAGTCTGATAAGCCTAAAATATCATTAAATTGTGTACATACCCTATATCCTAATATGTGTGAGAAATTTCAAGATATGATATTTGAGATAGCGACTGGAAAAACATCGGAAACACTATAATCATGTCACATGGTGCATAATGCCCAACACCGACATCCTATCACAGGTGTGAGACACCATGCTCAACACCCGATGTAAAGGAGCATAATCACACCATGCCAAATGTGAATTTGAAAATCTTGTCTCAAACTCTATAAATGATTATTATAATATTTATAGCATGTGGTATTATATAATATACATATCGTTTATATAACATATATACATAAAAAAGTCTTTATCAAATTATTAAAATAAATATTTGAGGCATTACATATCATATATCATTTTATTGAAATTCAACTCTATTTCCAGAATTACTATATATAGAAGAGTTTTTACACATATACATTATTATGGTTATATATATTATTAAATACATAAAAAATGACCTATCATGTCTGTTATTATCCATTTCACTTGGTCAATACAATTTAATAAATTAAAATTAATTAAAAAATGAAAACTAGTTATATGACTCATCTTTTATTTGGAAAGGGACATTGTAAATTCAATTAAAGGATGAAACCAGCTAGTATAATCTATCCCATATGTTCCATTCACCCTGACAAATTCATTCCAATAATTAAGACATGGTGAATCCATTTCCAAGTAATAATTGTTAATGGAAGATGGAATAACAAATAATGAGATTTTATATATACAAAAATAAAATAACATTAAGTAAAAACACCTCAATGTTTCATTGAGTAATTTAAAATACTCATATACCAAAAGAAATTACACTTTGAATTAGATCCAAATGATAAATTGAGTTCCATGCATTTTGAACCTATTGGCCAAAATAAATAATTTTTATTTTTACACCCAGGGGTGAAGTTATTTGTGGCCACCAAACTCTAAATTATTAAATATGTACCTAGGTACATGTGTAAATTAGGCTTGAGTAAGTCAATTATATTATCTGAACATTTTGTGGAATATAATGATGCTGTAATTATAAATTAACTACAAATTGATTGGAAAACAATGTTATCGCCTATATTAAGATTGGTGACAATGTCTCTCTTTATATTGGCCTCAGATTTAAATCTTGTAGGAAGAGGTCTGAAAAACACTCCAGTCGCCTAAAATGAAGAAATGAGACTGTACCCAATAGAAAAATAGATTAAATAATTGTCATATATAGGAATTTAGATACTAGAGAAGCATAATAAGATAGATTCATAGCATGTGATGGATAGGGGAAGAGACACTAGAAATAGATCATCGTTAGATACCTACTAATGGGTGTACTGGTTCTCAAAGAGAGATGAAGAAGAGTTTATGGACAAGGTATAGACTATAGAATATATAATTATTATTGTTTTAGTAGGTCAATATGGTAATTTTAGACTAAAATTTGGGGTCACCCAATTTACAAACATTATTTGCAGACCGATTAATAATCCTATGTCCCATGTCTGCAGCAAACTGCACGAATCTCTACCTTCGGTCACACATATGCCGAAAAAAAAGTGTGACCTATAGTTTCCCTTGATTCTAGCTACACTTAAATACTCCCATGGCTGTGTAGTTTCAAAAAACATGTAGCATATTAACTTATCAAATTTTCAAGAACTCAATGCTCTGAATTAGTCTCTAATTCACCCATAACCACCTTGGATTTCTTTTCCATCATAATTAGTGTTTTTAAGATATTTATAAAGAAAAGGTAATGATACATACCTTTGATGAAAATATGTTTCATTAAAACCGCCCTTCCTCGTATAAAATAATCACCGAGTTAGCATTATGTGGATAAGGAGGTACTATTAGTGAATAGATCCAACCATTGAGAACGTTTTTCATCATCCCACTCCCAGGTCTCATCTAGTAATGGGTAGTGCTATAATAGAATAGTTAATTGAGTAATGGACATGACTCAATGTGTATTCATGCTCTAGAAAACCAAACAAACTGGAATCTCTTTAAAAGTATCATATTTTTCCTATTCGCCCTCATCTGGAAGGCTGAAATGTGTCATGTTATGATAGTATTGGTGATGATGTTATTCATTAATTACATCATGCATGAATAAGTATCTCTTACGATGTGCTAACTTGTAAGCCATTGATCTGATAAATTTCACAATTTTAAAGTGTCTAAAAATCCTTGGTGATAGATTTCATTGCATTGTGTTACAACTATGGCCTATCCATAGTGAGACTTAGAAGAAAACTCGATATCTCACCATGAACTAAAGGTGTAGATGATGTCAACTAGTGTAATACTAATATATGTACTGAGATCTCAACATGCACATTATGATCATCTAGAACAACGTTGTAGTCCCCTACAAGAGATTTGGTCCCAGAATTACAACATCTTCTTCCTTTATCATGAATATAGGTTAACAATATTCCATACCAGATAATGATTCATAAGAATCCATTTTTATTGTAGCATAATTTTTTTAAAGATAACATGATTAGGAAAATGTGCTTACAACAAGAACCCAAAATGTAAATGACATGAATGAATAGTGTATTCTAGAACCTGAATTGTTTGTTCTAAATATCAATAATTTTGATGGTGAAAGACCATCCTCTTAAGTATCTACACTCACAATACCTTTTTAAGCCCTTCTAGAACCATTACATGAAACAAGCGTCTTTTTCAAAAATTAAAGAATTAGGAGGACAATGAATATATAAACAATATCTAACATACCTATTTTCTATATCATATACCAATATTTTCACTAGTAAAAGGAATAATTTTGAATACTTTTTCAAATGATGAATGACAACCTACACTGTATATGTGACACAAGGTAATCGAGGTATAATAGACACAATGTACATAAAAACATTGTCACACTTCTACTCAGTAATTTGGACTGAATTATGAAGCCTTAATATAAGATGTGTCACTACATTGATTTGTTTACAGGAGTAACACCAAATGATTAATACAACTATCTCATGTTTCATACCAGGCCACCAATACTTGGGCCACAGATCTTGATACATTTTATTGATATTAGGGTGAACAGCCCATGTTGCATCCTAGAATTACCACATCAGATCCCCTATGTTTTTTGATGGGACCCATACACTACTATAAAAGAATACAGTATCTTCCTCATCCATAGTCTAACATGAATACATATCATCAGCTGAAATGATTTTCCTTTGGACGAGACATTTGAGATTAGATAAAATCCTCATTCATCACATTCTCCAAGAGTATAAGTCACTACTAAAGCTGAAAGGATAGTATATCTATGTTCCTCAAGAACCTCAACATTACTTTTTGTGAATAGGGCCATAAGATGTCATTTTTACTAGAATCTAGAATTTCTTATGTTTGAATCTTCCAACACTAAGCATCTGATATATAATTTCCATTTCTATTTGTGGTGGAAAGCTGTAAATGAAATTATTATAGGTTATCATATCACATGATTTTCCAATGAATAAAATAAAAATTATTATTGATGTAATGAGGATATTTTTTTTATTTTAATACCATAAAATTGACTCTATTTAGATATTGTCCCTAATAGTATATTTAAGGATCAATAATATGGACCTCATGATTTTGTGTAGGGTAATTCTGCTAAGGGGCCTCAAGAGATGAGACCCATATGCGACTAATCACATTTCCTGTATATAAATATCTCCATGCCTGATACTGGAGGGATAATAATATAAAATATTTCATCATCAGGGTTACATAATAATCAGTATCAAAATAGAAGGTAGTGTTCCATTCAACTCATTAATGGATACATCACTAGCTTCTGATGAAATTGATTTCACAACCATCATTTTAAATTCCATAACTAGCATTAGATTGTATGAGAAATCCTGGATGAAGAATCTATAACATCCAAAAAGCCCCATGAAATTTCAAATTTAAATTATGTACTTGGGATTCTTCTATTGAACTGAAAACCTCACATTATCAAGGTCTTATGAATCTCTTATCCCTGAGTTGATATGACGCCAATTGTGGAAATTTTCAACATAGAATTTCCATTTACTGAGATTTTCATATAGATGGTTCACTATTAGTGTATTTCTCATGACCTGATGATGATATTCATGGTAGTTTTTTGAGCATCTTTACATGAAAATATCATGAACTAAGAGTACTATAAATTAATCAACATACAAGTGAAAACCATGATTTTTAAGAGCGATGAAATTCGAAGGAACTTTCATGAGTCATAATTAATAAAACATGTACTTATAGATATTATACATTCTCCATGAAATAGTGAATGGTATGTATGATGTCCTAAAACACATATAATTATAGACCGAACTTAGATCTATCATTTTAAACACCAACAATCCTCATATTTGAATAAAACATCCATTTATTATATGTAATGGATACAAGTTCATTGTAGTCAACTAGTTCAAAATACAGTAATCCACAAATATCATAATATTACCATCTAGATTCATGGAAATAAGGACTGATGAACCCAAGGAGATGTTCTAGTTCATATTAAACATTATCCTCCAGATCCTCCAATTTCTTCTTGAGCTCTATAACTTCCATAGTTTCCATCCTATAATGAGTAATGGACATTGGTGATTATTTCGGAAGATGATCAGTAGTAAAATATTCCTCTATAACTGGAGTTAGAGTAGAGAAGTTCTCTTGAAAAAAATCTCTAAAATAGTCCACTATTGGAGGAATGTAATGGGCTTGTAACCCCTAATCCTCAAGGAAATGATGGGAGATCTGTGATGTCACATTACCCAACCTCTACTCTTTGGGTCCCCCTTGTGTGGCACAATTATTCCATTCTCCCATATGCATTATCCTAACGCCCTCTAGTAATGAATGGGAAACCTTCCATATATAGTTGTTTATGTGAAATCAATAGTGAAATAATGAGTCCATCGCAATATTTAATTCAAATCACATCATGTTGAGAACATAAATATTACACAAAAAGGGTACCCAAAAATCTCAAAGGGAAATTACATAAAAAGTATAATTCCATTTAAATAGATACCTAATGGTTCATCTAGAATCAATACACCATGTAAGTATTCAATATCAAGGAACAAAATTCAATTTCTTATCTGAGATATAAACGAGTGAGACGAACCAATGTTAAATAAATTAAAAACTAAGGTTGAGTCAACTAGAATAATACCTCAAACTATAGGTGTTTCATCACTCTACTATAATGGAATAAGCTAGATTACATGTAACAAACCTACACTACATCCAATATTAACATCCTAAATACCATGATCTAGCCAGCTCTTCTGGTTCAGAAAATCATAATTTTAACTACCACATTCCCAAATTCCACTTAGGACTAATAGGTAAGTTGTATAATAGATACCATCATATAATAATCCTATATACCCCTTTCCTTTGTAAGGATTATGTGAAGATACCTAATCATTGGAAACATGAGGGAAATTATTACAGAAATGTTGGAGGTGGACAATCCTAACATAGGCGTTGTACTCCACTAGATCCCATGTACCAAGAGACCTGATGTGTTCAAGAATCACACAATGTTTGTAGATAAGACAACTCTCTATATGAGTATCTTGAATACAATTACATCCAAATGTAGTTAAAAACATCTCTTTCACGTAGATGAAGAGCTACTAGAAGCTCTATGTTCCTAACCACCCTGACTCACACCTTCAACAGCCCTCACGATTACAAATTTAATTAGTTATAGGTTGATGAATTAAGAAATTCTATTCAACCTAAACACACTGACATAAACATTTATTGCATAAACTATCCCATACTAAAATAGCTTAGTCGTCATATGATCATCAACATCTATATTAGTGGAATAAAACCCCAACTTTGTGAAATGGGATGGGTATTACACAACTGACGTACTCCCCTGATACTGTTTCATGAACCCCCCACCTCTATTATCTCCCAGTGTATAGGGAAATAGGTAGTCATAAAAGATGTTAAAAAAAATAAACCCAGTATATATCATGATTTAGATATTCCTGGTTGTTAACATCCCATCACTTATTACTAGAATCAGAAGCATAAAACCTCTTGATTGGATGTAATCTTTGTAGGGGAATATAGATGATCAAATATATATAATATATTTACAAGATCCATGAAACCATAGAATGAGTTCTTTTGCAACCTAAAATGGTTCAAAGATGTGGCTATAGAATTAGATGAGTCAACACTTCCATGCTCATGGATGTTGATGCTAAATATTTCATAGACTAAAGCATAAAGAGACAACCTTCTTGGAATTGGGAATTAGTTCACATATATGAAAGAGGAAAATGAGACATAGGTTTTTTCTATTGGATGTTTTACTAGATGATAATGGACCATCACATCTGGAACATAGTCTTCACTTCATTCAGAGTGTACGATAAGAGGATATCAGTGTGGGATAACACTACAAATCCAAATGACCTCTTTACATATGATTTCAGAAGTTACAAAAACTACATATAGGAAACTATAATAGGTTTTAAACTATAATATAAAATGACCTAACCACTCTACATTCTCATAATCTAGGTCAAGATGGCATTGAAGACCTTCAAAAACCATATGAATTCCTGACATACCTGATATAAACTATGATGGCCATGTTCAGGTCAAAGTCTCTATGTATGAAATACTCAAGATGCATGTCCATTATTTATAATTCATTTTCATTTTGTGATTTTTCTTTTCAATAATTTAATCACATTACATGATTGAATTAAATAATTTTTCTTTTACAATCTATATGGTTACATACTCATTTTGGAAAAAATATTGAATCCACATAATCTGGACTATAACACATTCCATCTCATTTAACTACGAGTCCACATATCAATAGTCCGTAATTGAATTCTTAAATTGTATACCTTTTCATATTGTAGAAAAAAATGTAATTTTATGCTAGTAATTTTAGACATCAATTATGTTTCTCAATTCTTGTATGAAGTTTTAGTGTAATAGAATATCATAACGACACTATAAATATAAAATATTAAAATTAATGAAAAAAATATGTCCTAGAAAAATGTATGTTTTGTTTATCATAATGTGCCTATGAGGATGTAGGATATGCATTTCCCTTATTTAATTGATTGAATATAATAAAATAATATCTTCAATAACATTAAAAAAATTAACAAAATAACTAAAGTGCATCACTCAATAGTGAAATGATATCAATAGTAATAGGGGAAAATGGAAAAGACTAATAATTCAGGCATATTGGATTCTACCTCGAACATGGGTTCTCGATGCCAAATCAATGATTTGGAATAACTAACAAGTGTTCCCAATATCCAAAATACAATATCAAAATTTTAAATTAAGTATGTAACTACTCTGATATAGCTTTTTAGCACCCAGACCGGGGGTCCACTAAATATGTACCCAAAGCTGGTGGGTCAGGAGGCCTGATGCACACCTCCCGATAGAATAGAGACTGCTAACTAGAAGAGGTGGTGTACATTTGGTAATGTGATGATACTATAAAATAATTTTAGTATATCACAATAGATATAAATAGATATTACCAACAACAAAATCATAACATAATAAACAAAATCATTAAACAATAGAAACAAAATCAAATATCTCAATAAGTAAGGAATAGAATAATTTGACAATTTAACTACAATTTAACTATATAAAATGTTTCTAAGAAAGTGTTTGATATATGATTGATAAAATTAAATAATTCAAAAAAAATAAGAAGATACACTCTCTTTATAAAAGAATAAAAAAAATATTGGAAAATAGCTCCAAACATGTCAAGCACATGCCTGATCCATTACTCGTAAGATCAAACAAGGTAAACAAATAAACAACAAATAGTAGTGAGTTTTCCCTTAACAATACATGCATGAAAATATTATTGTCACGTACCAAAGGCTTATGTTGTAGGGTGTGAGATGAAAATCACAGAATGACACCACCGTCAGTGTCTATGTTTAAATTGTATAGTGATCATAACAGAACAATAAAAGCATAAGAAGAAAAGTTAATCAATGCTGAATAAGTAAATAATTGCCAGATGAGGTACCTAAAAGCCATTTAGAAGGTCTACCAACTACATATCATGGCTAGAAAGTTTTTTCAAGTGAATATGTTTATATATTATTACTGAACATATATATAGTAATTTCCATAATTTGTCTCCCTTTTGGAACCATGTGTCTGTGGACCACTAATTTCTATATACCTATAATACTAGGGCTGGATTAGACTAGGAAATAACATAGGAATTAATTTTCAGTCTTACAATCCAAAATGATTATGTTATAGGATATACTCCCTACATTCAATGAAAATCGAGATATGTCATGATATAACACTTGGGATCATGAGCGGGCTACTATGAAAACACTCTAATCATTGTATGTGGGTTATAATGCACAAAAAAACATATCATATCAGTTATTCTCGACACCATTTTCTACCACAAATGTAATGGAGCATGATAGTTATATTTTTATTGATTCCCTTAACATTATTTATCATCTTTTATAAAGGCATATTATAGATAATTATCATGAGGCATTTCCTTTCATCCATCTCTTTCATATAGCCCATATACATAGAAAACTCATAATCACATTTATCAAGAAAATATATTAGGCATTACCTATCATATATAACTTTAGTCAAATTCAAATTAACAGTAATTATTTTATATTACTAAAATGTAGAATAAAAATGACTTTATATATATATATATTACAATAAATGAGGTAAAGACCCTATATCGATTTCATTATCCATTTCACATGGTCAATAAGACATAAATCATTACAATTTATTATAACCTAAAAAAGAAGACATATGGATCAGAATTCAATTATAATGTGTTATTTTTCAATACAGTTAAATGAATCCACCATCTAGAATAATCAATACATTAAATTCCAATCACCCTAACAAATTTATTTACTTCATTAGGGAATGGTGAGACCATTTCCTTCTATTAACTGTCAAATGATGGTGATATAACCAATAAGACAACTGAATACTATGAAAATTTATGTATATGAAGGTAAACCACATAAAATGGTTTTTTGTTCATGTAAAATGTACATATACCAATGGAATTTAAATTTAGAAACAAATATAATAGTTAAATTGCTTTACATGAATTTTGAACTAATTGGCCAAATGGACGTTTCAATGTGGTACACCCACGGGGTGACTATAAATGAGGAATCAAACCTCTAAAAAATTAAACAAAATTAATTTAACATATAAATTGGTAAATTTTCAATTATTAATGATGTAATCAATATAATTGGGATGGTCGGAAAAGGTTGACATATGTAATGACATCATAATTAAAAAATGACCAAAACATGAAAGTAAAATAAGGTGACAACTTAAATCAAGGTCATAGATAATTCCTAACTTGTTATCAGCTTTAGATTTGAGGTTGGATGGAAAGGATAAGTGATATATTCCAATTATAGGGAAATGGGGATAATGATTTGGTATCAAAATAGCACATATGATGGAAAAACAAAAATACAAAGTAATTGACAAACATGATAATGATTACTACGACAAGTTCTTAGCTTTAGAAAGTTTTAAGAGGGTACCTTAGATGATGATCATATCTCAAAGCCATCTTGTGTGCGTTATTGAGGTAAAACTAGAGAATGATAAGAGTTTATGAGAAATTGGGGGAGGAGAAAATAGAAGTGATTCGTAATTTATATCTGGGATAGATATGGTAATTTCAACACAAAATTTATGGTTGTATGGTTTCTGCGGACAATTTTTAATCCATGAACAAGCCATTTGATAATAAACTGTCACATATCTCATGTAGGCTTCACTTTCGTTAAAATGGGGTCACCTAGAATTAAACATACCTTGAAACCTATAGGTTGCTCTATATATACCCACCTGATGGTGGTCCTTGGGCCACCCATTTTTATAAAAACCATTAATCTCATTCACTTCCCCCATTTCTAGAACTTTAGACTCCCATATACCCTTGAATTATCTTGTGACATCATTGGATTCATTAGTCATATTTATTAGGGCCACATAAGATATTAAAATTTTAAAAACTAATGATAAATTCCATCGTTGAAAAATATGGGTATTATATTATTTATTTTTCAATGACAACATTTTGAACATAAACAAATAAGGACATCAATATTACGAAACTAGTAAAACACATTAACATCAAATACAGTCGTGGGGAAAAATAGTTAAAAGAGAACGAATATATATATATATGAAATGTATTCCAATAATATTTTAAAAAAATACTTATGAATAGGGCTCATTGCTATCAAAATGATATGATTATTATAAATATTCAGGATGTTTAGTGTAAGATCATAATTATTCAGGATCAAGGTAATGATTTTATATTCATATTACTCTCATTGATACGTGTTTTGTTTTATGATGAAAATTCAATTTAGGTGGTCTAAATATTTTGGATTAAAGATATTATATAATATAAAATCTTCCCTCATTGTAATCAAATTTCAACATATTTATCTCTATCGTTTAATTAGTTTCAGGTAAAATATTCTTGAAACGTTATGGGGTTTTCATGACTAAAATTGATTCATTGGGTCATAATCACTATTATATATGTACTATAATTGTTTATTGATGTATTATAATCTATGATTATTTTATTTTTATTTTATACATTCCATTTTTTAGAAACCTTATTTCACAGAAAATAATTTTTTCCTGATGATTATATTATTTCATGAAAATGAATTTTTTTTCATTATGTACAATTCAAATTTATTTTAATGGATTTTTCTCGATATGAATGTTTTAAATTTAAAATATTGTTGCCATTAATTTAGAGGAAAAAATGGTTTTTACCTCCAATGGTAAATTTATTTAGAATTTTTAATTTTGATAAATTTAATTAAATATTTTAATGATGTGGCTTTTTATAGAGTAATTTTTAAATATTATGAAAACATTTATCTTTCCAGATCATATTTACACAGATCTTAAATTAAATTCTTGAAATATATTGTATTATTTTAAAGGACTCTGTAATGGTATTTTTTGAAGTATTTTTTGAAGATGATTTTTCATTATCATGGATATATTTTTTTTAATGAGACATGAAAATCATGACTGTTTAACATGATATTAGGAACATATTTTTATGGAAAATAATTATTTGATTTCACAAAAAGTTTCTACAAATTATTATCAAATGGGTTTATGTTTTTTATTACACACACTATTTTCATTTTGTCAAATATAACGTTTGTTGATCGTTTTTTCATTATGAATTAATTTTAGCTTTAACGTTCTTTCATACTATATGAATGTTTTATGAAACCAATTTTATATACTTTGGTTCAATATGGAAATTAAATTTCTTCTATATATAATGCTAATAAAAAATATTTTATTTCCATGGGTTCATTATTTTTTGAACTTTGAATAATTTTCTGTGGCACATATATGTATGGATGGTTGATGGAAGGTGGAGTATATCACCATTGAATTAATTATATAAACATTTAAATATAATGACATTCTTATTGAAAAGAATATTTTCGTTTCTCATAAAAGATGGAACCGATGGTGTTATCATGAATGGCCATATCCCAATAATAATAATTATACCATATTTGAATGATTTTTCATTACTTTATTCTTATTATTTGACCAGTTTTTTTTCTGTCATGGTTTATTTTTATTAAATTACCCTTTTGATTCAGGTCTTATTTTATATCATGTTTTTTTACAATATTAATGACCAATGATTGATGGGTATTATTTGATTATGTATTTTGACTATATCTGTATGCTTATCAAATAATCACATATGTTATATGATTATTATCTCTTATGTTTAACCTTATATAGTATCTGAACTCACCCATTTCTTATGTTTCCATTACCCTAGATAATAAAGATAATAAATGAATGAATATTTACAAGTGTATATCATGTTAAGAATTATTGTGAGATATTTTTTGTCCTCTTAGGGATTATGATGTTTAATAGGTAGTAGTGAAAATTTATATTCGATGAAAAATATTTGAGAAATGTTATTTAATGATTTTTCCTAATTATAGAAAAATCTAAAAATAAAATGTATAAGGAATAAATTATAATGGAAAATTTTTATGTCATGAAATTAGACCACCACATCTGTAGTATAGTATAGTTTGTATCAATGTAGGATTTAAAAATAAATAGATTTTATTATTTTATCAGTTTAAGATAATTAATTTTTTATATGAATTATCAACATTTTGAAAATAATGGTTTATCATAATTTTAATGGTATGGAAGATAATTTTTGTTACATTAAGTAATATTGAATATGTTTTAGATTCATAGAACTCAATGTTAGTAACAACCCTATGGATAAGTCTATTGGATATTTTTATATATATGATAACATCATGAAATTTTAGTAATGTAGAGATTGTGTGGTTTTCATAACAATTTAATTCTTGTCTAGATATTTCATGTTTGTGTAGGGTGTTTTACCATTGTACCTAGGGGTAAAAATATTATATGGGTGTGATGGTATTAAAAAAATCATTACCTACTGCCTGAAATTGAGGCCTAACTGCACACCTTGTTAGACACTCCCTAGAGATGATATTTTTTCAATCACCTTCCCTTATCAAACAATTATGAAGGATATATTTTCTATTTAAAATATGTAATTATATTAAAATATATAACTGAACACAACATTATTTTATCTTAATTTAAATATACGTTTTTATAAATAAAAACGGGTGTCTTTGGAGAATAAATTTATTTATTTATATTTTAATATTCATATGATTGAAATTATCATAAGCAGTCAATTTTCTGTGTTTTGTTGAAATCGGGTCAAGAAGAAGAATATTATAATTGTACATATCTAAAAACCCTATGACCTTATTAAAAAATTATGTAGTATACCTAAATAGTTAAATCATGATATATTTATTCCATGTTGAAAATCATGTTTTTCTCATCAAAACAATGTTAATGAGTTTGATGTTATAATATCAATTAAATGTTACTACTCTTAGAAAATATTACAATTGAAGTGATATTCATTTATGGATCATTGTTATTTTTTAATTTTTATTTATATTTTTTTGAAACATATAAGGATCATACATGTGTTGTTTTTCATTAATGGTTTGAAATAAAATATTAAATTGTATCATTAAAATTGATAATATTATTATGTATACGTTATATAGTAAGAGAAAACTATTGAAGAAAACATGTTTAAAAGATGGACATGTTTAATTATTAGTTTTGTTATTTTGTCCAGATAATAATTGTTTGGATGATTTTAAAAATTTATGTTATAGATTATAGAAAACATATATATTGATTATAGTCTATAATATTTTTAATGAGTTTAATCATTGTTTTTGTATTATGTTATATACTGTTTAGCGTGTGATTTCAGGATCATGTGGCTAGTACCATTCATGGATTAATGATAAAATAATTTTTTTGAGAATATACAATTTTAACATGGTTCATTGACATAGAAAAATATATATTCTTAACGAACCTATGAAATAGATAATATATGAGTTTTGGTATATATATTAAATATTTTATTAAAAAGTATCAATATGTTTATATATCTTGTTATAGTAGTGATGTGGTATCATTGAATGTTATATATATAATAATGATGCTCTTCAGAGTACCCCCACCATCCAAAATATGTGATTAATAATTACAATTAAAAAGTAATAATTTATTTAAGAGGATATAATTTAACATCTCAATATTTCACTTTATATCAAATTTAAATAACTAATATATTAAATATCATTTTCTTACACTATTCAATCTAATGAAAATTAAAACAAGATATACTTTAAAAATTGAATGTTAAAAATTCTCCACTATAAACTAATTATCCATATAAAAAACAATTATTAATGTAGGAATAAATGGTATCTAGATGTCGATTTTTTATCATGAATTGTATTTGTATGCTATTTTGAGTTAGTTAGCCTCATTAAGGTTTTCCCTTAACACATTCCAATCAATATTCTAGAAATTATGGCTGGAGTGAAATCCTATATTGGAATATATATATTTCATATAGAACTCCTAACGAAATCAATGTTAGCTTAATTACATCATATTTCATCTACAAGCAATTATTATTCCCTCATATACTATGTTAATGTTATATGGGGAATTCTAAGTGGAAAACAATATGATATCAATACGAAATTATAATCTATAAAATCTAATGGGTTTATCAATATAAAATCTATTTTATTATTAATAATTTATTTATGAGTTATGCATTCAAATATTAAGATGAGAATATATCAGTTTTTTCAATGAATTTAATATCTATATAATAATTTTTTATACTTCCAATAAATATTCCATGAAAAAAAATAAAAACACATTTTTAATAGAAAAAAAAATATTTTTCATGAAAATGTTTTTCTACACCATGCACTATTATACTATGAAACATGTATATAGGTTTTATAAAATTTAATTAATAATATGATCTTAATTTTGTAATTCGTAATATAATAATTTTGTTATTATAAATTTTTCATGAACACGAATGTTTTTTCATCGAGAAATGCCATTATTAAAAAATCTATATTTTTATTTTAATGTAATTATGAACTAGAAGATTACAAAAAATATCAAGTAATAAAATGTGAAAAAAAGTTTACCATTATGAATTTTAATATATTATA
The DNA here is from genome assembly GCA_963277665.1 of Viscum album. NCBI lineage: Eukaryota > Viridiplantae > Streptophyta > Magnoliopsida > Santalales > Viscaceae > Viscum > Viscum album. Next base: position 1,006,930,642 of record OY728157.1, read on the forward strand.
TGTTCTATGAAAACCATTGTCACATTTTTTTTTGACCAAATTATAATGATAATATAGTAAATACTATTTTTAGTCTTTTATTTGATCTAATAAATTTCAAGGTGATATTATATTTTTTATTTAAATGAAATACTCATCTCTGTTAAGTTATTTATAATAAATCAATTTAAGTAATTGAAATTCTTATTATGGAAAATTTTATACTATATAAAATTTTAAATCTGAAAAAACATATTTTTCCAAAAAAATATTTTTACAAAATAATCAATTTCATTATTAAATATAATTTTTAAAAAATTAAAAATGTTTTCAATAAATTTTTTTTCAAATTTGAAATCAGATGGATATAATTATTAATTATTTTTAATTTTTATTTTGTTAATTAAAAATTAATTAATAAGGGAAAATATTATTTTCCAAGGTAAATAAGAATTAATGTATATGATAAAACGATAAGTGGAAAATATTAAAAACATTCTTTTTTATGCCAAAAATGTATTGATGATGTGTGATTTTAATTGACCACACATTCCCCACCACTATTCTATAATATTTTTTCACTAACCCTTCAATAATAACTTTATATTTCGGAAAATTTAATTCTATCATCCAAAACATCTCTTTATATCACTTATAAAAAGAAAATACCTCCACAACATCATGTTTCCCCATTAATTTTAATTTTTCCACGGAATTATTCCAATATAATACTCCTATAACCCTATATAATTTTTAAAATCATATATTCACTATAAAAAATCATAATCAGTTCATTTTAATGGATTATTCCTAGTTAAAATTTAATTATCTGATTTTAGTACCCACAAATTCTTAACATTTTTTTTATTTTTACGATAATAAATTTTTATAATTAAAAATAATAATTATTTCTATTTTATTAGTATAATAAAATATATTTATATCAATTAAAAAACAATTATTCATTCCATTCCATCCAATTTGGAAAAATAAATCATCAATAGTGTGTATGTATAGACTACCTCCATCAAAAAGTGATGCTTCTCATTTTTTATCATAACCATTATTAGAGGATTTTTATGTAGATGTTTTAAAAGATAAATGTTTTATTATGATATTAATTGGGTTTGTTAAAAATAATAATATTAAAATATCGATATAATTGGTAAACAGTATTTATTATATTAATTGTCTTAATTAACTAAACTAAAATGATGATAATTTATTCAGAATAAAAAATTGTTCCTAACCAAAAAATTATTCCCATTTTTTGTATAATTATTTCATATCAAAATTAAAAGAATTACATTAAGAAAAAATTCTATTGGAAGAATTTTATTGTAACATAATCCCTTAATAATCATCTATTAGTCAGGGTGGGTTTAAAAATGGGTCAGTTCGACCACCTACTAGAACAATAAACTGAAAATATATAATGGATAATTGTGAATACATATTTTCTTTTCTAATACTATATACAAATACAATTAATAATTTTTTAAAATTATACACCAATATTGTATTAATTATTTAAGAAAACATCAATCATTGATTAAAAATGACAAAAAAAAAGACTATTTTCTATTATATCATCTTGGATAATGACTAAAGTTATCCATATGGTAAATTTAAACATAAAAAAATAATTATATTTATTAAAATATCTTAAAATTAATTATTTATTATTGATAATGATCTTAATAAGAAAAAATAATGACACTTTAGCTTTGATATTTAAGAACCATTAAAATTATAATCACTCGATGTGTGAATATTGATAAAAACTAACTAACAATATATCCATATATATATGTTTGTTTGTGTATTTGTATATAATTTTTATCAATTACGAATATAAATGGTTGTATTTATAGATTATTTTCATAGATATATAATTAATATTTTGAATTTATTTATCCTAAATGTTTGATGTATGTGTATAATTAATCAGGACTATGTAATGGGTGATCATCTAAAATTCTTCTCTTCGGGACATGTTTTTTATTATTCACATAATTACATTTTTTATGTACATAGTTACCATTAGATATATTATATCATCATTTTCATTTTTTCATGATAATTTAAATACAATTTAATTCTCTATCTCTCTTTCAATATTTTTTGAGTGAATTACTACATTAATTTTACTTGGTTTTCATGATTGATAAATTTTCATTGTGTCATAATCACATATCGTTGAATATTAAAATTCAGGATTTTACTATCATAACCATTGATGATTTTATGTTTAATTTTTACATTCTATTATGATGAATAATATGTCATAATAATGTTTTCTTCCTCGATGAATATGTTATTTTGCGAAAATTATTTTTGTTGTTAAAAATAATTATCATTTCCATTAATTTATATTTCCTAAATATAATTATTTTTCTTCACACCAATTCTCTCAATTCATATGTTGAAAATAATTATTTTATTACCATTGGTCCTATTATTCCCCATTATTCATTTTGAAAAAAAAATTGTTTATTTATTATATTAATGATATATGGTTTCTAGGAATCCTTGCTAAAATATATAAAATAATTTTACTTTCTTGGTTGTTATATTATTATAAGTATCATTTAATATATTAATTTGTTTTATTTCATACAAAATAAAATATATTTGTTTTTTCAAATAAATTATTAATAGGATATATAATCATTATCATCAAAAAAAAATTACGGATACAGACATGAAAATCGTAACTTTTAAAGATGATATTAATAAATATTTATAAAAAAAAATTTTGTTACTTCACTTCCATTTTTATTGGGGTTTCATCCAATTTACATAGGTTTGAGATTTCATGTATCGTCCAATAATTTCATTACATATGTTTTTAATTTGGGTGATCATGTTTTTAGTATACAAAAATTTAATTCATGATTTTATTTTATACATGTTAGATGTTTTGTGAGACCTATTTTTTGTTGATTATTTATAAAACTTTAATGACTATCATTTTCGGGAATAATGAATCTATTTTCATATAAATGAGATATTTATTATGTGAAAAGTTTTTTTGTGCCACACCTATGTGTGGATGAATGATGGTAGGGGTTTTAAATCACCCACCAATGCATTTTTTAACAGTTATATCTCATTAGATAAATATTTTTGTTTATGCTTCGATTTCCTATATGTGTTGGTCCTGATAGTGTGTATCATGAATGTAATATACTATATAATAATGTATCACGAATATTTGAATTATTTTTCTGGATTTTATTATTGTTTTTCTGCAATTGTATCTTTTATTGGTTCATGTATATTGACTCCCTACATTATTTTTATTCTTATTTTATGAAATGGTTTATGCCAGGATAATTGTAAACTGATTTTTTTGGAATTATTTCCATTTGAATTTTTATTATTCCAATATTCTTGTTTTCTTATAACTTATTATCAATTATTTTAAAAGTTTATATCTTGTTATATTTAGAATACAAGCTCACCCTTTTCATATGATATCATTTACAACGGCTATGAAGATAAAAAATGTACGATGCTTTTAAATAACTGTATTATGTGATGAATAAGTGTGACATGATAAAATCATGTTTCATATTAAAAAATTACTTATTTATTTGAAATAATTACATTATTTTAAAAAATACATGATACTATTAATTTAATGATATGTATTATTTATATTAATCTCTAAATAAAAAAGGTCTTGAGAATAAATTAATATGAAATTATATTCTGTCATGAAATTTGAATACTACATATGGGGATGAAATAATAAGAGCATGTCAGTTGGATCTCACTTATTCAATCAAAAAGTTATATATTTTATTCCCAAAAAATAAATATTTATATTATAATATAACATAAAAAATATTTCATAATATAGTGTATTTTAATAAAATAAAACAAATTAATACAATTCATTTATGATTTTTAAGTTGTAACCACCATTTTTATTTAAATAATATTTCACATTTATGTATTACTGAATACCAAAAAATAATAAGAATTTTTATCAATATTTGATGATATATAAAAAAATTATTCATTTTTTATATCTCCAAATTATGGTGCGGTTTTATTCACCATGGAGTGATAATTCTCAACTAGTGACAATATTTATCAAAACAATGTATCATCCCACTTATTTATGAAAATGTATTAATATACTTATATAATAAATTCAATATATTAGAAAAAAATAATTATTTTTCCAATATTATGACCATGGATTTTTCAATATACTTGATCTTTTAAAACACATAGATAACCATTAAATTCGGTATCCTTTTTTCTAATAGAAATCATCGATGGAGGTATCATATTCTAGAGAATGTTATTGGGTATTGACTGAAATTAACTAATAAACATTTAATTATGAAATAGTGAATCATTATTCCCCAAAAAATAATCCAAAAACAATACATTTTATTTGGTTTTATCTTTTAATCATCCATCCCTACTTCTCAAAATAGCATCCTATCAAACAAATATGTTCGTCCTAATAGTGAAAAGATTCTCCAACATATACATTGTTTATATAGAAACATTATCTTAATATAAATAGAAAACATTCTATATTTGATATATTTTTTATGGTCCATCATATTATGGTTATATATAAATAACATGGGTTTCATTATTTATTAATAAACACATCGAATGATATCCATGCATGTCTTGATTTTTATCTGATATCTTTTATGTATTTTTAATCATAAAATGAATGTATTTTTTAATGAATCATCATATAATCAATTAATAAATATTTAAAATATATAAAATAGTGATAATTTAATTATCCAAACATTATTAGTGTGGTTATTGATACGACACCATAATATATTGTATTGTTTTTATATACTTACATCCCTAAAACAATAAGTAATATATTTATAGAGTTGTTTCATGAACATTCAATAATGATCTATTTAATATTAAATAATACATCATTTTATTAATTCAATGATTATTATATTGAGAGCAAGATAGATAATATGAGTACATACTTTTAGTTGGTTCTAATAATATATATTGATACGGTTCTATTAGTATTGTGTTTATTGCATGGTATAAGTTAACAATTTTTTAATCTTTTATTATGAATTTATGTTGCATCCACTCATAAATGGGAAATTATTGAATTTTTTCAAGGATGGATTCATTATAAAATTCAATATTTGTTGGGTGATAAACATTGGTGTTAGTCATACAACCTGGGCATTTAAGTGTATTAATTTTCTGTGAGATTCATGATATTATTTTGTTATTATGTAGTTTTATTAATTAGTTAAAGATTATAGCTCATAACTTCTATGGATATATATGGATCTAAAATTACACATAGTTAATTCTATTTTTATTCTGAACATTTTATATAGAAACTAGAGATATAAGAGAAGAAAAAGAACATGTTAGATCAAATAAGTTTGTTCTATGAGATTGGGAAGTATGGTGAAATTTTATGTAGTGTTAGAGATCAAAGTAAATATCCTTCAAGATATAGATGGTTTTAAAATAATAATAAATTATTTATAAAATTCCAATATTTTTTTTCAGAATAGTTTTAATTATAAATATTATTTCAGTATCAGGTATTCTATTTTTTAATCATATGACAACATAGTGTATATTTTATTTATCTTCCCCACGCATAATAGACTCTAATGGAGAAATAATAAGTGTTTGATAACTGATACACTACCCAATTCGTTTTATATTCTTCTTCGATAGAAGTTTCTATAAGGATACCCATGATTTGTCCATGAAATAAATCGATGTATATTAAGAGAAACTAGGACCTATTATATTAGGAGTGGAAATCATTGTGGTCTATTATATATTTATGTTCAATTATATTTTTAATGAATACGTAACATTTTACATCAAATGTTATTTATAGCTGTATTTGGATGTATAAAACCTTATATAGAGATGCTTGATGTGGGGGTTAGATTATATGTGATTTTAGTGACAATATGTGTTTTATCCTTTCATTATCTAGATATTTTATGTCATTAGTGATTCAAATTTACTCAATAAAAATAAAATAGTCAATGGTTTAGTTATTTTGTGGATATTATTCATAGACAATTGAATGTATTTAGTGTAATTGAATGTAAATTGATGTTAATTTTGTTATGTCTAGTTCAAATATGGTTATGTTGCACAATCAATTAACATAAAATCTAGTAATACTATATATGTAATCATATGTTCATGTTCTTTTAGTTGAATCATTTTTTTATAATCCTAAATAAATTATTATCATATATGGATTGAATGTGATGTATTTAAATGTGGATGTGTAATTTAATATCAGTAAGAAAGATTATTATATGTTACTTTGATGTATTAAAGAAAAAATTATTAATTCTCAATTAATAAAATTCAAACTATTTCTATGATATGTCAACGAGGATAAGGTTATATGAATTTTATTTATAATTTATTGAATTATTAAAGTATGAATTTTTTAGTTTATCACCATGTAGTGGGATTATATTCAATATAAATAATTTTTAGGTGTATCATTAATTTACAAAGTTTAATATTATATGGATCATACATATATTTCATCATTAAATATGTAAAATTATGATAATATAAAAATATATCTTATCTAATATTGTTTGTAAACAACAACTACTATAATGATGTTCTAAAAGGAGGAGGATCAAAGCATATGGTTATTTATAAATTAATAATGTCTAAATTATGTTATATAGAAAAAATAATTTATTTTTAATGCTTATGATATATTTGATCACTTTTAAATAATGACCTACTTTTTAATGTTGGAATTAAGTTCATGTATCCATTTAATAGTGGTAAAGGATGATGAAAATCCAAAACCATCTTATTATGTACCTGGAACAATCAAATGAAATATTAAATGACTGGAAAGATGTTAATGTTTCATTTTTATACATGAATGTATCGATTTATAAGTAATTGTATTTTAAATCTTGAAATTATAATAGGAAAAATCAAAATTAACGTAATTTCCACATCGTAGTTACCTAGAAATATATAATATTTGAATATATTCATAGATTATTCAGGATATTATAAATTTTCGATATCTAATTTTTCTCATATTTTATCTCCATTTTTATCCTTCCTGGATAACGGTCATGAAATTATTTATAATGATGTATTCCATTTTTTTAAATCTTGCAGAAAAAAATTACTAGTGAACATGCTCTTTAACTACATGAAAACAGAGTACTTTATGATGTTTATTTTAATGACTATCAAAAAGGATTATATTAAGTATTGGGGTAAATAAATAAGTCAATAATTATATATCTATATAGTAACAGTCTCATTAGTATGAATAATCTACAAATTTTATTAATCATGATATATTTATTTTTAATTTATATTCACATAAAATTTATTTACATAGGGAATTTATATGATATAATAAATAACAATAATTTCATCAATATCAAAGAGTAGCGAGACATGAATTTATAGATAATAACATAGGTAAAATTAATACTGGTCTATTACTTTGGGGTAACACATATGGAATGAAGCTTTACTTTTCTTATCAATGTTATGAGTTAAATGTAAAATAGTGATATTGATAAAGAGTTGCGTGAATAGAAGAACAAAGTAGTTGGAAGGTTTTTATCATTATATAGATGTTGGATAAGTAGGGGATATAATTTATATCCTTATCCAAGTAATTAATAATTTTCAAAAATAGTGATTCAGACTGATATTTACTTCGTGATACAAACTTCACGATATATGTTATCATTCATAGAGAACAGATAATAGTTGGTAAGAAGGTTAAGAGTATCAAAACTTCTTCTAAGGGTATTTTTGTATTCCTCACATAATATAGGATATTTTACCCCAATTTTATATCTCATATGATTACATGAATCCATGGATAAAAACTAATTATTATTTTATAAATAATGAGTTTAATTGCCTATTATGAATTGATAGGTTAAAAATATTCTAGAAAAGTTCACTATAAATTTTAAAATTCCAATCATTGAATATTGGTTAGTTTTTCATAACCCTATTGTATTCCATCATATAATCATAACATACCATGTTAAAAAATGGAAACACAATGTTTGATAACGTACATGATAGGTCACATCAAGCTAAAATGTGCATGTAAATATTATTATTTAATATGGAAGACATTGCCTATATATATGGATTGAGGGAATGAAAATTATAAAATAAATCAGGATAATAATGTTTACAAAACATTACATATTGATTAATTTGTTTCCAAATTAACATGAAATTAAAATGAAAAACAATTTAATATAAAGAATGTATTTTTATGTAAAAAAATATAACTGTGACTAATTGTATTTATTAAATAATAAAATAACAATTTTTAGATTATATAATGATTCAGAAATTCAAAATAATGTCTACAATTCATAAAATTTATTTTCTATACATGATATAAAAAAATTCAATTTTATTAAAATTAGTGTATTTTCATAAAAATGCAGTTCTATTCCCTTTTGAGAAAAAAACCCATTTTAAATCATGTTTTTGATAGTCTTATAAAATATTTTATAAAAATTAAAATTATATTTTTTAATAGGGACATCATAAATTACTTTGGTAGATATTTTTTTATTTTTCTAATAAAATTCATATTTTATAGAATATTGAAAAAACAACATTTAGATAAAAACTACATATTCATCTAATTTATTTATATTTTCATACTATGATTTTAATTAGAATTAATGTATAATGAATTTTATTTTTTATAATTTAATCCAATTTTAGTGATTGATTGTAAATTCACATTGAAATTAGATATTAATAGATGTTAATCTTTAGTTGGGTTTTATTTTCTAGAAACATGTTTTCTCATATTGACAATGAGGATTAATTTAATGTTAATTAATGAAACTACAATGTTTTTCATTTGAAAAAATGGATTATGTATCTGTAATCATGGGTTCGAAATTATGTAAATACGTCATTTTTTTTTGAAATTATGAATAGTAACATTAATAATAAACATTATTATAACGGTTAGAGGTCTATTAATTAATTTATAATAAAAATAATTGTTAAATAACATTAAACTACCATAAAACATGTCCTAACATAATTTTATGAGTATATCCCACACATGAGCATCATTTTGTCCTTTTTAGTACCACATGAAACCACATGGACGTATTTAATGCATTTGTAATATTATTTTCAATGAATAGTAATTTTTATTACACATTTGTTTTAATAAAAATTAACACATTTTATTCTTGGGTTATATAGAGGATATCATTTATTATAAAGTCTATTTATATATATATATAATTATTAAATACTTCATGGTATTTTATTTACAATTTTACGGAATAAATATTTAAGATAAATGGTTACACAACGATGATGTAAAAATTTATTAACAATTGAAAGAACAAAATAAATGATACTAATAATATTAAAATAAATATACCTTCAAATATTTTAATTCATACAAGAATTTTATGGACTAATATGAAATTTTATTATTTTTTTAATGATTTTGGTTTTAATGAATCATGTTGTTTTGATATTTTAAAAAAATCATGTAATGGATAGTGTTAAAATTGACATAATTCATATTTTTAAATATATAATATTTACATAAATGATATAAAATTTCTAAAAATATTTAATTATCAACATGTTTAGTATATTTATAAAATTATAATTAATTATTCGTTCAACTGAATTTTTTCATGTTTTAGTAATTATTTTAACCATCAATGCGTAAATTACATGATAAAATGGAAGGAGTTAAAAGGTGTAAAAAATGATTAGGTATAGTAAAATAAAAACTCGTTCAAATTTTATTCGGATGATCAGTATTAGGCCTCAAACAATCTTATATTATAAATAAATTACTTTGGGACTACTCATAATCGAAATTAAATTTATTATAATTTAATAATTTTTATATTTTTATTAGTGCCCCTCCACTCTCCTATAAAACTGTACCAACTATTCTACAATACCCATATATAAAAATCCATTTGGATAAAAATATCTGAAATAAAAAGTTAATATAATCCTTCCCCAAATTCATGAGACCTTATATTTGGATGAACTCCATTATTATATGTTTTATGTTGTTTAGAATGGTTATCATATGAAGTAATGGTAATGTTTTTATTTAAGTGTTTCTCATTTATTTTTTATTAAACTACGTTCAAATCATCTTCACCCATTATTAAATAATAAAACTAGTATCCCCAATATAATTAGATGTAATTATGTGAATTTAATATCCCAAATCAATCTCCACTACCGTTAAATTTGAAAAAAAATTAATCATTCATGCGATCTTGTGAACTATTATCCCCATGAACAGATCCATTTTGTTTTCCATAAAAAACTCTAATGGATTGTCATAATGATTTAATTAGTATTTTTATATGATGATAATTATATATTAATCCTAATAATATAATAATATATCAAGTAAATTATTACTTTTAATGAACATAGAATTTTTAATGTCGTTCACGTGTACGTGTGAACTATACCCTCCACGAGCGATGTGTTTTAGTTTTTATCACCACATCACATGGATAATATATATAGGTAAATTTCAATGAATAATATGAAATTAATGATGTAATTATTTTTTGGAATGATTAAATATGTGTTTCCTTATTTCAATAATGATCAACGAAAAATGCAAACATTACTCATGCGTTTGTACGTACTACCGTCTTCATGATTATAATATTTTTTATTTTTCATTCCATTAAAGAATTATTTTATCTAGAATGTATTATTGTTTAATGAATTCAATTTTTTTTCCTTAATTTCATTCGAAGGATGATATTATTATGACCAAATGTACTATGGACATCAAAAAAAGTTCATTTTTGACTCTGGTACAAAATATCAGATAAATGTCTGATATAAATATAAATGATTATGAAATTATTATTAAATGGTAATTAATGATATAAAATTAATAATAAACATTAAAATGTTTCTAAAGAAAGTATTAATTATCCTATGTTTATTATTCAGGATTATTAATATTGTACATGATGAATTGAACTCATTATAAAGGACTTCATCTCAATCTCTTTTAAATGAGGAAAATTTTGATAATAATAACCTCCTTATTTTATATGGTTTATAATCAAACCATTTGAAATTTAATTTCAGTAAATGGTTTTAAAAAATATTATTTTTTATATGAATCATTTCACTAAATGACAAGTGTAATTTTATTTTAATATATGTGTCGATAATGACAATTCCAATACTGGGACCATTATTCGATATAGGGCATCCATTAAAAGATGTATTTTATTTAAAATAAAAATAAAAACAACATTTCCTTTTAATGATTTTTTAATTGAAAATAATATTATAAGGTTTGGAATATTCCAATATCTTAATATGATATATTTTTATTATAATTTGGAAATTTCATTTTTCATATAATCTTGCTTCATGTGTTATGATTATGGTATGGTTTCTAGGAAATGATTATGTATACTGGTGATTCAATGATAAACAAAGGGTGTGTGTTCCTATTATAGCTCTCAAATTAATTGTAATGAGTTGGAGATAAACAATAATGATTATCAAATTATATTTAGGTGATATATTATGATGGGAATTCACAATGTAACTATGAAGGATACTCCCAATGTAATTGTGAAAGCTATAATTTAATTACGAAATTGATATAAAAATATACCATTAAGATTTATTATTTATATTATTATTTCATAAATACTCTTATTTATTAATGTATGTTAATTATATTATGATTTATGGTTATAAATTATAATATCATGGGTTTTCATGTATTCATAGAGTTCCATTTTATTTCTTTATTTTATATTCCCATAGTTTTATTTTTAAGATCATCCCATGTTTTTTAAATATTATTAATAGGGAAAACTGATGGGTATAAGAAACTAATAATACAAGACAAATTTTTGGAATATTTTTTTTAAAAAAAGATGTCATGTAATTTTTAAGGTGTTTCAATTTGTGAAAAAATGGATAGTGAGTTGAAGTGTCTTCTTTGTAATATTTGAGATGTCATGCAATAGTTATGGCCAAATTCATTAAAACTATAAACCTGAAAATATTATTAATGTGAATTATTTATTTAATTCATGGTTATGCGATGATTAAGCAGGGGTCATATAGGTGGAACAAGATGTCGATTTAGATAACTATAGAGGATAGGTTGTTATTTAAGAATAGTTAAAAACGTATATAACAACAATGGTTAGAATATTAGAGATATTAAAAGTTATTTCATATAAATTTAATTATTTTTAGATATCATGAATAAGTATATATGAGTGTTTATACTCCACATAATAATGTAATTGAGGATTTTATTGATATAATGACAATTACCTTATTCGTTTTAGTAAATAGTTGGATCAATCATAAACTAATGTAACATTGGATATAATTGGAAATATGATGGATGTATAAATAAAAAACCAAAATAAATTGGATCTAGATTGGGAACACTTGTGGTTATTCTAAACCAAATATTAGGAGTAATGATTTACCACTTGAACATTCGTGATTTTTATGATGCATCATATATGTGAGAAAAAAATCTTTTTTATGATTAGGTAATAATAATAAAGGTAATTATATTCAACAATATATGTGTTAATTATGTTGAGTGAAACTGCTAGAAAAATGTTTTATAGTGATATGATGATTTTATATATGTGGTAATGAGGGTCATAATGCAAACAGTTGACTCTAGGAATATGAAAGAGGTTTTTTCTAGGATATAACAGGAATGTTATAAATGTTGGTAGTATGGTTATTATTTAAATATATGTATTATGAAGATAGTTTTAGAATGTGATCAGTTGTACCATATAAATATATATCTAGAAATGGGTAATTCCATTCTAGCAGATGATGTAGAAACAAAAAATGACCTATGAATGTAAGGAATTATATCATAGATCACGTTTTCATATTATTGAATCTTCGAACCCCATTTAGGATATTTTTTTGGAATTAAATATTAATGGATAAGATGGAAAATCATGGTTAAGGGATCATGAAGAATGGTTGATGATTAGGATGTCTACATTTTATGAATTCTCGTGTTACAGTGGATTGTAGGATGTTGAAATGTTTAAAATTGTAAATTCTCTATTGAGAGTGGGATTAATTTGGAAGAATATATTTAGTATGTGTAGTCCATAGGTTTGATATATTAAATTTTATATGTGGAAAAATTAACATTTATTTTATGGAAATAGTTAAAAAGAACCATTAATGGTTATATAATCCTTTAATTTGATGTAGTTATTGGAAATTACATTTTGGGATGGAAAATGAACGATATAGAAAACCATTAAAGAAAACGTTTTATGGTTATTTTTGAGTTTATTTTAAAATTTTTTAGTGATATAAAATTATATATTTTTTGAAAAATGATAACACACATATCATGTGACAACCGATCGTGTCAGACAAGGCTGTGGGAATCAAACCCACAAATGAAATGAAACAAGGCTTTATTTCTGAACACTGGCCTATATAAAATAATTAATTTTTATTACATATTATTTATTGATAAATAATTTTACAGATTAATATTAAGTTTATTTGTGAGAAATAAATTTTATCGAATTGATAACTATGGTGTAGGAAAATAAATTGATGATTAAGGTAAGATTTTTTGGAAGATGTTCAAAATATTTGGAACCCTATAAGATAAAGTTAAATTAAATAATATAACATTTTATTTGAGTAATGAATGACTAATTTTTTATGGAGAAATATATTATATAATTTTGGACTTATAGTAATTTGGGTAATTTGTAGAAATAATTAAACAATATTTTATAATATGTGAATTTGGAAACAATATCTTTTGTATATGAAATTATATGTGGTTGATGGTATTTGAAGATAAATGTTGAAATTTACTATACAATACTATATGATCAAATACTTTGGATTATTGTGATTCAATAATAGTTTAGATTAGTTTGATCAACTTCAAGGACAATTAATTGTTGATTGGTATTTATTAAACATTGGATATTACTGTTGAATTTTATGGATTATAAGTACTTTTCTTCCTATAATGATTTTTTATTTCTTAAAATTAACTTTTCATGTAGATAACATTTTGTATTTTCTTAATTTATTAATATTGTAGAAATATATTCTTAATCATTTTTGGATAATGTGAATCCAAATAATCTGATTCTAGTGCTTTATGCATTAATTTAAATACTCATAGTTTGGGGAAAATATGTGTTTTTCGTGGATATATATTAATGTATGACAGTCCACATATCATGTAAGGATGTTTCCATATGTTATTAGTATATGAAATAAATTACTCTGGTTGAAAATTATTTATTTTTTGATATCGGTGGGAAAAATTACTCTGGTTGAAAATTTTCAATTTTTAAGATAAAATTAATATTTTAATTAATATTTAAATATACTACATTTTAATGCAAAACATCATTTTAATCTAATTTATTAGTATAGTATGATTATTTTAATTATCTTTTTCAAAGTATAATTAAATAATTTTTTATCATTTAATTCAATTATGTTAATTAGATGTAATTTCACATTGATATTATATATAAATGTATATCAATATTTTGGTGGTTTTAACATTTTTAAATCGTATAATATCATTTTGAAAATAGAGATTAATTTTTAATTAATTACTAAAAATTACATGATTTGAATTTTTCAAAATGTATTCAATCATTTGAATCAGATGATCATAATTATGTAAAATTTTCCTCTTCAATTTTAGACATTAGGAATAGTAACTTTTGTAATAAATTATATTATTGTAGTTAAAAGAATATCATGTTAGTAAATGTTGAAATAATATTATAATAATAAAAAAACAACACAAATACGTGACTTATTTTAATTGGATGAGTTTATCCCAACCATGATCATCCTATGGTCTATTTTTTGACCATTTTGAGCCCCATGTACGAAATTAACTCATTTATAATATTATATTCAAGAAATAGTCATTTTGGTAAAACTTTTATTTATAAAAAGTAAATTATTTTAATATTAGATTTATATTGGGGATCTGTATGACTATAAATTATCTTTAGTAAAATCAAATTATTAAATTATCATTATATTTATTTTTAGTTTTAAAAAATAAATTATTAAATTAGATGGTAACACAAAGAGGATGTCGTAAATTCTTAATAAATGACAGAATCAAATAAATGATATTAATAATAATGAAATAAATATAATTTGAAGTAATTTATGTCATCCCATTAATATTTTAGAATAATATGATATTTTTTTGTTGTTTAGATGTATTGTTTTTATAGTAATAGAGTTGTTATGATATTTTTAAAAAATCATGTAATGAATATTGTCAACATTGATATAAATAATATTTTAAAATATAAAGTATTCAAATAAATTATATAAATGTCGTAAAATCAAACCTTTTGCAAAATATTTATTATATGTCTTCAAATTACAATAGTGTATTTTTTATGAGACGTTTTGGCATGATTTTGTATTTATTTTAACCCTCTATGTCTAAATGACCTGATAAAATGGTAATATTTGAAAAGAGTTAAAACAAAACGTTAAGGCATAATAAAATTAAAAAATCAATATAATTTTAAATTGATGATATTTATTATAACTAAAATATTCATATATTGGAAGATAATAATATTTTATCCATTTTTATTGGAAATTAAATTTATATTATTTTAATACATTTGATAATTCAAAGGGCTCCCCTACCCTCTCCTATCAAAAAGTACCAACTCTTATTTATGAATCACAATTCAAAAACCATTTTTTCATCCATTCACTAGCCAAAACACTCTCAATAATCCACATATACATTCTTGAGGCCTTTTATTATGCTGAATACCCTTCTCATATGTGTCAAGGTATTAATAATGGTGATACTCTGAATGAAAATGTAATATTTTTATTTTTGTGTCTCTATTTTATTTCTTCTTCCACTTCTATAAAATAAAAATCACATAAAATTAAATTTTAAATATAGTATCCAAAATATACTAATATTTTATTATGTTAATATAATATTCCAAATCCATATCACATCTATTAATGTGGAAAAGAATTAATTGTTCGTGTTTATGTGTAAAATATAACACCCACGAACTCATCTAACTTTTTTTCCAATACTGTCTTGCAAGACTGGTCATAACGAAGAAATTAATTTTTTAAATGATAGTCATGACATTATTATCTTTATAAGACAATAATATATCATTTAATTCATCCATTTCATGCACAAAAAAATTATAATGTCGTCCATGCGTATATGTGAACATTCACATCCATGATGGAATATAATTTGTTTTTAATCACAGAATCAGATGGATAATATATATAAGTATATTTATATAATTGAATTGATATTGTAATGTCATGACCCAGAAGGCACTAATCCAGTACTCGGAGCCGGTTTGCCACAAGGCCTCAACCGTGACTCCACGTATGCCACAGGCTGCCGAATGGAAGCGAGGGACTAGGGGGTGATAGGGGGGAGACTATGCCCTCATAACAGAGTAGTGTAAATAACTATGTATCATACACAATGGAAAGTAAACAGATTGAAGAAGATGTAAATAATATAAATAGAACTAGATGTAATAGTAAAATACTGAAAAAGCCTGAACAACTATGAAATACAATACAACACTGGTCACCCACTAGCGGACCATATAGATACAAGTACAAAAGAAACTGAAATTAAAAGTACAGGGCTCTACTACTAACTCCGAGCCAATCCACGTACCCAATCTCCAGACACTGTCGGACAGTAGTAGCCTGATCTGTAGTACCAAACGAGCAGCTCCGCTCGATCATGCAACATTGGTCCTCATCCCTATCCACCATGCAACTCGTGCTCAACCTGAAAAGCAGACACAAGGTCTACACGTACACCAAGGTGCACGTGCAGGGGTGAGAAATAATCTCAGCAGGGCAACCCCACACGCAACCTACAATTATGCTGCTAAAAGTGTATGCAACAGCAACATGCTCAGCCTAGTGGGAACACAACAAAAGGAGGTAAACCAAACGTGCAACCATAGTCGAACTTAGGGTCTGTAATCCCTATCGACTTGGAAAGTACCACCATGGATGTCCATATATATATATGTACACATGTATAGGCCCATACCTATACACATATACATAAATATGAATATTCAGGATTAAGTGATTCAAATAACAAGAAACCACATCAGCAGTCAATCCTTGGGACCATATGCCCGATCTCCTGGATATCATGTGCAAGGGAATCGTGCTGGACATCATTCCACTCAAGTCGTGTATCATTAAGTCGATCTCTAGGACTGTAATCCCATCGACATGTACCTGCATCGGCCAATTCCAGAAATATATCTATGTACATGTCAACCAGAACCAATCCCTCAGGCTAAACAGAACCTTTCCCTCAGGCTAAACAAAACCATGCCCTCATGCTAAACATAATCTCTCTCCCAGGCATAAAGAAACCACACCCTCAGGATAAATAGAATTTCACACTCAGGTATAACAAAACCACTCCCTATGGGTAAATAGAATCCCGCCCTCAGGAATAACAAAAGTCAAGCACTCAGGCATGAAAGGTTTCCCTCAGGCGAAATAGAACGTCACCATCAAGTTTATATAGTCACGACCTCAGATTATAGTAAAACACCACCCTCAAAAACAAGTTATTGGGCCATTCCCATCATAAAAAAATGCAATTTTTATACAATTTCTCTCAAAGAAAAAGTAATGCCTAATTAAACATGGCATACCCTCAGGTATCCTGGCCAAATGGATAAATAGAGGAACACACCCCTCAGGATGGTACTGGATCCAAGAAGTGATCCAAAATAGCAGTTTTAACTCATCATTAAATTATTTATGAAATTCTAAATATCTTTCAGCAAAGGCCTCATCCATACGACATCCCAACCATGGGTTTGTAGCACGACGATACACAAAAAAACTCCAAAGATGGAAATAAACATCAGGCCACCTACTACTCAGTCTCACAAGGAAAAGTATGTATCCCAAAAAATTAAAAGATGCCTCGCATCAGGCTCAACAGCCAGAAACAAGGAAGCACCTCTGGTAAACACTTCAGCATCAGCAAAACCAAGTCAGATATAAACAAACAGTGAGGGTGGTCGAACTCCCAACCCAACACTAAAAACTTAACCCCACATGATTACTATCTTGGAAAGAGTTCTATATGACACCAGAACACCTTCTCTACCCCAACCTGACGTAACAACGCCAGTCAGTCAAACAACGGGCACCCACCGGGTCCCACAAGTCAAACACCAAGAAGTCATCCTATGTGGGATCCTTAGCAAAGTGGAATCCTACATGGGATAATCAAATGAAGAACAATAGAGGCAACCAATAACAGGGGTCCCCTCTAAGAAAACATGAGTGAGGTCCTACAAGGACTCCCTAGTTAATCATACAAGCAAGGCATCCCTCAAGGGACCCTTAGAAGCATCTGGTCCCACGGCCTCTAAGGCCAGAAGGGCACGTCTCACTGGGGAAACGTCATCTAAAGAAAAATTATGGGAGATATCACTCAGATCATATCATATTAAAGGTCTCAACTAATTTGTTCTGAACACCCAACCTAACATCCTAGCCATGTCTAACCCTCAGGCGACTACTCGACTCGATAAAAGGAGGAAGAATCCCCTACATTGAGATATAAACGACCGAAAACCAAGTTATATGACCTATAAATGTCATAATGAATCCACCATCGTGATCTAAGCAGAATAACACTCTGAATCGACTGCTCACATGACCAATTCTGACTTCCAGAGCCTAAGATATACAAAAATTACAAAACTGGAGAAAGAAGGAGGAGAGAGGAAGAGAGAGAAAATAAAAGAAAAGAAGAAAAGAAAAAAAATAAAAAGGGGCACGGGCCACCCTCGGCCCCCGACATGATTTTATGGATTCCCTAGGATAAACTCCCAATTCCGGACTCAAAAGCACAGATGGAATCTCAATCTGAGGCTCCATTTAAATTTTATCACTAAAAAAACTCGCGTGAATAAATTAATATTTAATTTAATAATATTAAATATTAAATATTCCGCCAATATTTGAACAGCACAGAATTCCTCCAAACATCTGTCCTATGGTAAAAACTTTATTTCGGGACCAACGGAGTTTTCAAAAAAACTATCCGAGATCAGATGGTTGGGAAAAATGACCATTTTACCCCTCATGATCATCCATAAAAAAAATTCAATTTTTTGCTCAAAATGACTATCCGGAAAAACACGGGTTCTTACAAACTCCCCACCATAAACCTTCTCATCCTCGAGAAGCCCAGTGAAAGAACCAGCATCCATACTCATAACCCGATAATCTACACAAACAAGCTATCAAAACTGTCTGACTTCCAGCCTTATAGTCTTAACCACCACTTCTACACAGAAGACATTCAACTACGACTGATTTGGTACACCCTACCATAGGAATACACATATCGTCGTCTTGAAAGAAAACCCTGATCTCAAAAGCTCATGGAAAACACTAATGTCTAACATAAACATGAAAAACCACCTCAAAGGGCCAATGGTGCACTCCCCACCATATGGATTTCCTTACAGCGCTCCGGGAGCACAAACAAAACAGGTTCCATCCTCAATAGGGATGACCTTAGGAATGATAATGTAGCTTGATGAAGGTCAAATCTCTATCAGGATACTCAAGACGAATCAAGATAGTGCATGATCATCTCTAACAGGAGTACACTGATATTTCACTAAATGTGTGTCTAGCTCCCTCCGAGCCATGCTAACATCCTGCCAAAACCTGACCAGGATTCAAGCACGGGTCATCCACCCTCACACTGGTTTCCCTAGAATAGAAAATACTTCGACCTACAACTGTTTGAGTCAAAAACAAGGGTCTCTAGGTCTTCCACTTATCCCTACTAAAAAAGCCTCACAAATGAGTCACAAAGTCTAACCACCTAGCCCAAAAGATCCAAAACCTCTCATAATATAGTAAAGATCACAATGACCAAAAAGTCAAAACCAAAACACAACCTACAAGGGACATGATCCTCTACGAGCATCCTCAGAAGGATCTACTCCCTAGAGTTCACAAACCAAGCAGAAGAGAAACTGAACTAACACTCATCGGGTATCCATATATAGAAATACCCCAAGGAGGACCAGTTCACAATAAAAGCCTACGTATCTATCGACATCGTTCTAAAAGATCCAACTAGATAGCCACAGACCTGAGAAACAACACCTAATAAGGGTTAAATAAAAAGGAATCATGTGCCACATAGACCAACAGGTAACTGAACCACCTGTGCACGAGGACTGAGTCATCATCCTCAATAAAAACTCCTCAACGTAGACAACACAAACTTCCATTAGAGTAAAAAAGTATGTGCAAGTATACCCCAAGGTCTATGTCGTTAGTAAAAACACAAACAAGCTATCCTATATACTATGAATTATATGTGCTTAGTATGATGCATGAGATGCCTCTTGACTTTGCTGGCCAATTGTCAAATTTCATCCCTGGCATCTTACCAATGTACAAGATCCAGAGATCCAGAGGAAATCAAAACACCACCAAACATGTGTGTCGCTCAAGGGGAAAATCTTATAAAACTATAACTTTGCAAAATCAGAACAGCAATCCCAAACCCTGGAAACCAGGACTTCTTACCGGAATAAGTGTTCTTCAGGCATCAGCCTGATACCCATCATAGGTTCACACACATTTCTAATACTCTTGTCTACCATATCCCAAATATTAAAGGCTAGGAAAGAAAACTCCTCTGATACCTCTTTTTAACATCCCGACCTAGAAGCATTTATACCAGTGCTCCGAGCTGGTTCTCCACAAGGCCTCAAGTTTGCCTCCCCGTACGCCAGAGGCTACCGACTAGCAGCGAGAGCCTATGTTGTGATTGTGGGGAGACTATGCCCTCATACCAGATTAGTGGATATAACTATGTATCATACATAGCTGAAAGTAAACATAGTGCAGAAGAAGTAAAAAACAGAAATAGAACTAGCTGTAATAGTAAAATGCTGAAAATGACCGAACAACAATGCAATACAATACAACCCTGGTCACCTACTGGACGACCATAAAGATGAAAGTACAAAAGAAACTAAATGTAAAAGTACATGGCTCTCCTACTAACTTCGAGCTAATACACATACCCGATCTCCAGACACTGTCGAACTGCAGAAACCCGATCAGTAGTACCACCCGAGTAGCTCCGCTCGATCATGAAACGCTGGGCCCCATATCTATTAACCATGCAACTCGTTCTCAACCTGAAAAGCAGACACAAGGTCTACACGTACACAGAGGTTCATGTGCTGTGGTAAAAAATAATCTCAGTAGGCCACCATGAAAACCAAACTACAACTGTGCTTCTAAAAGTGTATGCAATAGCAACGTGCTCATCCTAGAGGGAACACAACAAAAGGAGGTAAACCAAACGTGCAACCATAGTCGAACTCAGGGTCTGTAATCCCTGTCGGCTAGGAAAGTGCCACTATGGATGTCCATATCTATATATGTACACATTTATAGTCCCATACCAATACACAGATTCATAAATATGAATATTCAGGATTAAGTGATTCAAATAACATGAAACCACATCAACAGTCAATCCTTGGGACCATATGCCTGATCTCTTGGACATCTTGTGTTAGGGAATCAAGCTGGATGTCGTCCCACTCAAGATGTGTATCATTAAGTCGATCTCTAGGTCCGTAATCTCATCGACATGTACCTGCTTTGGCCAATCCCGAAAATATATCTCTGTACATGTCAATCGGATCTAATCCCTCAAGATAAACAGAACCTTTCCCTCATGCTAAAAAACCACGCCCTCTGGCTGAACCGAATCTCGCACTCAGGAATAACAAAACCACGCCCTCAGGCTCAACAGAATCTTGCCCTCATGAATAAAAAAACTACGCCCTCAGGATAAATAGAATCTCGTGCTCAGGCATAACATAAATCAATCTCTCAGGCCCGAAAAGTTTCCCTCAGGTGATATAGATTGTCACCCTCATGCTAATACAGTCATGCCCTCTGGATATAGAAAAACACCGCCCTCGGGCACAAGTAACCGGGCCATGCACTACATACAAACATGAAATTTACATACAATTATCTCAAGGAAGACATTATGCATAATTAATCATGATGTATCATCAGGTATCCTGGCCAAACGGCTAAACAGAAGAACTTACCCCTCGGGATGGTCCTGGATCCAAGATGTGATCCCAAATAGCAGTTTTAACTCATCATTATATTATTGATGAAATTGTATATATCTTTCAGAAAATTCCGCACCCTTATGTCCCCCCAACCATGGGTTCGTAGCATGACGATACACAAAAACAACTCAACAGTTGGAAATAAACATCAGACCACCTACTACTCAGGAACACAAGGAAAAGAAAGTATCCCAACAAATTATAAGATTCCTCGCATCAGAATCAACAGCCGGAAACCAGGAAGCACCTCTGGTAACCACTACAACATCAGTAAAAACAAGTCAGATATAAACAAATAGTGAGGGTGGTCGAACTCCAAACCCAACACTAAAAATATAACCCCACATGATTATTAGCGTGGAGCGTCTTCCAGATGACACACGAACACCCAACCCAACACTATAAATTTAACCCCACATGATTACTAGCGTGTAAAATGTTCTAGATGACACCTGAACACCTTCCCTACCCAAACCAGACGTAACAACTTAGGTCAGTCAAACATCGGGAACCCACCGGGTCCAACAGTTTAAACACCAAGGAGTTGTTGAGCCAATAAGGTTTTCCTTATGACTTTTCCATTCCTTCTTGTTTTGAAAATCACAAACACCTTATCTTAAGGAAAATCGATTTTATAGGAAAAATTTCTTTCTTAAGGAAACTCGCTTTTATAAGGAAAATCATTTTCATAAGGAAAATTTCTTTCATAAGAAAATTGCTTTCTTAAGGAAAATCACTTTTATAAGAAAAAAATTATCCTTATCTTATTTTCATCCATATTTTTCTTAAGTATGAAATTCGGATTCATTTCTATTTTCTCGGAATCATTGTAACATTGATATAAAGCATTCTGTTTAGGATTCAGATTCTGGATAATAACTATAAAGAATTTTCATTCCGAATTCCGGATATGAACTCTGACTAAGTTCTATTCCAGATTCAGGATACGAATTCTGAAGAAGAATTCTCATTACGAATTCCAATGAAGAATTATCATTATGAATTCTAATGAAGAAATCTCATTCCGAATTCCCATTACGAATTCTGATGAAGAATTCTCATTACGAATTCTGATGACAAATTCTCATTACGAATTCTGATGACGAATTCTCATTACGAATCCTTATGATGAATTCTCATTAGGATTTCTAATGATGAATTCCTATTCCAAATTCTCATTCCGAATTCACCTATTAAACAGAATTTGAGTATCTTTGTTTTATACACTCTGAATTAATTAAGACTCCGAAAAATATCTTTGTTAGACTCCGAACTTTTATATTGCTTACTCTTCTAAAATTTGTTTACTCTTCTTATTTTCATTACACTCTGAACCTTTACTCTGAAGCGTTCATTCCGAACCTTTGAGTCAGAATTAAAACGATATCGTACATTCTGTTACACTTGTTTTGTTGTAAAATGAAGTCGTCTGTTTTGTTATAAACTAACCGTTTTCTAAGTGACACGTGTACAGGTCCCTCCGATCTTTAAGGAAAATATGACCGTTGGAGAAGGATTCAACCTTACCTATAAATAGGAGCTCATTTGAAAGAGCTGGAACTGATGACAGATGAACAACTTGGTTTTGTGCATACATGTTGTTGAAGTGAATTCTAGAGAGAGAGGATCATATTAACTCTCAAAGCTTCGAGCGACTCCGAATGTTGGTGATTACATTCGAGGGATTCCGGGGATAGGAAGACCGAGGTGCCGACTACCTTGAAGTTCGAGGGCTTCCTTGCTGAGGATGACAGAGGTTGCCAACTACCTTGAAGTTGAGGGCTTGCGAGGATAACAAGATAGAGACTCCGATCTTCGTATCGAGGGCTTACCCTGGTGTGGGTAAGACAGACTTTCTTGAAAGTATAAATCAAGGGACCTTTATCCAAAGTTGTTGGATACCCTTCTATTTGGGTTAAAAGACTTATATCTTGTTACTTGTAGTTTTACTACTTGTTTATATTCTGCTGCATTTTGTAATATAAGGAAAGTATAACTTTCTTATACTTCCTTATTTGTACTCTGTTTCATTTAGATTCTATATGCTTTAAGGTAGAATCTCATTTTGTAATATTTTGTTAAGTTTAAATTTCCGGAACCATATTTCTGGAACCCTCGTTCGGAATCTCTTTCCTAGTTTGCATTCGGTGTTAGAGGTGTTGTAAATTTCCTTTGTTTAACTTTATTAAACATAGCCTTTTCCTTTTCTTAAGGAAAACATAGTTATTCTTAACTAACTTTAAAGGTTCCAAAGGAATTTTTAAAGTATACAATTCACCCCCCCCCCTCTTGTATATTCAGCATCTACATCATTATTTCGATCCTACAATTGGTATCAGAGGTTGGTTAACTCTTACTCTATACCAATCTTACATTTGGTATCATAGGTGGTCTCTGAAATACTTGTACTCATATACAAGTTTTTCTTGCTCACTTTTTCATTCCTAATTTCCATTCCGAACTATTCCCATTCTGAACATTGTTATTAAGATTCTTTGCTACTAAGAAGATTGTGTGCAAAGTTATTTTTAGTATGGCAGGAATTAATGTTGGATCAATTAATAATCTGAATCCTACAAGACCACCAATCTTTGATGGTAATGACTATGAATACTGGAGAGATCGTATGAAGACTTTTGTTATCAATACTGGAGTAGAAAACTTTGTTATGCTTACTGGTGATTATAAAATTCCTGACAAGGAAGTCAGATCTTTTACTAATCAGGGAAAGCAAGAATATCAACTAAACTATAAGGTACGCAACACTTTACTATGTTCAATGACCAGAAATATATATAGCCAAATTTCTTCTTGTGAAGCAGCTAACTGTATATGAAAGAAGTTAGAGGTTACACACTTTGAAACATCTAAGGTGATTGAGACTAGAAGAGCTATGCCTAGAGCTGAATATCATGGCTTCAATTTTCCTTATGGTGAACCTATATGTAAAGTTCAACAGAGATTTATGACTATTGTCAACAGTCTACAATATATGGGAGAGAAAGATTTAGATGATGAAGCTCTTATGGACAAGATAATTGATATTATGCCCAATGAGTGGGAATCCAATGGAACAGCTATAGATGAGAATAGGAAGGTCACTCAAATTACTCTTGATTAATTATTTGGAACTCTTCTACAACATGAAACACGAATGAAGAGAGATGATGACAACATCAAGAAAAAGAATGGAAATGGTACTGTTTCTTTTACTACAACTTCAAATAAGATGAAAGCTAAGACTCCTGAGAGAGTTACTAGATCCAGGTATAAGAAATTTATTTTCCAATCCGAATCAAGTGAGAGTGAAGTTTCAGAAAATGAATTAGAAAATCTTGCTCAAAGGATGAACAAGATAGCTGGACATAGAAATTTTCAATCTAAGTATAAGAAAAAGTAAAGGAAAGATAAGAAAGATGGAGAAGTTACTTGTTATGAATGTAAAAGAGATGGACATATTAGACCAGATTGCCCTATGCTCAAAATGAAAGAAAGGAAGGAAAGACATTCAGACAGAAACAGAAAGAAGTATTATAAAGCAAAAGCTAAGAACGTTTTGAAAGCTAATAACACCTAGAGTGCCAGTGGTGGTGACTCTTTAGATGAATCTTCTGATTATGAATCTTCAGGACAGAAGAATCTTGGTCTTATAGCCAGATTACCTATTGTTAATCATTGTATTATGGATAAGGTACGAAATGCTGAATCATTGACCAATGTTTTTTTAAATTCTAATGATAGTAAGTATTATAACTCTTCTGATGAAGAATCATCTTCTAATGAGGAAAATACTTTAACTACTTATGATGAAGTCTCTAGGTTTGCTGAACTTCTTGAGATTGATAATTCCAAACTCAATAAGACTCTTGATAAGGCAAACTCTATGAATTCTATTCTTACAAAAGAGATATCAGATCTTCTTAAAGATCTTAATAAGAAAATGCTTATTTTGAAAGTATTTCAAAAAATCTTGAGGAAGTAAGTTCTGAGAAGAACAAACTTTCTAAAGAATTAGACAAAGTAATTTCTAAGATAAATGTTTTCGATCCTAACTCTAGTTCTAAAACTAATGATTTTGAGGATAAAAACATGGATGTAAAACTCAAGTCTGAATTTGTTTCCTTAAATAAGTGTTTATCAAACTTTACCCATGGTAAGGAAAATTTTGATAAGATGTATTCCCAAATATGACCTTTAAGAAATAAATCCGGATTTGGTTATACCCATGCAAAATATATTTTTAGTAACAATTATTTTATTCCTCAAATTGCCCCATTTTGTACCAAGTGTCAATGTGGTGGTCGCTGGGCAAAGAATTGTTCCTTAAACAAAACCCAATCTCTAGGATTTCACAAAGCATACTTTTCTAAGAAAATGTGGGTTCCTAAAATTTTATTGTCTGGAAATCTAGGATCCAAACAAGTTTGGATTCCAAAAATATAATTTTCTTATTAATTTCAAGAAAACGAAGAGAGTGCCAGCAACTATACATGGTACATGGATAGTGGATGTTCCCGGCACATGACTGGTAACAAAAGATTTTTTGAAAAGATTATCAAAACGAAAGGAGGAAAGGTAACTTTTGGAGACAATGCTAAAGGAGAGATTGTTGTTATTGGTAATATTTTTTTTCTTGGTAAAACCTTGATTTCAAATGTTCTTTTTGTTATGGGTCTTAAGCACAACCTCATTAGCATAAGTCAGTTATGTGATGAAGGTTACCTTGTGAATTTTAGGAATGATAAGTGTTTAGATCACAATTCCAAGGAAGAATTTATTCTTTCAGCCAATAGGCAGGAGAATGTCTACACATTGAACCTAGAAGACCTCAGGAGTAAAGATTTACCTTGCTTAAGTGAAATGGAAGATCATTCCGGGTTATGGCATTGAAGATTAGAACACTGTAATATTAGAAACCTATGTAAACTCTCTAAGAAGAAACTAGTTAAGGATCTACCGGAGCTTAGATTTGATTCTTATAAAGTTTTTCATCCTTTCCAATATGGAAAGCAACATAAATCTTGTTTTAAGTCAATCGGTGATGTATCAACAACCAATGCAATACAGTTAGTGCACATGGATCTTTTTGGTCCAACACAAACTGGAAGTATTGGAGGCAAATACTATGTGTTTGTTCTAGTTGATGATTACACTAGATTTACTTGGGTCTATTTTCTAGCAAAGAAATCTGAAGTTTTTTCATATTTCAAAAGTTTTAGAGCTCATGTTAAAAATGAGAAAAACCTTCTATTGAAAACTATTCATAGTGATCATGGAGGAGAATTTCAAAATTCAGATTTTGAAACTTTTTGTAGTAAGAAAGGTATTACTCATAATTTTTTAGCACCTAGAACTCCTCAACAGAATGGTGTAGTTGAAAGAAGAAATAGAATTCTTCAAGAAATAACTAGAACCATGTTGAGTGAATATTCTATTGCTAGAGATTTCTGGGCTGAAGTTGTATGTACTGCTTGCTATACTATAAATCGAGTTTTGATTAGACCTTTTCTTAATAAAACTCCTTATGAGTTATGGAATGGTAGAAAACCAAGACTTTCCTACTTCCAGGTTTTTGGTGGCAAAGTATTCATTTTGAATACTAAAGATAATTTACATAAATTCGCACCAAAATCAGATGAAGGAATTTTCTTAGGATATTCCACAACCTCTAAGGATTATAGAGTTTTTAATAAAAATACTTGTACTGTTGAAGAAATAGTACACGTTTAATTTGATGAGTCAGATCCTTTTGTTTTTAAACCATCTCAACTTACATCTTCGGATGTGTTTTCAAAAAATGATTATCAACCTTTGATAGAAGAATCTTCTTATAAGGAAATTTTTCTAGAAGATACTTCTGAAACATTTACCCCAGAAGACTTTCTACCCTATGTTGATGAACTGGTTTTACAATACCCAAATCAGGTGTTTCTTAAGAATCATCCCAGTGATAGTATCATTGGTGATGTAAACCAACCTATAAGGACTAGAAGTTCCTTAAGAAATGAAGTAGAACATCTAGCATTTCTTTCCCAATTAGAACCTAAAATCACTGATGAATCTTTAGGTGATGATGATTGGATCAAAGAAATGCAAGATGAACTAAATAAATTCGAAAGGAATAAAGTCTGGACCTTGGTTGAAAGACCTAAGGAAACTTCTGTTATTGGAGTTAAATGGGTTTTCAGAAATAAATGTGATGAAAATGGAGTCATTGTTAGAAATAAAGCTAGACATGTTGCTAAAAGCTATAATCATCAAGAAGGAATAGAATATGTAGAAACCTATGCTCCAGTAGCTAGACTTTAATCTATCTGTATTCTACTCGCCTTTGCAGCATTATTTAATTTCAAACTTTTCCAAATGGATGTCAAATGTGCTTTTCTTAACGGTTATGTTCAAGTGGAAGTTTTTGTTGAAAAACCTCCTGTCTTTGAAGATACAAAACATCTGGATCATGTTTTTAGACTTACCACAGCTTTGTATGGCCTTAAACAAGCCCCACGAGCATGGTATGATAGACTCATGGGATTTTTTCTACAAAACAACTATGTTAAGGGAAATGCAGATCCAACCCATTTTATAAAGATAGATAAGAAAAATGTTTTGATTGTTCAAATTTATGTTGATGACATTATATTTGGTTCAACTCAACAATCTTTGACTAACTCTTTTGCATGACTAATGAAATATGAGTTTGAAATGAGTATGATGGGTGAGTTAACATTTTTTCTTTGGTTTTCAAATCTCTCAAAAACCAGAAGGAACCTACATATCTCAACATAAGTATATTAAAGATCTTCTTAAAAAGTATGGTTATGACAACACTAAGAGTATAAGTACTCCCATTGGTACCTCAAACTCTTTAGATCTTGAGGAAGCTGGGAAAGCAGTAGATAAAACATCTTTTAGAGGTATGATCAGAAGTCTACTTTACATAACAGCTAGTCGACCAGACATAATGTTTTCAGTATGCTTATGTGCAAAATATCAATCCAATCCTAAGGAATCTCACTTAAAGGCAGTAAAAATATTTTTTCGCTACCTTAAGGGAACCATGGATCTAGGATTATTTTATACTTCTAGAAATGATTTTGTTTTAAAAAGATTTTCTGATGCTGACTTTGGTGGATGTAGAATAGATAGAAAAAGTACATCCGGAACTTGTCATTTCATAGGAGATTCTTTAGTTTCTTGGACCTGCAAGAAGCAACATTCTGTAGCACTTTCCACTGCTGAAGCTGAATATGTAGCAGCTGGAAGTTTTTGTGCACAAGTGTTGTGGATGCAACACACACTCACAGACTATGGCCTGAGTTTTTCTAAAACTCAAATTTTGTGTGATAACACGAGTGCCATTGCTCTCAGTAAGAACCCTGCACATCACTCCCATGAAAAACACATAGATATTAGGAATCACTTTCTTCGGGATCACACACTTAAAGGATATATTATTCTTCAGTTTATCAGAACACAAGATCAACTTGCTGATATTTTCACAAAATCATTGCCTTCTAATAGATTTGAATATATTAAACAGAAGTTAGGAATGATAACCCTAAGGTAATCTTTCTTAATTAAGATTCTGTTGAAAAAATCTCATCACAGTAATAAACTCCTTTTCATTGGGGGAGTACATTTTTTTATTGGTTTAACAAAATTATTTTTCATAGTTTGTTTTCAAACTTTTCGGAAAGAAGATTTCCGGAATGGAATTTCCAGAACTAAAATTTTTCAGAATGGACATTCTCGTACAGAATACTTCTGAAATGGAATTATTCGTATTGAAAATTTCCATAATGAAAATTACGTACTGGCAGTTTCATAACCAGATTTTTTTACCAGTTTTTTTTCATAATGTGTTTTTCGTATTGAGTTTTTCGTACTGAGTTTTTTCGTAGTGAGATTTTTTTCTGAAGATAATTTTTGAGAACTTTGTCTTTTCATAATAAAGTTTTTTTTTCGGAATCATCTTTTTATTTTATCCATTACGAATAATCATCCTCAGTCAATCCAAAAGGTATTATTTCCTTACTCATGTTTTCATAGTCATACTTTACTTGCTAGCATTTTCTTGTACTATGTTTTCGGATTATAGTTTTCTTAATTCCTTGTTCTAATAAAACCTCAAAAAGATCGGATTCAAGCTTTCAACCGTCAAATCTTAACTCAGCTTATTCCAACCGTTAGATCAACAGTGGAAGGTGAACCGTCATCTCGTTGCCTATATAAAGGGGACCCAAATACTCGTCCCACATCGATTTGAAGCACTCGCGTACCGAAGCTCTGCCCCAATGTTTTAAGACTATTCCGAACCTCAGTTTTCTCCGTTCTGAACTTCTCAGAGGATTACAGATCCGAATGTCTGTGGAGTTAGCATCTCAAGAAATGTCATCCAATAAGCCTATTTCGCAATGGTTAGTTTACAGAGAAAGGTTAGTCCATCCAGATTTCTTCATCAACTTTGATTCTCTTATTTCATAGAACATTAAGTTGAATGGCTGGGAAGATGTTGCGGTGTCAAAAACCGGGAACCAAGATGAAGTTTATTCAGACTTACTTGTTGAGTTATATGAATCAGTTTCCTTCTTTATGGAAGATAATAGGGAGATGTTCTCTTTTATGTCTTATGGAAAGACATACAAGCTTTCTCACACCAAGGCTACAAGCTTGGTAGGGCTGTCTTATGAAGGAGAAGCCGAATTTATTTCGCATGTGTTGTCGGACTCTAAGGGTAGGTTCGACAAGGAAAACAACTTAGAAACTCTCGGACTGGCTGATGACAAGGCTCCGAAGATTTCCAGTTTATCTACAAATTTCCAGATTCTAGAGTTATGGGTACAAGGGCTTATCGTACCGAGGAAAGGTGATAAAGTTAGCTTGAAGAAAAGTGAGATCTATATCTTAGATTTCTTGATAAATCAAAGGAAGTTTAACTTGATTAAGCACATTCTTATTACTATTGAAAATTTGAAGAAAGGAAATCTGAGATCTCAGATTATTATGTATCCATCATTCCTCTCCATGTTGATTGTTCGGTGCCTTGAGTATTTCAAGGAGGCTTGCAAATCTAAGCCAAGAGTTTGCAAGATCGTGCTGGTCAGCGATGGTACTCTTAAAAGGATGGATGTCGCCTTCAACAAGGAAACTGGTGAGTTCTTCGATTTTCCAAATCAAGAAGAAGAAGCTCTGAAGGCTGCTGAACCGGTATCATCTAAGCCAGTAAGGAAGAGAAAGCTGAAAGAAGTGGAAGTACACGCAGAGAATCCTATGTCTAAGGAAGTCCATTCCGCACCTCCAAAACCAAAGAAGAAGAAAGCCTATCCTGATGAGGTTGTTATGAAGTGGAGAGAAGATAAAGAAAAAAGGAAAGAAGGGGATCCGCGGTTCGGATTAGACCCTGCGGAGGCTAAGGCATTATAGGAGAAAACTACTGATGAGCTTGAAAACCAAGAAAAGAAAAAGAAGCTCAAGAAAAAGATGTCTGAGGCTGAGGTAGCTCAGGCTTTGTTGAAATTCAATGAGATGGTTTCAGCAACTATTCATGTTCCGAGATCTTTCTCCTTGGAATCTCTACCTGAGACTCCAGTAAGCAATTTTGTTGCTCCGGAAGAAACTATTGGTAAGAATACTGAGGAAGCAGAGCATGTTGAGAAAGTGGAACAAGTAGAAGAGGGTGCTGATGGATGTGGTGAAACCGGAGATGTGCTGAAAAAAGTAGATGATAAAAGGGGACACCTTCAGAACACATATCACTCGGAACTTCAGAAGCTGAATCTTCAAAGCTAGTTACTCCAGCAATGGAATAAGTGAAAGGAGAATAAGAAGTTACTTATCATGGAGAAGAAGAACATCTTTTACTTGATGTTACTCAGAAGTAAATCGTAGGGGTTCGTGTTCAGGATGTCGCTGATGAAGAAGACAACGTTGTTCAAGTTTATGATAGTGAGAAGAGAACTCTGGAACAGGATACAATTCCAAAAAAAGACAAGGAAAAAAAATTCTTGCTGATACTCCGAGCTTAGAAGTGAGGAAGAGGAAGGAAGTTGGTAGCTCTTCAAAGAGAAATCTTGAACTTGTTGAAGAATAAATTTTCTCCAAGGAATGTTTCGGATTCAGAGTCATCTTCGTTGGGGCATGATTTTGTTGTCCAGTCCTTAAAAAAGTTGGTGGGAACCATTCCGACCTTCTCTAGTATTGACAGTAGATGTTAGATGCTTCAACATGCGTTGAATCAGAAAACTGACTTCGTATCTATGGTTATGGACAAGTGCGTTGAGATTGAAGCTCAGTTCAAAACCTTCTTTGTTGGTTACGAAGCTCATAGAAAATCTTGCAAGAGGATGACAAATTGGTCAAAGAAAACTGTGGAAGAGATGAGGTTATTCGATGTGATTCAAGACAATGTTAAAGATGCTTTTGAGACCATAGACAAGAAGATAAATGAGTTAACTTCATCTTTTGAAGACAAGCTGACAGAAGAAAAGAACTTCCGGATTCAAGAAGTAAGAGATCTGAATGGGAATCTGAATTCTGTTTCTCAAAACTGTAAGTTGGAAAGGGATCATCGGATTGATTTTGAAGAAAGGATTAAGGCTCAGGAAGAAAAGATCAAAGCTCAGGAAGAAAAGCTAAAAGCCCAGGAAGAAAAAATTGAAGCTCAGTCCGCAAGAATAGTTGTCTTAGATAGGCAAGCAGAAGAAGATCATAAAGACCTGAAGAAGATCAAGACTATTCTAAAGGGGCTCATGACGAAGGAAAAAGATCCGAAATAATCAAATCTGATCTTTTTGTTGTATTCTTTTTGTTACGGAGATTTCAAATTTAATGAAAGTCGTGCTTGTCTTTTCTATTGTTGTCATTACTAATTTTTTAGGTACTTTGTTATTTTTTTTCCATTCCCTCCAATTCTTTTTGAAAATCACAAAGGGGGAGAAGGAAAAGATCCTTAAGAAAAAGAAGAACTCGAATAAGAGTTTATCAAAGGGGGAGAAGAAAAAGATCCTTTAGAAAAAGAAAAACACTAATAAGAGTTTTTTTAAGGGGGAGCTTTTTCATTAAAGAAGACATTCTTATTTATCACTCCGGAAATCTGAATACGATCCTTAGAGTTTCAAAGCCTAATGGGGAGTTAGTCATATTCATCAATATCTTTAAAGCAAAGGGAGACAAGCCTTAATGTTTAGCTTTCTTCTTAGAATTTCTTTTTCTTAAGGATGTTTGTGCCTTCCAAAAAGGGGGAGATTGTTGAGTCAATAAGGTTTTCCTTACAACTTTTCCATTCCTTCTTGTTTTGAAAATCACAAACACCTTATCTTAAGGAAAATTGCTTTTATAAGAAAAATTGCTTTCTTAAGGAAAATCACTTTTATAAGGAAAATCGTTTTCTTAAGGAAAATTGCTTTCATAAGAAAATTGCTTTCTTAAGGAAAATTGTTTTTATAAGAAAAAATTATCCTTATATTATTTTCATCCATATTTTTCTTAAGAATGAAATTCGGATTCATTTCTATTTTATTGGAATCATTGAAACTTTGATATAACGCATTCTATTTAGGATTCAGAGTTTGGATAAGAACTATAAGGAAGTATCATTCCGAATTCCGGATATGAACTCTGACTAAGTTCTATTGCAGATTCAGGATACAAATTCGGAAGAATAATTCTCATTACGAATTCCATTGAAGAATTCTCATTACGAATTCTAATGAATAAATCTCATTCCGAATTCCCATTACGAATTCTGATGAAGAATTCTCATTACGAATTCTGATGACGAATTCTCATTACGAATTTTGATGACAATTTCTCATTACGAATCCTTATGATTAATTTTCATTTCTATTTCTAATGACGAATTCCTATTACGAATTCTCATTCCGAATTCACCTATTAAACATAATTTGAGTATCATTGTTTTATACACTCTGAATTAATTCAGACTCCGAAAAATATCATTGTTAGACTTCGAACTTTTATATTGCTTACTCTTCTAAATTTTTTTTACTCTTATTATTTTCATTACACTCCGAACCTTTACCCCGAAGCGTTCATTCCGAACCTTTGATTCAGAATTAAATTGATGTCGTACATTCTGTTACACTTGTTTTGTTATAAAATGATGTAGTCCGTTTTGTTATAAACTAACCGTTCTCTAAGTGACATGTGTACAGGTCCCTCCGATCTTTAAGGAAAATATGACCATTGGAGAAGGAGCCGACCTTACCTATAAATAGGAGCTCATTTGAAAGAGCTGGAACTGATGCCAGATGAACAACTTGGTTTTGTGCATACATGTTGTTGAAGTGAATTCTAGAGAGAGAGGCTCTTATTAACTCTCAAAGCTTCGTGCGACTCCAAATTTGGTGATTACATTCGAGGGCTTCCGGGGGTAGGAAGACAGAGGTGCCGACTACCTTGAAGTTCGAGGGCTTCCTTGCTGAGGAAGACAGAGGTTGCCAACTACCTTGAAGTTGAGGGCTTGCGGGGATAGCAAGACAGAGACTCCGATCTTCATATCGAGGGCTTACCCTGGTGTGGGTAAGACAGACTTTCTTGAAAGTATAAATCAAGGGACCTTTATCCAAGCTTGTTGGATACCCTTCTCTTTGGGTTAAAAGACTTATATCTTGTTACTTGTAGTTTTACTACTTGTTTATATTCCGCTACATTTTGTAATATAAGGAAAGTATAACTTTCTTATACTTCCTTATTTGTACTCTGTTTCATTTAGATTCTATATGCTTTAAGATAAAATCTCATTTTGTAATCTTTTGTTATGTTTAAATTTCCGGAACCATATTTCTGGAACCCTCGTTCAGAATCTCTTTCCTAGTTTGCATTCGGTGTTAGAGGTGTTTTGGATTTTCTTAGTTTAACTTTGTTAAACTTAAACTTTTCCTTTGCTTAAGGAAAACATAGTTATTCATAACTAACTTTAAAGGTTCCAAAGGAATTTTTAAAGTATACAATTCACCCCCCCCCCTCTTGTATATTGAGCATCTACATCATTATTTCGATCCTACATGGGTCATCCTACAAGAGATCCTTAGCAAAGAGGAATCCTACATGGGATCCTCGAATAAAGAACAAAATATGCAACCCATAACATGGGTCCCCTTAAAGAAAACATGATAGAGATCCTACAAGGACTCCCTAGTTCCGCATACAAGCAAGGCATCCCTTGGGGGACCCTTAGAAGAATCCGGTCTCACGACCTCTTAGGCCAGAAGGGAATGTCTCACGAGGGAAACGTACTCTAAAGAAAAGGTTACGGGAGATAGCTCACAGCTCATCTCATTTTAAATGTCTCGACTAAGTTGTTCTGAACACCCAACCTAACAACCTCGCCATGTCTCACCCTCAGGCGACGACTGGGCTAGATAAAATGAGGAAGCATCCCCTCAATTTAGATAAAAAACCGAAAACCCACTTTAGATGACCTCTAAATGTCAAAATGATTACACCATCGCTATCTATGTGCCAAAACACTCAGAATATACTAATCACACGCCCAATTATGACTTTCAGAGCATAAGATATATCAAAATTACTAAACTAGAGCAGTACATGTCCAGAGTACATGGCCAGAGCCCTTTGGCCCTGCCTGTGTAATAGTAAACATGTTTTTCATTACTGTACATGGTGTGTACTATTCACAAAAATTCACACCGTGTTCGTTTTCACCCGAACACATTCCAATGTATCACTACACGACATGTACTCTATTGTACATGGCGTGTACTTCCAAAAGAAAACACTAAAACTGTGTTCTATTCGACACGACCAGCCACACGGCCACCACTACACAGTGTGTACTCAATGTACATGGAATGTACATAAAAAAACTCATCTTACCCAAATGGAAAGATCACATGGCTTGTTCCCATAGAACACACCCCATGTATACTGGGTTTTCTGACGGGAA
This sequence comes from Viscum album, assembly GCA_963277665.1. NCBI lineage: Eukaryota > Viridiplantae > Streptophyta > Magnoliopsida > Santalales > Viscaceae > Viscum > Viscum album. Next base: position 1,006,966,852 of record OY728157.1, read on the forward strand.
ATCCCTAAAAATGCCCGATTCGCCCGTTTTCACCCCCGGAACAACAGATCGAGCCCCATGGGAATAAAAGAAAAAAATATAAGGCATTAAAAATTTAAAACAAATTGTTTAAACGGGATATATGGTGAAAATGTAAAACTCCCTACCATCTGGTGGAAACCGCCAACGCTTCGTTTGGTTTCACGGTCCACGTATACCGCACGCCGTCTCACCACGTCGAGGGCTTCGAATCGGTACCCCTATCTCCTTCCTTCTCTCCGGTTTCCATGATCTCCCAATTCACCCATGGGAGACGGAAAAGGAGAATCCACACAAGGTGCGTGCGAATGAATGAGGAGAGAGGAAGAGAGAGAAAAGAAAATAAAAGAAGAAAAGAAAATGAAGAAAAAGGGGCTCAGGCCGGCCCCGGCGCCCGACATGAGTTTATGTCTCCACCTGGATAAACTCCCCATGTCAGAATCAACGACGTAGAAAGAATCTCAATCCAATTCTCCTTTTAAAATTTATCACTAAATGAACTCGCGTGAATAATTTAATATTTAATTTAATAATATTAAATATTAAATTTTCCGCCAAAATTTGAACAGCTCAAGATTCATCCAAACTCCTCTCCTAGGGTAAAATCCCTATTCCGGGACCAATGGAGTTGTCAGAAAAATTATCCGAGATCAGATAGTAGGTGAAAATAACAATTTTACCCCTCACGAGAATCCAACGGAAAAAATTTACATTTCTACTCAAAAAGATTGTCCAGAAAAACACTAGTTCTTAATGATATTAATTATTTTATTATAATTTAGGAATGATAAAATATTATTTATACTTTTTCCATAATGATAAATGAAAAATGGAAAAGTCACTCATTCATGCATATGACCTACTATCTATAAGATTATAACATTGTTCAATTTTAATATCATAAATGACTAGATTGATTTGAAAAGGATAATTATTGTATAAAAGTGATTATTATGTCATGAATTTAATTATTTAGAGGATTTTATTGTGGCCACCTCGACTATTGAAATCATGAAATGTTCAACTTTGATTCAACTGTCGAATAACGACTCAATGAGCAATATGATCTTAAATGATTATGAAACTATTATAACATGGTAATAACTAATATAAAATATATAATAAATGTTAAAAATACTATAATGAAATTATAAATTACCATATTTCTATTATTCAGGAATATAAATTTTGTACGCGATGAGTCAGTCTTACAGAATGAGACTTCTTCTCAATTTCCTTTCAATGAGGCTTATTTTGATAACGTACACATCCTTTTCAACAGTATATAATCAACCCCAATTAAACTTATTTTTATTAAATAGTTTTAAAATGGATTTTTTTAGATTTAGTTTTTCTAAAAAACAAATTAAATGTTTTTTAACACACATTACGACAATGACATTTCTTACATTTTGGCCATTATTTGATATTTGGATTCCATTACAAGATTAAATTTTATTAAACAAAAAATAAATACCATATTCCATTATCATGTATTTTGGTATTGAAATTTTTTTTTTCTAGTATTTATGATTATAATATCTTTTAATTATATATAGTGATTTTTATGTATAACTATTATTTTTCATTTAATCTTGTTTAACTTGTTATGATTGTGTCATTGTTCATTGGAATTGTTTATATATAGTTGTGGTTTAGTGATAATCCAAGATAAGGTGAGCCCATGATATATGTCCAATAAATTTCATAATGAGACATGGGTAAATGATATTTTTTCCTATGATAATTTTTGAATATATTGTGATGGGTATTCTAAACATAAAATGATGGTTACTCCATATATAGCTATGAAGGCTACAATGTGTTTATGATATGGATTCCAAATGATACCTCATTGGTTTTTATATTCATTGAGGTTTTCAAGAATCCTATTATTTCAATAGGTATTTAAAAGATCGTAGGTTTTATGGTTGAAATTTATTATTTCTTGGGTATATAAGTTATCATTGAATAACATTGTTTTTCCTTATTTTATATTCCCTTACTATGTTTTTTGTGATCATATATAGTTTTTGAAATGTTTTTCATAGGGTATATCTATTTCTAAATTAATGGAATAATTAATGATCATTGTTATTATTATTTTTATGATGAAAATGAAAAAATATTTTTTAAACAAATTCATTTTTTGAAAAAATCGATAGTAATTAGAAGTGTAATATTTGTTATATTTGAGTTGTTGTGTAATATTTTTGTCCTAATTACAAAAAACTATTATCCTGAAAATATCATCGATATGAAATCATTATTTTATTAAATATTATGTAATGTTTATGGATGGTTTGGTACTGTGGATATCAGATTTCATTTTAGATACCTTTACAAGGTGGGGTGTTATTTAAGGGTAAGTTAAAAGATTTATATAACCACAATGATATGAATATTATAAAAATTAATAATTATTTTAGATAAATTTAATGATTTTGATATTACATTTATAAGAATATATTAGTGTTTATACATGACATAATATATCGTATGATATTGTTACTGATATACTCACACAAACCCTTTCAGTTTTTGTAAATTGTTGGATCCACAAGGCACCAATTTAACTATATATGTTACAAAAAATGTGGTGTTTATCTAAATAAGAAACCAAAAGAAATATGATCTCCAATGAGAAATGTTTTGGTTATTATATAAAAACCATTAGGAGTAATGATAAACCCCATCAACATTGGTGATTTTTCAAATAAATCATATATGAGATAAATAAATCTATGTGTGAGTTAAATTGATAATCATAAAGTTATATATATTCAATTAAATAAGTTCTATGTATGTTAAAAAACTCAAAAGAAATGTTTTAGAGGGATTAAAAGAGGATATAGATGTGTTAATTGAGTACATATATTAATAACATTCAAAGGAAAAAAGAAATCATTCATTTGACTCCCGGAAAGGGGAAAAAATTCGTTCGATTTTACCAATCGATTGTTTTAAATGTGGGGAGTATGGTCAATATAAAAATCAATTTCATATAAATTTATTTTGGAGTGGGATCAAGAGGACAAGAGAAATATATTTTTTGAAATACCTAATTCAATTTCAATTGAAGATAAGGAAATTGAAAATGACCTATGAAATGTATGGATTATTTCTTAACACATTCTTTGACGATTATGATTGTATGAAATAATTATTAATGAATAATACGGGAAATCATGGTTTAGTGATCATGAATAATTCTTAATGAATAATATGTCTACATTTATGGATTTCAAGAGTAATAGTAGATGGTCGGATGGTAAAATATTTAAAAGTATCAATTCTCTATTGATAGTAGGGTTACATTAGAGGACCTTTATTAGTATGTGGAAGCCTTATGAATTATATGTGTAATTTTATTAAGTAAAAATTATCTCATCTTTTATAGACATAATTATAAATAACCTTTACAGTTTATATGTTTATTTTATTTTGAAGTAGTTATGAGATATTACATACTTGGAAAAAAAATTATAGGTATATAATAATCATTGATGTTTAATCATGATATTGTTATTTTTGAGGATTTTATCTCATTTTGGTATTGTTATAATAATAATATAGTTTTTAAAAAATGATAACAAATAGACCGTGTTAAATTAATTGTTTTGGACAAGGAAATGAGATGAAAACCAATAACTGATGTGAGACAAGTATTTATCACCTACCACTGTCCTATGTGAAGTCACTGGATAGTATGATTTATTCATTTTTATTTTATGGATTTTATGGATTACGAATAAGTTTATAGGGGTTTATATATATTTTGAATATATAATAATGGGATTGAAAATTGATACAATTATAATGTTGATAAATTTATTTCACAAGTTGTCTTTGCAAACCTATATGATAATGGTAAACAAATAGTATGTAATTTTATCTTTGCAATATATGTTTAACATGTTTGGGAAAAATATTTGATTTAATTATAGACGTATAAAAATTGGTGTTATTTATGAAAATAATTAACAAATATTAGGGAATATATGAATTTGAAATTTCCATTTTTCATATAAGACTTTAATACTGTTTGAAGTTATCTAGAGACAAATGTTAAAATTTATCATGAAGGACTATGTGATGAAATGCATGTGAATTTTGTGAAATTTTAAGGACGTATATTATTGAAATTTTTATTGTGGATAATTGTATATTACTATTTAATTTTATAGAGTATAAGTATTTTTCATCATAAAAAGTATTTAATTTTTTGAATTATCTTATTATGTAAATACCATATTTGTTATGGATAATGTTTAAAGGGAGAAGAAATATATGGTTAATATTTTTGGATAATTTGATTATATAGACAATGAGTCTAGTGCATCAAAAATACATCTAAAATACACATAATGAAGAAATAAAGATGTGTTATTAGTGGATTTCAATTAATCTATAAAACTCTACTTCTCATGTCATTATGTTTCTTTTTTTAATAGTCTATGATGTAAAATAATTCATCAGATCTATTAAAATTATCATAAAAAAGGTTATCCATTAACTTTTCTCAATGGTATTTTCCCATTACATATTTTTTATGGATACATTTTAATTTATTATGTTATATATCACTTTCTTTTAGTCATTTATAGTTAGTTTTATAATCCACGTTAATGATTTAAAAAATTGAATCTTAGTTGGTGTTATAACTTGTGAACATTGTAAAGTATTTCCTTTCATTTAATGTTGATGTTTAATTATTATTTTATCCAATGTGCTAGTTTAATAAAGATTTTTTAAAATGGAATACATTAGTTACCGAACCAAAAATAAAATTTCATGGATGAAATTTAAAAACTGGGTGTTGAATTTAACATCCCTAGTTTCTGTAAAGGGAAACACAATGATTAATAGCATACATGCTAGGAAACATGAAGCTAAAACGAATAACTAATAACTATTATATATTAAAGATGATTTATCATAGATGTTAGAATATAGTTAATTAATTGTGTCAAATAAATTATGAAAATATGGTTTATATAACTATATATAATGATTCATTGGTTACCAAATTAACATTAAGAGACGTTTATAAACAATTAAATATAAAGGATATATTTTTATGAAAAATTATTTAAATGTAAATAATTGTGTCTATATAATAATGAAATAAATCCTTTTTATTATATTAATGAAATATAAATTAAATATAATGTTTCAGATTCATCCTATATATTTTCTATAAATGATATAGGGAAAAATTTAATTTAATGGATTAAAGGACTAATTTTCAAAAAAAATATTTTTGTCACTTATTGTTGGAAAGATAATTTTAAATCAAATTTTGACGCCTTAATAAGTTATATTTTAAAAAATCCCATTCTTCTTTGTATGAGGGACATAAAAATTAACTTTGGCTGAAATATTCATTTTTATGATCAAATTTATAAGTTAATAAATTGAGAAAAATACTCCATTTTAAATCAAAATTTCCTTTTCATCTAATTTATTGATATAGTTAGATTATCTATTATTTTTTTATAATGTATAACTAAATAAATTTTTTAATCATTAAATAATTTTTTCCATTCGATGTAATTTTACATTGAAATTAGACATAAAAATATGTTAATTGTGTGATGGTTTTTACTATTCATAAACGTCTTTTCTCGTTTTGACAATAGTGAATAATTTTAAATTATTTAATTAAAATTATATGTTTTGAATTTTGAAAATTGTATTTATTATTTTTAATAATAATTTCCAATTTTTTTAAATATTTACCATTTATTTTTTGACATTATGAATAGTAAATTTAGTAAAAATAATATTACCACGATTAAAGATAAATTGGGTAATTAAAGGAAACACTAATTTTATAATATGATAAAAAGACCCTAAAACGTGTCCTAATATAATTGGATTAGTGTATACCAACCATGAGCATCAATTGATCAATTTTAGAACCACGTGGTGCTATATAGATGAATTTAATTCATTTGTAATATTATATTCAACGATTAGTCAGTTTTTGTTACAATTTTGTATTAAAAGATGTCATGTATTTTAATATAGAGTTACACATGTGATCTCTTAGTCTAAATATAGACTTTACAAATCTAAAACATTTAAATAATTCATAAATTTTTTTATACTTTTATATAATAAATAATTCAATTAAACAGTGACACAAATATGATATAATAATTTCATTATAAATGAATGAATCAAATAAATATAATATGAAATATTTTATTCCATCCATGAATTTTATATATGAATATGATGTGATATTATTTATTTGATGTGTTTTTTTGAGGAATAATATTGATATGAAATTAAAAAAACATTTATTGAATAGTGTCAAAATTGATATAATTAATATTTTAAAATATAATTTATTTTATCCAATGATATAAACTTCAAAAAAATATAAAATTCCAAAAAATGTTTTGCATACATATAAAACATTCATTATTTAATCATTCATTGGAAATAATAATTTAATTGGTAGTAATTTTAACCCACTAAGTGGACATTACTTGATAAAATGGTGAGAGTTAAAAAGGGTTTAATACAAAAAGATGATGATTAATAAATTACTAAAATAAATATAATTTTAAATGGAAGATTTTTATTAGAACCAAAAATAATCTTATAATTTAAATAAAATATTTTTGGATGATTTTGAATTGATGTTAAATTTATATTAATTTTATAAATTTTATAATTCCAAAGGTGCATCTCCCATGTCCTACAAAATGATTCGCACTCTTTTCTAATACACACACTTAAAATAAAATTAGTAAAATTTCTTCCAAAACCACTTCCAAAAATACTTATTTATATTTACAGGGACTTTTATTTGGCAGAACACCCTGGTCATAATTGTTGTGGAGTTATGAATGGACATCATCCTAAATAAAGGCAATGTTTTCATTTAAGTGTTTATATTTTATTTATTATTTTAGATCCATAAAATATTAAAAAATAATGCATAAATAATAAATATATTATCCTAAATATACATATATTTTATTTTATAAATATTATCTCCAAAAATATCTCCACATCAATTAAACATGAAATGAATTTATCATTCGTGTGTACTATGAACTATCATCTACCTGAACCGATCTAATTGGATTTCTAAAACTCTCTCCCAAGAATGTTTATAATGATATAATTAAATATTTAACAATATTTAAATTACATATCAATCATTATAATTTAATAATATGTCAATTAATTTCATTGTTTTCATGCACATAAAAATGATGTGTTCATTCGTGTGTAAGTGTGCAAAATCACCTTCACGAAACAATGTGATTCATTTTTAATCACCACATAACATGGATAATGTATATAATTATATTTAAATTATTAATATAATATTAATTATTTTATGATAATTCTTGATATATAAACTAAGGTTTACCTTTTTTCTATAATGGTGAACGACAAATTGAAATGGTACTCATGCGTAGGTACGACCTACCATCTCCATGATTATAACTTCATTAATTTTTTACAACATAAATGAATGTTTTGATTTAAAAAGATTAATTGGTGTATAAAATTTATTGTAATGACATTTATTTAATTTTATATATTATTTTATTATGACCAGATAGACTACTGGCATCAATCCATGTTCAATTTCGACTTAAGAACCGAATATCGTCTAAACTTCTGATATGAACAAAAATGATTACACAATTCTTATAACATGGTAATATCAAATATAAAATGAATAATAAACATGAAATATTTTCTATGAGTAGTATAAATTAAACTATGTTTATTATTAATGAATATTATTATTGTTTGTGATGATTCAGAATCATTGTAAAGGACTTCATCTCAATATCCTTTTATTGAGGCATAATTTGAAAATATACCCCTTCTTTATTTATACAGTGTGTTATCAACCCATTTGACATCTAATATTATTAAAAATATTTAAAATAGAAGATTTATTAAATCAATCGTTATAATAAAAAATAATTTTTTTTAAACATTTGTAGTGATAATATAATTTTATTCATTGTGAATATTATTTGATATTAGGCTTCCTCTAAAAGAATTAATGTTTCTAAAAGAAAAATTAATAAAAAATTCAATTTTCATATATTTCGGAATTGAAATTATTCTGAGAAGTTATTTATTATTCGAATATCTTGAAATTTAATCTTGGGATTTCAATGTGGATATGAAATTTTTTCATTAAAATTGTTTTATGTGTTATGATTATGGAATGGTTTTTTGGGATTATTTAATTATATGTGTGGTTCCATGAGATATTTAGGGTTGTTTAGGCCATAATAGATCTCCAATGAATAGGGTATAGAGATAATGTTAAATTATAATATATCTAAAAATATATATATGGTATATACTATGATGGATATTGTAATCATAACATTGATGTTTACTACCTTTTTAGTTTTGAAAGCTACAATGTATGTATTATATATATTCCACAAGTTAGCTCTATGATTTAAGGTTTCTATGAGTATTTCAACGAATCATATTATTTTTTCAAGTATTTTATATTGACTATGTTTTATGAGTGACCAGTATGATTCTAGGGGTTTATAAATATTCATGCAAGAGCATTTTATTTCATTAATTTATATTCCCTTACTAAAGTTTTATTGCCAATACCTAGTTATTGAAATGTTTTTCCCAGGGTATATGTATGGGTGAAATAAATGTATAAATCAATATGAATGTTATGAATATGGTTATCAAGATAATTAAATTATGTTTTATTTTAAAGTGTATCGTTTTTAAAAAACAATGGAGTTATTATTTGTGTGTAATTTGTAATATATTTGTGTTGTTATGTAATAGTTATGAAATAAATCACTAAAACTCTAAAACAGAATAGATCCTTAATGTGAATTCTTGATTTAACTCATGGTTATGTAATGATTAATTAATTAGACTTTATAATAAGTAAATGGATATTGATGGAGTTACACTCAAAAACTCACCAATGTATTATAAAAGTAAACATTATGTGGTTGATATTATATCATTAATTGTTTCATAATAGAGTGGGACATTTCATCAGATATAAGGTAACTATATATCTCAGTAGTATTATTATAGAATTAAAATATTTTAACAAAATAAATTGATGTGTTTTATATTTAATTTTACATGTTATTATTTATATTTTCAATAGAGGAATGTTTATTTATTGGTCAAACATTGTTGTAACATTTTATATTTACCCTAAATAGGATGTGGGTGATAAATTTTACATGAATCTATACCAAAATTGAATTTTAATGGGATGAATATCATAGTATACTAAGTCTTTAGTGAGATATTATTATTAATGTACAGATAAATATCATGTAAGGGGTAATCATTTCTTATTATATTAAATAAAATTATTTATAATTAACTGATGTAAATATTATAATTACTTGATAAATAACTATTATCGTAGATAATAAAAATAAAAAATATTGGATCGGATAAAATTTCAACGAATATATATATTTTAAAAATAAAAAATAAATGGTTTTAATTTATTATATTGGGACAAAAGATTATTATTTTATTGATAACATATTTTTTATGTTACAGAGAATCATATATAAAAAATTCAGCATTTAAAAATTTGATGAAGTACAAATGGGTTATTATAAAATTTGAAAAAAATATTCTTTATGATGTTTCGATGGTTATTATTTTTTTCCATGGATTCTATATTATGAAAAAAAATATGAGAAAAAAAAGTGTATCCAAATATTAAAAAATTTCTATGTTCTATAAACAAAAATAATTATATGATCATTATGGGAATTTAAAATAATTATATTAGAGAAAAAAAGATTTAGAAAATCATTATTAACACATATCATCAATAATATTGGATATATAAACTATTTTTAGTTTTTTGTGTTGCTAGAGAATTTAGATTGGGATAAAATTGCAAGGATTTAATGTTCCCCTTAATTTTACCTTCAATTCATCAATTATGTCAACATGAATGTGTTAGAAAAATAATTATTTATCCTCCAAAACAATTCAAGGGATGTTTATAATTTCATGGGTGGTTTTATTTATTGATTTATAACGATTGTGAAGTAAAATATTACTATAAATGTAATATATAATTATAATACATTTATAATAATAACATATATCTCATGTATATCAACTAATTTATAGTTAAATGTTGGTATATAAAAGGATTTAAATATGTTTGTAATGGTATGTTGAGTTTTTTAAACATCAATAATAAATATATCTGCAATAATAGTTAAGGAAACATTGATATTTCATTTGTTATTATTATTTTATAAAATAAATTATCTTTAAATTATAAATGATGTTTATTGATACCAATTTCACGTTCAATTTTTTTATTTAAAATCACACAAAACAGAATATTCCGGTTTGTGGATGTAGATGGATCAATATTTCCATTACACAATGTAGTGAAAATTACTATATTATAAAGAGAAATGTTTAAAAAACTCTAGGATGAATATGTAAGTATAATGTTCTTATAAAATTCTATATACTTCAATTAATAATATTTGTCATTGATATGTTATAATAATTTATTTGACTAAAGTGTATGTTTTTTTCCTAAATAAATATGATATTTTATATTTTTAGCATATACTGTACATTTTAAATTGTGAAATGAAATTTGTAGTAGATGATTAAAATTTTACGATAAAAACATCAATTCCACAAAAAAACTTGTATGGGTTTGTTTAATAGTATTAACATAAAAATATTTCATTAATCATTTATTGAAATCAATGAAAATCATTGATTGTTTTAGAGTTTTTTTATTTCAAGTATCATTTTAATTAGTTCAAACATCTCCAATGTTACATATCCAGGTTATCAAATTATTTGATTTATTCTATTCAGAGTCCAGGTATAGTAATTATTATAATATAATTCTTATTTATTTTTAAAATGTTTTTTGGACTTAGAATTATGTACAAAATTTAACTTCATTATGTTACCAATTATTTTTTAAAAATTTATTTGGTGTACATCAAAATGAAGATAATATATTATTTCAACAAATATATTTTTTTTTAAAAAATCAACATAATTAATACATTAAATAAGGATGTTTTATAAAAGATTAGTGGGAGAAATAAAAAAACATAGGTATATTCAATTTCTATAAATATATTTAAAATAGTTTTCTTTGTTTCATCAAAGATATCAAAAATGTTGAAACCAAAATTAGTAAATATTATTACTTAATATTCTAAAAGAGTTGAGAAATGTTATGTATAAGAACATAATCATGAAAACATGTAACCTATTCTATGTAATTACATTAGTTATTCTTCATATTAAACAATATAATTTCATTGAATCAAAATGCTTTTTTTATTTCATATATAAAAAAATTGAAAATGCTTAACCTCTTTTTTCTCACAACATTATATGTTTGTCACAAAATTATTTTGAATCCTAAAATAAGTTTTTATTACAACAATGGGAATATTTAATTTCAATATAAAATAAAAATATATGATTCTAAGAAAATATATCATTTAATAATGTAATTGTAAGGAAAATATAATGAATTTTTATGTGGTTAGATGATAATATATATGATGTTATAAGTTATTGTGATGCCTCGAACCAACAACATCAAATATAATGCCAAAAACACATATATTACATACTAACCTCGATAAAAACAATATATTACTGGAACTAAATATACATATTTTGATGAATAAATAGTTATAATTTATTACATACATTCTCGAGACCATTTATGTTTACATAATTAAATAATAAAGATGGTTAAAAATAATAAAACCCATGTCTTTATCAAAAAATGGATTTTTCACATTAATATTTAATCTACTAAATACATAATAAGAATTTTAAATCTCCTTAAAATTATTTAAATATTATATTTTTATTGTAATATCATGTGTAATAAATTACATAGAATCTTTGGTAAATGGAAACATTAAATTGTGTGGGCTCAAATGCAGAGTGAGAAAAAACATACAGCTAAGGAAGCCTAGGAATAAATATTATTGAAGGAATTAATAGTAAGTATAATTCCATAATCAATGAAAACTAAAGGATAATATTTTCATGAATAGATTAAAAAATAAATAGATCACAAAGATATCAATTATTGATGTAATGGTTATGTAATTAATAATGTTGGACATCTTGATCTTACCAACAAGGCATCATGAATGATAGAATTCTTATCATCATGGATATATCACAGACAACAATCTTTTTATGAAGATATCATTCAAGATATCATCCAAATTTTGGAAGGAAAACAATAAATATTGAAACATGTTTCTCTCATGAGACATATTGATGCATTGAGGAGATATGTATAATATCAAGCCCCACCAATAACATTATTAAGTCCATTTCATTTACCTATGAAAATAAAAGGTATAAAACTATCACAATCCATCATAAAGAAGAAGGTGGACGGTGAAATAATATATAGTTAACATGATTGGGTACTAAATACTCATATTTATTATCATAATAAATATACATATTTTTATTAGTTTATTAATTAATAAATTAAACAATATTCTATGTAAGAACAGCTTGATGTAATACTACTTGTAGTAATGAATATGGATAATTATATTTATGAATAACATGATAATAATCATTAAATATGAGTAAGGTATATTGATATAAAATATAATATCCTCATTACAATAGTTGATGAATATAATGATATAAATATCAATGAAAAACATCATTGACAATGAATGATAAAATGATGCTACTGAATATGGGACCTAGAATTAGATAGTTTGGTACCATTTGTTTTATCCACAAAGATATAAATATATATTATAGTAAATAAAGTGGAAAAATAAATATCAAGGATAAATAATTTTTAAAATTGGTTGGTAAATTTTAATGTAAACCTAAGAGATTATTTTTAGATCATTTTACATAGAGATGTAAAAGATGAATCAAGGAGTCCCTTGCCGAAGTATTTTCTAATGGTTTATGTCAATGCTCCTAGAAAATAATTGATTTTGAAACTATTAATTGATAATAGATCATTAATATTTTATATGTTTAATCAGTGGGAAATTCAGAGATGAAAAAAATCGTTGGAAAATTAAATGAAATACCAATTTTAATATTTGGAAAAATAAATTTTTTCAAAACAGGATTTCAAAGATGGGTAAAAAAAATTATTTTTTATCAAAATATCTTCTTTAAAAAATATTGATATGAATTATAATAAAATTATATGTTCGTTCAGGAGAAAAAATCAATTGAATAAATAAGTTCAAGATAAATCATTAGAAATTAATGAATGAACATTTGATTTATCAATATTCCTAATGGGAATCAATTTAGTTGTTGTATGTAATTAATCAAAAAGTTCTATAATGTGGTTATAAAATGAATTAATAGAATATAAAAGAATAAAAAATAGTATAACAAATTATTAATATATATATAACTTTTTTGTTAAAGGGGAAGTTCATAACTCAATGAATGAAAATCATGTTACCAAGAAGAATTACAACTAGGGTAACAATTAATTTTTTTTGATAAAATGTAACTATTTTTATAATATTTATCAAAAAATGAATATATAAATTAATTTGAATTTAAATAACCATTCAACATAAAACATGGTTCATAAGATTTACCTATATTAAGGAATAAATGTTGGAAAAAAAACCTTTTATATATGAGTAACATTTCAATAAATTCCCCTCAAAAGTGAGGGAATGTAATTGAACATAAGATAAAATAATTAACATATAAATTATTTTATGATACTTATTGAAGATATTATGTACAACACATAAATTAAATAATGTTCATAATACTAAACACGTCTCAAAGATAAGAACTTGAGATGAAGACCTATACCCTACTCCATATTCGTTCTATGACTACCCCTAATATATGGATTAATTGAATTGATTTTATTATATAACTTTTATTTTTCAATATTATTCTACAAATTATTTAATATTAACTATTTTTTATTCATATATTATTTAATGATTATATCTTTTTTCCTGATGTTTTTGTGGAAATAAATTCATTTGTAGGCTTCTTTTATAATTTTTTGTAATCAAATATAATATTTTAATTACATTTTAAATAATTTAAAAAAATTAGTCAAATAATTAATAATTATTATTTCCTTAGTAACTTATAAAATACTACTATTTGGATTCACACAGTCGTCTATGATAGTGTTTTATTGAATTAATGATGTTTGTAGTTTAATAGACCAAAATATGGATATTTTATATCTCGATGGGTGAGTATGGTTAAGAAACATTATAACATTAATAAAAAATAATAGATATTATATATATATATGGATGTTTTAATCACCTTTTATGTGGTATGGGTAAAGAAGTAAAATCATGATGAAAAATAAAAAATGTAACTTTGTAGAAGGTGTAGTTCACACAACACACAATTACTATTATTTATTTCTCTATGTAAATAAAAATTAATAAATAATAGATTTTTAGAAAATATAGATAAATTTAATTATAAAATTTCTATTATAGTTATAATATTAATGTGATCCTTATAGTATTCGATGTTATGAATTATGACAAAATAGTAATGAGTCAATAAAACTCAATTTTGGTCCATAAACATTCACTAAAAAGTATCATTGGAAATGATGAGAATCGGTTATGACATGTTGATAATGATTATAAAAATTAATTTTTATTATAGGTAGAGAAAATGGTAAATTTATAATAATTATATTGACGAAATTTCTTTGTGAAGAAGGATATAAATTTTCCCCTTTTATAAGTGATGAAATGGAAACTATTGTGAGTTACCCTTTACATTTCTTTTATATTATTACATTATTCATTTGAAAATGACTCAAAAATATATAAATAATGTATTTAAATGTGTAATTGTGTCTATAATACCATATAGACCAATTAAAAAGATGTTGTATACTTTTTTTAACCCTTTTAACACTTGATTTTTACATTTACATTTTTGGTTTTGCATTGAAAACCAGTTTTTAAAATTGTAATTTTTTTTAATAAAAATATAAAATAACTCCACTTATGAAATGTTATTGTGATGAACAAAAATTTAATCCCCATTTAATATAATTTATTTTATTATAATGATAAAATTAAAATTTTACAATTTTATTGTAAAATATTGATATAATTTCTGTAAAACAACTATGTTTTATTAAATATGTGGTCATAATCATATTAATGAGTAAGATGTAAATAAAATTATTTTTACTAGAAATATACAAATTTAAAAAAAAAATTATTATCATAATATAAAGTTTATTGATTAAATCTATTGGATTAAAATTTACAGAATATTAATAAAATAATTAATTGAAAATAACAGTATTAAAACGTTCATGATCAATAACAGTAATCATTGAAATCAAATTTTAATTCTGCAAATTGAAATTATTGAAATTATATGAAATGAAATTTTTGATCCAAAATCTGAAATATATTTTTATAGATATAATTTCTATAATAAAGGAAAAATAATTTTTAATAAAATCATTTCTGTAAATTTTTTTAGTTAAATAGTACATATCATTACAAAATGATATATATTATATTAATAAAAAATATTAATTTAAAGAAATTACGTATATTATAATTTTTTTATAATTTATAAAAATTGTTAAACAACATTTTGTTCATGCTTGAATTTTTATAATTTCCTTAAATTTATAGGTTTTGAAAGATCTGTATTTCATCACTTTTGACATAAAAAATTATTTAATAAATTTAAAAAAATTCATAGTTATAATATGTTTTATTATAAAATAAAAAATTATTTCAAATTTTTTCAAAATGAAATATTAACCTTTAATTACGATATTTTTTTATTAAAATCATAAAATATAATGAAACATTATTTTATTGGACTATTAAATAAAAATCGTTGATAATATTATTTCGTATAATTTACCAAATAGAATAGTGACATCGAAAGATTTAATATCGAAATTAATTTTTCATTATTAATAATAAATTTTTTGAAATATAAATTCAATTCACATAAAAAGGAAATTAAATAAATTCATTACTAAAAATTAACGATGTTATAAGTCATTTTATGTAAATAAATTGAATATAATTCATTCTAAAATTTGAATTAATATTTTTAAAAAGTACATTTCATTATGTGGTTAATTTATCTCATTCCCAATATAATAACTATCATGTTTCAATGATAATAATTAAATAAATAAATTTTATATAAATATATTAGGGCTCTGTTTATGTTCGGAGTTGTGAATGGAGAATTATATCCAAAATATTGAATTACTTAATGGTAATCATATATTAAAATACCAATTTTCTTCATCCTGCTACCATAAATAAATTTTGTCTTATAAATTTTTATTATAACATATAAATAAAATTATTTAAGGGTTTCTACAAAATAGAAATAACAAAAGAAATAATTCTACATGTGATATCGAACACACAATCATAGGTAACATTCAGAAACACATATTTCCCATATTTTTTTTGCATACAATAAGATTCTCAACTATAAAAACCTAACAATGGAGTACTATGTAAATTGGTATCTGAGCTAATTCACCACTAATTAATTCTTCAATATAGAGGATTTAGGATAATTTAAAATAGTTGTTACAGAATTGAAATAGTTTAATGAATTATGTTACCATGATTCGATGATTTTAAGATGGTTAAAATGTGCTACAAGGATATTATGGAGGAGATTAAATTAAAAATATATTTATTTATTTATCACCCAAAAAGATCATTAATTAAAGGTAACATTTTTTAAGCATTTCAGAAATATTTATTGTTATGTAATGGATAGAGGATACTCATACACAAAACACATATACAAATGGGATTACCCTTGAATGGCCTTGGAAAACTAGAATATACACAAACAAAACACATATACAAAAGGGATAACCATTACATAGAGCCATTATTACCCTTACATAGAGCATATACATCGGTTTCTAACCTTACGTTGTGCTAGCATTACCCCTCTGCAGTGCCAATGCACCGATGATTTCCATTAAAAAAAGTATGATTACCCATATACAACGCATATTCATACAATTTTACCCTTATATAGCTCATAAAAAATAGATTTTACCCATATGGAGTGCATATAATGATATATTTACATTTAGAATACTAAGGGAAAATCCTGACTATTACTCCAAAACCCATTAAAATAAGGTTTTAACAGTACATACACCATATACTGTGTATAAGGGTAAAAAATAAGTTAAAATTTAATATATTTTAACAAAAAGGAATTATATATTTAAAAAAAAATGTTCATTATTTATTATAAAAAAATTATATTACAATTCTCATCACTATAATTCTATATTAGAATGAATCATATGAACTAAATGATACAAAATAAGACACTAAAAGAAAAAACATAAATAAATAATGAGTTAGACATCAAAAAGAGTAGATGAATAATCTTCCAAATGCATCCACCCTATACCAATCAAGTAGAATGACCTAAAAATGTTACAAAAGATCCATTTAAGAAATTTTTTTGAGATCAATAGACATCAAAACATAAATAACTCAAGAATAATGAGAAGAACCATAAAATAACTAGAATGAAATAGAGTCCTAGAATAACCCATCCCTTTAATTAATGATTCATTAAATGAAAATAATATATATAGTTCCATTACTGTTCCAATCAACTGTAAGAATAACATATGACTAATAAGGATTTTTTACTGTGGGGTGTACTTTGTTGTTATATATAGTTTTTAATATATAGAATCACCACTCAATTAGATTAGATAATTATCCATCAACACCATTGTATGTCTATTCCATTAAAAATTCACAATATCCTCACAACCATAGTAGACTATGGAGGTTTATCCATGCCATTCCTATCACGGTAGAAATCTAGTGGCCACCAAAACCATCACCACACACAGTTCGTGATAGGTCCTGAAGGGAGTTCCCAGTAATCATGGTCGGGTACCTGTTCCTATGTATCACAAAATGAGTGTTGGGAACAATTTTACTAAATTTCTAAACATAAAAAACAATCATAACCAATATACCAAATCTGAATTTTTCAAATCAAAACATGAATTAATAAAATTCAAAACCAAATTACACTATTTTAAAAAACAATTAAAGTACATTACAATGGTAAAAAACAAGAAAAGACAACCCAAGAACCTCCTCATGGAAAGGTAACTTCCCTCAATCCATCTTCCAGAAACGGCACCAAGAAGAATGGCTTGAATACCAAACTGCTGAAACTAATGGTTTTCCCCAAACCAGTGACAAAATTTACCTATTCTATATACACCCAATGTGTATGTAGGGTGTGATCAAAATCCTATTATGAAACCACCACTATTATATTCCATTTGATAAACATTTATAGATGAATACAATTCTTGTTTTCCAAACATGAAATGCTACATAAATTTTCTAAAGGATACACCATTAAATAAAAACAATTTAAAGAGACTTATTTAAAAAATAAATACTTTTAAAAAAATTCTAATGTTAATGAGTTTTATAGAAAATAATACCATATGTCTATGGTAGGAAAAAATAATTTAATGAGCACAGTAAATGGGAAATAACTCCTAGGAACTAGCTCATTATGGGTCCTAGGTACCTCGTATCTCGGTGAGTGTAACCATAAAAATATCTATTCTCATGAATGAGCCATTAGTAGGGAACATACCCATGACCTAGTTTCCCCCGATAATAATCATCATCATAGTTTAGTTAGTGTTGTAAATTTTAATCTTGCTACGTGAAACTGAGGCCAAACCCCATGGGACCATTAGCATACTAGTACTGGTCCACCCCCAAGATATCTGGATTTCCCTCTTGTTCTCAAACAAGTTAATCAAGGAACGAAATATAATTTGAACATGAAAATATCACTTCAACATTACACATTAACAAAATAGGCAACATGTACATCAAAGATGTCACAAAATCCATGTTTTCATTCAAATGCATTTTGAAATCATACCCCCAACAAAATATCCCACAACACATACTGCACATCTTTCACAATTAAAAAATCATTTATCAAGTATATATAATCATTCCCAATATTATATACATTACATAATATCCCACTCACATATTAAATAATATCATATTCAATAAAAAATTACATTTTACAAATCACAATCCAACAGAACTGTCTGCAAACATGTTTGGAACGCACATCACAATTTCATAAATAACATCAAAAAATTTCTATACATTATAAAAACGTTTGACATCATAACTAAACACATTATCTTTTGAAAACCCGTTTTATTAACATATTACCACTAAAATATTACATATGCATCATTTTTATAGTTTGTGTATCTCATTAAATCCCTTATATTTTTCATTAAACCAGCCGAAGGGGAATAACCATATTTTTCATATAAACCCATATCAAACTCATTTTTTGAGGCCAAAACAATACCAATACCAACCCAAAATAGAGTCTACAGCCTTACCAATGTTTATTAAACCAATCTCAAGTGTTATTAAATTACATAAAAAGGTACCACAAATTATTAACATGGAAACACACATTTTCATAAAAACATTCATAGAGCATGATAAGGTATTGCACCAAAACCCCATTAAAACCCATATTTTAAACCCAATGTCACACGAAGACCCTTACGAAGTAGAATTGGCATGCCAAAAAAAGTTTTAGTAAACCAATTTCATAAGTTATAAAATACAAAAAAATAATACCCCAGTAGTTACACATGAAAAAAATCCAATGTCACACTAAAATTAAAATATAATATTAATCACATAACCAAAACATCAAAAAAATGTATCACTACACAAAAAATAATTAGTAACATGTTAAACTAACAAAGAAATCATGATAACTCATCATAAAATGGTTACACATAGAATCACCATTCAAAATGGTGGATAACCTCAAATCTCTATGTGAGACCTCAACTGCACCTCCGCCATACAATAAATAAGTGTGAATAAACCCTAAACTATACGATTTCACCAAAATGACCCCAAATCAAACCCCAGATAAGAACCCTAACATCTAGAAAAACTAAAAATAACGAAATAGGGAGTAAACCCAAAGGAGAAAGAAGTAAATGAAGTAAAAAACACATATCCGACAAAATATTGAAGAAAACGACCCAAATACACTAGTAGTTGAATTTCAAAACATCGATAAATTAAATTGAGATTTGAAAAAGTATGAGAGGTTCATGTAGAAACATGAATTGGATAAAAATTGAAAAAATAGAATATTTTATGAATGATTCAATTTACCTCTTCAAAAATGGAACATATCCACTCAATAATATATCAATTTTTGATATTTATAAAATTTATATAATTTAAAAAATATCTTCTCATTTTATAAATTATCAAAACCATATACTATTAAATAAAATATTCCACTTTTTAAAATGGAAATATTCAACCAAAAAAAATTTATATACCATTTTTCCACCATATATAAATTTATAAAATATTAGATAATTTAACAAAAATTCTAAATTACATCTAAATATAATATGAAATATATATTAAATAATTCTAAAAAAGTCATAATAGAACACCATAATCGTAATAATATTATATTCTGGTTTATAAGGGAATGAAATTTTTTATGAGATATCTGGAAAACAATATTATAAATTTCAATAAAATATACTAAAAATCCACGAAAACTCATGTATTGTAAAATTAGAATCAATTGAAAACTTTCTAAATAGGAAGATAATAAGGGAAATGATACCACAAATTAATAAAATATATTTGACCCTCAAAAATACATTACATAAATCAAAACATTTTTTGTAATGATTTTAAATATTAAATTTTCATAATTTATTGTTTCCACCTGTGTAAAACATAAAACATCATGTAGTCGTAATAAAAAATTCACAATATTATTATAATATTATATAATGATATATAATGAAATATATTTTTTCCAACATTTATATAAAACTCAAGGAATAATGGTTTATAATATATTTAGTATACACATTATCCATATATGAAAAATATACTTGATTCCATATAAAATGATACATATTTAGTATGTTTACTCACCCAATTGTGTAAAAAATGATAAATTAATAATATTGATGTTATATTATGAAGATGAAATTATTTGAACCATAATGAAGAATTGGATATGAAAAAAATTTATTCTAAAACATATTAAAATATATTTTTTTGATTCCATTATTTTGAACATCTAATATTTCAAGATCGTATTTCATATTCATAAACATAGTAAAATCTAATGATTTAGTTTAAATATTATTAATTTTATCATAAATCAGAATATATTAAATGAAAATATCATATTTATGAAAAATTTATCTTATGAAATGATATCTTATTTCAATATTAATAGTTATTGAATTCGTAAAATGGTTCATTAAAATTGTTTAAGAAGTAGAATTATACATACAATCAATAAATTTTCAAAGAGAACATCAATGATATACAAAGTTTTCATAATCTATAAAGAATGTATAAATAACAATAAAAATATATTTTTTATGATTTTTAATAGTAAAATATATTTATTTTTTAAAATATAAGAGATAATATGATTTTTACAAGAAAACAACAAATACTATTTATGAATTTTATATTAATATTAAAACAATTAAATTAAAAAACTATTAACTGTTTTAAAAAAAATAATTTTATCTATCATAAAATAGTCTAAGTATTGGATAATAATTATTATTATTTATAATTATGTATATTTTTCTAAAATTCTTTAATTAAAATTACTCTGAAATATTGCAAAAATACATAGAAAACATCAAATTATGAATTAAAATAGTAAAATGTAATATGATATCAATCATAGTTTAATGAAGTTTATTTACAAATTATTTTCTATATTTATCTACATAGAACATAAATTATTTCACTATTAGTATTATTGAAATCGAGTATCATAAAAACTTCATTAGAATAAATTGATTGATTTAGAAGAATTAGTTTTCTTTTATAAAAATTTTTAGGTCCAAAGAATAATTTTATTTATCCTATGAAAGACATATAAAATTCATAATCATTACTTTTTACATATCAATATAGAATTAAAAATTTAATGTTACCAATAAAATATCACCCACAGAGATTTGTCTAATAAAAAATTTTTTAAAATTTTTATTGATAAAATAATTATGATCAAAATTCCCCTTGAAATACAATTTTTTAAACGAATAAATAGAAATATACTAGAATAAGATCATTCTGATTTTATATATATATAAACTATTATAGATTGATTTAAAATATTATTAGGAATTTTCTATTTTGAAAACTAGCGAATGATTAACATAATATTCCTAAAAATGGAAATAATATAGAAATTTAGTATTGATATGTATTTTATAATTATAAAACAAAAAAAGGATTTATATACTAATAATATTCATTTAGATTTTAATATAGACATAGAGGAAATGGTTTCAGCATAATCTCTACCTTTTTATTGACTATAATAGTTTTAAACCAATCTACATTTCTTATAATACAATTTTAGGATTTTCATGGTTTATTCTTGTAAATGCATTTACCACCAATTACATAATAATGTTAATATTATTCCAAAAAATCCAAAAAAATTCATAAAGTACAATTAATCTCTTACTATAGAAATTATATAAATTTTGAATAATTTAATGATTCATAAAAAATTTAATGGATTATTTATAAAATAAAGGGACTACTAACACCAAATCTTTTTAGTGAATATCTTTTTTAATTATAAAATTTAGGATTACAATTACAAATTATAAACCGTGATATTTATGATTTCCATATAAATGTCATTATAGTCACTCTAGAACTCATCGTATTCATTATTCATTTGGGGATGAACCCCTCCTATGATGGACTCCAAATATTCTTCTTCAATATTTTTTAAACAACCAATCATTTCATTTGAAGCATTCTAAAAAATTTCACATGTAAATATTATTCAATTAGCATTGATGATTTTATATAAAAACTCTATACTTTATAAGAGTTTGAATATCCTAAAAATATAGCTTTAAAATATTTTATTATTAAATTTCCCAACTAAATATTTAGATTTATAAATAGTTACATAATAAGAAAATAAATTAAATTATCCTTCTTTTGGGTTTTTGACATTCAAATTTTTATAAGGTGTTTTCATTAAGATTGATCATAAAAGGACTTTATTTGATATATAAAAATTCATATTTATAGCTTCTAAAAAATATATGTTTATTAAAATAATTACTAATTATTGTACACATTTCTTATTGTCAAATTTTATCTTCTCTATAGATCTATTATGTCTTAATTTTATTGGGGTTAAAAAATTATGATAACAACAATTATAAAAATAACATATTTTGGAAATAAATGATTAAAAGATATTATCCATATCACTTAGTTTATTAAATTTTTTTAAAAAATAATTCATTTCGAAAATCATTATAATAAATATAATATTTATAGATTATTACATATTCTAAACCTGAAGAGTATTACCATTTAAATCGTCTAAAATCATAAATAATTATAAACACATAATATTTTACATAAATACATGTACATGAAATTAGTAAAAACAATTGAAAGATGATAAAAATATATAGGGATTACTATATTAACATTTTTGATAGTTCTAACAGGCCTTTTATGATGGTTTACATTCATATTTTAGTCCCTAAATTTTATCGAGTAAATATTTATTAAAATATAATGTACATTAGATTCATATTTTTAGTACAATATGAATAATATAATATATTTTTCATAGAAAGGACCCCTATTAACAAAATGTTTTATGAATAAATGACACATAATATTTAATATTCTATTTATTGAATTAATCTATATTGATAGATTAATTTTTAACATTATTATTTCAACAAAAATAATATAGATTAATAATTTTAAATAAAAATTTTAGAATATTTAAAATTTACATCCATTACATCATCAAATAATTATGAGAAAATAATTATTTTTATTTCAAAACCTTTATATATAAAACTGTTCTTTTGATAATTGAATTAGATAATTAAATCACACAAATGTATTGATAAACTTATTTAGTTTACACTAAATATTACATTCCATTCCTCACAATGGATGGAATAAATAATCCTTCAATCATCAATTATTAAATGTTAAGAATACTCACTATCCATTTTTATTGTAAAAAGTATTTAAAACATATTCTTTACCCATTATTACATGGGTGGAATTTTGTTGTTGAATCATCTATATAGAATCCGAATTTATTATAATCATTTTATTACAGGAACAATATTTGATAATTTCTTATACATAAAAGAGTTTATGTGTCTAATATTTTGTATAAATATCAATGAAGATCCACTTATATAGTGAAATTTCATGAAATATTTATATCAATTTACTATCAATTAACAAAACTTCTAACTTTTTACAAATATGACTTATATATTGTTAGTAAATAATTATCATATATATTATTATCCATATTTTCATTTAATTTGTCTATCCATATAATTTTTCATAGTTTTTTATTTAGTTATTATATTTATATGATTTTGACTCGATGTTTTCGTGTTCCTCTCTTAGATAGTTTTTCATAGTAGAGTGAATTATATTAATTATTTGAAGAGGATTAAATTTTGAAATATAGTCCTTAAATTTTTTTCATTCAGAAAAATTTCAAAATAATTGGAGATTTAAATATTACTTCTCGTGTAATTATTTTAGGGTTTTTCATTCACATCATCACTGGTTTTATGTACTAGGACTTGTTTTTATATATATAATCATTAATTTCTATTATATTACAAATTTGTTAATTTCATCATGTAATTATTCAATTTCATCATATAACTAAACAAATGAATGTTTATTAAAAATAAAATTAATATACATATTTCCATAATCACACACATAATTAAAAATTTTAATTTGTATATATTTTCAAAACTATTTTTAAAGAAATTTTTTTCAATGACATAGGATTATTTATTATTACACTCTCTAGATATATGTTCAATTTTATACATTTATTCATTTTATATTAATTCTCATACAAAACTGTGAATTCATGGTTTATATTTATTTTCATTCATTAAAAACTTTTTATATATTTAATATTTCTATAAATATTATTAAATTTTCATTTTTTAAGATAATATCTCAACCTATTTCTTTTTTTAAATTTTTATTTTCACCTATTTAATATTTATGTACCTTTGAAACATGACCATATTCATTAATTAATTTTTAATATAATAAATTTTTTAATAAATATTTTTATCATTAATATTATTTAGTGATATAAAATTTTCATAAAGAACCAATAGGATAAACATGAGTATATTTTATAAAATTATTACATTTATCAATTTTAACATTCTTATCATTCCATATCTTATGAATATACATTTTAACTCTTTCACCTAAAATAGTTTTATATAGAGGTTATCATAATGTGTTCATTACATTCAAAATTATAGCATATTGATTAAAAATTTGATTCATTGATTCGTTTTCACCAATCTTAAAATCAAAATATTCATCCCTTTCCATAATGTTCAAAGTTTTAATTAGATTATCACTACAATAATTAGATATCTATAAAATTATCCACCATTCATGTGTGATTTTATAACATGATATCGAACTAATTAAATTTCTATAATAAAGTAGTAATTTCTATCCATGATTTTTTAATTATGAATATATTTCAAATCATCAGGACTGGTAAGAGTATCACATTAAGAAAGGGTGAAATGGTAAAATGGATATGAGACGGGTTATATGGCCTCTTTAAAGTGTCACTAACATTTCATAGTTAATTCCATTTCATGTAGAGAATATTTTATAACAAATCGATTCCTATACATGTTCAAATAAAAGTGATCTTATATATACTATTTATATAATTAATGATAGAGTATGGAATTGAATAAAAAAATGTCCCAAAATTTGGTGGGATTCACCAATGTTTAAAATAAAAAAAATATCACTATAAGGAATAAAATAAATATAAAAAATTTCAAACATGTAGTCACAACCCAAATCATAATTTTTAAAAACTAGAGCCAAAACCTATTTCATTCAATTTTAGATAATGAATTTCAATATATATAAGGACACAACCTTAAAATCACATAATCATTAGTGTCAGTCAATAAATTAACACATTTCACATTGATGTTCTTTTCATGTTTTTATTTTTAAAAAATTTATCCATAACTCCTAAATAATAAAACCATAAAATACTATGCGTGAACATTGGATTTGAATCCATATTCCTATAATATAAAATTTATAAAATTTTGAATTATTTATTTTCATATAAAATATTTATTTGATTCAACATGACATATTTCATTTCCTTACCTATCAATATATACATAAATAACAAATAAAAATGATGGATGAGAACAAAAACATCAGTAATGGATACAAAAATAATGAAATTAATTAGTTGTGTGAAAAAGAAAAAATTAATATAATGTTTACATTTATCATAATCATTCCATGAGAATATTTAATATTACATCTTCAAATGAAAAATATACACACCTAATTTCTAAAAAAAATCTATAACACAAAATAATAAAACATTCTTGGTAACAAATATTATCACAATAATAAATTATTTTAATAAAACGTCAAAATAAATATGATCGTAGTAAAAAATATTGGAGGAAACCTTTTATATATTTTTCTTTATTTTTAATTAAGACATAAAACATTACAAAATAAATTTGAGCGATATTTGTGTTCAACCATCCATTTAGCTATAATTGGATATTACAATGCTATTTGGGACACCCAATCATAGAAGATGTAACATGATTAATTGATTCCATATGGGGAGCATCACAATATAAGCTCCAATGAGCTCTCATGACACTATCTGGTCCTCCCCATTATATAAGCCCAAATGGGGTCACTCTGGGCAACCTGGGTTCACTTTTTTCTCATGTATAATTCTCATGTACCATTAAAATATAAAATATTTTTGTTCTTTCAATTTTCTATTATAAAAATTTTGATAAACACTTTTCAATGTTAAAAATTTAAAATTTTGATTTTAAAAAACCATTACTCTTAAAAACATATTCTCAATATAAAATTTCATTTTTCAATAGAACAAAATAAAAATATTCTCAAATGAGTGGGAAAATGGATTTTTATTGATGAAAAAATTAAGTGATTCCATTGAGGCCATAAACAAAATAATTTTCACAGTGGGTGTATTTTTTTTGTCACCATATATGTTAATAATATGAAATTTAAATTTTAATTGTCAAAATGATCTCTATAAATCATATAAAAATATTTTATTTGAAAACATTTGATAATTAGTCAATTGGGAATAGAAAATATACTTTATAGATCTATCTTTTCGATGTAAAAATGTATTTTTTCTCTAAAAAATTACCATTAAAGATAATGAGTGTGAAAAAAATACAAAAGAAAGGGGTTTAAAGGAGAATTCCTTATCACTTTGATATATTGAAATCACTACATCACATAATTATTAAGGCTATATTAAACATATATTAACATTATAGTAGTAGGATTTATGATATAAATTGTCAAAGAGGATACATATACATATCTTTAATACATATTTTATAACAAAAAGAAAATAATTTAAAATGATATGATATTTAGATAACGACACTTATATAGATTCAGACTTCTCACTTGTGTCTTTATCTACACATTGTTCATGTAATTCATTTCTTTTTACAAAAAGGAATTCAATGGTTTAATTTGTAACAAAAATATGCACACTATGATTAGAGGTGTTAATTGGAGAACTGATTTGGGTATGTATTTTCAGAACCAACTGGTTTTTAATGAGTGACGATAGTGGAGTGGTGGCGGCCTTTAAAAAGTGACTTGAGAGGCACACTTAAATTTTTGGAATGATTAATTTCCACCCATTATTTCATAATGTCACAAAGACCATATAATAGTCTATTTTATATCATATAAGAGAGAAACTAAAAATATTGATGTTGATATGTGTTGTACATGTTTTGAGTAATATTTAGACATTATACTATCAGATTAACCACTATGGAAACTCATATTACCATAATCATAATAACTAAATTTAATTTTTTATTTCTAATAAAATTTTTAAATAATATTTATCCCCTAATTAGATAATAAAAAATTTCATAATTATATATATGGTATATATTATTCAAAATTAAATTTACATAAGTGGAAAATTTTAATTTAATATCAATTATGTAGATGTGGAAAGACTATGTGTTTTTAATTACAATTTTTTAAAAATGGTGAATCCATTTTGTGTCTATAAACTATAATAATAAATTTATGAAACTTATAAAATATTTAATGATATATTATATATTAATTTAATTTAAAATAATCTCAATTGACATTTATCATTACCTAGGTTTTTACATCCTTGCCTCATTTTAAATATCTAATCCTCACAATTTTATTCATTTATTAATCATATGGTGATATTTTTCCCATATACTATATCCAGATTCTCATGTTTCCTCTTCCAACATATAAGTTTTCTAAAAACCATAACCATGTGAATCCTATTATGATGTAAAAAAATAACGGTATGGTCAATAAATTGAAAAGTAATTCTTTTTATGAATTATCATATTATATATATAATTTTTCTCACACAGAACATGTAATGAATTTGTCATATATTTCGATAAAATTGAAATAAGAAATGTGTTTTGTACTTCAGATAAACTCAGGGAAAATTACACACCTTATCAAAATGATGTAACATTAACTTAGAAATTATATGAAAAAATAAACAAACAAAATATATTTCTTGTTTTTATAAATAGAAAAAACAAACTTCCCATGAGAATCCTTATGAAAGGCATGATAAACTACATGGAAAGAAGGACCATTCCTACAATTATTTGTATTACATTTTTTGTATTATTTGAGACATTTTGATATTTTCCTGAATAAAATATCCTTTCTAAGTCATTACATCAATAATAATTAGTCCCACAAACATCCATTCAATCATATCATTCCAAAAATATTATGTTCGACACTACATTCTACAAAATTCCTCTAATAGTACCATCTATATTTTAGAATGAAACATTTTATATAAAACAATTATACCAAATAATGATATAGATCCAAAATTCACTGGTAAACCATTAAACAACAATGAATCATCAATTCTATGATCTGAATATTTTTCTCAGACTTCCCTACAAATTGTGTATAAAAAGATAAATTGAAATATATTTCAATGACCATCATTTTTTGGAGTCCATTAAAATATTTTTCTAAACCATGGATATTGTTTTATGAAAAAAATATAGATACTCTATGTATCCTAAAAATAACATTTATATAATGTATAAGAACTTATCTAAATTAATTTTACTCAAAAGAGAATAAATTTAATAGATTTAGAGAATCAATAAATAATAAACTAAATCTTACATTTATATATCGATGTCCAAAATTATTCCACCATATAATCCATTGATATATTATGACATTTTTATTTTATAAGAAAATGATTTATCCATTCCCTTATTTAGTTTCCAATATTTATTATCTAGCAAAAAATCTAACACTTTAATATAATTTCAATAATGCATCATTAAATTCCATTCCTTCAGTAAATCCACTATTTGAATCAATACATCCTTGTGCTGCATTGATGAAATTAAAATGGAGAATAGTGAGCTTCACTCAACCACTCATTCCTAAAATATGAATCAAATGGAACAGATAATATTTTACCAAGTCATAAAAAAATTATTATCAATATAAAAATAATGAAACAGACCCTTATTAAAGTATTATATCATTCCCAATAATGGTTGATACTTATTTTGAGAATTCTTAATAATTTATAAAATAGTAGAATACCAAGAAACTGGATAAAAAATAGGGTAATTATCAATATCCACAACTTCAAGGAAAAAATTTACCAAATCATTAACCAAATGTCATATTACAAATGAAACATTGTTAATGTATCACATTATATTTTTTACTCAAACATCAAAAACAATTTTTTCAATTAAAGAATGGTAATGAACCATAAAATTATAATCTTTGATCAGGTAAAACATTATTCTCTATCTCATGTTCAATTATTTAAGTGTATATCTATACATCAAAAATTTCTAATCCACATATACTTCATACATTACTCCAAAAAAATAATTCATCAATATTTTTAAACAAAAAAATCATATTTTCTAATTAAAAATAATATGTATTGAAATTTACCTCAATAGGGTACTACTAATGAAATATATATTTAATTTCCAAATCATTTTTCTTTAGTATATAACCATGTCCTTTAAATAAAGGGCCATTAAAGAAGAATATATTCAAATTTTTAGAAAGAATATCTAAAATTATATCAATCACTAATATTATTTTTAGTTCTAGAAAATATTCATAATATTTTTTTGAACTAGTGAATTTATCTTTTCATTCAATTTAACATCATCACTGCATTAGAAAACTAAGAATGTTTATCAACCAGACACCATTTATAGACATATAATTGAAGGAATATATGAATCTGGATGATATTTGGGTGTCTTAGACTTTCATAAACATTTTTTATATTGTTGGTTATACCATCTTTAAAATAATTATATATATGGAAATAAATTATTTTTATCAAAATTCACATATAATAAATTTCTTATAAAAATAATTTTGATTTATTTTTTCAAAAAATAGTTGTATTATAAAACCCATGTGGTATAACTATAGTCTCATTGTACCCACATATATTTTTAAATACTTTCTTTACAATATTTCCTTCATATAATTTCAACTAATGGTACCCATACCTCTTTTAATCCGTTAAAAATTACGAATATCCCTAAAAATGATAACATAAATACTTTATATAAGGTAGTGTGTTTTTGATATTAATATTGTTGTTAATCAAAATTTCATTAATTAGTACAATGTAACATTTTACCATATTTATTTTTAACAAAAAGTGAACTCCATTGTTATGTTTTTGGGTGAATAAAATGTTTATCTGAAAACTCATGTAATTTATATTTCAATTTTAAAATTTCTACTTGAGTCCATATATAAGGGGGTTTAGAAATAATCATAGAATAATATTTTATATGTAAAAATTTTAATCCGATCAATTAGTAATAAAACCAATAAGATAATTAGGAAATACATCAATGTATTCATTTCCAATTGGGATATCACTAATATGGGTAGTTTAATTCTTTTTAGTAATATGAGATGTGTAAATTTCATTAAAATATCTAAAAATTATCACATATTTTTATTAAGTGATAAGTGTAGTGAAATAATTGAAATAAAACATTAATATAATTGGAATATATCCTTTCTTAAAAAATTAAAATCCAAACAATACAAATAATTATAGTAAAATCCATATCTTTTTCCAACCCTTTTATTAAAAATTTTCATCTAAATAAAACAAAAAAAAATTCCTATAATAGTTGTTTATTTAAATATGTCCCACTAGAGTTTTCAAAAATAAAACATTTTATCATTATTTCATGAGGTGATTTTCCAAATTTACTTGATACATTCTTAAAAATGAACGAATGTGATGATCTATTATAATATATGGTATTGTATCAATTTGAGTACATAAGTAACATACCTTAAAAAAATCATTCCAAAACCGAAAATTTACATTATTAGTAGAAAATGACTTCAATACACCTTTCTGTTTCAATTCATGATTATCAAAAACTAGTGAAATTAACATAATACATGAATTAGAATATTGTCCCGAACTAATTTCAACTAAAATACCTCTCAAATGTATCGATATTAGCTTTTAAATTTTTTTCAAAATATTTAATTTATAGTCATGAGACTGGTCACCAAACTAACCACATTAAAAAACTTCTTATATTCTATCGAATATTACATGAAATGTCATTTTCCAAAATGATTAAATTTTGGGGATTACCTCTTAAATTATTATCTTTTTTTTTCGCCTATGTCATGAAGATACAACCTCTTAATACTATTTACATATCAAGGAACACACATGTCATCCAAATCCATCTCAATATTCTCATCATAGTAAACTAGATTCGTGTATCTTTTAAATTTTCAACCTGTTATTTCTCTTTATAAACATGGACTCAACAATGAGTAATATTTATTAGGATTAATATTAGTGTCCTGAAAAAAAATCTAGAACATAACAATATAATCTTGTTATTTTTTCTTCATATGATGATATGTAATAACTATATCTATATGTCCATTCTAATAATTATATTTCATTAATTACTAAAACAACCATATAGATGTATTTATCAAGGAAAATGTACTTTAGTATTGCCTAAGGCATAAAATAAATTAAATCTTCCACCTAAGTATTTTAATTCAAATGAAACCATCGTTTAAAATTAACATAAAATTATAAACAACAACATTTAAAATATTTCTTTTTAAATTCCCATGAAATTAAAGACATTAATGAGGAATTATTCCCCTGTCATCTATCACAGGGTCAGATAATCCACTGAAATATGGGTGATGTTTCCTCATTAAAATATCTATAATAGATATGTTCATTTTTTATAGATATAGTTTATATCTTTCATGGATACCACCACCATTGATTAAATGTGTTAACTAGTCAATAACTTTAAAAAACTATTCTTTTTTGATTCCTACCATCATGGGATACTGATTTGGAAGAATATTTTTCTCACTGTGCCTTCCCACTGTAGCATCCCTATTTCATCTCAAAAAAACCTTTTTCAATAGAATAAATTTTTTATTATGAAACATTGTAATATTTAAATAATTTATTATTTTAACTTATCGATACGAAAAAAATAAATTAATGTAATTCCATTAACATTATAAAATCTGCTAACCTTTTATAAACCATTATCTGATGTCAAATATAAGGACCCAACCTTAATCATTACATATTATTGAGTATTATTCAAGAAATTACATTCTATAACCAAAAATATATTTTCATGTTTTTTGGTGAATTTGGAAATAACTCATACATAACAAAACAATAAAATAAACATTGGAAAGAACAAATTATATTCAATTTTCACCATAATAAATCAAAATAAAATAAATAATAATTTCCATTCATGGATAATTTACATTAATTTAAACCTCACATATTCTTATCCAATACCAGTCCTTAATTGGAAAGAAAATTATTAAAAATGTGGGATGATCACAAAAATATTAGTAAGGGAAAAAAATATGGAAATCATTTAGTCCTTTGTAAACATGAAAAATCATAAAGAGTATACTATTATGCTCAATGTTATATGAGGATATGAATTAAACCATTTTCACGTTACAGACACACAATCCTTTTTACACATAATAGATCATTAAACCATATTTCATGGGTTACATCCCAGGAAATGTAAATAATATTTTTATTTAAAATACGTATTTATTTAATAGTTTATTTATAATTTTAAACCAATTAAAAAGTGTTTTAATTTTTTTATAAAACTATTATTTTATATTTCATCAAAATAATATTTGATTTAAATTATAAAATTTCACATTGAAATAAATAAAATTTTCATTTTATATAAATGAATTTTTCATAAAATATGTTGAAAAATATTCTAAAATTTAATGTTTTGAGAATATTATTTTTTCTCAAAATAATATTTTATTTTATAATTATAAAAAAAAGACTATTTATAGATGTGTTATTAATTTTGTAAGATTATTTTTAATATGTATATATTTAATAAATTTTAATGAAAATGTTATAATTAACGATGTCCAATTAAAAAATATATATATATCTGTGTGTGTGTGTGTGTTTTAATAATATAAAATTCTTTTTAAAATATAATGAGTATCATTAACTAGTGAACAAATTATTTAATAAAAATATATATTTTAAAGATAAAATAATATTTTTTTTCAAATGTATTTTTAATTAAAATAAACATTATATGAATAATATGTTAAATTTAAAAAAATGATTATTTAAAATAAAAAATTAATTGATTTTATATAAATTAAAACAAGTAATTTTTGTAAATCTTATAATTTTTTAGGAAAAATTATTAAGGGTATTACAGTAAAGTGTATAGAATGTTTTTTAAGATAATAATCATAATTATTAAGAAAATAAATTTCTTAGTATAATAAATTATATTATGATTTTTATTTTAAAAAATTTTGAAATAAAAAATATATTTATAAATTGAATTTTAGTTATAAAAATAAAATTGAAATTATGAAATTAATAAAATAAATATAAATAATGAAATAAATATAAAATGAGTGATAAGTCAAAAAATTATAATAATTTAACTCAAACACTATTTTGATCGGGGTATGTGAGGGATATGATTGATTTTATATGAGATAACCGAAGAGCTTCGAGATGATCATGACCAAGGGTTAGATATCTTGTACAGATGAAGAGTCTCAGTAACTAGAGTGAAATCAAACATTAGAAATGTTCACTGATAGAGTCTGAGCGAGATCAGTCATCGATAATGGTGCTCAATGTTATGTCAAATATAATCCAACTATGGTGATGGATCGATCCTATTAAAGATGTGATCTTTTCAACATATCCTACAAATTGATTTCTTATCATTGTTATGTAGGTCTTTGTTTCCCAGTAGGATCCCAAATATTCTCAGGTTCATTGTTATTCTTCAAATATCACTGTAAAAACTGCCCATTTTTATCAATTTAGGTTAATTCACATATATTGTTACTATATGTATTAAATATTTATTGTCATATAAATAACAATTTGATAGAGATATTTGATAAAAAATTATATATATCATTATTTTGAGATCCCAAAAATCAATTTTGGTTCATCTTCCACATCTTGATATATGTATTTTTTTTAACCGACTGTGCTATACAGATTTATTTATAATTTACACAAAAACAACTTTTTATTATCTAATGTGAACAAATTTGAAATCCAATAATTTCACATGCTTTAAGAAACAATTGGAAATGATATATAAATATATATATTTTAACATCAAATGGGATAATCTGAGCTGTTAGATGAATAACAAAACCCTCAGATTCCTTTTACACTATAAATTTCTCACAAAAAAATATGAAATCGAATTAAATTATATGCATTGAAATTTATATATAAATTCCAAAAATATAACATAGTTTTTATAATTTGAACCAATTTTCATACTTCTTTCTTTATCTACCGAGAAATCTGACAATTACAAAACATGCATGGATAAGGGCTTTGTTTTCATAGTTTAGAATTTCTAATTTTTCTGACATTCAATTATGGTATTCAGTTTTATTTATAAGTCTAATTTATTAATGGGATTTATTACCCAAAAATAAGATCTCAATTATTTATATTTATTTGGAAGTATAATAATGGGAAATGGAATTTATTTTTTAAAATATTCAACCATTTGACACCAAACAACTAATAAGAAATTCATATTTTTTATATGGGGGAATTACACAGTAGTTTCCATTTATATATGTATTAAAACCCAACACTATTTTTGTGATTTTGAATTAGAATAATAATCAAAAAATTACATACACATAAATGATATAAATTTTTAATAACAATATAAACAAGTTAAATAGTTATACTATTAATATCGTGGGGGTTAGCGTCACTCCAGTAGAAATGATTCAAAAAGATGAGGTACATCCCTCAGCGGTGTACTCTTGATAAAAAAAGATTAAATCATAATTATTTTCTAAAAAATATCAACATCCTAAATATATTATATACCATAGAATACTTATATCAAACCCAATAAACAATTCTCGACTAAAATTAATGACTTTAATGATGATAAAAGTACACATACCCACGAAAAATAGAAATGATTTATTTCTTCATTCCATAAATAAGGATCACCTCATTTGTAATGACCCAAAAATTTTGAGGAAATTTCTTTCTTAATTTCATTAAAATTTTATGAGACCGCGGCTTCTGACGGCACCTGATTCCGAGGCCCGGTGTGCCCGAAATCAAGTTCTGAAGTTCAGCTCATATATGTTCAGTGAACGAATGAGTGAGTTTTTCTAACTTTTGAACTGGTTCTCGGAATCGAAA